>CM053579.1:80350443-80390773 GCA_028646485.1 Cryptoprocta ferox | reverse complement strand
ATTATAGATAGGGATTGGCAATTTAGGCCCAGGGTTTTTGTCTGTGTTGGGGAATATAGAAAACATAAAATTTATGATTTCAGCCATTTTTTAAAAGATTTTTTAAGGGGCACCTGGGTGACTCAGTCGGTTGGGCATCCAACTTTGGCTTAGGTCATGATCTCGCTGCTCGTGGGTTTGAGCCCCGCGACAGGCTCTGTGCTGACAGCTCAGCCTGGAGCCTGCTTCGGATTCTGTGTCTCCCTCTCCCTCTGCCCCTCCCCCACTCAGAACCTGTCTTTCAAAAATGAATAAACGTTAAAAAATATTTTTAAAAAATTTTAAAAAAGATTTTTAAAATGCTTATTTTAGAGAGAGAGACAGCGAGAGAGCATGGGCTCTGCATGAGTGGGGAAGGGGCAAAGAGAGGGTGGGACAGAAGATCCAAAGCGGGCTCTGTGCCGATAGCAGCGAGCCTGGTGTGGGCCTGGTAACCCACGAATCATAAGATCATGGCCTGAGCCCAAGTCGGACACTCAACTGACCAAGGCATCCAGGAGCCCCCCATTTTAACCATTTTTAAGTGTAGAATTCAGTGACACAAAGTACATTCAGAATGTTGTGCAACTGTCACCATTATTCATTGTCAGAACTATTTCATCTTCTCAAACTAAAACTCCATGCTCATTAAACAATTCCCCATTCCTCGGACCTCCAGGCCCTAGCAAACACCATTCTACTTTTTTTTTTTTTATGAATTTGACTACTCCAGGTACCTTAGGTAAATGGAATCACATAATACTTTTTCTTTTTTCTTTCCTTTCCTTTCCTTTCCTTCCCTTTCCTTCCCTTCTCTTTCCTTCCCTTTCCTTTCCTTTCCTTTCCTTTCCTTTCCTTTCCTTTCCTTTCCTTTTTTTTCCTTACCTCATTTCACGGAGCATGATGTCTTCAAGCTTCATCCAAGTTGTAAGCATGGTCAAGCTTTCATCCTTTTTAAAGCTGAATTATAGTCCACTGTAGGCATATACCACACTGCGTTTATGCATTCATGTGTCGATGGACATTTGGATTGTTTCTAACTTTTGTCATTTACAAATAACGGTGTACTGAACATGGGCATACAAATATGTGTTTGGGCTCCTGCTTTCAATTATTTTGGGCATATGCTCATAAGTAAACTTACTTGATCTATGCTAATTCTGCATTTAATTGTTTCAGGAGATGGGCCAGCTTTTAAAACTTAAGTTTTATTACATAAAATCACACTTACTAATTTAAGTATTGTCTCTGGTAGTTTATGCACAAAATTGGCAGAGTTGAATAGCTGTAACAGAGCCTAAAATATTTACTAACTGGCTCTTTACAGAAAAAAAAATTGCTGGATATTATTACATAAAATTGTGCCACCAATTCCTTGGTTTCACAGAGAATCAGAAGTCTTTAAGGAGTTAAAAAATCTCTCAAATAGGGAGATAGAAAGAGGATAATGTTATACTCAGCCTTTAGATGAGAAACCAAGAATAGAATGCCACACAGAAATCACAAACTCAAGGGAAATTAATCCAATATTAATACCCAGACTCAATTGTTCCAAGTAAATCTTGCTTTCCCACCACAGATTTATGAGGTTAAAAACCCAGGTATAAATCTTCCATTTCCATGCAATGTGTATGTTTTCTTTACTGACCATGAGGGTGTGAAAACTGCTTCCAGTGAAAGTACCTGAGTCTGGAGAGGCTGAGCTATATAATTGTGAAATAATTTGGCCTCCAAATACTCAGCTATAAAATATATCAGATCTATGTGTTATGTATGACTGAAAATATACTACCTTTAGCATGCTACACACCAGAGTAAAATACCCTTTTCACTGTTTTGAACACAGCCATAGTTAAGATCACAGAAGAGCACAACTTATATAAACAGAAAAAAAAATTGATTCAGAAATAGGTCTCAGGTACCAAATAGCCAAAATAATTCAATGGAATTATTTCACTGTTCTACAAATTGTGTGCTCACATGGAATCGTGTTAGATATAAATAACAGTTTATTTTAAATTATTATAGACAGAAGTGGTTGGAAACTAAAAGCATATGTATCTTATCCACAGTATTAAAGAGGATTTAGGATACGCTTAAGATAACATAGTAAATCTTGTCATTTTACCAGTGTAGCTTTTGCTTAGCTTTAAAATCCTATTACTTCATAGAAAAATTCAATTTGAGGCTTCTAAAATAGCACAGGAAATCCTTGATTAAAATTATAACTATTTAAATTCTACCCAGTCATATCATATAATGATTGATATGTTCAGGCCTCACATAAGAGTATGAAATATTTTTATTTTGAGGATTTATATTTTTACATTCAATAATATCCATGCTAACTATTCAAATTTAAAACATCTTCTATAGAATACATTAATGTGAATATTGCATTTTGTATAATTTATTGCTAAGTTGTGAATTTTCTATGACTATGTGTATCATTCACTAATACTAAATGGAACATTTTCTTTAAATGTATACAAGATCCTTACATTTTACTCTAAAATAATCTTAACAGAATTCTATAGTATTAAATTCATGTTCATGATGAACGCAATGTCAACAAAACATAAAGTAACATGGAGTATTGTAAGAAATTTGCTATCTGCCGGAAAAACTAGTCAACATGTTTCTATTGAACATCCTCCATGTACTTGGTGTTGGACACAGTTTCAAAGAAAATACTACTACTCTGTCCTCAGAGTTTGTTTGTTATACATTGCAACTCTGCTGTGCTTTGGAAATTATAGGGAGACAAAATAAATTTAATACTCTTGATTACTGTCCCATAAGAACTTATCATTTGAATAAGGAAGAGCTATAAGTTACCATAATAGGAGCCAGTATCACTAAGTGGAATCCCATTTTGATGGCAGCAACCATAAAACCCATAATTTTCCTTGAGCTCTGAGTTCTCAGTCTCTTCTTTTCTGGGTCATGTCTGCTGTTTTTCTTTCATTTCTGTGAGCTATCCACTAGCTCCCCCACAAGATTTAATTTCACCTAAGATAAATGAAGACTGTTTCTGGTTCTTAACACCAAAGCTGCTTAATGGTTATAGGTGGGAAGGATTTGTATATGTAAAATTATATTCCAAAGGAATATACACTAAGGGCATTTTTAGATAAAGTAAGTCCAGTTAGCTGTAGACTGATGAAATTGCTAGAGAAGCTATGTTAGGATTGTGAATCCTAGGCTATGAATTTTAGATTTTAGCCTCTGGGATAAGGGGTTATATAATCAAATGCCTTCAGGGGACATGCAGGACACATAAAATTGTAAAGCTGTTACAAGATTTAAGGCAATGAGTGCTAAATTGATTGTAGTGACCAGTCCAACTCTTGTCCTGTTTCAGTGCCTTTTAAAGCTCCCTGCAGGCAATAGAAAACAACTGAGCAAAGTATATCCTCCAGCTCTCTTGTCTCCAGGGGCTACCAGTTTGAAACCAAGGCTAATAATGGAGAAGCACTGAAGGTTTCTGTGCTGGGGAATGTGAGCAGGAAGTCCTGCTTGAGAAAGATTAACCTGTCAAAATAGACAGGGGTTTGGGTGTAGAGAGATCTCTTACAAGGAATCTTTAACTTGAGATTGATGTCAAGAAGAATGAAAACAAAGTGAGGACTTGAAAATAGTTGTAAAGGAAGAGCTGACAGAACTTGGTAAATGCTGAAATGTGGAATTAACGTGCAGGGACGAATAAAGGGAGGACAGGAAACATATTTGCCTGAGGACCTTATAAGATAATGGTGGTATTTTCATGGAATTTGGAAGTCTAATTAAGGTACAGGTTTTTTAAGTGCAGGAAACAAAACTACATACCTGAAGAAGTCATCTAAATAACATAATGAAAATTTCTATCAGTATTCTTAAAGATTCACTATATGTAACAACAAACAGTTTCTTTTTATTGCTTGTTAAACTTAATACTAGATTTCTGGAACAAAGTGCAGGATATAGGTCTTTAAAGAACACTCAAGAAAGAGATATGGTGAACACTTGGCATGTGAAAACAGATAATCTTTTGCAGAATGTCAGCTATTAGGGACACTGTCATGCTTTGGAAGAATAACTGTCATTAAATTTTAGTACATGAAGGCACATTTTATTATCAATCTTACTAAATCCAACCACCATGTCAAAATAATGTGAACACACGTCAATAGAAATTACATTTTACTACTGTTACTGTCAGGAACTTGGCAAAATTTCGTCTCTTATTTTGTAAATTTATTAAAGTGGCACCATTAACATATATGGAATTAACTATATGCTAACTTTTTGGGGGTCACTTTTCACTATATGGAATTGCCATACGAGTTCTTTCCTTAGCATGAAAAGAGAACATTTTTCATGAAGACCTCAACTGATTTTCACTATCTAGTAACATGAAACACATGTCTTATCCCTGAGAGACAAATGAAAGAAAAGAAAAATTCCCCTACAGGAAGTCCATCCAGGATGCTGAGTGGTAAGAGAAGTCTTCCAGGTAATGATAGACACAGAAAAACAAGTCCCATTAACTAAAATAGCTCTTCCTTGCCCTTTTATCCACTCTCATCTATCCCTTAGGTATTCATTTCAAAAAATTATGTCATATATTTGACATTAAAGGAAGAAAAGTAAATGAAGCTCACTTCCAAACTATGCTCATAGAGTCTAAGAGACTATTGCTTTCAACAGAATTAAAAGGGAATGAAAATCCAAAGTCTACAGATTTCTTTACTGTAGAAAAACAATCCATGTATGTAAAAAAAAGTCAGTAAAATCAGTATATTTTATTTTCTGAGTTTACTTACTAAAGCCAAAATGCATTTTCTTTTGTCTTTTTGCCTCCAAATTCCATTATCTTAATAAGAGTAGAACATTTGTGAGATAAGTGTTTTAAGTTCTGTCCATTTGCAGTGTTTGATAGAAAGATTTAGACTTCATGGGAAGAAATGTTATCATGAAAATATTTTAGAGAGCTATTTCATGAAAGACATTTCCTGTTTATTGTATTTTCTAATATTCACAGTTATTCCCTATAAAACAGTTTTTGGAAAATATCACTGATAAAAGACATCTCTTAAGACTATGATGCTTTGAAGCAAAAGCAGAAATAATGAAGGACTGAAAAGGTAAAGAATCTGATTTTATGGCCATTGATGAGAGTGATAAGGGTAGTCTTCATACAAGATATATTTCTTAGTGCCTTTTCTTGATTTATGATAAAACTTCAAGAAGACACAGGGCCCTGTCCTGCCAATAAATGGCTGTATAATAATAATTATTAATTATAATACAATAATTGTACCTTTCATGATTCATTTAAGTCACCAGAACCAAAGGATCCATGAAGTAGTCCATGTTGAGACTAGTGAAAACTGAAATGCTCCCCTTGAGGTATGCTATGATCTATTTTCTTGCTATTCACAGAATCCTGAAAAAATGGGACTGGAACTAATTCCAATGCTTTTAAACTCAATCTACAATTTAATTTCCTTTGTGACCTCTGAAACAACAGTTACAGAAGTCTAGCTTTCCTAATTCCCCAGATTTTCCACAAGTATTTCCTTATTAAGAAAACAAAACAAAACAATTTACACACAATTTGCAGTCCTCTTGCTTCCCCATAAAGGAAGGATTTTCACCTAACTACAGTTATTTTCTGTGTTCTTCAGCCTCAAAATTCTTCAAGTCTTGTTCATGTCTCTCTGTAACTCTCTTCTTTATACATTTCAAGTTTTGCTCTTTCTTTTTCTGTCATCCAGTCTTCTAGATCTCTAATCATTCTCATTACTCTTCATGTTACCACTCATAACACAAATGATTTTCATGTGGCAAAGAATTCTGATCATGAGGTAAAATTAAACTAATGAGTAAAATTTGTCTTCATTCAGCTCTAGTGAGAGCCAATTTATTCTTGGCTTCTCTACAGACACCCAAAGAATTGTGTTTTTGGTCTTCCAGAATGTTAACTTTGAAAGTGTGAAAAAGAGTAAAGAACGTCTAGCCAACACCATGAATATGGTCTGTTCATCCAAGCAAACAAGAGAAGCCTTCAAGAATTCTGCAACCATAAAAAACTAAGCATGATTTTAACTTTTCCTTTGATGCTAGAAACAACACTGTTAGATAATTTCCAGAAGACTTGGAATAAACTGGGCATGCAAATCAAATTTTACCAAATGAATTCTTTTTTGAAATCTCCCAAATAAGTTATTTATTGGTGATAGAAAACCACAAATTCAAGTCTTTTATATTATTCAAGAATTTTACTTAAGAAGGACTGTGTCTATGACATTTAATTTCCAGTTCTAATTGGGTCTCTAACTACTATATGAGTCCCACTGAAAGAAAAGCAAAACTATGTCTAGGTCTTTATGAAAATTTTAATGCAAAACTCAATAATTCAAAGACCTAACCACAGTTAAGTACATAGAAATGACAAAGGTAAACATCAGCAAAATGGTAAACAAACAAGTCAATGAGGAAGAATGAGAAATACAGACACAAGCATCAGAATGCAAATGATTAGGATAAGGCACGATTCAGAGAAATGCAGCAATCAGAAAAGTAGCATAAATAAGCAGAAGAGTGAACAGCTAGGTTACTAAGGGCAGTGAACCATATTAAGCGGAATAATGCACCTCACCCCTCTGCAGTGTAGCAGATCCTTTGGAGCTACACCCACTCTCTTAACACACCAGTGTGACCTGGCCAATGTCCAAAAGCAGCTGATAACTATATGTGTTAGTCTGAGGGCTTTCTATGAAGCAGAGAACACACTACACCCAAATGCAGGACACAGCGAACAGACCATAAAAATGACTAAGAGCAGCTAGAGCATAAACATCACATTTCTCATGCCCTTTGCCTAAAGTGACTGAGATCCACTTGTTTTATGCTTTCCCAGCCTTTCTCCATGTAAATAAGCTCCAGTTCCCCACAGTAGTGGCTGGCTTGCTAATACTCAACATCGGCTACTTTCTCTCCCCTTGCTTACCACCACGCTACTCTACTACAGCTTCCTGAATCACATCCTAAATAAACAACCTGAACTCAAATCCCTGTCCCAGGATTTGCTTTAGGAGCAACCCAAACCAACACTCTTAATCTCGAAATTTTTATTAACACCAAAACCAACCCTTAACCATGACTACTCTGACTCCATAGATAGTGTTATGGGAAAAAAATGAACTAGAAAATCAATTCATGTTTTAAAAAAATGTAGCCTGTACACTTTTTGAGATAGAGTAAGTGTAATGGGATACACAGAGACATAGTAGAAGGAAAGAGAGAATATTCAATAAATCATTAAATACCAACTAATGTTAGGGTTCAAAGAAGAGGTCTTTAGGAAATTTGAATTCTAATGTAATTAAAGAATAATTTCCAAGCATTGGATTCTATATAAGTATACAAAAAGTAGTTATTAACAGAAAAGTGTATCTAATCACAAATATGCTTATTTTTCACATAATACTAAGCCATATAAATATCAAATATATTTTATATTATATCAAATATAAATTTGATAGAGTCCCTTCCTTGCAGTTGAATTCTGTGGCTTTTTCTTTCATTTGTGAGAAAAGTATGCTTCCCTTGTAGAAATGCTGGCTTGGATTACAAAATACTTTATTATGTGCATTGCAAACCTCCTTATTTACCACAGCTAGACAGAGACTCCTTCTTACTTTGTCATGCAGCTGCTTGTTTTTAAACAAATTTTGCCAAGAGACATAAACCAGATGGCCTTCTTCAAGGGTATACTGTGAGCCGTGATAGTCAGCTTATGGTAGTTTCAAGCAGCAGACAGCTGGGTATGGAAAGTCATGATGCTATTTGGAAATCCAACTTCCAAGTGTGGTGAAGCACAAGGAGAGTATCAAGTTGGTAAATAAAACTGTAACTCCAAGTTTGTTTCAGTATTCTAGTTTTTCACGGGTCTTTAAATTTCTGCTTCATAAAGGAGGTGTTATTATTATTATTATTATTATTATTATAAAATAGAAGTACCCCCAACACACTGGGTTAGATAAAACCTGTGAAAAAATTGATTCAGGATACATTTCCAACTGGAATCAACAAGTTGATTATAGGCTGTAGGCTGGGTTTCCCCAGAAAGTTATATGCATGCCATCAAAAACACTTAACTAATGTTATAATATTCTACAAAGGTAGTATAGTATTTTCAGTTGTTATTCTGAAATCTATTCTGTAGTAGTATTACGTATCCCCACTCTTGGCATGGTTTCATGGTGAGCAATGTATATTCCCCAACTTCTCGAGTTTGGGCTTGCCAAGTGAGTTGATCTGACCATTGGATGTGAATAGAAGAGACAGTGTGTCAGTTCTAAGTCAAGGTCTTTAGAGAATCATATGTTTCTGCTTGCCCTCCTGAGGGTTCTGAACTCTGTCCTGGAAGAATATGCCCCAAGGATATTCTGCCCTTCCAGCCTGGACCCCAGAATGAAACAAATGGATCAGATCTATTCATTCAACCTACAATCCCACAAGCTGAAGTAGGGTTGACTCAAAGTAGCCCTGTAAGCATGAAAATAATGATTTATTGTTAATTCTGGTTGTGTTTGTTAGAATTATTGTAACAGCAACTGACCAATACTGGCAACCTTTGGTAAGGGCCCAGTGGACAGTTACCTTGGGTTACTTCTAAATTGCTGGAAGACAGTGAAAAAGGGATGGGACAAATACAAGAGTTGGTATCTATGTCCCAATCATTAAGCTACTACTTTATAGAAGGTACCCATAAAGATTACAGAATTATATCTCTGATTACTTCAGAATTACTTTAAAACAAAGGGCATGGAATGACAATCCTTAGTTTCTACTGTTATCTCTGAATACTATAGAAGCACAAATGAAAGAAATGATGAAAAGCAAGAAAAAAACCAAGAAGTTCAAGAGATGGTGTATAAAATGTATAGTATGTGAAAAATATACAGGTGACATTTACTCAAATACACAAATTTTTCAAATATTAAGATTTTTGAAAAAGTCCATCTAAACTGTTATTTTTCTAAGTATCTAAACATTTTAGGAAACCATGCAGAATATTTTAAAATGTGTTGTTTCAAGCAGAAATCTCTTAAAAACCATATTTTTAGCTTGTAATGGGCAGCTTTCCCTTGAGGAAACTGATGTTTTCAAGAGGACTTTGAGACTGTCCATGGATAAACTAAAACTAATAAGAAAATAACTCTTGTGAAAATTGCCTTATAGGCCAAAATTTTCCTTTCTCACAGAGCAAACAGATTTTTAAAGTGTCAGAATTTTTTAATGGCAACAAATTCTGTACCCACTCCCTACCCTCTGAAGAGCAGAAGTTAAAACAAACAAGTAAGACAGCAAACAAAAAGTTTGTTGACTTCTACCAGGAGAATATGTTGACTTTAGCGGCTAATGGGTATATTTTTCTTTATGAGAGACTGTTTATTACTTTCAAATACCACAAAGAATACATCGAGATCTCATATTATTCATATATGGCTATCCACACTTCAAAGTCATAATACAGTATTATTATGGAAAACTGAAAGCAAATTTGAGGAAATTTACCCTACATAAATATTTTATTGAATAAACCATAATGGGAATGAAGCTCTTGTTAACCAAAGAAACAAGAACCTTATTCATTTCAAAATACTGCAACTTTTGAGTAAGCAGTTTATCATTACATTTAAGGACTCCTCACTTTAAAAAATGACTATGTATTGAGCAGCTACCATAGAATTATAATGTGTTTGGCTTAGGCGTGATAGGAGGTGTATGATGGAGTTTGTACTCTATAGAAACAAAAACTCTGTTGGATGTTACAGAGTTGCACACAGTGATATAAGACATTTAAATTCATGATAAGCATCTATAACAGAACTATATAAACAGAGTTCTAGGAACACAGAAACTGGAATAATTGAGAACAGCAAAGTATTCCAAATGGTAATATTTGCACATGGTCTGAATGATGCATAGGGCTTTGACTGCCAAAAAAAAAAAAAAAAAGTCAGGGTTCCTCAAGCACTTGAGAAGATCCTTTATCACTTGACTTTGCCAAGCATCTTACAGAATCACAATCTATTTCTCTAGAGATACTGAACATGAAGGTACTGCCTTCCAAATATTAAACACTGCTTTAAGACACTGTGGTTTCAGACACAAGAATTTTTAAAAATTTTTCTATCTATCCCTGTTGCTGCTACTGAATAATGACATCTGGAAGAGAGAACACAACTGTTGAGCACAAGAAATCCTATGTGGAATGCACAAAAGATAAGGGGTGCGGAAGACAAGAGTTCGTAACTTGAGTCAAAATATAGGTTCTGCCATATTCTTCCTATGTATGCTTAAGGCAATTATTTGTTCCCTCTACACCTCAAGCTCCTCGTCTGTGAAATAAGGTATTCCTAAGGAGGAAATCATATATGTAAAGTGCTGAATGCATGCCTGGCACGTAGATGTTGCTAAAAAAGAAGATATTTAATCTAATGCAAGGCCTATCTCACATGTCCAGAAAATGTGATGTCCTGAAATTTCAGTTCACTGTCTTAATTTCTGCTTTGGTCTTAGATCCTTATTTTATAGTGGTTTTCTTGGTGTTAGTAATCTCAACTGCTGTAATTTACCAATGACCCAAATTTAGTCAACCTAAGTAGGGAATATATAACCCAGGAGCACAACGGCAACTAAGACACCATCTCTCTCCTTGGCTAAGCAGTGGCTTTGCTGGAAAGAGGGGAAAGTGTCAGACAAAAACTGATTAATAAGAAAATGTTTTTGAGAACATGGAGGGCCAGAACAGGCTGGAGTTGGGCAATGATGAAAAACTTCTACTTTTATATTAGCAGAATTCAGGAGGCCGGAATGAGATGTTAGCTGAATCAGAGTTCATAAAATGATGAAACAGTAGAGGAAGGATATAACTCTGGACTTAGCTACCTTTTTTACATATTTCTTAGGAGTGCTTAAAAAAACAAGACAAAATATAACTTTTCTTAGAATATATTGAAGATTGTTAGTTTTCTTCCAATATCCATTCTCCTGTTTATCCATGAAAGTACAATTTTTGACAGAGCACATAGCATTCAAGAATAAATATAACATTTCCCAGTCACCCTTGCAGCTTAGGTGTGGTCACATGACTGACTTCTAGCCAATGGAGTATACGTAAAACAATGCAGTTCCAGGAAATTTCACTAAAAGACATTTAGTATGCATACTTAGACACTTTTTCCCTATCTCCCATCTTGCTACTTTGAATGTAGATGTGGTGGGAGCTCCATCTTACAACACGTGAATGACGGCCCACCACATAAGGATAGCTGGGCAGAAAGCAGGAATGAGCAGAGCCATTACACCTGCCTTGATTGCATATTCCTCCATTTTTTAGGAGAGAGAAATACGCTTCTATTTTAGCGAAGCCAAAACAAACTCTAACTGATAAAGAGAATTTCTGGAAAGATTATATTTAGCACAGTTTCACTTTCTTCCAAAACCTGTCTATTCCATTTAGAAGGGAAAAATGTATATTTAGAGAAGGGAAATTTTTGATACGACAAAGCCAAGAAACATACAGTGAGTAAAGTTAAATAGTGGCATTATTTCCCAAATGAGGCTAGTCCTATAGGCATAAGATTGGTTTCTGAATTAGAGCCTTTTCCCTTTGACAATAATGAAAATACAAGTATATTTAGATAACAAACAAGCAAACTATAGCCCCTGTGCACTGAAGAAATAGAATCATCTATGGTGAAGAATGGAAATGTGTGTATATAGCTATCCTGGGAAACAAAAATGTTCAATTACTTCGAGAAAAAGAGTCAGGATATTGATCTATGGTTAACTCTAAGATTATATGAATTTTATATCTAGTCGATTTCTTATTTGAAGCAAGTTTTAAACTAACCTCTATGTGAACTGTAAAGATTTATAAGAATCTGAAAATGTTGAAGATATAAGGCAAATGATCCTGTATGAAATGGCTATCATAAAAAGCAAATCACTCTGCAACTCTTGAGTGCTTTGAAATAGCAAGAGGAACATACAGAAGATAAGCTGATAGGTAGAAACAAACTTTTATTTAATGCATTTCAAAAAGCCCTCTCATTAAATAAATACAACATATCCCCTCCATTCAATTCCTTCACCAGCTATTCTCAACAACAAAGAATTCAGAAGATACTATAAGTAAGCAAGGACATATTACACTGTATGTTAACTGGAATTTAAATGAAACTTCAAAAAAAGGAAATACAAATAGAGGGCTAGTTTAGGTATCCAATTCAAATGGTACACCACACTGAATGATTCATGTTTTAAACAGAATTTTAAAAATAATAATTATGAGGTAAGCACACTGTTTCTTGATAACTGGTTTGGTTTAATGAGACTGTTAGGTAGTCAATACATTAGCATTAAATGCCTCCTAATACCTACTATGGGATTAGTCTTTTGTGGCTTAAAGCTTTGCCTCTGGTGGTAAAACCTCCATATAAATGGAATCAGCAGTCAAATCATATACTTCATTTTGGGCTGCTGGGTGGAAAAAAAACTCCTCTATTTGTCTCACAATTGCCCTCTCAGTGGTGTGCAAAGTGCAACAACTGGCCAGTGAAAGATGTTCATAATAGGTAGGGATTATTTTAGACTACAGAGAGTCTGGGCAGAAATATAAGCACTTGAACAGAGCAGCATAAAATAGAAGGTAATGTGCAGGAGGGGGCAGACCAAAGCTGAAATATGCAAGAGAAAGCAGATAGGGCAGAGGAAATAGTGTAGAGGTGAAGTGTGGTGAAGGGCGGTCATAGAAAATAAGAGCTTAGTAAGAAATTTGCCTTTCTTAAGGTTTTGATGATTTATTTCTGGCATATATGAAATGTCAGTACTGTCAGATTAGTTTTCATCATCATCATCATCATCATCAATGAACACTTATTAAGCACATGTGCTGTACTGGGCATCACACAAGCAAGCAAAACCGATGTGATTTCTGGTACTCAGGAACCAATAAAATAAATCAGAACAATTAATGTAGACAAATGTAGGTGAACAGATAATGGATAGGACGCTTAACTGGGGAAAACTTGAAGGTTAACAATAATCTTTAAACTATTCTAAGGTATTTCTAAAGTGTTTAGGTAAATTGGTGAATGTGCCCATGTATCTTTATTTCCTCATAAATCTGTGGCGATAAATGATGTAATATTTTCTTCACAAAGGTAATTAAGTTTTAAAAATGTATTCTATCAAATCAATGACTTAATAAATAAGGATTTTTTAAAAAAGATCTTGATGTGGAGAACCACAAGAGAAGCCTTCCCCATACATCATGGTCTCAACAGTGAAAAAAAGTGGGCCACAAATAGAATGTTTCACTTCTTCAATTTAACACATCTTCTTCTGTATCAGTCCCATGAATGAATGCATGAGAATCCTTTCCCTGGATGGTACAACATTGATTCTGCAATGAGATATAAAAAGACTTTCCAATGTTCAGAGGTGTTTTTTTTTTAATCTTCCCTTAATTCACCCAAGTTCAAAAACTAACAGTCGAATCATGTACTGGCACATATACATATACCTCGGCGGGGAGGGGGACGGATATGAAGATTCCATCTTGCATTAAAATCTTCACATTTAGCGGAGACTAATTCTAAGACTGCAATGTTAATCTTTCCTGAGTTGTCAGGATTCTGTATGTGCTTATCATGTATCTTCCCAACTACATATGGCACTGTGACAAATAGAAGAGGCTGCTAATGCTGCTAGAGCTGAATGTCTCATTTAGGAACAAACAATTCTGGAAAAGCTCCCAGATTATGCATCTGTCCCTCTAGCTTCCACTTTAGAGGATAAAATTGTATGGTGATGACATGAGGATTAGTATATGATTCTTTCCCTCTGTAAGGAGTTTAGGGGTTATTTGCCTCACCTTGACATGAGAGGTAACTATTTACTGAATGTATCAGTGGAAAAAATTACAAGCGAGATAGAAAAAGCTTATGAGAAAGTTGCATTAGGAGTGGGCTTGAGGCACCTGGGTAGCTCAGTTGGTCCCACTTTGGCTCAGGTCATGATCTCGCAGTTCACAGGTTCAAACCCTGCACTGGGCTCTGTGCTGACAGCTCAGAGCCTGGAGCCCGCTTCAGATTCTGAGACCCCCTCTATATTTTTGCCCCTCCCTTGATCACCCTCTGTCTCTCTCCTTTCTCTCTCTCAAAAATAAATAAATGTGTTTAAAAAAAAAAAAAGGAGTGGGCTTGCAGAATTACAGGCTCATTCCCTAGTCTGAATACAGAGATGATTAAGGCACTTTCTCTTCAAATCAGATTTCTTTGGTTTCTATTCCTATTTTCTTCCCTTTCATTTCTTTCATTGTCTCATTTTCCTTCATGCAGTACAAATGGCAGCAAGAGTCTGTGAGTGCTTCACTATTGTGGGCTTGGCAATAAGGGAACTAAACAAAGGAGATATCCTTGAGGGAAGCAGCTTCCTGCTCTCCATCCCCCAGCATCCTGTTGTATGTAGCACTGTGTTCCCAGCATGATGGTGCTAAATTTGGAAAAACTTTCTCTAGAGCAGTAGTGCCCACATACTTATTTGAGAGGAAGTACTGGTCAATTATAAGGTGTTCAGGGGTCCATGGTGAAATGCCAAAAGTACAACAATATAATATGCATTTCTGTAAGCCACACATTTTTTCTAAAACATTTTTTTGAGATTAGGTCTTTCCTGTACTTAAACAAGTATTTATTTATTATTCAAAAATTTTAAGTGTAAAATTCATTCAAGTATAGCATACATGCAGAAAAGTGTACAAATCATAAATGCATAGTTTCATAAACTTTCCTAAGAAAAACTTATCAAAGCAAACAACATCCAGATCAAGAGATAAGCTATTAATCAGGACTCCAAAATCTGCTCCTGCCCTTGTTAATTACTACCCTTCAACAAAGGACACCGTATTTGACCTTGAACCTCCAAAGACCCATTTTTTAGTTTTATACAAGTGGACTTGTACAATATGCATTCTTTTGCATCTGGATTCTTTTCTGCAGCACTATCTTTCCATTTCTTATTTTATGAAATATCACTGGTAATAGAATTTGATTTTCAAATGTCCTCACTCCGCTTTCCCCATTTTTTACACCTTTTTTTCTCTAAGAATTCAATATTACAAGAATCAGTACTTTACTCTCATGTCCTCTTTACATCAGAGCTAAAGCTCAGAATAACCTTGAATTTAACTACTTACATGTATGGGTGAGCCATCCTAAAGTATATGACTAAATGGGATTCCATGGAAGTATACCGATTTTAAAAAGTCACTTACTTGATGTCATGTGAAAACCATGTTGCTACACAATAATGCCATCTTATGGCTGTACAGCAATTTGTAGTCTAGAAATTGTGTTCATTTTTATTATCTCATTTGAACTGTGCTATACTCTCAGATTTGGGGAGTAACTTCCTGAAAATGGGGCAAATTCCTTAATGGTTTGAGGGATACTAAACATGGTATCAGAAAGAAAGGAAAGATAACAGAGAACCTGGCACTCCTTAAGTGTTTGTCTTCAACAAACACTTTCTTTCCTTCAGAACGAAAGGACTGTGTTTCTCTAATATTAGGTGGATCTTAGGTTAATCGTTTCTTTATTTTCACATGTTTCTTGTAGGTATATTTTATAAGTAGTGAGTATCCACCAAGAATTAGATGAAAACAGAATTAGAAGTAATATTAATTTCCCATAAAGTTAAATGTTTATTTTATATCTATCTATATACATGGATAGGTCTATAGATACATGGGATTAATGAGGTAAATATTAACTGTGTTTGGTATTTTGTGTTTCCACAGGAAAAAAAGTCACTTTTAGTATTTTGGAGGTATGAAAATTTACTGAGACACATGATGAAATTCTATTTGCTGGAAGACAAGGTATGAGAGCAGGTCTCTTAGATAATGAGCCAACAGTCACAAATTGTCTGGCTTTTAATCCTCTACTTGCCTTCATCTAAAAAGTAATGTCTGTTTTCCTTTATGACATTTAATAAAGTTGAGTTTTGTCATTATAGCATTCATGAATTTGGTGATTAATAATGGTCTCAGAACCTTTGCCTAAGGAATGCAAAGAGTCTAATGCATTTTCTCATATTTGTAACTTATTCTGAGTGTAAACTACGCAAATCGATTAGAGCTGAACATTCTGGTGAAATGGAAATACGCAGATGTGCTATTTAATATGTGTTTGGGCAAGTCATTTAACATCTTTTTAATTTAGTCTCCTGGTCAAACAATGAAGCAGGACAAAATCACTAAGGGTGTTTCTAGCTATAAAAAAATTCTTTATTATTAATTATTAACTATCTCCTCCCCTTCCACTGTAGGAAGAGACAACTTTGCCACTATATTGATGTCAGGCTTGCTTTGGCCAAAGGAATGTGACTGGACTTCATGCCAACACAGGCCATAAGTGGTCTATAACATAAGCACAAGTCTATAAGGGAGGGTAAATTTGGTCCATGCTCTGGTGATCTGTCAGGAGGAGAGCATGCCACTGACCCTTAATGTTGGGTCCAGAAAAAAGATATAAGTAGCAGACCTTAAATCAACACATATCCTGTAGCCTACCTCAGCTAACCCATGGCTTAAAACAGCTGCCCAGCTGAGCCCAGCCTAGTTCAGCCAAACCACGGGCAACTTAAAGATACATGACCATGAGAATAAATGCTTGTTTTAAGTCAGTGAGTTTTGGGGTGCTTTATACCACCATATTATGGTAATAGCTGACTAATACACTATCATACATGAATCATATAAGAAAAAGATACCAATATAGCCCATCTTACTGGCTCAAGGGTATTTCTATTTAACCTCAAGTTAGCTTATTTAAAGATTCAGTACATTTTTGTTGAGACCCAACATGAATGCTATACTGGACATTTGTTTATTTAGGAATGTATAGCTTTTGATCTCTCCAAAGATTCAATAATCGACCCTTGTAAGAGCCTTGCTGGGAGACACGACCTAACACTACAATGAAATCCAAATTCTAGCTATTTATTTTCCCTTACCCCTGGCAGTTAGAACCTACTTATATAACTTATGCTTGCTTTATAACAGGAATCAGCAATTTAAAGCCCACCAGGAAAATCTGGTCAAGCACCCATCTTTGCTTTTAATTTTTTAAATTATTTATTTATTTTGAGAGATAAAGAGAGAGTGTGAGTGGGGAGGGAAGGAGAGAGAAAGAGGCGAGAGAGAAAGAGAGGAGAGGAGAGGAGAGGAGAGGAGAGGGAGAGGGAGAGAGAGAGAGAGAGAAAGAGAGAGAATGAGAATATCCCAAGCAGGCTCTGCACAGTCAGTGCAGAGAGCCTGACACAGGGCTCAAACTCACAAAACCCTGAGATCATGACCTGAACAAAAGTCGAATGCTTAAGTGACCAAGCCACCCAAGTGCCCCTCAGCCACAAATCTCTGAAAATAGTTTTATTAGAACAAGACATGACTATTAATTTATGTATCATCTATGATTTTTACACCCTACAACAGCAGAATTGTGTAGTTGCAACAGAAATTATAGGGCCTGCAAAGACTAAGATATTTGCGAATTGGCCCTTTAGAGAAAAAAAAAATCCATCCTCTGTTGTATCAGATGATTCTTTCAGAAACCTTAATTGTAAAGTTAATGACATGAAAAGAAGCAGTAATTGAGATACATTTTGGCAGTGATAGTAACAAGCAATATCCACTGGCAATGGTACCTCTTGTGCACCAGTGGACCATGGCTATGCCAGCAGTTTAGAATTCAGATTCATCTTGTAGCTTGATGCTAGATGTGTTTCTGGATGCCTAGCCTGGTCTTCCTTGATGGTTTCTTCCTAGTTTTAAACCTAGCTTTCAGTTCTTTTCATTGATTCCATGAGATACCCGATAGCCTTCCAATAAAGTAGATCATTCTATCTAAGGTACCCAAAGTCACATTCTGTTAGTTGTGACTCAGAACCTTGAATGGTCCATAGACCTTGCTTTATTCCTGATTCTGAGTAAGATGCCCCTATTCCATTCCCCAGGGATGCTATTCTAGTCATCTAGCATAGCTCATATCTATTAGCCTGTATTTTACTGCCTATTTGTCCAATTTCTCTCCAGGAATGGAGAGTTCTTCAAGAAGGGACTGAATTTAAGTCATCTCTATGTGGTGCTCAAGAAAATGTGAAAAAATATAAGAATGAATTAAAAAGGAATAAAGACTACCAAAGCCGAAAAGCCATCATTTTTATCATGAAAATTGTCAAGTTTAATTCAGTCATTATCATGTATAAGCAATCCACTAAACACTCTCCATGCACTGTTAACCCTCATAACAACCCTATGACTTAGAAAAATTAAGTTTATCCCATTTTATATATAAGGGAATTGTAAAGCAAACAAAGCTAAGGAACTTGATCAAGGGCACATGGCTGGCCAGCAGCAAGGCCAGGATTCCAAAACAGTTTGGATTCTAGGGTCTATGCTCATAAGAAATGACTTAAAACAGTTTTACTTGAAACTAGACTAGAAGTCAAAAGAAACTGAAGAGCTCCTGACAAATTCCAAGAGATGGCAAATAAGAATAAATTAGGATAGTAATTCCAGACACTGGGTATAAGAAAATAATGAGTCTAATGGGGGTTAGAGATACTCTATCCTTTGCCAGACATAGGAAAGACCCCAGGTTTTGAGTGAGATTTCAGTTTACCCACTTGGTGGCTTGGCATTAGTGCTTCTGCTTCTTTTAAAGTCTATGGTTGGAGGTAAAGTGAAAGGGAAACCTCTGTATGAAACTGTGGGAAGGGAACACCTAGTTCACTGGCCAAAGATGACATATATAATATGGGAGTGAAGCCTCAAAAAGCCGAAAGTTTCACCTCTGCCTTAGTGCAAGAGTGGTAGGTGCCTATAAATCACAGTAGGCACCAGCTACTCAAGAACCTTCCATGGTTGCTAGGGGATGGTATTGCTGATCTGGATGGCTAGGAGAAAACACAGACAAAAGAAGAGAGACAGGAACATCCCAACAGTGGAAGGAGCACCCCTAAAAAAAGGGACGACACTGACCTCACTGCAGTAGCTGGGAGAGGCTCATAATGATTCAATGTGGGATATCGAGAAAAGGCGCACTGTGGTGACATGGTAAGTTTCCCTTTTGCAGTATATACGCAGGGTTGCTGAGTTTCTTCTCTTTTATCAAGACTGGCTATGGATATCCTAGGATCAAATGTTTTCCGGTAATTTGAGATAAACTGTTAGATCATCCAGGGAGAAACAGTGTCAGATTTCTGGGAGGAAGCTTGAATCCAGATACACTAAACATCCACTTTAAACTCAGTACAGTTGACCCTTGAATGATGTAGGTGTTAGGGGTGCTGACCCCCTGTGCAATCAAAAATCCACATACATCTTTTGACTCCCCCAAAACTTACCTTCTAATAGCCTAATGTTGACTGAAAGCCTTACTGATAACATACACAATCTATTAACACATATTTTATGTATTATATACTGTATTCTTATAATAAAATAAGCTAAAGAAAAGTAAATGTTATTAAGAAAATCATAAGGAAGAGAAAGCACATTCATATTCTTATACTGTACTTATAAAAAATACCTCTACAAAAAAACTACAAGTGGACCCGTGCAGCTCAAACCTGTGTTGTTCAAGGGTCAACTGTACCATATTGGCCCTGAGAATATCACACAAAATAAAATATAGCTCTTGTCTTAAAAGGAGCTTGTGCAAAAAAAAAAAAAGAAAAAAAAACCCCAAAAGGTGGGACACCTGGGGGGCTCAGCTGGTTAAGTCTCCGACTTCAGCTTAGGTCATGATCTCATGGTTTGTGGGTTCAAGCCCCACGTCAGGCTCTGTGTTGACAGCTCGGAGCCTGGAGCCTGCTTCGGATTCTGTGTGTGTCTCTCTCTATGACCCACCCATGCTTGCTCTCTCTCTATGACTCTAAAAAATGAATAAATGTTAAAAAATTAAAAAAAATAAAGGAGCTTGTATAGTAGGCAGAAGAGTAAACAAGTTGATTGCTATGTGGTAAGTTCTAGGAGTAGGTCACTTCAGAGCAGGTCCTCTGCAGGGCAGCCACCAAGTCTGGCAATATTTGCAAATACTTAAATGGAATGTTGATTTGATATTACATTAAATGCTTAAAGAATATTTAAGTTTCTATATTTTATAATCAACTCATAGGTGAGACCTGTAGGAGACAAAGGCAAGGCTAGAGGGGGCACAAAATATTTGGGAATCTTCAAATCAATTTCATACTGCTAGAAGAGGACAGGCAGGGATGGATAAGCAGTGAGGCTGAACAAAAAAACAAGGGTCATGTGAAGGCCTTATATGCCCCATTAAGTGTATGTACTTTATTCTAAGGAGAATGAGATTCAAGTACTGAAGTTCTTACATGTCAGAAAAACAACTCTGGCTGAAAAATAGTTGGGGACAAAGTGGGGATGATTACTAGAGATGAGTGAGATTTCTGCTATAAGTATCAGTTTAGAAACCCACTGTAGTAAATAAAGAACTCAAACAGAAGTAAAGATATTTCAAAATGGATAGATAAGAGAGTTATTAGGGAGGTTTCCGATAATTATTCAACATAATTCTATTTTCTCTCAGAACAATAAATAAGACTGCCCTGAGACTACAAATCTTTACAACTGTTATAAATTTAAATCATTAGAACTCCATAACTTTTAACCTAAAATTTAGAAAACAATATATTACGTTCTTGGGGTGTGAGGCTAAAGAATGCATATGAATTTTTAAAAATTTGGTCAAAAGCTAGATATGTTAATTAAAGTAAACACTGAAAACTTATTTTAAATCAACTTCACAAATTCCTCATAGCAAAAACATTAGGGGGACTTCAACATGTTAAGACCACCTTCCAAACAGAAGCAATAAATGAAAATCAACTTTTTGCTGATAGCTTACATTTAAACATATAAATCTAATTATCAATTTGCTGTAACTACATAGGACACAGATTTGACCAAAGATACACATTTTTGATCACGCAGTTTTTTAAAGCACCTCAATTAACCAACAAAACGTATCTTAACATTATGTGAAATTTTCAAAGGAAATAGTGCTCCAACATAATGCTAATCCCAATAAAGAATAATGGCTAGAATTAAGCTCATTAGTCTGTTCATCATGATTTGTTCTCACTCCACTTACCTTTTTCCAATGATAGTAGTACTTCTCCCTTCTCTTCCTCCCTACCTTTTCATGGAGAACACTGAGATGAACTCTAGAGTTCCCTGAAAACAAGTATATAATTCAGGAAAATAAAAGCGTTTTTACCTACCCTTGTCGGTCCTTGTACATTTTGTTAACTCTTTCCCATTGGACAGAGAGCCGTGAGACAGCTTCCTGTAGCTTCGACCGTTCTGCAGGAGTGGCACTGTGCAATGCTGCTGTCTTCTTATTGTGAATGATGTCAATCCGACATGAGATTTGTTGCAGGCTGTCTTTTATGTTCTGCAATATAGAAAATTTGAAACACTTTCAGAAATGAATCTATGTAAAAAGAAAAAAAGGAATCTATGTAAAAAGAAAAAAAGTCTATGTAAAAAGAAAAAAAGGACATTTATAACCCCCCAGAAGTAATAGTCTTACAATTCTTTTAGTGTTTCAAGTTTTTATTTAAATTGCAGCTAGTTAACATATAGTGTAATATTAGTTTCCGAAGTTGAATTTAGTGATTCACTTACCTTTAACACCCAGGGCTCATCCCAATAAGAGCCCGCCTTAATGCCCATTACCTATCTAGCCCATCCCCCTACCCACCCTCCCTCCAGCAAGCCCATTTGTTCTCTATACTTAAGAGTCTCTTAGGGTTTGCCTCCCTCTTTTAACCCCCTTCTCCTATGTTCATCTGTTTTGTTTCTTAAATTTCACATACAACTGAAATCATATGGTATTCGTGTTTTCCTGACTTATTTCACTTAGCATAATACACTCTAGTTCCATCCATGTTGTTGCAAATGGCAAGATTTCATTTTTTATGGCTGAGTAATATTCCGTTGTATACACACCTTCTTTATCCATTCATCAGTTGATGGACACTTGGTGTCTTTCCATAATTTGGATAGTATGGAATTTGGAATTCTTAATTACTGACTTTTTAAAATCATCATCCCTGAAGCCCAGTGATTTCAACATGTTCAGATTCAATGGGTAATTCACAGTTCTCATCTCAATACAACTGACTCACTCCCTTCATCTTAAAATTCTATCTTCATTTGGCTTCTGTAACCTGAACTGTGCTGGTTTTTCTTCTACCTTCTTGTCCACTGCTTCTCAGTTTCCTTTACTGAATCTTTCTCTGACTGACCTCTTAGTACCGGAGTGCTCTAGCTTCGTTCTGACACTTATTTCCTTCTCTATCTATACTCTATTTGGTCCCATGACTGTAAATACCTCCTATTGAATGATGACTCCCAAACTTATATTTCCAGCTCTGACCTCAAATTGGAAAAGAGAGTCACAAATATGAGTGCTTTCTTGACATGTGGATGTCCCATGAGCATCTCAAACTTAACGTAACCCCAGCCAAATTATGAACTGCATCCCCTTATCTTTCTCTTTTAATGGCTTTTCCATTTAAGTAAATGACATAGCAATTAATTGTTATTCAGGCTGACAACCTTGGAGTCACCCTTGGCCTTTCTGTTTTTAGCCTCCAGTATTCAAGTTGTTAGACAATCATGTTGGTTTTACTTCCAGAACATGTCCGGAATTTGACCGATTATCATCACCTCCCTTGCTATAGCTATGAGATAATCTATGATTGTATCTCATCTGGATTATTGCAATGGCTACCTAAATGACCTCCCTGCTTCCGGTCTTGCTCCTCACCCAGTCAATTCTCCACACAAGAGATGAAAAGATTTTTTCACAACATAAATCAGATCATATTTCTCCTCTGTTCAAAATCGCCGAACGGATCCTCATCAAACCCATCATCTTTACCATGGCCTACAAAGTTCTAAATTAGTTGGTTATATGTTGCCTATCATTATAATCTTATCTTTTCTTAGTCTCCTTAGAATCCAGAACATTTCAGCCTCATTAACCTTTTTGTGTTCAAGTATGCCAAGCATTTTCTTGCTTCAAGGTTTCTTGCTGTTCAAGGTACTTGCTGTTCTGTCAAAAATATCCTTTCATTCCAAGACACTTACATGACTAGTTCCCTCACTTCTTTCTCACCTAAGAAGAGCATTCTCTACCACTTCATTTTATATAGCAGCCCAAATTACTGTATATTCCCTGTATTCTTCATTTTTCTACATGGTATTTATTCAATTATATATCTACTGCTCTTTCTACACCACTAGACTAGACCCTCTGCGTGCAGGAATGTTATCTGTCTTGCTCTCTACTAGGATTATGTAACTTTAACCAATGCCAACATATGGTAGGTATTCAATGCATTTTGTTGACTAAATGAATAAATAAACATACCCTATAAATTAACTACAAAATTTTTATCTACATATTTAAGAGAAAAAAATTCATAAACCACAAGTTCATTATGTAATATGCACCTTTAAAATACTGATTTTCAAAAAATTCTCAAAAATTATATATTTAGCTAGTCTTACTAGTATGAAATTAGTTATTTTACTCATCTGAATTGGTATAGACAAGTCAGTTGAGCAAAGAATTAGTGAGTTCTTCCATGTACAAGGATCAATACAGAGAAAGAAAAGGTAGGTAAAACATAGTTTTATTTGCTTGATTTTAAGAAGTTTGAAATTGATCTTATGGTGGTAGTAATGGAGGGTATGGTTTGGAGAACTGAAGGGAAAAAATAATAGTACAGAACATCAGCTATATGACAGGAAAGAATTTCATGAGTAGTCTAAACGATACCAAATCTTTTCTGGAAATTCAGAGAAGGAACAAATCCTACGCCATATATGGTCACACACTGAGGGAAAAGCTCATGAAGGAAGTACAATTTGGAGTAGACATAGCTCAGTAAAGTAGGAAGGACATTATGCTTACTAGGTAACACACATACAAAGATAGGGAATATGAGTAGTCATATTTGACTGACTTTTTGGAAATGTAGAGGATTAGGAGAAGATGGGTCAGGAACAAGAGGCTAGAGATGATTAGTAATGTATTTTAAAAAACCTGAATGTAATTCAGTAGCCAGTGGGGAACAATGATTCATAACATAATTATGATGGAGAATGTCAAATACATACAAAAGCAGGAAAATAGTACAAATAGCCCTCATGAACCTACTGTCCAGTTCCAATTCTTATAAAGTCATGGAAATCCTTGTTTCATGATACTCCCACCCATTCACCTCCTCAACTGGATTATTTCAAAATTTATATAGTATTTTATGTATAAACACTTAAGGATGTTCCCAAAATATGTGAATTATTTTCAAGGAAAGTACACGTAATACCATTATCACACACACAAAATTAAAAACGAAACCATTAATGTGAATGACCATCTGGTTGGTATTCATGTTTGAGTTGGATTGAGAGAGTTGTTTAGGAAGAAAACTTGGCACAACTCAGTGACTGTGTGTTGAGTGAAGAAAAAACTCAAATTACCCCCAGGTTTCTGGCACAGGCACCCAGAAGAATACTGGTATCACTGAGTAAAAGGATTTCAGATGGATCAACAGGGTGTGTGTGTGTGTGTGCATGCACTTGTGTACATGCAAGTGATAAGTTCAGTTTTGAGAAGCCTTTGGGGCCTCAGACTGTAGATATCCAATAGGCAGCTGGCATCAGATTTTGAGAAGAGAAATGAGATGGTGACTATTGTTGGGCCAGACATCTTTTCACATTTCTGCATGGTCTGGGCTTTCTGAGCAAAAAGCACTGGCATCTGGGTTAGAGGATGACTGAACAGCAAACATACCTTGGTGTTCAGACTAGTGCATTGCTTCAGGAAGACCTGGAAACTTACCTTTTCCATATCCCTTTGTTTATGTTCCAGATTATAGTTTGAGGATAATATACCTAAACTCGTTCCTCTGTCTGGAGAGGATGTGTCTACTCCCTAGAACAAAGGTCTCTGTTTCTGTCTGTCTGTCTCTGTGCGCCAGATATGCCAGCTACTTTACATAAGTTCTGATATCCATAAATTTGGGGGACTCTGTCCCATACTGCAACACCTGCAAGCACAGATAAACACGTGGCCCTCACTGCACTGCACCACAGGATTTCAGGCATGTGCACTGGTGCTAAGATGCTATTGAGTAATTAATGATGTGCTTTCTGGTTTTTTGCCAGGGTAAATAAATATAACAACTTAATAAATATCAATAAAAGGAATATATTTGTGTATTTTCACAGAAAATTGGGGAGAATTTTAACAAAGTATGAGATGGAGACTCGGCCAGATAGGGTGGGGCTATTGCTGAACTTGCACCTTCCCAGAAGGTACTCTCAAGCAGAGTGTACAGCTTACAAAGGGCATCAGGAAGGAGGTTATGGTAGATCTTAGGAGGTATTCCTGCCTCATTTTAAGACTTCATGACTGTGGTCCATGAAGACCTGCCTTTGTGGAGGATGAAGCTATATAAGAAAGTGAGAGTACAGATAATATAAAGCTGTAAGGGGTGAAAGTCACTGCTTATGTTAGGAGTCTAAAAAAGCAGCTGTGTTCCCAGGTAGGGACTGGGTAAGACACAATGGTTATGGGTGATGTGAATAAATTTCAGAGAGAGAGACAGAGAGGGAGGGAAGGAGGTTGTTTATAAAATTCTAAAGGTGTTCTCTTTAAGTCCATGTCCACCTTATAATAGGAAGCCCTCATTATTTGTTTTTTTGTGAAGCAACTCAATTTAATGTGGTAAGAATACTTATCTGACAGGTTAAATATTACCATGTGAAGGAAAGGAGACATGCCAACATAGAAATAAATTGTGAGATTACCTATCTGGAGGAAGGCAGGTTACAATTATGTTCAACCAGAGTTAAATACAGAATTGCTAGTCATCGGAATCTAGTAGGTGTTATTTCATTGCACGAGATGGCCAAATAGCTCAGAGAAGTTTGTTGGAATAAAAAAGCAAGAAGAAAGGTTGCCTAAGGGTGAACCTTTGTGGAAAGGAAAGGCCAAGGAAGGAGATGAGTGTGCCCAAAGAGTAATTGTCATCAGGCCTAGGAGGAAAGCCAGAAGGGTAAAGTATTTCAAAACCAAGGGAAGGAAGAGTGTCAGGAAGGATGGAAGGAGCTGCCAACAAGCCAAACACAGCTGGGAACACGAGTGAAAAGGCAACTGGCTATTTAGGAGGTCATTGGTGATTTTCTCTGGAGCAATTTTACCATCTTCATAGTGTGAAACTATAAATCTGGATAGAGCAGACAGTCTTCCACTGTCACCCTCTTTCACTACAAAATTGAAAATATCTTAGTATTACCTTGTGGTTCACTTTATTTGACATAACACACTTTGCTGTCAAGAGAAACCTAACAGAGGACCATGGGGAGGAGAAGGAGGAAAAAGAGTTAGGGAGAAGGAGAGAGACAAAGCACGAGAGACTCTTGAATACTGAAAACAAACTGAGGGAGGAAGGGGGAGAGGGAAAGTGGAAGGGGGGGTGATGGTCATGGTGGAGGACACTTGTGGGGAAAAGCACTGGGTGTTATATGGAAACCAAGTTGACAATAAACTATAAATTAAAAAAAAGAATTATTGATCATGTTGCTAAAAAAGAATTATTGATCATGTTTCTAAAAAAAAGAGAATTATTTATCATGTTGCTAAATAAAAGAGTAAGTTGAATACCCAACACTGATAATGCAACACAGATTTTAAAAGGACAGAATGGATGCAGTATTTGTTAGCAGTGCCCTAGAAGTCACTGCAGTCAAACATTCATCTTATATGCTTTCTTCTCTTTGATTCTCCTCATGAAATTCCATATCATCTTCTGATAGCTCCTAGTGGGCAGCCTTGGGTAGAATAGTTAGACCTATCCCACAAGCTTGCTTAGGTCAGGTGCGAGGAACATGCACCAATAGGACTTCTTTGCTATTTCTGTTAACTGGACTGACCTGGGCATCCTGATTTCACCACCACTTGTTCTGGCTCAACTCCTGATGATGTAAATCGTGGACTCCATTTTAGTATGGCTGCCACCCCAAGGGCAACAATCCAGAACTCTGACAATTTCTCCATTTGACACCAAAAGCTAGGTGACTGAAAGGCTGATTACACCGAGGCAACCAGCCAGTGTAACCAATTTGCCTCTATGTTGGGAGCCCACGCACTTAAAATAAATAGCTGTGATCTCCGATGGGGATAAAATTTAAGAGAAGGGAAGGAGAATTTTCCCCACAGAAAAGTCATGTGTTCATGGCTTTGATGTGAACTGTGTGTAAATCTGTGCGCATGCACTCACTCATTCGCGCACGCGCGCGCGCGCGCGCGCGCGCACACACACACACACACACACACAATTGGTAAATCTATTTTCTCTCTGAGGATCTGAGCTTGCAAAAGTTCTTGATTTTAATCCAAATCTCTGGAGAGCTCCCAATTCTCTGGAAAGTGGTAGAATTGCTCTGAATCGAGTTATGAACGGTTTTAGCAATGCTGGGCAGCATGTTGCAAAGGCAGGAAAACTTTCTATCTTAAATGAGAAAAGCAAAAAGCAAAAGCTGGGGCAGGGGATGTCACACTCCCTGGATATCTAGATAATAGCTCCTTGGTGCATTCTCAGAGAATGCTGTCAAAATTGGCAGGAGTCCAGGAAATCCTTTTTAAAGTCCCTACACATACTCTGGTCCCTGAGGCACTGCACACAGAAGAATGGTATATGCACCAAAGAAAATCCTGTAGCAGTTTCCAGTTTAAAGTCAGAGATCTTTTATAGCTTTTTACTATTTTAGTTTGTCTAGAAATAAGTGATCTTTATAGTTTCTGACCCTCTAAAAATGAAACCATAGCCCCTGTAGTTGCTATGGTGATAGAAAAATCCCTAGGATCGCTATAGAATATATTATTTTCATGTCTATCCCTGAGTAGTTCCTTATCTTACCTGAAAATATGATGGCAAAATCACGAGGTACCCTTTTCTTAGTTAACATTTTTTCCCCTTAATTTTGACATGCCCCTATGAATTGACCTCCCCACCCTCCATCTAGATTCTGTAAGAGGTCTGTTAGTCACTCTTACTGCCAAAGGAAACTTTCATTTCTGGAAGGCACTTGTACATGAGTGTGTAAGATTTAGGTCCTTAATATTTTAAAATAGCATCCTTGCAACTCTGCTTCATGACACCAAGTCAAATAAGACCCTCATTTACACACTGCTAATAGAGAAAAATTAGAGAGCAAAATGACTTTCTCAACTGAAAGATAAAGTCTGGGTATGTAAAATAAGGAACAGAAGATTATGAACTATGAAGCTGTAAGTCAGGTTTCCAGTTAATAAGCCGGTGGTATAAATAAGAGTGCCTTGATAACGTAAGCTTAAACTTTGACATAAATGATATTTAAAAACATGAGCCTCACTTTAGAGAAAATCACTTTTTAAAAAAATTTTTAATGTTTATTTTTGAGAGACAGAGAGTTGGGGGGCAGGCAGAGAGGGAGGCAGAGAATCTGAAGCAGGCTCCACACTGTCAGCACAAGGCCTGATGTGGGGCTTGAACTCATGAACTATGAGCTCATGACCTGGGCTGAAGTTGGACGCTCAACCTACTGAGCCACTCAGGCACCTTAGAGAGAATCAGTTTTTTTAAAGGGGATTCATAACACAAACAATTTGAACCTAAAAGTACTTTGTTGATTCAAGTGCTGTGTAATAAGTGCCTGCAATGGGCTTAAAAGAGAAACTAGACATTACAGACCATTTATCTAGGGACCTAACCAAGGGACCCCTTTGCCAATTAATCAGGTTGAGATAAAGTTCTCAAGTAACTCTTCACAACGCTCTCTTCTCAATCATAAGGGACAGATTTCTGCTGTTCAGTTTTTCTTCCATTTAATGTAAAGCAGCAACTACTCCCTTGCTGTCAGAATGTTTCATTACAGAGCATGACTTTACCCACCTAAATGGTAAACCTATTTGTATGAATGTCAAAGTAGATACTGTGGAAATTGAACAGGGCTGGAGTAGGGGATGGTGGTGTTTGATAAACTGAACTTATTATAAATCACGTCTGATGAAAATAAACTTAAAACGTTACTGAAATTTTAATTTTCATTCTTACGTATTTGACTCCAACATACTTTGAGAGCACCAGTATAGTTTCTAATATGTAAAATATCATCATTTCTGTTTTTACCTTTCCTGTAGTCAGGAAAATAAGTGGGCATCTCACATATACAAACATAAAATTCAATTCAGCACTTGCTTAAACTGTAGGACACAATTTAAAAATAAGGATGCTTATAATTTACAGGCATCTGTCATCCTATTTATACCAAGGAGTAACATCAAACACACCTTCCTGAGTTTAGAACTCTTACCAAGGCAGGATTTTAAATATGTTGATTAGAGGATGTGTATACAAACATTAATCTGAAATTTTGTCTTCCATTTTAAAGTTTGTAGTAACATATTCAGAAATTATTTATAAAATCTTTACTTCAAATTTTGCCAGTGTTCCCTTAGTAAAAATCTTTCAGCAAGGGGAAAAAAGCTGTCTTAGAATTAAAATAATACACTTCCAGAGAAATAAACATATAAGCTAAAGTATAAGATCATATGAAAACTATGAAATTGATTATTTAGCATATTTTCCCCTGAAAGTGACTTCCATCCATATAGTGATATTCTGGTTTGAAGTACACTGAACGTCATTATATATAAATATAAAAATAGATATTGATATAAATATAAATATATTAATGCTTTCTACTGATTCCTCAGTCTTCGTTTCTCAAAGTGACTCATGTGAGCAGCTGGCTATAAACACCTGTAATTCTCTCTCTCTCTCTCTCTCTCTTTTTTTTTTTTTTTTACTGTATCTACCTCCTGAAGGAAAATTCAATTTATTGTTTCACCAACAGCGTCCTCTCTGCATCTTTGGCCTCCTCTGCAGCATTCCGTACTTATGCATAGCCCTCATCACACAGCCTTGGCCTCCCTAGTATTAGGTCATTCTGCTCTGCCCCAGCTTTCTCTCTACTTCTTTGTCTACCTCTGTCATACTCATTAACCCAACAAATAACCGTTGAACATCTACCATGTGCTAGGTATAGTCTACATACTGGGAACATAATAGTGAGCTAGAAAGACAAAGTAGTCCTATTTCTGTTAGTCCACAAACACTTTTCTGTGGCCTTAAGCAGAGTCTTTCATTAAATGGCTGGGTCCCTACATCTGCCAGATGCCACCTCTGGTGGGCCCTATTAGCAGCTATGATACTATGTTGGCATATTGACTATCCCATTTTCTACCTCCGCCAATAGATCTATTTGTGTCAAACTGATATTTAAGTCGTGGGAGTGGCTGAGATTGTCCACAGCAAGTTTGGAAGAAGACCTAAGAAATTACCCCTAATTTTTCCTATTGGTACATCTCTAATCAAGATTCTCTTCTGAACTCTGACATATCTATCCAACTGTCTCTTTGATATTCAGGTGGATGTCTAATAAACATCTTAAGCTTAACATATAACAACTAAACTTAGAGCAAATCTTTCCCCCTAACCTAATCCTCCTGCAATTTTCCACATTATATAGTTAAATGGCAGCTCAATTCTCGCAGTTGTTCATGACAAAAATTATTAGTGGTATCCTTCAATTCTCTCCCTACCAGCCTACATGGAAGTGGCCACCGAATCCTATGACCTTTACCTTTGGAATGTGTCCAGAATTTGACCTTGCCACCACTCTGATACACACCACCATCTCTAGCTGGGATTATTCTGAATATGGGTATATTAAGAATGCTTTATTCATAAGGTTGTTGGGATGACCATATGAGTTACCATAAGCATAGAATTTAAAACATGTCCTGGGACAAAATAAATGATAGCTATTAGTACTGTCCAAATTCCAATTACATCCAAATACAGATATTCAAGGGCTGTCTCCTTTATAAAATTATTCGGTTTCAGCTCTCTGAATTCCTTTCTCTTCTTCATGAATTCTGTTGCACGTATGCCTTATATGGTAGTTTGTCTGTATTATGCCTTTCCTACCTTTGTTACTTCCTAACTTGTTAGTGTAACTCTGATATGTGTATCCCGATAATGTTACAAATTACAAGAGTGCAGGGATCAAGTCTTTTATTTCTCTTTTAGAGTGTTAAACACAGTATTCGGGTCTTAATAATATTTCCTGATTTGAAGGGAAAGTGGAGTTGAAGCTCTGAATCTTAACTTGCTTATGAAAATCCAATTTGAATGGGATCACTGAACCTTAAGATTTGTTACACTGTTCTTGAACCATGGCAGATATGCATTCACGTCCCAACAGATGTTGTGAGCTCTTCAGTTATTTCGCTGTTCATTCTATTTTACTTTTACTGGTTATTTAGCTATTAGAGTAAATAGTGGAATTACAGTCCATCTGTACTTCCTGGCTAAGTTTCTCCATGGTTGCCTCACATAACTCAGATACCTAAGTGTTTCATTCAGAACTATGTCTGCCCAAGTTTTTCACATGCCACAGAGCATCAACAAGAAAAGAAAAATGTAAAACCTGCACCTCACTGCCCTAAGTATTCCTCAAAGGCAACGATTCTAGTCCATCAACACCAGCTAAACTGGAAACAATTTCACAAGTCATTCTGCGATAGGTACATTTTGTGTTGAGTCACGCACATTGTCTAAATCACTTTATTGAAAGTCTTGAGAGAAAAATTGGCTCCTGCACATAGCAAAGCAGAGTTGTAAAGAAGCAAATGCTATTTCTCTTCAAAATTAGATATGTGGCATTCTATGGTTCCACTTTTTTCAGAACCAGGGCATGCTTTTAGGCCTTGTGTAACTGAGTTGAGGAGGGGCAGGTAGGTTTTATGGAGAAAAATTCTAAGGCAATATAGCAATCCAGGGAAACCTAAAAGAAATGATTACCACCGAGCAATGGGATTTAAAAATGTGAATAGGATATTTTTCTTTCCTCTATTCCCTTTACACTCTTTTATCCTGTATACATATGCCATGATGAGCATATTATTATTTTGATAAAGAACTGAAAATCCAGTATGAGAAATCAATCAAGTTCATAGATAGCTACTATACAAAATATAATTAAGTCTGTACGAATTAATACAAATGACAGTACTCTATTTTGGAAAAATAGGAAACCTACTTGCTAATATTTTGCCCATTTTATACATGATTAATGCTGTTGATGTTGGGAGAACATGCTTTCCATCATAAGTGTTTTTGATGGGGGATAGAAAAAGCAAAACCAGTGTCTCATATCACTGTTCAGAGCTAAATCTAAACTAAAATTTAAGAACAATGAAACAAAACATGATACAGAAGAAGGATCCTAACATTTTACTTCCTATCTTTACCTTTATGGAAGCCCCACAGATATCCCCAATGCTGAGAACATTCTTTTGTCTAAGGTGTGGCAAATTCAACTTGGAAAGTATGAATAACTGGTGTCCATTAATTATATGTGGTTTACAAAACAAACTTCTTAATTTTTTTCCTTGAATGTTTAACGACATGCATTAGGATTTAGAAATAAGTAGACTTGGATAAAAGTCACGGAATTAGAATGAACTACACACAACTGCCAATATTTGGACACATTGATCTATACAATATCAATTCATAAGGCTCATCTGAAAGCTATTACAGTATTAATGTGCTAATGATTACTAATTTAAACAGAAAAATGAATATAGACTAGCATTTCTAAATGGCAAAAGGAAAAAAATAGTAACAAAAATAAATCTCAGAACTCCAAGAAAGAAAAGCACTACTTATTAAACCATTCTTCAATTAGAGCTACAGCTTCAATGCTTTTAAACAGATTAAATCACAGTTCTTTTTTTTTTCATAGTTCTATAATCTGAACAAAGAATTTTAAATTACTGAAGAGGAGTTAGGAAAAAATGAATTCAACATATTTCACTGGAAAACAAAACTCAAAACAAAGCAACAAAGCAAACTAAAAAAACCAGCATCTTATTCTTGATAAAAGCCATAGCACATAGAAACTTGGAATGATCTAGAGTTTTCACATCCTCAAAAGAAGTACAGAACAAAAAGTTATTTTTTAGTACCTAAAATTAATAGAAGAGTGGAAAAGTTTGCCCTGAAATAAGTAATACTTAGCAATGGAAATATAGTAAAAGGAAATGAGCATAAATAAGATTGTCTAAAAGAAGTTTTTGTCAAAAACAAGTTGTTTTAGCCTACGTGCATTTTCTTTGACTTTAAACTTTTTTTTTTAACCTTTAGGCTATTTGCCAAATCTGGAAATAACTTTATGTATATTTTATACTGTTGTCAACATGTTATTTAAAGATTTTTACACGTAAGTACGCAATTTTATAAGATTTACTACTTTTTAAAAGACCATTTTTAAAAGATTATTTACATAAAAGTTTAATTTATAATAAATTTTAAGATTTTGGATATTTGATGAAGTAATATGGGTTTTACAAATTGTGATATTTACATAATTACACATTTTTACAAGAATTTTTTCATATAATCCTACATGTTTTCACTTTATCTTCACAAGTGTACTGCTAAAAAGGCTGGGACAACTGTTAGCGTTAATCTAATTTCAAAATTAAGAAAACTGAGACTTCTGTGATTTGCTCAAGGACACAACCAGAAAGAGTCAGATGCGGTGTCTAAATCTAAGTCTTTTATGTTCCAATTCAGTGTTTTACCAATCTCTGTAGCCATATAACACAAGCTAAGTGAATGCAAAATATTACGAACATTTTAATTACACAGGGATTTCCTGCCACATACTTTCATATGATTGGCTTAAAATTCAGTATGTACAAACCTAGATAGAATAAATGTCTCCATGCTAGTATATTTGCATAGATTGTTAGAATTCACCTATGTCTGGATGATTTAATTCAATGACTAAGAACATAAAAGAGTCTAATTTTGTTTCTGCTTTTAGGCTTGGTACTGATAGATTAACAATGCTCTGTCCTCCTTGATCATAGAGTCCCTATCTGGATTTACAAGACTATTATTCATTCATTCAACAGATTCACACTGAGTGTCTATTAAGTGCTTGGTACTGTTCTAGAAGTTGTAGATGCAGTGGTGAACAACAAAAAATACTGTCTTCTGCCTAGTGGTTGTGCCTATGGTGTTTGGTGGTCACCACAGGGAACAGGTCAGAAGGAGCAGGCGGCTCATTTGCAAACCATTGCAAGTGGTGAAAACTGTATCATTTGCTGTTGCTGACTCAGTATCACCATTTTAATAAATGTAGCACTGCAGTTAAATGGATTTATAAAGCCCTGCACTACTGTTTCCACATTTTGGGTAGGCGAAAATAATAGCTTTAAGCAGTATTAGCTAACAGAAATGCCTTGAGACCCTACGTAACTTGGTTAATAGAAGAGCACACAACTTTGATTCCTAAGGAAAAAAAGATTAGAGAAACCCATTAGTAGCTGTTGTGACAGCAGTCACTGGGGAGTAGATCTATCTTAAAATTGAAAAAGAGCAAGTGGCATACCAAAGACTCAAACTCCAGTTCATTTTCACTCTCTAGAATTTGTCTTTATCTGACAGATGAAGGCAACACCCTATATAAATCTAATTCTTATCCTCTGTATGTCCCATCCAGCTACCAGGCTCTACATTAATGACATATCAAATTGGGAAGAGTCTTCAATCAAAAGGCAGTAAAGTACTTATTAATTAGATTTTTCCAAGCTTCTAAAGAATTTTAAAGTTATTTTTCTTGGCTCTATGGTAAGTTATCCTTTTGATTTTTCTGCACCATTTATGGTCCACAGGTGAAAAACACTTTGTAAATACAACTACAGATTTTGGCCAAAATATTCTCCATAGGATGATGTGTGGTCTTTGCATAAATAACAAATCGGTAACTATATATCGCACAGCAGAAATTGACATCTGAAGTGGTCAAAGAAGAGCTTGAATTGGTCACGAACAGAAGGGAAAACTCCCCACAACTGAATTTCAACCTCAAAACTTCCTCCAGCCTCATGAATTGTATGTTTTAATGTGGAAAGTTCTGACTTCTTGAATTTATAGGATGGGGATGATCAAAATAGTCTTGCTGAGAGAAATTAAGCAGGAGTGGTTCTTAAAGTGCATTTTAGTAAAGATGGGAGTACAGTACAGCAAGGGAGTCAATGTAGGACAATAGGCCTGAAGAAATAATGGCAGGCAGAAAAGAATGGGTTATTTCCCATAAAAGAGAGACATGTGTACAAAAGAAAAGAAAACTGCACTAAAAACACAAATAAATATGAGCTGGCCATGGTTACAATGCAGTAAATATCTATCATCTCTCCACTAGAAGAGAAATGAAAAATTAAGTAGTATAGAAATGACTGAAGTATGATTTAAATCACAGTGACTAGATTAATATTTGTAAAGTAATTCACAAATATTAATAGCAAATTGAACAAATAAATCCCCAATCATAAAAGCAGTTGAAGAAAGGAATTATATTTATAACTAAATGGATGTGTTAGCTGAAAAACTTGATTTTCCGCAGAGAAATCACTAAATGATTACATGATTCAGAATGTTATATGTAGTCCCAAAGGTCAGTTTTTACAATGTGGTAATACATTTAATTTAAGTAGAATTCGAAAAGCATTTATAATCAAATTTTGCTTTGACATTTTATATGTGCCATGATTACTTAATTTAGAATAATTGCAAACTCCTCTTGTTGGAATATTATTAAATCGGTGAAAAATTCTAACGCTTTATCTAGTTTGCCCCAGCACTACAAGGTGCACAGAAACATTCATTGTTTTATTTGCCTTCAGATATTTTGTTTGGATTTGTACATGAGGTATCTCTTTCTATTATGTAATTCCCTTAATACCAGGCTAGAAAAACAGTTTGTACATGGGATTAGTTTTTTCCTCATTCTAATGACTGGCATCATTAAGTTTGTGCTTAGATGTGATGAAATAGATTCTAAAGGAGAAAGATCCTGATCAGGGAGATAAGATCTCATTGCCAGTATTTCTGCCCCTGCTTCAAGGCAAGATGAGGAGGGAAGGCAAAGACGTGAGAAGAAATCTTACATCCCTCAAGGAATCCTCTGCCAAATTCACAGGCCACCTAAATTCTCCTGAGCCCCAAATTGGCTGAGAATAGGTCTTTATACATCCATGTTCAAGTCTCTGTGTGGATACAGAAATAAATCTGTTGCATCCACTTTGAAAACATTACCAGGGTCTAGAAATCTCTCACAACCACCCTAGCCCAGGCCACCAGCATCTCTTCCCCAATTGCTCTCCTTGGTTTTATTCTTGATTCCCTAAAGGTCTACTCCGGGCCAGTGTCATTCTCTTAAAACACAAATCAGATCATGTCATTCATCTCCTCAAAAGTCTACAATGGCTCCCCTCTCAGTCAGGGCAAAAGGTAGTCTTTACAAGGGCCCATGAGGCCCTCCACAATCTGCACATCGCAAAGGCCCTATGATCTGATTTTCTACTACCCTCCTCTGACTTATTCTGTTCCAGCCACACTGGCATCCCTGCTGTACACTGATCAAGTTAGGCACACTCCCAACATGTGGGCCTCTGCCCTGAGTATCCACTATGCCCGCACAGCAAGGCTGAGCACTAAGCTGACTCCCTTAGCCTCTTCAAAACTTTGTTCAAATGTCCTTCCCACCTTACTTAAAATTGCAGTCCCACCTCTTACCATTCCACCTACTCCTACCCCATTGGTGATTTTATACACTTTATCCAATTCTATGTTTTTTTAAATAACAAATATCATCTTTAAATATAGAGTTTTTACTTATTTATTACTTGTGTGTTTGCTTATATGCTGTCTCCCACTGCTATGATAAAAACTTCATGAAGGCAGGGTCCACTGATTTGGTTCACCGTTTTTTAAACACTTAGAGTGATGCCAGGTATATATAGTAAGAGCTTAATAAATACGTTTGAATGCATAAATCCTCACTCCTTAGATTAGCAGCTTGTCCTAACAATCTCCTTTAGGTCTCAAGGGCCCCACATAAAAGCTGAACCAGTCAAAGAAGACTGAACGACTTTGCTTTACAGCCTTTGGCTTTTTAAGCTCACAACAAGCTCTTCCCAGTGTTGTTGAGGTTGAACAACAGCTGCATCTACTTGGATCCTCTCTAAACTGTGCATCAGGCCCAGATGTCCTGTCAACATCTGTGAGCTTTTTTCACACGTCCACACTTCTTACCACTCTCGTCTACCAAAAACACAAAAAATTTCTATCCACCTCAAGCAGAGAATGTGTACTATCATCAGTTTAGATGAAAGAATTGAGCAGATGCATGTCTGACTTTTTTCTTTCTTTCTGTTTCTTTTTCTTTTTCTTCCCTCCCTCCTTGCCTCACTCCCGTCCTTCCTTTTATGGACTCTTTTTAAACCTTCATGGATGCACTGAGAATTAGAACCCAGAACACTGTTCCTATAAACTGGGGATGACAGATCTCAGGATTCTACTGTGTTTTGTCTAAATTCATGTTTGGTATGCTCAACATAGAGCCCCAGAAAAAACATCATGAGAGGTGCATGGTATTAGCCGCTCCGATCCTGGAGCTTCTTTGCTTGGGTTCAAATCCTTGCTCTATCAACATGAGCGGTATCAACTTTATTAAGTTACTTTATAATTCTTTAGTTTTTTCATCTTAAAACATGGATAATAATTTTAAATATTTCATAGAATTGTAGTGAGGATTAAATTAGTTAATATAGGTAAGTTATTAAGAATGCCTGACCAGTGAATAAAAACTAATTCTTATTATGGCAAAAGATTAAACCCTACTGTCACCCTTATTAAGGATGCTCTTATTTTTGTTCTAAAAGCTTACTTTATTAATGCCCAGGTATAATTAAGCAACTAAGGAACTCCTTAGTGGGGAAGTAGCACAGACACTGGGGAATTCCCCGTCAAGTTGAATGGAGTATTTTCCAAGATTTCCGTTAGTAAATGCTGACTAAATAGTGTATGTGTCATAATTTTTTTTCAAAATTATCCTAGGTTGGATGCCCTAGAGGCAGATTCTAAGACTAGAATGTATATGCACATGATTCACTTGGGAATGATCCCAGGAAGCACTGGTAAGGCAGTTGGAGAGGACAGGTGAGGAAACCAGTTCATGACTGTAACATGAAGAAGATTTCTACTGTGCACAGTGGGGTCTCAGTCCTGCTGGGGAACTCTGAGTCAAAGGGCAGAACATGCCTTAGAGTTACCCCAACCAAAGACGTCGATGAACGGTATCCTTTATCCATGGAAAGCCTACCTGGCATTGGTTGAAGTTTGTTGGGAGATGGTGGGGAGGCAGAGCCTTCACTCCCTGACACTTATGAGTGTGGATGACTAGAGAGAGCCCTAGGCAGAATCCTAGGCACCTGCAGGTGGCAGCTACCAGTCACAGTGCAAGGAACCCTGAGTGTGGAGCGGGTATGGGTGAGGCCCCAAGAATACTGGAGATGCCAATACAACTGAAGCTTTCAGTAAAATCAGGTAAATGACAGCATTAGGATACATCTTTTCCATTTGGGCCCCTTAAATAAATCATTTCTGTTTTCATGAGAAGATGTTAAGTATTTAAATCTCTTAGGGGTCAAACTTTGGGAAACGTAAAAAGTTCTATGTTTATACTTTATTATCATTCTTGTTGTCATAAAAACACTTAATATGTCTAGCCTCTTAACAAAATTTTAAGTGTACACTACATTACTGTTACCTATAGGCTCAATGTTGTACAGCAGTCTCTAGAACTGATTCCATTTGTACTTGATATCCACTGAACAGCAACTCACCATTTCTCCCTGCCCTCGATTCCTGGCACTCACCGTTCTACCCTTTTTTATGCTCATATTTTCATATGAGACATGTTGAAGCAAGATTTGACGATTTAACGTAGTAATTATATTGTACCAAATTTTATTTCGACAACTCACATTTTTTTCTTAAAAATAAAGTATAAGCCATTCCTCATACTGATTGAAACTCTCAAAAATTTAAATTCTTTCAAAACTATCATACTATCATTTGTACAATGAATATTATAATTTTTATATATAAACAAACACAATCAATTGATTCACAATGCTAGTAGTGGCTTTGATATAAGAATAAATATTATTTATGTGTTTCTCATTCATTGCTAGCTATGCCATAGCTAATATATTAGCTATTAAATGCAGATTTCCTTATGTAAATAGGTGTTTATCTGCTTTGTTTTTGTCAAAATGATTAGTTAGCTTTCTAATTCAATAACTATGGAAATTATATGTGCTATATTAGTAGTATTATGTTCAGAAGGTAATTATTTTAACTTATTACATGTTACTTGTGTTGTATTGTACTTTCAAGAATATGTATGTTAAACCACAACAATGCCTACTACAGTTCTGTAATTTGATTCATGCAAATCTGTCAGAAATAAAATCAACCACAATTTAATTTCAAACCTTCCCAACCAGCAGCTGTACAATTTATGTGCTACTTTTCTATTTTTACTACTGGATAATGACAATGATGAATGCCTTTAAGAGGAAATACATATTCATTGAAAAGACTGAGATCAAAACTATCCCCTTCAAAAGGCCCACAAAGGTAGGAAGATTTGTTGGTGGTGAGCTGGAATTATGGCCCAAACTGCATCTCATGAGGATTCCATAATCTGGTTAAATTAAACCTGTGATAATACCTCTTCACAAACCACAGTAATCAGTACCATCACAATTGGCATCAGCTAGAATACTCTTTTTTTTTTTATTTTTTTTAACTTTATATTTATTGTCAGGTTGGTTTCCATATAATACCCAGTGCTCTTCCCCACAAGTGACCTCCACCAAGACCATCACCCCCCTTTACCTTTCCCCCTTCCCCTTCCGCCCTCAGTTTGTTTTCAGGAATCAAGAGTCTCTCGTGTTTGGTCTCCCTCCCTCTCCGTAACTCTTTTTCCTCCTTCCCCTCCCCGTGGTCCTCTGTTGGGTTTCTCCTGTTAGACCTATGAGTGCAAACATATGGTATCTGTCCTTCTCCGCCTGACTTATTTCGCTTAGCATGACACCCTCGAGGTCCATCCACGTTGCTACGAATGGCCAGATTTCATTCTTTCTCATGGCCATGTAGTATTCCATTGTAGAGATGA
>CM053579.1:80070995-80350343 GCA_028646485.1 Cryptoprocta ferox | reverse complement strand
GGCTCTTTCCATGATTTGGCTATTGTTGAAAGTGCCACTACGAACATTGGGGTACATGTGCCCCTATGCATCAGCACTTCTGTATCCCTTGGGTAAATCCCCAGCAGTGCTATGGCTGGGTCATAGGGGAGTTTTATGGACAGTTTTGTGAGGAACCTCCACACTGTTTTCCAGAGTGGCTGTACCCGTTGACATTCCCACTAACAGTGTAGGAGGGTACCCTTTTCTCCACATCCTCGCCAGCATCTATAGTCTCTTTAGTTGTTCATCTTAGCCACTCTGACTGGCGTGAGGTGGTATCTCAGGGTGGTTTTGATTTGTATTTCCCTGATGATGAGTGATGCTGAGCATCGTTTCATGTGTTTGTTGGCTTAAATACATCTGGAAGAACAAATGATTAGCTGAGCGTAGCCAGGGGCCCATCATTTTGAGTGTGCCAGGTTAAGACGTATGGAGACAAAGATATTCAATTGGCAACTTAATAAGTTTAGGGTCACTGCTCTCCTGACCCATATGTCCATGAACATGGAATGAAATGAATATTAGCTCATTAGCAGTAATTTACATGTTGAATGACAATGATGAACTTATAAACTGTGCTGTCATGTGAAATTAGTTAATGTGAATAATGAAAGGAATGCTGGCATGTCTCCTTTATCAATTGATTGGGTTTCTTTTCTTCACTATATCCACCAGCGATCTGACTTTTATTTCAAAAATACTAAGAAAGAAACCCAGACTGAAATGGATGGAATAGTTCCAGAGATCCATGCATTTCTTATCTTATTTTAGCATGTAATTTTATAGCTTACTTGATACAACGTAAGATAGTAAATTCAAGGGACTCAAGATATTGCAGCTCCGATTTCCAAAACAAACAGCTTTATCTATTTGTATACTTATGCAGACAAATATGTGATATGGAATGAGTTCCCAAGACATCATTTAGAGTATAAAATACTTTGGCTAATAGGTGCTGCTGAGAGCAAACTTATCTTCTGTCTATAATCTCACACTATTTGCATTGAAAAATACCAAGCTCTGGCTATACTATTTCATTTTGAGCATAAAATGTATGATCACAAAAATTATCTTGAGACACACATTATTATGTACATTTTCTTGATGCTGCATCCATTTATCTTCACACACTTCCCTCTATAATTCAAAGTCTATTCCCTCATCATGTTTTGTCTTAGTTTGGGATTCAGAAATTTGCAGTTTGTGGTTTGAAAAAAACAACAACTGGATTTGGTTGGTAGCCTTTGCCTGGTAATTTTAAGAGTTTTTTTTTTTTTAATTTTTATTTATTTTTGAACGAGACAGAGAACAAACAGGGGAGGGGTAGAGAGAGAGGGAGACACGGGAGACACAGACTCTGAAGCAGGATCCAGGCTCTGAGTTGTCAGCACAGAGCCCGATGCAGGGCTCAAACCCACAAACCGTGAGATCATGACCTGAGCTGAAGTCGGACGCTTAATTGACTGAGCCACCCAGGTGCCCCTGCCTGGTAATTTTAAAGAAAATATTTCATTGCTTTCTGTTCAATTAGATTCCAGAGATTATAGTACTGATACTGGCACTAATTTGAAATTGAATATGTATATAAAGTTAAAACTATATGCGATAGATATAATTTATTCTTTTGTATTTCTTAATAAATAAAATTTTAAATCTCCTCTAATTCCCTCTTTTATGGGAGGAGAAAGGAATGTATTAGTTGCAAATATACTGTTCCTATCAAAGCTTATTTTTCGGTGAGTCCTTTCTGTCCTAAATTGATGTGAAACTGTTATTTTTGTCTCTTCCTTTCTTCTAGAAAGTCTCTCAACATTAAATATTCTAAAATTCCTCTTCTATGTGTCTCTTTCTACCCCAGATTTCTACAACTAACCATCCTGCGGAGTGTTTTAGGAATTCCATGTGGGAGTCAAATGCCTTCAGTGCATACATTTAAGGCAATTGTTTTGATACTGCAAATGATCAAGATGAATATCTTGTAAAATCTAATAAAAATGCTTTGCTTTTACCTTCAGCGACTCCTCTTGTTTAAAGAGATCTTCAAAATCTTTAGCACGGAGGTCAGGAGCATTAAGAAGTTGTTCCACTTCTGATAGGGCTTGTGAGACATGAGCGATCTCAGTCAGATAAGTAGAAGGCACATAAGAAATTTCCAAAGGCATGTCTTCAGTCATCACCATCACCGATTCTTCATGGACTGTGTGCTGGTATAGATATACAAAAGAACAATTCTTTTAGCTTCCTTATAATGAAAAGACCTCTACTGAATTTATATAAATTCCAGTTTATAGCTGACAGAGGGCTGAAAATGAACAAAAAATCCATGATGATAAGTCTAGGAAGAGGGTTATTATTTATACACCCTCTTTTTTCCACAACATGTTAGAAGCATTTAAAAATAAGAGATACATACACATTAGTACCATGAATATAAGAATGAAATTCCAAGAGCCGTAAGGTCATGAGAGGGATAGTTTTACTCTAAGAAAAGGATAATTTTCATAATTGGTTTATAAAATGTAATTCTAAGCTTTCTGGAAAATCAGGTATGGAGTATAACTGGAGGGAGGGTCTACACGTGTGGTTTTTCTACCAAAGGAACTTCTCCTATACTTTCCCCACTAATCTTGATTGTAGTAATGAGGGACAAAGCAGTTTGGGCTGGTATATACCTTTATATTCAGTACCCTTCTCCTCCAAATTTCAGACATCAGCTCCCCTCTTTGATGCTAGTTTCTTGTTAAGTTAAACTGCCAACTGAAGCACTGGATGAGGAAGGCTGAGAGTGGGATTCCCATTTTAGTAGGAACTCCAGAAAGCCCTAAGGTCTAAGGAAGGACTAGCCTCTCCTCCATCTACACTTTCCTACCTGCCATTCAAGTACTAGGATCAATGGGCATTTGGAGCTTAGATTCCGTTTGGATGTGGCCAATAGAACCTCTTCCCTTATTCCTTATAAGAGCATGAAATAAATACTCCTTGGCACGCAAATTCAGAGAGATAGATGACCTCTGCTCTCTTCTGTCTATACTATAAGAAACAAAACCCTTGTAATTGAAATTAGTTTTCTAGTAACTTTGTTTTGAATTGATCAACTGCCATCTGCCTGTTGATGGGGTCAGCTGAGGGTTTCAGTGACAGGGTCTCTAGAGGAGTTCTGATGATAAGCATGTTAACACAGCCATTTATTACTGCACGGGTTTTATGACAAGACCATCCTCATTTTTGCAGCAATGCAATTAAATGGATCTTAGGATCTCAGACTGAATCCATGTAAAGATGAGTAAAATTATAAGCTGGACCATTTATGCTTCCTTGTTAATTTCTCAGTGCCAGGATTCTTGTACTCTGTTCTTACATAACATAAAAATAATTGTAATTTAGATGTCTCATTTACCTACGACACTGCAAATTCACAGAATTACACAAATTAGCTTAAATGACAGAATTGTACTTTTTACAAGGTTTGATTTTGTGTGTATATCTTGACCAAATACATGAAACATATTCCTTCATGATGAATAGAAGATAATTTGCATGCACTTCTAATTTTACATTTAAAATAATATTAGAATTTTGGACTAGAGTTTAAAGAGGACAACCCACATATTTAACCACATATATTTAAATTCAAATTCTCAATCTCTTCATTTCAAACCAACCATTTCACCAGTTTAAAAGAAAAATAAATCAGCAGACATGTGAATGTGCAATTTCCACTAACACATTAATTTAATACTAACTAGTAGAGTTAACACAAGTCAAGCAAATTTACTATGACTTCCATATATTCTCCTAGACTGGTGGGTGTTCTTTAAAATTTCCAAGTTAATAAGTTGTTTTTTCTTATTTACATCAATTTCTTCAACTCCTGAAGGAAAGACCTTTCTACATTATCTGAAACCAGAATTTTCCTATAGTATTTTTCTGTAATGGTGCAATTTTCTTTCTTTTTAATTATATACATTTTATATGTGTAAGTTTTTATACTGTAGTGGTTTTTGTTATTAGGGACAAAGTTGGGTAGAAGACAAGTAGTAGTTTCTCTCTCTCTTATATATGTATACATCGTGTATTTGTGTATGTATGCATTTTTGTTTAATGAAGTGAGTTATTTTAGAATGAGACATACCTTCAAAATATTTAGAAAACATCTGAATGTCATTAAAAAAAATCAGTGTGGGGGCGCATGGGTGACTCAGTTGATGAAGTGTCCAACTCTTATTTTTGATTCAGGTCATGAGCTCACAGTTCGTGATTTCCAGCCCCGTATCGGGCTCTGCACTAATGGTGCGGAACCTGCTTGGTATTCTCTCTCTCTCCCTCTCTCTCTACCCCTCCCATGTGCTCTTGGTCTCTCTCAAAAGAAGTAAATAAACGTAAAAAAAAAAAGAGGTCCTGATTTCAATGTTTTTGAATTGCTGGAAGGATTTCTGGATAACATAGTAGTGGTGTTTTTAATGTTTTGAGGAACCTCCATACTGTTTTCCACAGCAGCTGCTATGGAAACCAAACAACCAACCAACTTAAGAAAAATCAGTGTGAGTTCCAAAATGTTTGAATATCTGTCCTTATCATTTTCTCTTAAAAGGAAAATAATTCTAAGTTTTTACATTTTCTTTCTGTTTCTTTTTTGACATGTAGTTTCTTTGATCTTCATTATCTACTCTTGAGACACTTCCAGCTATCTTAAATTCATACTGATGACTCTCAAATATAGTAATTATGGATTATAGACAGCAAGGAACTTAACAGTTAAATATAATAGAGTGGAAAGGCACTAAAAATAAACTCACAGTTGACTCCTGCCTTGGACTTAACTTCCTGAAACACAATTTAAAACCCAACTTTCTAATTCTTTGTGTTTGTGGCTAATGATATTTTGTTGCACATATAGGAATTTTATAAAAATGTACATCTGAAACTAATGTAACAATGCGTGACAACTATACTCAAATAAAGGCTTTCTTTTAAAAAATGAGATTTATTTAAATAATAATGCTAACCACAAAGCTAAGAAGACTTGAGTGCTGTGTCTCAACAAATAGTTTCTAGCATTGGCTGCAGCCTTCAGCCAGAGCTCTAAGAACGTGAGCAGCTCACTGTCCTCTGGCTTCTCATTTGTTAAGTTTTTCACTACTTGACTAAATGTCTGTCACAGATTATTTTATTACATATTGATCCATGTGCTTCTTTCCCACATAAGAAATATTCATCATCATATCAAGAGCAAAACCATTTTCACGTATATTTCAATGGAAATCTCTCTTAGGGGGTTGTTATGTGGCATCTATTTAAATTCAGAATTTTTCAAATACTTGAAATTTTGTATCTGGTTCTAGAAACCAGTTTTGCTTTTGCTTTTTAATGATGAAGTCATCACTAACCTGATTGCAATACCCTTCAAAGATACAATAGCCATTATATTGCACATGAGGCATGCTATATTACTATTTATTTTGAGATTATTTTCAAGACTATCATACCCAAGTCTTAGAGCAACTCATATAAATTCATAAGGATAACTGGACTAATTATACCATAACCTATTCACTCCATGCTCACGTGGCATGAAGATATTCTCCAGAATATTGAGGAATATTAAAACTATTATGGTTGATGAAAACAATCAAAGAAATAGAAGGTATATTCTATCACTAGAGAAAAGATCTAAATGATCTGAATGAGAACAGTGTAATCCTTGTTATCCTAAACTACTGATAAATAAGTGATCTTCTTTTATTTTCTTTTTTTAAAAAAATAGAGTACTTATAATTCCTAAAACATCTTCTGGTTACAATTACCTGTGGACACTGATTCAGCTGTACTTTGTAAATAAAATTTGAAAAGGTTAATAACCACACATTAAATATATTTAATGAAGACTGATATATTGGAGGATTTAGTTCTTCCTATCATCTCAATACATAGTATCCAGTCATGACAGATAGGAGAAGTTAAGTGGTACATATCACCTGAATAGAGAAAGCTAGGGGATGATCCTGTCAACTTTTATGAGAAATACAAGAATCTCAAAATAATTCTTTGACACCACTAGGAAACGATCAACTCATTTTTTAGAAAATTCAGTTTTATAAATTTTGGCTATGCCCCTTTATTATAAAGTTGTAATAGATACAATAAATTTTAAAATAGAGAAACAGAAGTTTTATATACAGGAAGCAACTAAAAATTTAATCAACAGAGTCAGAAATTTGGAGATTTAGTTTACTATCTACTCCTTAAAACACATCATTCCTTGTGACACAGTCACACAGGCCCATAATAAATCAACTATACCCAATGAATGACTTTGCTTTTGGTTTAATAAAAATTTCACACAGCTATTAAAAAATCAGTATAATTGGAAGTATCATGTTCATTTTCTCTTTATGAAAAATCCATGCACTCATATTAAGATTTTGCCTTTTCGTATGAATTTCATTAACTCTGCCTTGAATAATTATATCCTTCTGAATTCTGATGTGTACAAATCCTGTCTAACCTTTTGAAAATCAACTCGCTTTTGTTAATATTCTTTACCACCTTATATCATTATAAATATTCATGCATCATTAGCAAGGAAGTGCTGTAGCCATACTAACTCATTTTATTTCTCTCTGTTCATATTCATTTCTAACGATATATACCCAAAGAACATACTATCTTCATTTTCTGGAAATGAAAATCAAGAGATGTGGAAGAAAGCCCCAAAGTACGATTTTTATTAAAAAATGGAAAGTTCAGTTGATGCCTACAATGATTATGATAGGATAAAACTATGATTTGTAACATCTAAAGTTGAAGTGAAAACACTTTTGAGATTTTGAGCTATGTAAGTTGGCAAAGGTATCACTCATAAAGTTTTTAATAAACTTTGATTTCTCTGAAACTCCAGTTATCACATTCTTTTTATCACTTAAAATTTGCTTCTTGAAGGGCCAAATAACTACATAAGAGAGAAGCAATCCTGTTTTGAAACAAATGGTGCCTTATATCTAAGTTTTTAAAACAAAATGTTTTCCTCCATGATTTAAACAATTTCTCTCACCTCACTATAAATTTCAAATGGTTTGTGGTTACTGGCCCATTTATGACTTATGAGGTCAAAGAAACTCAAACGGAAAAATGTACTATATCCCATATTATTATTATTATGTATTTCTTAAAAATACCTATCCATCTAATATAAATATGATATATAGAAAATACATCAATGCATTCAAAGCCTAACTAATAAAAATACACTGGCATCTGGACAAAAAAATGTAATACAATAATATAGCCATTTAAAAAAATTCCATTAGAGTTAATAAAAAGATGTGCTAAAATTTTAAAATAAAACAAGATTATTTATTAATGATTAAAGTAACCCATGATGTGAACATCTGTTCATTTATATCTGATTATCTTTCCTCAAAAGTGCATTCTTAAATATATAGATTACTTTAAAATGATAACACAATAGCACATAAATCCCAAACAGGAATTCAGGCTTTATATGGGTTCTAACGGTCATAAATTGCAAGGAAATGGAAAAGACCTTTGGCAGCTCCCTTTCCCAGTGTCAAAAGTATTCAGAGAAAGACAATTAAGTTTCCTTCTAGGGATCATTATGGTAAGAAAGACACTTGAACTTTTTTTATTTATTTCTCCTCAATCATTATGTAAATTACAAGCCTAAAAAGACAAGTCAGAAAATCAAATTTGGCCAAAAATCCTACATTAATCCAGAGGAACAAAAAGAATCAAATAATAAAGCACACAAGAAACCAGAATATGGCATGGACGAGCTATGTATAGGTTTAGTCTTCCCTGTTTATGGTTTTGGATACACATAAATGCCATGGCAATACTAGCATTTTGAGAGTACTCAGGCTTCCAGGTGTTTAATTAAGTCACTGGGTAGAAAGACTTTAAATAATCAGCCTAATGAATCCAAATGGATTGGTTATGATCTTACATACAGAAAATAGCAATGGAAGAGTTTGCTTCTAGGTATTCCTACCTGCTTTACTGCATCATCTAGAAAACTGTCTATGTGAAACTAGTAAAAAAAAAAAAAAAAAAAAAAAAAAAAAAAAAAGAGGAGATCAACCCTCAAACGATCATTAACTGATCAACATACTGTATTAAGCTTATAAATTACTCTTTTTGTCCAAAAATAATAAGACATATTAAATAAAACAATCAGTATGAACTCCTGAAGAAAATCATTCTTTATAAGCCATATTATTTATTTTCTAAAATTGGAATGAATTTTTATTACAAGGCAGGGTATCAGTGAGACTGGTATGCAGCTAAAGCTGGATTTGCCAGTCTCTATGTACGTCTTACTTCTAGGAGGCCAGGTACGTGTAGTGTCCTATATCAAGAGTCTGGCTGCTGGACTTGCTTGGTGATCTGCCTCAGTGCGATTCTTCTCTTCCATACCATCACATTTACTTAGCTCCTCAGGGCCAACCTAAATTAACGTCTAATTGAACTGATAAACTAAATCTTGATAATGTGTTAATGGCTTATAGTGGTTTAAAGTGTTATCCTCCATAGGATAACATTTGCATTTTAATAAGGATTTTCAATAAATTAACATAAATTAGTGACTTCACAGAATTCCAGTCACTAAGTATGGCCTGTAAGAGAAGTTAAAGAAAAGGGCTTTGGTTCCCACTAAGGCAAGTGCCAACATACACAGCCTACCTTGTAAGAAATCACCAGAAAAATAACATGGTAATTTCATAGATAAGGTTATATACCCTCGGTGTCTTACAACATAAAATAAATGTATCAAAGACTCAAGCATAGTCTAGCATATAGCAAGTTAATATAAACACTTGTTGAATAAGTGAATTAAAAAACTATTAACTTAAAAAGATAATTTTTTAAAATCGATGTCTGACCAGAATTGCTGGGGTCTACATTGTCATAGAATTTCTATTTTGGAATTTCCAGAATTCAAACAGGAATGTTTCCTTCATTTCATAATGTAATCTTCATTGGTATAGATTTAAATGTATTTCTGATTGAAGCAAGTCACATTTCTCCAATTCAATGCACACTAGTTGACACTGTTACATGTGCATGACTTGGCTTTTCAGTTGTCTCTCAGTTATTAATGTAACTTATTGTATGTGAACAAAAAATAAACAATTATTTGGGATATTGTTACACAGATACTTTTAGGAGATATTAATTTTAGTCCCTTCATGGAGGTCTACAATGCCTTTTAGTAGATTAATGTATCTGGGAAGACTTGCAGTCAAGAAATCCTTTTAATCCTTGCTAACTCTTGCCAAACTGTTCACATAAAATTTTTAATTTATATATCTAGTGTATACTTTCTGATAGTAAGCTATTCTGACATATCAACTTCGCAATACCTGGCAGAGGAATTTTTCATATGTTCACATGTGAAAATGAACACACATATACCTACATACATATATTTAGTTTAAATTGAAAATAAAATTTAACACAAGAAAAATAACTTTGGAATTACTTCAAATTCTGCAATTACATAGCATACTACCATATTACTTAATTTCTATATTCCTGTGGATCTCCCATTTTGAGCGGATTTTGCAGAACAGGTTCACAATATGGATTTATGCGTTACACTTCTCTAACATGTCAAAAAACCTGGCCATCATTTATCTCCACATCATTTAATGTGGCAACTAAGTACGTGTTTCTGAATATGTCTATGGCATAATTTTGTTTTTGAATGAATTTTTTTCTTTATTAAAATATGATAGTGTTAAGTCAGTCAGAGAAAGACAAATACCTTATGATCTCACACACGTGGAATTTAAGAAACAAAACAAATAAACAAAGACAGAGAGAGAGAGAGAGAGAGAGAGAGAGAGGAAGAGGGAGAGAAACCAAGAAACAGACTCTTACCTATAGGTAACAAACAAATGGATGGTTACCAGAGAGGAGATGGGTGGAAGGATGGGAGAAGATAGGGGATGGAGATTAAAGAGTACACTTATGATGAATAAAACAAAATGGTAAAAAAAATAAATATCCATTCATCAGTCGATGGACATTTGGGCTCCTTGCATAGTTTGGCTATTGTTGATAATGCTGATATAAATGTGGAATTCAAGAAACAAAACAGATGAACATATGGGAGGTGAAAATAAAAGACAGAGGGAAATAAACCATAAGAGACTCTTAGAGAACAAACTGTGGGTTGACAGAGGGAGGCGGTTGAAGGATGGACTAGATGGGTGACTGGTACTAAGGAGAGCCCTTGTGGGGATGAGCACTGAGTGTTGTATGTAAGTGATGAATCACTGAATTATACTCCTGAAAGCAATATTGTATTGTATGTTAACTACATAGAATTTAAATTAAAAAATGAAGAAATAAAAATAAAAAATAAGAAACTAAATAATAAAAAATAAAAAGTAAGAATATGATACTGAAGATGCCTATAACTGCACCGCCCAATGGTAGTCCTTAGCTACATGTTACTACTTAAATTTAAATCTAAATTATTTAAAAGGAAATACAATTAAGGTTTTGGTTGCTGATAAGATTAAATTATAACATGGTGTTCAATTTTTAATAATACAGAAAGTTAATACTGCAAACTCTAGGATCTTTATCTCTGTGTTAAAAATTTTAACACTATTACTATATCTATCAGAAAGAAATTGTTGTAGCATATCTAGATTGGCAGTTTTCCTCACAAAGTAGATTTTGACTGGCTACTAAATCCAATTTAAAATGTCAAAAGACTAAATCCAATCAATTAGTCATACTACATTTGTTTGATTTTATTGAACTGCCGGCGTATTTTGTTTTCATATATACAGCACCTCAGTTTCTAAGGAACCTCATCAACTCTGATGAAGTTAATTAATAAAACCACCTCTGTGAAGTCTACAAACTATAAATACAAGATTTATCTGTTAAAACTTTATGGGTTACCTGGGTGGCTCAGTCAGTTAAGCATCCAACTCCCGATTTCATCTCAGGTGGGAATCTCACAGCTTGTAGGATCTAGCCTCCCATTGGGCTCTGGGCTGACAGCACAGAGCCTGCTTGGGAGCCTCTGTCATGCTCTCTCTCTGACCCTCTCCCACTTGGGCTCTCTCTCTCAAAATAAACAAACATTAGGGGCACCTGGGCTGCTCAATTGGTTATCTAACTTAGGCTCAGGTCATGATCTTGCCAGTTTGTGGGTTCAGAATCGATGCTGTCAGCATGGAGCTCACTTCGGATCCTCTGTCCCCCTCTCTCTGCCCATCACCCACTTGTGCATGCTCGCTCGTTCTCTCTCTCGTTCTCTCTCTCTCTCTCTCTCTCTCTCTCTCTCAAAAATAAGCATTAAGAATAATTTATGGATGTATAAAGGTATGTGTGTATACATACAAATAAAATGGAAATGTTGAGATGATGAGAATAGTGCCTTATATACACATTCTCTGTCTCCCTCACAGGTGAGTAGACTCAACCTCCCAAATAGCCATGACTAACTACTAGAATCGAGAAGAATACATGCATCAGAGATTCAGATTATAGGAAAAAAGGGGAAGGTGTAGACAGAAAGATCATGAATTGGTAGTCTTTGAAAGGTTATTTCAATCTCTGGCGCAGACTGGGATGGAAACTATGAAACTGGTGATTTCCTGGTATATATATGGGTGATTTGTGGCAGACAATTGATTTAACAAGATTTGTTTGACAGAGGAAGAAATCAGCACCTGCTTGTTTGCTTGATGAAGGCATTACTGGACAACAGCCGTACTAGATAACTGAGGACAGCTTTAACCCCCACCTCAAATTCATGAGATCAAGATGCTTTCCTATACATACTTATTCCAGGAGGTTCTGGCTTGTTAAGCCTTTCTACACCAGAAAAAAAAATACTCCCATTATTTTTGTTGCTTCTCAATCAGCACTATATAATAGAACCCACAAACCTGACTTACATTTATGCTAACAATGTCAGACCCTTTAATTTAAGCACAAAGAAAAGAACACAGGACCTTTCAATAGATACAAGGGACTGAAAAAAGGAAACAAAACTGATGGTCCATACAAGTAATATACTAGAAGAAAGAAACAGGAGCTTTAATAAAAATGAAATGAGGAGCTTTAAAAAGGTAACACAAGAGCTCAGAAAGCCTGATACCTGGTTTTTTTTTAATTCAATAGAGGATTTGGAAAAGAGAATGGTCACTGTTAAAAATAAAACATGGATTCTGAATGACCAACCAGAGGAAGTATCGCACTCACAACACAGAGAACAACAGAAAGAAAATGAAATCCTAAGGGAAACGATAAGAGCCTTGGAGGATAGAATTATGACATATACTAGGTACAGAATATAAATATCAAAAGGAGAAAAGAGAGCAGATGCAACAGAATAAATTATTAAGATAACTGTAAGACAAAATGTTCCTGAGTTCCAAAAATTATTGATTTGCTAAAGTTAAAAATGTTACCCAAGTACCAAGAGGGGTTAAAGAATAAAGAAACATATTTAGAAATACATGAAATCATATCCCAGTGAAATTTTTCAACACTGAGGGACAGGGTGGGGAGCAACTTACAGAGTCTGAGATAAATAGAACGGTTTAAACATAAACATAATGAAACTTGGACTAGCATCAGTCCTTGTGTTGGCCACAATGAAAACTAGGACGGAGTGGAAGCTGGATGGCAATGAAGTGGTCTATAACCTAAAGAACCCTATTAAAAGAAAAAGAGAGATTAAAGAATGCTGTTACTTGGGTGCCTGGGTGGCTCAGTCTGTTAAGTGTCCAACTCTTGGTTTTGGGCTTAGGTCATGATCTCACTGTTCATGGGATCCAGCCCTGCACTGGACTCAGTGCTGTCAGCATGGAGCCTGCTGGGGATTCTGTCTTTCCCTGTCTCTCTACCCCTCCACCACTCGTGTGTGAATGCACACGCTCTCTCTCAAAATAAATAAATAAACTGAGTAAAAAATACTGTTATTATCCAAAGAATCCATCATCACAATTGCAATAGAAAGATCATTTTAAAAATACAAATATTAAAAGGGTATATATCCTTACTTGCTTTTTATTTTTTTAATGTTTGTTTATTTATTTACGTAGAGCCAGAGCCAGAGCCAGAGAGAGAGAGAGAGACAGAGAGACAGAGAGCTAGCGAGCGAGAGCGTGCAGAAGTGAGAGAATAACAGGCTCCAGGCTGTCAGTGCAGAGCCTGATGTGGGGCTTGAACTCATGAACTGTGAGATCATGACCTGAGCCAAAATCAAGAGGCAGATGATCAGCTAACGGAACCACCCAAGCACCCCCTTCAGGTAATATTCAGAAGGAAATTTTTTTCAAGTGCTGCAGCCAAATGAAAAATAAAGTATAATACAGATTTCTAAATGGGGAAATAAAGAGTACCAAAAAAACCAGTGATGACCAATAAACTGTGACAGTTTTTTTTGTTGGTGTTATTGTTAAATTTAATAGAACAATAATAGTGTAAGTGTAATTTGAGTGATCACATGAGTTTATAAACTAGATAAGATATACTATAATGGAAAATAATAGTAGTTAGGAACTAAAATTATGAATTATTGATTTTTAAAAAAAATTAATGTTTTATTTATTTTTGAGAGACAGGGCCAGCGTGAACAGGGGAGGGTCAGAGAGAGAGGGAGACACAGAATCTAAGGAAAGGCTCCAGGCTCTGAGCTACCTGTCAGCACAGAGCCTGATGCGGGGCTCAAACCCACAAACTACGAGATCATGACCTGAGCCGAAGCCGGACGCTCAACCGAGTGAGCCACCCAGGCACCCCCGAAATATTGATTTTTAAAGGATTTTATCCTGGCTTGAAAAGACTGAGGAGATGGTGAGAGAATCATACTGGTGGGGATAGCAATGTTCTTAACTTTGGTATAGAAATCGTGGGGTGAAAGACTGTTAAAAATCAGAATGGAAATGCAGAGTGTAGCAACTATTATTTTGCTCCAGAATTTGGCTACATCCTACACAGGATAAAAATTACTAGAAATAGAAAGAGAATATGATAAAATCACAGCTGTAATTGGCAGCTTCTATACACCTCTTCCAGAACTTGCTGGATCAAGAAGACTAAATCAACCAACCAACCAACCAACCAAAGAAAAAACAAAACAAAACAAAACAAAACAAAACAAAACAAAACAAAACCAAGAGTAGAGATCTGTTTAAAACCAACAAGTTAACTTTAATCCACATTTTGTACAAAATGAAAATGCATGTTCTTCTTTTATATTACGGGGACATTAAAAAAGGTCATACATCCACAAAAAAATTCAAAAAAAGCATAAAAAAAGAGATTTCAAGTCACCTTTTCCTATCATAATCTAATAATCAAGACATATAGAAAATAATAGAATAAACTTTGATTCCTCTTCTAAAGCTGTTAAAAAGGATGCATCCCAACTGTATACATTGCATAGAATAATGTCCATGATGGACTGCTCTATTTAAAAACCATGTGTAGGGGCACCAAGGAGGCTCAGTGGGTTAAGTGCCTGACTTCAGCTCAGGTCATAATCTCACGGTTTGTGAGTTCAAGGCCCACATTGAGCTCTCTGCTGTTAGCGTGGCGCTCGCTTCAGCTTCTTTCTCTCTCCCCCTCGGTCTGATCCTTTCCTGTTCATACTCTCCCTACCTCTCAAAAGTAAATAAACATTAAAAAATTTTTTTAAATATACAGAATGAGGCAATATTTTTAAAAATGGGAAAGTATATATATATATATATATATATATATATATAATTTATGGTTAAGAATCACAGAATATAGTATGAAAAGATAGTACCAACTGTCAACATTTCTTATTTCAGAAGGAATAGAATTGGCAGAAGAAAGAAATGGAGAGTATTAACATTTTCTTCATATACTTCATATTGAACTGTTAAACTATTTTTGTATTACATTTAAAATAATCATTGAAGCAAAAAGACAGAGTTTGCAATGGTAAATAAGATTTTTATGTAAGCTGTTTATGAGTAGTCACAGCTCCTTCCAACTGACTTTACCAAACAGGCATTTATTACTTAAAACAAAGCTGTAGGAAAACATGTACTATTTTTTTTTAAATTTTAATTCCAGTAGGAAAGCATATACTCTTTTTTAAGATGCTTCTTTACATTCATTTTTGAGAGAGAGAGAGAGAGAGAGAGAGAGAATGAACAGCAAGTGGCAGAAAGAGAGAGGAAGGAGGAAGAGAGAGAATCTCAGGCAGGCTCTGCACCATCACCACAGAGCCCAATGGGGGGCTCAAATCCACAAACCATGAGATTATGACCTGAGCCAAAATCAAGAGTCAGAGGACCAACCAAATGAGCCACCCAGGCAGCCCAGAAGGTATATACTATTAACTGACTCTGAACCTTATGGAAACAGACCAAGACAAATGCTTAAGAAACCAAGATGAATGCATTTTGAAAGAAATTTACATTATCAGTGAAAACAACACTGATGGCCCTCACTGTGCACTTACTTGACCGGAGTCCTGGAAGTGACTGGGGCTGACCTCTCACATGAAGAAAAGAGAATTATTTTTAGGTGTTTGAGATTCCTGAAGATGAGTAAGGAACTTTAAGAGTAAATGGAAATTGTTCTCTTAATTAAGGGCATCCACTGTTAGATCTATTTTGACAGAACTTAAGAGTTCAATTTTAAACAATGAATTAAAATTAAAATAACTAGTGAGAAAAATACTCAAGCCAAAGCAGTTATTTAACTAAGTTTACAACAATGAATAAAACGGCAGATTTTTGTTTCACAGTTTTGAAATGGCTTCTTCAATGGTTCTCCTGCATTCTAAATTACTTTTGATAAGCTCAAGAGTTTCCTATTTCTTTGGTCCGACATGTGAGGCTATATTTATCTAAATGACCTTAATTTAAAGAGATACTAATAACCTTGAAATATAACACTAGTATTTACAAAATTATATGACCTAATTCCAAATACCATGAGTTTGATAACTACGGCACATTCTATTCTCCTTTTAATTATTCACAATTATTTTATATGCCTGCAATAAAAAGTACAAAGTTACAAAAGAGAACTTTGGAACCTGACTGAAAGATGGAGAGTCAACTGTAAAAATTACCATCTTGATGAACTTAGCAGGCATTTTTATCAAGGCAAAGTGTAAGTTTTACTAAGTAAACTTTTATATGCAAACATTTATAAGTATATACATGTGAGTTTATATGTATATATTTAAATAGTTATATGTATATGTGCACACACATGGCATACATAGATGATAGATATTCAAGTAGTTGCATATTTAGATAGACAGATAGACAGATCAATCAGTTGGCAGCAGTGTTTTGTGATTTAGGAAGCTACTATACCATAGGCCATTATGTGCTAAACACTTTCACATTTAGTAGATGAAAGATTAATGATTCTTTAACCTAATTTTATTGGGGGGCATAAACTGTTGAAATAATTATCATGCTATGTATAAACCAAATCAAATAAATAATAATAAACACAAATAATCTCTCTTCCTCTCCCTTTTCATGTCATGCTGTGCTACAGAGCTTCTCAGGGCCACGTGTCCATATATCCATATATATAGGTCCTTTTTTTGCTTCACACCCAGGCTGCACCTATTATTTCATATTTCTATCATTCATTCTTTTTCCTTTCCCTTTTGGCCTCTACTGGTCGCAGAACAACAAGGTAAATATGTTTATTAGAATTATCATGGTAATCAGAATGAAATTTTAAAAAATCTTCAAAAAAGGACCTGAATCGTCCTCTCATAAAGAAATTTAAGTAAGCTTTGGACTTCATGAACTTTACCGAATCAATTTAGGGATTCCAGAGGCCTTTTGTTCTATTCCTTTCCTGATTCTTGGCTGTGTTCCAGGTAATTCATAACGATGTCCTTCTGACCTGTGAATGAATGAGTTGCTGTGTGTATAGAGAAACTATTATGCTTAATGTTATTTTTCTAAAAGAATATACTTTGCCAAGTTATAAATAACTTTCTAAAATATGATAGTCACTGAACAAAACCATTTTTTTTCTCACCCAAGATAATGCTCAATTCATTCAGAGGGTTTTGTGAGTTTAATGACACCTTGGGCTTACTGTGCTCCACTTTACAATCAAGATAGTTTTTCCTGAAATAGCTTGTTCTCTGTCAATGTTCCAGAAAATAATTACCCTTGTATTTTCCCAAGGCAAGAACTCCGATATAAAATTGAACTGTTCTGCCTAGCACATTTTCAAGTTTTAACTCTAAGAAACTATACCATATTCACATGATCACTTTTAAATTAGTTTTAGATCATATGTTTTAAAAAGATAATTAACTGAACTCTTAACAGAACTCCTATTTCTTAAACTCTTTGTAAAAGAAGCTACAAAATAAAGTGTTTTCCCAAATTAAAAACAAACCACATTAATTTTTCACTCTTCAAAACTTACTTTTGCTTTTTTTGCTTTACTTTAAAATATAAAAATTAACTAAAATGATGAACGTAAAAGCAATGTGTAAATCAAAAAGCATTTGTTCTAGCCATTTATTTGAAAATGAAGAATACAAGAAAACATGCATATTACTGTAAATGCAGTACATTTTTCCAATTTGGAATCTTCACATTTTCAGTTTTCAACTTTGATAAAGCACAAAAAAAGGTAACACTTCTGTGTTAAAGCAACTAACTATTTTATTTTTTTAGATTCCAAATAGGACAACTAAATGATGCTATTATGGAGTCTGTATATGTCTGAAACAAACAAAAGAAGAATTTGAATCCAAAGGGTAAAAATATTTATAAATGAGCAAATGCTGTTCTGGTACATTTATTTTATGTAAGTGTAATATATTCATAATATATTAGGCAGATGTTGTGATACCCTAATTCCATCCTTTTTCCATATTTGTTCTTATTCGTTTTTCACATATGACCAAAGAAATTTCAGAAATTTCTTCTGGGGGATAATGCTTGTTGAGCCAGTATTTATTGCCTGGCAGGCCATAAAAATGAAAGGTAATCATGAGTTTTAGAGCTTTCCTTTCTCCTTCTTGAAATTTCAAGCAACCAACATAGGTACTTGGCAGGAATGGTGCCCCTTCATGTGAGTAAGTTTCTCCAAATGGATGGTTCCTAGACTTTCTATTTCATAGGTCAATAAAATACAACCCAAAATGTCAGGAAACCTCACAAGGTTCCGGACTTTATTATTTCTAGTAAAGGACACTATCATGAATTAATAAAAAAGAAAGAAAGACAAAAAATAAAGATGAAATAAAGGCTATTTTAGTGCTCCCCCCAACCGACCAATAACTGTAGAAAGCCAAACTTTCCAAAGAAAGGACAATTCTTGTATAAATTTAGCTCTATGAAAAGCTCAACATATCTGCTCTTATTTTTTCCCCTTTCCTAAGGACCAGTAAAAACTTTCAGATAAATGGTACACTGGCACTGGGGCACCAATGTTATAAGAATACAGGACAAATAACTGAACTGTAGGGAATTCTACAAGAAGGTCCATTCTTTCATTTATTCAACACATTTCTATTGAATGTGTATCTATTGAAGAGGCTGTGGTAGAATCTATATATAGGAAAAATACTAGTTAACAAGATAGATAAGGTCTCTGCCCTCATGGATCCTACATTCCAACAGTACAAGACAAATTATAAACAAGCAAACAAATAAACAGCATTTCCAGATCATGGTAAATAAGGAAAATAAGGAAATAAGAAAATCATCTGGCCAATGTTATAATAAGTGCAGGATGGAGGAGGTGAAGGGAATGTTGTGGACTATACTGGACAGGATGTTGAAGGATATGTATGCTCTACATCCTGCAAGATGAGTGGACATTAGCAGGCAAAGATCTAGAAAGTACCAAGAAAAGGGGAACCCAATTGCAAAGACTATGAAATGGAAGACATTTTTGCAAGTTGGAAGAAGAGGAGGCCACTGTGGCAGTACATTAAAGAGGCTGTTTTTCACTAAGGAAGTTAATACATGAAAGAGTCTAGATCTCTCAAAGTAATTTCCCAGGTAGGAAATACTCATGTGTATCTATCTATGAGGTAAGAAGCTGGAGTGTTCATGATACCACTGTTTTGCTTCATGTGGATCTGTGGCTAGGTACTAATCACAGTACAGAATCTGAATTTTGTAGAGATCACAAAGGTAGTTGTAAACATTATAGATTACTGTATATATTAACAACACATTTATTTATATCTTGCCATGCACACATTCGTAACTATTATGACAAACTATTTGCATACATCTCCTGGAAACCCTCCCAAATGATTCTCTTGGAAATAAATTCTTATGCATTGCTATTTAGCTAAACAGCTAAGAAAGCCTTTAAGTTAAAAAGTAATCTAAACATTTTAAATTTGTATAGATATGAACTCCTAGTTTTCATTTTATCCATACACCTTTTATCCATGAATGACTCACCACTGAATGAATATAGCTTTCCTCTGCTTTACACGTATTAAAATAGCAATTTAAATTTTCAAAATTCACTCATGATTGTGGCACAGAGTGTTAAATCTGAGAATGCAGTCCGCCTGGACTTTCAATTAGTTTTTTACTAGACAGCTGCCTATTACTTACTGAGTACTACACTCAGAAGATTAAACAAATAAAAGGGCAACATTTATGGAATTTTTAAAAGAAAATTATGTTGCATAATGAAGTCTCTATGAATAAATGCTTTTGTATTATTTAAAACAAAATGACATTTCAATTACAGTTTAAGATTTCAAAGACATTGGCTCATGAAAGAGGGCAGAAGAAATATCAGATAACTTAGGAAACTTGAAGACATTGTTATCTGTTTATTTCATGAAAATCAAACTTGGGAAAGCTATGCACTTGAATTAATTTTGTTCATCTGTTCTAAGAATATGCTCCATACAATGAGAGTCTTAAGTAATCACTGAAGAATCAGAATGATTCACAGATGGTGTAAGTGATTTAATTATTTTTAACCAGTTGTTCCGGGCATGCTCAGAAGGATATTGCCAACCCCACTGCAGAAGCCATCTGAGCTCCCTTCCAGCTGGTGTTCCATATTTTGAAAGCAAATTTAGATTGGAGAAAATTACACTTTTTATTGTCATGTTGCAAACGGAGGTCAAATTGCTGTGTATAAATTCTCGTACTTTTTTCCCCCCTCTTCATTGTATGAGTTATATTTATCAAATATCACGTCTTTTGTATGACTGCCATGGATTCGCCAATGTTATTTTATGTTTTGTGTTGTCTGGCACATAGGAGGCACTAGATAAATGTTTATTAAATGAAAGAGATGCCAGTTCAATGTATCCAAAATAAAACTTTAGTTTTCTTTACAGACTCCCAGTAAGTGTATGGAATTCTGATTTCACTGTACCCTTCTAATTATTAGGAGTTTCTCATTAAAAACAAATAAAAGAGAAACAAATATAATGAAAAAATAACCCTCTGCCCAAGAGACAATATAAACTTATCTCTTTGTTAATATAATAATTTAAACTATACTCTGATGTTGGGATCCTTGCCCTTAATTTTATGGGAACTCAGGCAAGTTGCTTAATAAATTTTGGTCTGTTTAGGTTGTCTTTAAGGATTAGAGATTCTTTGAAAAATCTAGTGTGGCGTACCTCTAGTATGCAAGATAACTGTATTCTTTCTCAAAAATATAACTAATATTCACAATTATTTTCAATTAGACCAAGAAAAGATAAATTTTGCCTAATGTCCTTATTCGCAATGAGAAATAGTAAACTGTTATAAAATAGTTCTACCAAGGGTAATCATTTTTCAACTACTGTCATCTCAAGGAAGAGAATATTTATTTTACTGAAACAAGTTAGTCTGATGCCAAAAATGAGTTATATTTATCCTAAATTTACTGCTAAAATTACAGAATAAAACTGTATATATCAATAATGAATCAGATTCAATTTTGTGTTTATATCTAACATTTATGAAAAATATATTATTAATATGTTTACCATCAATATTTCCTGAATATTGTGTTAAATCTCCACTTGATAGCAAAATTTGATACAGTATATTACTGTAAGAAAGGCAACTTTGTTTATTTATATATTTGACACCAAAATAAATTGTGACTGCAGTCGTTTACTATAACTTTAAATCAGAAGATGAATATACAGAATTACTTAATATCTCCAGAACCTGACTATAAAAAAACTGTATGTATGAATAAAAGCAAGAAATCTAGTATAACATATTTATATTAATATTTTTAATTTATTGTGCTATTTCTACCCAGTCATTTGAGGTAATATGTCTGAGGTAACATGTTATATGAACGTAATTTATAAAATGGTGACTTTATTTAAACTCTCAAAATATTAAATTGCAAATGACATCTTACCTTATATATAGTAAGGGCTTTGAAATGGAAAGTTTCAGAAAAACCAGAGTCCTGTATTAATGTAGTTGCTTAGAATCTTTATTCTTAAGACCAAGTATCCAGTTTGGATTATTTATTTCAATAGTTTATGTATTTATTTTTTCTTTCTGGACTTCAGAAATGTTATACTCTATTTTACTCTGTTAATGGTTACTCTAAAATTATTAACGTGCACAAAGAACTTTTGTGTAGGCTTTCTGAGCATTAAGAGGATATTAGAATAATTTTACTCATTATTCATTCCAGAAATATATATCATGTACCTAGTACTTGTTAATCATTGCTTTTTGTTCTGAGGATAAAGCAGTGGGGGAAAAAAAGAAAATTTCTGCATTTTTGGAGCTTTTACTCTAGGTTGAAGGACAGATAATAAGATGAAGAGAGTTAGTATGTAAACGTTTCCTGGTAGTGCATTTTATGTAGAAAAGTAAATGGGGAAGGGTTCGAGCAAGTGTATGTGTTCCACTGAGAACACTTTCAAGTAAGACTTGAAGGAAAAGGTAGCAAAGGGGGCATGCCAGACATGTTCCAGCAAGAATGAAAAAGCCAGTGTAGGTTGATCAGTGTGAACAAGAGATAAAGTATTACGACATAAGACCTGAGAGGAAGTAAGGAACGAGGTCAAACATCCCTTGAAATTAATGCAAGGATTTTGGATTTCACTTGAAAAGAGATGGGAATCCATTGGAACATTCTGAGCATATACACACAGGAGATCTTTTCAAATGATGTCTGTGGTTACTGTGTTGAGAGAAAGTAAAGGAAAACAAAGCTAGATATTTACCTGAAACTTTGAAACAACAGTGTCACCACTATAGTTCAGGGGAGAAGAGCAGTCTGGTTATAAAAATGTAGTGGTTGTGAGGTTATACTTGACATTAATGTTTTGAGACTGGACGAAAACAGCAAAGTAGGGAATATCAATAGAAAAGGCAAAATGTCCAAGGACTGAGCAATGAGGCACTTCAACAGTAGAGAAGGAGGTACCACCAATAGAGGCTGATTTTTAACACATCATCAAACAACTTTATATATAGTAAATGTTTCTTTAGGTTTCTCCATTTGTTTAGTATTTTCTTTGCTCATCATTCTTTGCGTCTCAAATCTTCCATCTGGGGTCATTTACCTTCGGATTAAAAACCAGCCCTCAGGGGCAACTAACATGCCATGGAATATTATGTAGGCTTTACCAATGTTTACAGACTAATTTTTACTAACACAGAAAAGGATGATAAAATGTTTAGTGAAAGTTCAGGATACAGAATTATTTGAACACAACTTGAAAGTATTTTGATAACTGAATAATTTCGATAGTGGCTAATTCTAAAAAAGAAAACAAAACCAACAACCCTGAGGACCCTGCAGGGAAATGGCCCGCTGGTAAATTGGCTCAATTTTTGGCTGGAAAGATCTTTGAGTATTATTTAAAAAAAAGGGGGGGGTTCTATAAGTATACAATTCCAGGTTCATAGATGGTTTTTCTTTCATTATTTTTGAAGACATTATCCTACCACCTTCTGGCATTTTCATTGCTTGAAAATTTGCTGTCATTTATACATGTCATTACTTTCTAGGTAATCTGTCTCTTCAGCTGTGTTGAAAATTCTCTTTATTTGTGAATTTATCAGATTCTTTATGAAAATAGATGGGTGTATTCTTTTTTATTTTTCCTGCTTGAGGTTTGCTTGATTTCCAACCTGATTATGGAGATTTTCAATAATTTTGGATATTCGTAAACAATTGTCTCTTCAAATATTGACTTTTATCAGTTCTCTCCATTCTTTCCATGTATATTTGACCTTCTCACTCCCTTTCTTATATATTTTTTTCATGTTTCTATATTTTGTTCTCTATGCATTTTAGGGTGTTTCCTTTATCTATCTTCCAATTTTCTAATTCCCTTATCTGTTAAATTTAATCTGTTGTGTGTCACTAAATTTTTGAGTTATTACATTTTTCAGTTTCTGGAAGCTCTATTCAATTCCTTTCAAAACTTCCTGAACATTATTTATTACTGTCTCCCTAATTCCTACTTTTGATGCAAACTATTACTGTTTTAAAAATATTTAACATATTTATTTTACATTCTGTATCTCATTAATTCATTATCTTTGTCTTTGGGAGTTGTATTCTGCTGTTTGATTCCTTGTGTGAATTGCCATTTTAATTCTAAACATATGTTCTTAGAACTTTACCTGTGGGAATTATTTAAAGTTTAGATTTAAGTGTAAATGAGAAAGATTTGTATTTGCTTTTGTTAGGTATACTTGATACCACCAACTCAGAGCAACTTAAACTTTGTGCACACTATCATTCAAGTCAGTGACCATAATAAAAAATACTTTGGAACTCCTCCAACATTTTTGGTGGTTCATTATCTCTCTTAATTCTGTAAGAAAACAAGTTACTAAATTTATCCTGATGCTCAAATATCTAGTCTAAGTTGCATGGATGAGAGACGCATGAGAGTTGCATGGATGAGATCCAACAAAACATCAGGGCTTCTAACATGGGTAGAACCTATTTTATAAATAGTGGCCTTGTCTTGATTTTGGAATGGTAATCCAATAGAAATTTGGAGATTTTTTTATTGTTATCAGACTCTTCAATTAAATAAGCCACTTGTGTTGACATACATATGTGTCTTGTTCTTTTCAAGGTATTTATATATTCTCTATGCTTTGACACACTTATCTTAATTCATCTTGGTTGGGACACCAATGTATTTATTCAGTTTCCGGGCTCATGTGTTTCTTAAGTTCTGGAACATTTTTGGTTGTTCTCCCTTAAATCTTGTCTCTATTGTATCCTTTTGGTCCTCTCTTCGTAATTGGTCATAAAGCTTCTAATTCTGTTCTCAGTCCGGCTTTCTTATTTTCCATGTTTTTTATCTTTATGTGGTATATTCTGATCACTGTGCCATAACGACTTTCTAATTTTCTCTTCATATTTGTTATGTGTTTAACACATATGATTAGCTTTATATTTCAATGACAAAGTTTTGGTTTCTACAAGTTTTAGTTGGTGTATGGCCATCATAAATATCGGTGTACTTTTCTGTGGTACAGTGGTTTTATAAATTTATGCTTATTTTATTCCTTGCTTATTTTCAACATATTTACTGTAGAGTATCTGATGGTTTTCTATTATTTTAAGTTCATGAAGTACTAAATCTTTCAACCATGATGTTAGATGACTGTAAGTAACCATGTATTCATTTGTTTATATGGGTTGTAATATTTTGCTGTGAACCAATATTCAGTGTTTGTGTTTCTGTGGGACTCTGAAAAGAATGATTTATTGTATGATTCTGTGAGAAGACTCCACAGATTTCACCAATATTGGGACCAATTTTGTGCAAATTTCTCAGTTGAGGAATCTAGAGGCTGATGGTTAGTATATAAATTCAGACCTCCCACACTCGGTTTTAATTATCAAAGATCTTTCTTCTCCAGCCAGAATCCTTGGCAGATGAATTGGGCTTGTGAGTAGGATTTATCTATTTCCCCTCTACATGTCGAGTAAAGTAAACTTCTACATGAAGTTTCTATGTTTAGACAGGGCTTTCATTTACATTTCTATACTAGATGCTGTATAAAGACATGTGCAAAAGGTCTCTGAAACTTTCTCCTAACCAGCGGACCCTCAATCCAGGTTCCCCATCACATGAGATAAGGGCTCGTTAATGGCGAAGAGAGGGAAGGAAGTTTCCATTAAATATTTTGAGCTCAGCTACAACTTTAAAATGGTTTTAAAATTATATTTTATTCATAATTTCCTTACATTTGACAAGAGGGGTGAAGGAATCAGTCAGTCTGGTATCTTCATGGAAGGTGATACTAGCTAAACATATTCTATTTACCAAACAATGATTAAATTGATTCTATTACTTAACTAGAGACCAGAAAAAATCACTATAGAAATGGCAGTAACTATTATGATCACAATCCAGGAGACATAGGATCTTGACTTATTTGATTTCTTTCTGAACTCTTGTGATATGTTACTACAAAGTGAAGCTGAGAGGGAGAAAACTTTATAAGCAGCTACCTCTTGGTTCATTTCCCTTAGCAACAATTATTAGGTTTTTATATTCGCAACTCTGTTTACTAAAGAACATTCTGTCTCTAACTAAGAAAATTATTTATGTTCTCAAATTCTCCAAGGATGTTGCATTGGCAGCTGACAATCTTTGTTGTTATTTCAAGGCAAAGAAAAAAAATCCATGTGGCAATTATGCAAAGCGGATGTTTCCTCCTTAGTCTGAAAATTAATTGGTTGCCATTATGTGATAGGAGCAAATATACCAAAAAATGAGTAATGGAAAATCCAATCTAGGTTCAGACATTATTTTACATGCAGTGATGGCAGTCAGCTCTGTGGTTAGTGTCCTTGTGAACCAATGTTTTATTTTAAGAAAATCCAAAGTAACAAAATCATACTGGTACAGTGATGCTTTTCCCATTTTTTTCTTCCTGAAGAACGCTAGTTCTTCACATCCACTCGAACAGAATCCTATCATAAAAGTGAAATGAAATTTCCCCTTTTGTACTGCAACTATCCAGATGTGAAAGTCTGCAGAATCTATTTCCCTTGTAGAAATTCATAATCACATTTGCATATCAAAAGCCCTATGAAGTTCTGAAGTGAGGAAACTTTGCTTAATTCAGTGTTTCTCAAACTTACTTGGATGCTAGATGTTTTTCTTTCTTTTGAATAACCCCCACCATATTTCAGGAAGCAATGAGTTCAAGTGTATTACCTTCCACTTCTTACATGTGTCCTTGGACAAATATAATTAACTTCTTTTACATTTTTTTTACTGTAAAATGATAATGAAAATAATACTCAAGAGGACTATTAGTGGAAAGAGACTAGATATATGTGACAGCTGTTTATAGATGTAAAGTTCTGTTCAAATTCAAACAATTTTTAAGTTAGTGGAGTAATGCTCACACCAGAAAAGTGTTTTCATCTTACAAAATTATCACATATGGACTAATTTATAGAATACATTTCTTTGGCATTTAAAGTAGATCTACTGGGACGCCTAGGTGGCTCAGTCCGTTAAGCGGCCGACTTAGGCTCAGGTCATGATCTCGCGGTTCGTGGGTTCGAGCCCCGTCAGGCTCTGTGCTGATAGCTCAGAGCCCGGAGCCTGCTTCGGATTCTGTGTCTGCTCCTCTCTCTCTGACCCTCCCCCGCTGATGCTCTATCCCTCTGTCTCTCAAAAATAAATAAATGTTAAAAAAATTAAAGTAGTTCTACTAACAAAATTAATTTTCTATCAACTTTTTAAGAACTTGTATATTTTAAAATGTGTACTTCTAATGTTATTAACATACCTTACTGCAATTTACTCTGATAAACTAAAAGCTATCCTGCACAATATAGTATTGTAATACTCCTTCTATTGGCTCTACCACCGTAGTGTTAAATTTCACTTTGTCTTTTCTCAATATACCTACTTCTGGAAGTAACTATAATGAAATGTGCTGTTCTAGAGAGTCCTCTTAAACTCCCAATTGAAATGAATACTTATAAGTATAAAAATATCTTTAAAATACAAAAAAACCCCTATTAAGTATTACTTGTCCAGATTATACATCAAAGTTCTACGAAATGCTTACTGTCACTAAATGGAAGGATGACTGAGCTACAGCACCCGCATAAAAGCCTAGGTGAAAAATAGCCCACGAAGAAACTACATACAAATCTCCTAAAATGGAAATGGTGTTGGTGTTGGTGTGTTGATATGGAGATAAAGGTTCTGCATCTGTGACAGGAGAATGGCAAAAAGGGAGATAAAGTTGGAATAACAGGATAGGCAAGAACCAAATCACATACTAGCTCACAGGATTGCACTGAAAGGGTAATGAGCATCAAGGGTTTAATAGAATCTCATGTATGCTTTAGGAGCTCTCTGGCTTCACCAGAAAGGACATAGTGTAGGTGGGGAAAGGCTGGAAGCAAAGATTAGAGGCTGTTGAAGGAACTCAGATGAGAGGTGATTATGCTGTAGACTAGGGTTTCCACAATGCAGATACTGAGGAGTGGTCTCATTAAAGTTGTATTGTGTGGGAAGAACCGGGAGAACATGAAATGAATTACAGGGATAATACAAGAGAAAATAGCAATCGTGCATAATGTTTGGGTTTTTAACTTAAGTGACAGGGTAATTTACCAGGGAGTTTGGTAGGAGCCAAATTATGTGGAGGACACAACCAGTTAATTCTTGACTTGGCTATGTTATGTTTGACATATCTGTTAGGTATCCAAAAGAAGAAGGTGAATACGAAGTAGTTAGATATAAAATGTTGAGTAGAAGCATTACTTACTTAGTATTTGAAGCCACAGGATATCCAGGGCACGTGGAATTGTTGTATTTAAGAAAAGGAACATTTCTTTTCCGTCTTTTGCTCAGATGTGTGCATTATTTTTGCTCCCATGCCTGGGACAGGTCATGCATATATACCTATTCCAAAGGTTTACTACATTTTTTTTTTTTTGCTTCCTAGAAACATGATAATTGACAAGAATTCACACTGAAAACATTAGGCACACACATTATATTTGTTGTGACCTTCCAGAATGAGCCTTTTATTTATTGTATTCTCCTGTAAATTGAGTCCAATCACTTCTACATTCTCCTAGCACTCCATGTCTTACTTTGCAGTACTTGCTACAATTTTAGTGGCTGAGTACAAGATTTAACAAAAAAAAAATCCTTCTTTATATATAGAATTCTATATAGCTTTATATAGCTTGCTCTTTCTTTCTGGCTTTATGCTTTTTTATACTGGAACATTTTGTAATTACGCAAGAATATAGAGGTAATAGATTCTCGCAGTTTTGTTTATCTGAAAATGCTTGTATGTCTGAAAATATTTTGTCTTCACTCTTGAAACACAGTTAACAGGACATCTGAAAATGTGACAGATATTAGTCCACTGTCTTCTAATATCTATTGTTGATGAAAAGTCTACTGTCAATGTTGTCACCCTGTAGGGATTCTTCCTTTGGTCCTCAGTGGCTTTTATAATATCTTCCTGATCACTGATGTTCTGAGTTTCATTCAAACCGAGTTAGGTGTGACTTGTCTGTCTGATTCCAGACTAGCTGACCTTTATTCAACTTGAGGTCCCATGTAAAGTGAGAGTTATTCAATTTTGTTAAATGTCAGTCATTTATGTGAAGTATTGTCCATTTCCCAGGCTCTCTACTTTTTCAATCGGGAACTCTTTTCAGGCATACGTTTGAGCTTTTAATTCCATTCTAAGCATCTACCAGTATTTTCAGCAAAGCAAAATTATCCTCAGCAGCATTCAATTAATACGTTCATTTTTCTTCTCTAATGAATCCACTATTTAAAAAGTTGTTTGGGTTATTATTTTAATAATTATATTTAAATCTCTGAATTTGTTATTTTTTCAAATATTCCTATTCCCTATGCAAAATGGCTTGTTTTTATTGTAGGAATTCCATTCCGTCCTTTCAGAAAATATTTTTGAACATTAAAAAAATTCAACAATTACTTTAAAAACTGTAAACACACTTATTTTTTAAAAATTTTTGAGAGAGAGAGAACACTCAAGTGGGGGAAATGGGCAGCGAAGCTTAAACAAGCTTCATACTCAGCGCAGAGCCCAATGCAGGGATCAATCCCACGATCCTGGGATCATGATCTGAGCTGCAATCAAGAGTCAGACGCTCCACCAACTGAGTGATGCCGGATCTCCTTAAACACTTAGTTTAACGTCCTTTCCTGATTGCTCTCTTGTGTCTAGTTTCTTCAAAAGTGCATTATTTTATTTTTTGGCATCTGTTAACATAATTCATGAAAAGAATTTTTTCATAATCATTGTTATTTTAGTTGGTGACCTTATTTTGCTTAGGAGTTCCACATCAGCCCTGGACTGTGGTGGTACTTTGTGCAGTTTTTTGGCTGCATGTTCTTGCTCTCCAGGAGATTAACTTTCAAATGCTACAATTATGCTTAATAAAAATTACACATAATTTTCTGTTAAGAAATTTTCAAAGCCTCTGGTTTTTTTCTTATCTCTTTCTCTATGGAGATAAGAATTTTATTTTTAAAATTTTTAACGTTTATTTAGTTTTGAGAGACAGAGAGAGTGTGATCAGGGGAGGGGCAGAGAGAGAAACACACAGAATCGGAAGCAGGCTCTAGGCTCCAAGCCGTCAGCACAGAGCCCCACGCAGGGCTTGAACCCACGAACCGTGAGATCATGACGTGAGCTGAAGTGAGATGCCTAACTGATTGAGCCACACAGGTGCCCCAGACATAAGAATTTAGATAGAGCACCATGGACATGCTTATGGGGAATTATGCCTTCATGGGTAGAATCACCACCTTTGCATGGAATTCCGTGCAAATACTTTGTGACTCTAGATAAAACTGCCTGTTCATGGATTAGGGGAACTATTTTGTAACCTACATTGAACAAAATATGTCTAGCTGTTGCTAATAACATTATAAATCTACGGTATGGCCTATAAAGATAAAAAATTTAAAAATAATGTCCCTTTTCCAATATTAATTTCTATACAGAAAGAAGAAGAAAGGAAGTTTTAAGCCATTGAGCCCTTATAATACAGCAGGTGTTTTGCAAATACCACCATATTTCATTATCACAAAAGTCCATATTCCCATTGTACAGATGAGGGAAATCAGGCTGAGGGTTATTTATCTATGAGTGTACAGCTAGCAGACAGAGTAGCTGGGATTCATATTCTGGGCCATTCAGCCCAGAAAGTGGCCTTTTTACTAGAGCACACAGGTGTTATGAAACATCCTATGGAGAAAATCCTTGTTTTCAGTTTACAATCATTTCTCAGTTTTCGCAGAGCAGCCAGGCCCGCAAAACAATAGGGAGTATATTAGAAATGTCTTCTATTCCTAACCAGGACCAGGGCTTCAACCTCCTGAATACCTGGATTCCTGCCAATGTGTTTTCCCTTCTCTATAGTCTCTAGGATTGTACTGAGGACCATCATCTGGAGATACATGATACTCTGCTTTGGTCTACACTCCTGTCTGGCCCAGGGCTGCCTCATGGCTTTGTCAAAGTTCTAGGCCTTGTCTAAGCTTTATTATCGCCATATGTAGCTCTCACATGGACATATTCCCTGAAGTGCACAAATTGCACACTGCTTAGTCCAGTTTTAAGCCTTTATCTCTGAAATAAGGAAAATAAATTTCTCATTTTAAACACAGCTCTCAAATGTTGGGCACTCTATAGTACCACCTACAATCTTGAATTGTTACTCCTAAGATATCAAAGACTAAATGAAAATCACTCGGTCCACATAAAGACTAGAATTTACATCCAGAGAGAACAGAAAGGGACATTTGGGAGAATCAAAGATGAGAGCAAGTGAAAAAGAACCAGGGGGAGGTAAAGAATATTGAATTTATGACTACCTGTGCAGCATCAGGGCCACTGCAGGATTATTCCAAAAATAACTTTTGGTTAAGCTGTTCACTCGTGGCTAATCTCAAATGGCCTCAGTGTATGATAATTGGGAAAGATGACTCTAACCGGGTTGCGGACATGTGAAATCAGTTTTTCGATATATATGAGTAATCACTGGAATGAAAAGATACATCTTGGATCTCTCTGTCCCTCTCTATCATATTTTAGGCCTAATTAAAATTAAAAGCCAAATATAACTGTAATATTAAATTGATTGCTCTTCATATGTATTGTTGTTGCCTTGTTATCACAGAAAACCAGAGTTCATGTAAAAATATTTTGCCATCCTAGGCACTTTTTGGATTTTGGGTCCCTCAGATATAAAATCAAGAAGAAACAGTTTATGAAGAAAATATATCTTAGCATTTTACTATGTTTTAAAATGTTATACTGGTTCACATGTCCTTACTTGATTTTACCAACCACCATTATGTTTTACAAATACATGTTGAGAGTCCTTTTATGTATAAGGACACAGTGACATTTTGAGTGGGTGCTTTGTGGAGATTTTCGAAGTTGTGTCTATTTAACTATAAAATGTTAATAACTCACCTGGACCTGGTTGTAAAAAAAAAAAATTAAGCCTGCATATATGATTTGTCAAGATATGGGGAAACTGGAATGGAGAAATTAGTTAGTAGTCAGATAAATCAAAGCAAGGGACTTGTCCCTGAATGATCTATTAAATTGAGAGAAAATATTTTACTTGAATTTTCTTTATGGTTGCCTTAATCTTTCAACTCATTTTGTATCCACAGACACAGGCTTTCTGTTAGTGTAAGCTTCAGTGATTTATGACATATTATGTTCATAACATCTAATAGGAAGGATAATAGGCTGAAATGTGCAATCAGCTGGAATTGGACCTCAAGTGTAATATAGTCGCAATATATTATATTACTTCTTCCAGTTTCTCAGAATATTCAGTGGCTATTAAATCTTAGGGAACTGGGTTTTATCAAAGGCAGTATATTCATGAATTTTTCTAACGTGTAAATAGAAGTAACAATATGCAGTCTCTTTTCCCTTGATTAATAAGCAACATTAGCAAAATTGTATCTTATAAAATAAAGTTATGTTGTCTAAGGCATATTTTTGAAATGCCCCAAATTAAATGGAATCAACCATACCATATAAGAAATTCCCAAAAACGTCTCATCTGAAGGTTGAATCCAATGAAATTGTCATTTACATAGGTCAAAAATGATGGAATATCTGTGGGTTTCGTGTGATTCAACCCAACCTAATAATAAATCCTTATTTCCCAGACTTTGACACACTTGTCTTGTGAGGAGCATTATTTTTGCAAAATTACATAGCAGTAACCATTCCTCTTCACTTTATGATATCTCAGAATAGGAACAAAAACATATTTGTTAGAAAATCCTATGGCTTGTGCCTTATTACGGAAAAAAGGGGCTAAGAAGACCAAGCTTATGATTATGAATTGCCTTTTTAAAGAGAAAATCACAACATTTCCATTCAGTTGTTTAAAAGAACAGTTGTTCCTTTTCCCTTTGGCTTGTAATATTTCAGTAGTCACAATATTTGATATTATCCAATCTGCTATCAGTTATAAACCATCTTATTAGGCATCCAGTTCTAAAAAGCCTTTTAACCCATTAAGTAGCTAAACCAGATACAAGGACTAAACTATTATCCTTGAAGTCAATAATATAAGATTCTTATGCAAGTTGATATAAGAAGATGGTTCACAGAAGATTTATTATTTACCATGTATACATTAAGAAAGTAAAATTAGCATGGGATGGTCTCAGGAAAGCAATACATATTTTTGGATTAGACACTGAAATAAAGTAAATGTATGATCAATTGACAAATTCACATTGCCAATGTTATGAAAAAAATGATGTGGCAAAACAAATTAAGATGTAGTTTTCATTTTTGATAAAGGGGCGGTTTCCTACGTGCTGTTAATTTCTTGTGTTTTTACTCTGAAAAATTAACCACTAGTATTGCAGAAGCCCAAAGTGAGGGCAAACTACTCACTTTCAGAATGCATATGAGAAGTTTGAAATTGCACCCAGATTGTCTTTTCCTGTTAGTTGGCCTCTGTTATTAGAGTAGTAGTTGCAAACACATACTTGGGTTTGCCAGTAACAACTCACAATTTGTGCAAAGTTGAGTCTTCGAAACTGAGCAAATTTGCTCTCAATTTCCCGCCAGCGCTTGCTGAGCTGGATCTGAGTTGGCTCCACTGCCATTGCGGCCCCATCCTCAGACAAGCCCTCAGCTTGCCTACGCACTGCATTCAGCTCCTCTTTCTTCTTCTGCAATTCACGATCAATTTCCTATTGAGCAAAACCAATACAGGGCCCAGGGCAGTTAGCTAACCACATCAACCAACCTGCAAGCAGCACATACTTCTCTCAGAAATTTCATAGGCTGTTGTCATTTTATTGTCATTTCCTGTAATTTACAAATATGGAAGCCATCACGGTCATCTTCACCCAAGAATCCAAATGGTATTTCAGTTATCCTCTGAATGCTCAGTTTTAGATATTCTCACTAAGAAAATATTTAAATTGATCTAACATTTTTCTTTCTTCTCAATTCCTCTGGTGTTTGGGGGGGGGGTGACCCAAATTGGAGTGACTACTCATTACTGATTAGGGACCATCCACATAGAAAATTATTTAGAGGGTAAGTGGCTATTAATTTCTTTTTAAAGTTGTGAGGAACTCAACAGAGAATGAAGCAAAATAAAAAGTGTAAAATAATAACAGAAAAAACATCGTCAGACAATATGCAAATAAATCTACAGAGATTTGACACTGATGTGTGAAGATGCTCTGATGAAATGAATGTGCTAACATGAGAAAGAAGTCGTCCATATACCGATAAGTCATTTGTTCATCTGGAACAAAGATACACAGAGTCAATTACAATTTTACCAGAAAACATACATTTCTTAATTCATTTTACATTGTCTAAAAATAAAACATTTTATTCACTCAACATTAGGTCAATTGAAAAACACTTAATACATTTATTAAAACAACACACAATACAAGGAAATGTAGCAAATCAGAGAGAATGCTAAAAGAGGAAACATCAACAATTTTAAATATGATCCACACATGTTAAGGTAAAGAAATTAAACTGTAGCAATAAAATCTAGTATTGACATTCTAAAACAACATTACCTTTATTTTCCTTTCATCTCTGGGTTCAGGTAGACTGGCTAATTTTTTTTCAATGTCATCCAAGCATTTCAGGAGATCATCAGCCTGCCTCTTGTACTGATACCACTGGTGAGAAATTTCTAGAGCCTTTTTTCTTCTTTGAGACCTCAAATCCTGTTCATGGTGCAGACATTATTAAAATATCAATATATATGTATAGTACACTTCTGGCTGCAGTTATTTAAAAATAATGAATCCCTCATCTTCTTGTACACCTTCACTTAAATTCACATTTAAATGCTAAATATACAAATAGATGATTAAATTGTGTATTCGTGTGGCAGGACCTACTAACACAAAGCTAAGAAAACTGGACAACCCACTTAAATTATCTTCTCCTGGTATGTTCAAATTTGTTTAGAAATCTCATAATTAATTGACTAAATGAGTCAACTACATTATCATGTAGTCTACGTGAAATAATTTAGTATATGAATACAAATGAATTAACTGGGTATTTGCACACATTTAATGAGTTTATATTTGACTTTTAAAACAGATAACAAAATCTAAAATTTAGATCTTCAGCCCTGGGTTCATCAATAAAATTTTAAGTTTCCATAGCAAAGCAACTACATTCACAGGTTTAGAAATCCCTGTAAAAATAAGTTTCATAGGCCATGAATATTTTGTGATTAGAAATATAAAATCACCTTCATATAAATTGTTTTGAGCTCTCCCTCTCTCTATATATAGAGAGAGAAGTGTGAAAGATATATCTGTGAGTGTACATGGAAATGACAACTATTATAAAAATGCTTTTTCTTTTGAGGCTTGCATGGCCAACTTTTTTTATTATATCAAATCATGTTCCAAATGCAAAATGATGAATTAGTTAAAAAAAGAAAAGGGAAAGTGCATGGCTTCCAATCAACCAGATGAGATAAATAAGGGCAACTGCTTAATAAATCAACAAAGGGGGGGAATTAATCATCTTGCTCCTTACAAGCTCACCTAATGTCTTCCCCGATCAATAGAATTTGTTGTAATGGCATTTTATGATAACACAAGAGAACATAAGAGCTCAGAATACAGCTTTCATTTCTTCAGAACAGTAGTAATTAGGGTTTCATGTACAGATTTAACCGGAGCAATAGAAAATAATGAATATCAAAGAACTGCTGAAATATTCATTGCTTTGGAAAGTTCTGACCTTCTTTGAAGTGTTTCATAAGGACTAGAACTGAAGCCACTTGGAAGGTTAATATAGTTCCTGAATTTGGCAGTGTAGATTAGTACGGCCAGTGGAATACATTTTCAAAACCACTTTTAATATTTATTTGCAAGAGTGATCTAAATTTCATTCTCATTTGGTTTAAAACTGAGGATGTAAAGTTTACTGCAGTTTACATTTTTAGTTGAATTTCTAAACCTCCTGTGGAGGTAATAAATGCCTGGGATGAGCCAGATGGAATGCTGCTTTTTTCAAAGGTACCAAGATACAGCCACGCGAATGAGAGCTGAGCCATGTCTTGTTCGTGATACGACTCAAACCTTTGCCAAGAGAAAGGGCTGGTGGTCATAAAATCTGAAACTCCTTTCGTTTCCTAAGCACAAGGTGATGTGTAATGTGTAAAGATATTTAAAGACATTATATAGATTTCTTTAGAGATATGCCAGATAACCATTAAACACTGCTGTTCGGTAGGACACATATCATCATATGACCAGTGTAGATGCTTCTGAAAGCTTGGTCACAGTTGGAAGTGTGTGAATTACACAGCTTTCTGATTTTCTGAGCACATTATGGCTTGCTCTTGCACTCCCTCAAGGAAGAGGCCTTTTCTATTTACTATATTTATCAGCAGTTACCTTCAGAACACCTGCTGGCCAATTAGACTTTCCTTGTGGATTCCTTGCAGGCACAATATTGTGTAATTACATTCTCAGCAGTGTTTATTTGGTTGTCTGACTATATGGGGAAAGGTTTTATACTTTTATTTGCATATAGAAAGCAGACTTCATCCACCTACTAAGTGGATCTACCCACATAGGTACATAGCTCTATAAGAGTGATTTACAACGAAAAGCTTGGCAATTAACAGTATTAGAAAATCAGCCATGCATGCCAAGAGGGAATATTGAAAAGCACGTTAAAAAATAAGTTTTTTTCACAAAACTCTTCACATGTCCAGTCTCATGTCAAGAACTTCCTAAATATTTTTCTAGAAAAAAACCAACCCTATTCTGTCCTTCCTGCGCAAATCCAGATGAATCACGTGGGGGCTTGAAGCTCTACACTACCGCTGGTTAATATGACCATGCCAGGTTTTCTTTAAGGACATTAAGATTATTTTTGAGGATTCCTATGTAAATGAAATTAGACTCTGTAGATGCTTAGTCAGTTGCCAAGAGTGACGCTCTTAAAGGCAAATGAAGTTAATTGAAAAAAATTAAGTAGAATCCCAAGCCTTACTAAACGAATATTAGGTTACCAAAAGACTGAACCTACATTAAGTTAAATCAGTAAAATATAGGAAGCAGAAAACCTGAAAAATATAAATGGGTTATTCTGGAAGTTAAGCAGGTTTTTCAAGACAAACGTAAAAATAACATAAAAATAAACTGTATTAGAAAATCAAATGTATAAACACTGTGACTGATGCATTTTAAAATTTTTCAATCACTACCCAGAAAAATCTGTCTAAGCCAAAAAAAACTGCAAATTTTTAAGTAACACACCTTTCAAAATCAAAGACACCACTCAAAAATGTTAAATAAAGCACACACACTGAAACAGGAAAAAAAAATTATCTCTGGGGACTAAGATTCTTAAGCAGATTTTACTGATGCACAATATAGTTTACCCTACATATGAAAAAAAAAAACCACAGGCAAGGTATATTATAATTTTAGCTCTAATACCTTGAGAGCATTATGTTTTGTCTGTAACAGCTGCTGTTTTATCTTTATTTCCTCTCGCTTTCTCTCATCTGTGATTCTTTGTTGTAAGTTGTCTCCTCTTTGCAACAATTCTTTTACAGTACCCTCATTGTCTTCACTCTGATTAAAAACAACAAGTACAGTCTTCATTTTGGTTTTTAAAAAGCTGTACGTCGTTAACAGAGATAAAAGACATGTTATTGAAACACACACAAAAAAAATCCAATTTAAAACTTTCAGGGACTGTTATTCTAAGATACTGTGCCCATAGGTTTTTTTCCCTTTACATGGTTTACTGTAGCTCTTAAAAGGAGGAAGTTTCCTCCCATCTAGCTCGAAAGGACACACTTGACTGGGGGCATGTGTAGGAAGATCAGGTTGTAACTTATTTCATCATTTCAGGCAAGTCATTAATTGGTGTGAAGGCATTCTTCTGAATGCGATTTTTTAGTGTATGTCTAGAAATTAAACAAGTTTGGGGAAGTGAACTAAACCTGTCATTTATAATACTAACCAGCCCATGCAGAAATATGGATGTGGATGTGTGAGTGTGAGATGGCAACAATTTTTAAAATTTTAACACACTCACGCCTAAGTGAACATGTTTTGTTGTAAATGTACACTAATTTCTACCTAATCGTCTATTTTAAATAACCTATATGTCCGAATTTCTGACAAATTTAAGGGTGGGAGTAAAAAACGATGTGCTAAATTGCTGTCAATATTGCAAATAATTGCTAAAAATGTCATAAATGTATGCTGTTTTTTAAAAATACAATCAAATAACTATTAAAATAACACTTAAGGAAATTATTAAAAAACTTTTCAGAATGCATTTAGTTATTTAAACTCCAAGAATAATGTTTTTATTTTATTTACTTTGAAATAAAATTATTTGAATAAGTGCCAGTTTAATATGGTAGCATATGTGACCGTGCGGTTTTTCATCTCTGGTTTCCTATCTTTCTTTGAACTCAGTATAGGAAAACTTTCTTTCTTTGCAGTGGCACACAAGGTACTCTGATGAGCTAAGAATAACACATATTAGACAATTTTTTTTAAAAGTCACATGTATGTGTATTTGTGTGTTATCATTCAGAGTACTCAGATGTACCTATATACATCTGCAAAGCATATTTAAACTTCTATACACAACTGAAGAATTATTTTTTCAGAGGAACATAATTTTTATCTGAGATTTGTCAGTTACTAGTTTAACAAAATAATATTAACATAGATATACGTTTATAATTTGTGAAAGACCTTCCTTATTTTAAAAAGTCTGCAACATTGCCTAAGGCCGAGGACAAAAAAACAAATAACAAAAAAAACAAAAAACAAAAAACAAAAAGAACCCCAAAAAAATCCCACTTCATTTCTTTCCCCACACCAGGTTAGGCTATAGGGCAGATTTTGTGAACAGCCCAAGAGGTAAGAAATACTCTTTATCACCTCGGGGCTTTGGCTTTCTTCTTTGACATGAAGGAGAGGTAGTTGTAACTCAGTATCTTGGAAAGTCTCTTCTTGACTTTCTTTCCATGAGCTGAGTTGGTAAGGCCACCAAACCCCGTACGTGGTGAGTACGGACTGATTCGGGCAGCTCCAGCAAGTCAGAATTGATACCAGTGAGAACTAAGATAAGTGGAAATAGTTTTCCTATTGCTTCCCATACCTACAACCTAAAATTTATATATTGCCTTTTAATGTCATTTTAAAGCATGGCTGAGAAGTCCCTAGCATTGATACGTGTCTGAGAAATTTCGAGCATGATATACGTAAAGGTTAAGAATGCCACATTGGTGATGGCGCTGGAAGAGGGAAAAGTAAATTGTGAAAAGGATGTGGAAGGAGAAGTAAGTCAGTGAAAAGGGATGTGATGCAGAACTATTCAAGCCAGAGAGAAATGTAACAGAGATTCTGAAATTAATCAGGGTTGAAGGAGAATGTTATGAGTTTGGGAATAGCCCACATGGTTCTATTCCTTTACTCCCATGAAATAAGCAGCATAAATTCATACATATTTTAGACATGTAATGTACTATTTAATTGACTTTTTGGAAAAACTACTTTGTAGTAAACTTTAGTAACTATTTTTTATATTGTGTCTAATACCCCTTCTCTGACATAAACAATTAAATGACCAAAATCATGACTGACACAAAACATCACCCATCCTCAATGGCTGAGTTTCTAATTAAATTTCCAGTTAATTTTCTGATTTAACTCTTTCTCCCCCATTACATTCTGTCCTCTGAGTTTGAAAATAGCACAGGTCAAACAAAACTGCTGAACTGTTTATTAGAATCCGCAAGTACTCCTATGTGACCACACCATAGTAATTTGGCATTCATAATAAACGTTCAACAAGAATACTTTGCATTTGTAATAAATCATTAGAATCACAAAATGTGCAAGGTATGCACCAAGAATTGAGTTGGAGACTTGAGTTATCTAATTTCTTTCCAAATATTTATTCATTTTCACTCCTAGTTCATTCACACTTTTATCACAACCAATTTACCATATCTTTATTGAAGTCTTCCTCTTTCAGATTCACCCCCTGCTGAATTTCAGCCTCCAGTGGTTCAAGCAATTTTTGTATATCTGAGTTAAACTGCTCCAATTCCTTCAAAGGAATGGAGGCCTAAAAAAAAAGATAGTGCTAATTTAAATCAAAATTACTTTTTATTAGAAACATAAACCCAAAAAATTACATTTGTTCAACCTCCTGTTGCTAAAATAATGACATGCATTATGTTTCCACATTATATTTTATGAAAGCTTTGAAATACAACTGGGAAGGTACCTGAGGACACAAATAAAGTCAAACATGTAACATCATCAGAGCTCAACATACATGCAAGATAATGTAATTCGTCATTTTGTTTTTTCAACAAAAGCCAATTTCCATATAGTCGATTGAGCTAATTATTAATATTCTAAAGACAAATTTGATCTTACTTAAAATATTCTGATATAAATACTATTTGTGTAAATATGTCTTATCAGAAATTTGCCTCATTCATCAAGTAACAGCAACCTCAGGTAGAAATGAAGAACTGTCTCCTTATCCTCAGAAAACTACATGGCAATCTGCCCCAATACTTTAAATGACATTTTTAGCATGGCAAATATGACAGGCATGCTCTTATAAGACAAACAATACCACGAGCTTGCCTTAGAAATGCTTTTTTCGGTAACACACACAAAAAAAACTCAAATGAATGAACCCAGAACACTTCACATAAAAATCTTAATATATGCTTTCCAACCTTACAAACATCAGTTTCTTCCATTTTGAAATTCCTAATGACCATGGTCTCAAAAAGCTTTAAAACCTTTTTTTCTAAGGAAACCACTTCAAGAGTGATGAATAAAAATACATTTAAAATCAAATATATATTAAAAAGAGTAGGCAATATTTACTTATCAGAGTTCAAACAGCTGAGAAAATATGTATTCTCTTGATCTTTACCCTGTATTCAATTTCTTTGCAGTTACACACTAACAAATTTTTTACACCTCACAGCTTATGAAAATTCACAGATGATACAGAGAAATCTTATTTTCTCACAGAGCCAACCATTTCCCAACTTGTAAAAGCAATTCAGGAATGACCCTCAGTATCTTAAGCCAGGATGACTATGTGCATCAAGTGTTGTCCCCACCTACTGTTCCCCATCACATTCCCGGCCATAGTCTTACTCTTTATTAAATGGCATCTCTTAGAGGACAATAAAGATAAGTGTTCAAGGAAAAACCAAGAATCTAAAGGTATTTAGTTACTAATGAAGAAGTGAATAATCAATTGCCATTCACCAGAACATCAGCACGTCACACACAACAGGAGTATACACTTATCTTCCGGGCACTTTGACACACACCAGAAAGGATTTAAGGGCTCTTTTTAAAAGTGACTCACTTTCAATATTATTTTTCAATCCTAATGAATACTCACAATTTAAAATGTCAGAAGAGGTTCCTGAACCAGTACAGAATGATAGGATTGTAAACATGCTTAAGGGATGTTTCCATCTCTGTACAACCAACATATGTCTAGACTTTAAACACATATTGCTCAAAGTGTTGTAAAAGAAAAAAAATAACCTTTAGAATTGTAACTAAACAATATTAATTTGTTACTATTCTGTTATTGAATTGTTTGCATTTGCTAATTTTTAATTAGACCAACTTCATTGTTCTGCATAATTTTGTGAAAATAAAATGATAGATACTACTTAAAATAACTTTTCTTGAGTGCTTGGGTGTCAAAATAAAATGGGTCCACTTGCAGGCAGATTTATGTTTTACTTCTTTGTATGCTTCCTTTCTAGCACACCCTATGTCCATATAATCAAATACAGACAGCAATTTCAAAGGCTCTGAATTTAGGCCTCTCTGCCTCCTTCTCAATACTGCTTGCCTAATGCATTGTATTATCTTCTGAAATTTAACTGAAACTTTCATAACATCTCCCAAATATTCATCTTAAGCCGGATTTTTGAATTTTAATACAGACTCTCCTAGAGCCAGGCGATACCTCACTGAAAGTTCAACATATCTAGAAAGAAGCTCATTATCTTTCCCCCAAGCTGCTTGCAACACCAACTTCCCTAGTTCTGTAAATAGAAGACCACTTTTCTCAGTCATCCAAGCTTAAAATATGAGTCATGTTAGTTTTCAACAATTAACTCTAGTAAAATCCTTGTGAATTCATTCACCATGATCCACTTGCTTTCTATTCCCAGAGATACCATATCTCCTAGTCCTCACGCAGGAATTAAGGCAATAACCCCTTTATAGGGGTATAATCTCCCTCACATGTCACCAGTTCCATCCTGTGCACTGTGATGAGGTCAGTATGCTCCAAAAACATGGCTTTCATTAAGCTATTTCTCTATTCAAAAAGTACAAGTAGAATAAAGCCCAAACTCCATCATGAGAGTCAAGGCTTCCCCTAACATTGCCCCAAAGACCTTTCTAGCCTTATTTAAGTGTTCCTAGTATCAGCCTTTCTTACAAGCCTATTGGTGAACTCTATGTACTACCCTCCACCTTGGCCCTTAGATTGTTTTTAATCTTCTGGTGAAGAGCCTAAGCTCCTGAATCAGAACACCTAGACTGAACCGGGACTCCACCATTTAGTAGCTGGGGGCTCTTGGACAAGTTATTTGTTTTCTTTGAGTCCAGTTTCTTTATTGTAACATGAAGATAAGAAGACTATCTACCTTACAGGACTGTTTTGAGAATCAAATATATTAGAATGTTATCTGAGATATAATAAATGCCCAATTAATATGGGTTACTATTTTCTCCTTAAATCCTACGTATCCACATAACGTATGATAAATGCTCGATAAATATTGACTCTTAATGTTGCTTTTCAAAACTGAACCCATCCATGACTTCATTAAAATATATTCTTTTGAAAACATATGGTTTATGAAGAATAAAATAAATGTTTGAGATAGCATTTCTACTTTGTCAAGGTATTTGACAAAGTCATTAAACTCTAATGATGAACATGGAGAAATTGAGACTCAGTTTGGTAATGTTGTACTATTTTGAACAACAAAACTTGCTAATTAATTACTCTGTAACAATGCAGAAGGTAGTTTCAAGGAGGATGCCAAAGGGCTTTGTATTTGTTCTGCCTTGTGCAGTATTTTCATCAGCAATTGTGTGGAGACACAAAAAGCATGCAAAAAGAAAAAAAAAAGCATGCAAAGAGAGGAATGAATTATATGAACAGCCCATGAAGATAAGGGATTTGCTGTCTTGTTCAACCTGGAGTCATGCCTTGTACATAGTAGGCACTCACAAATGAATATATCCTGAAAAACTAAGTAAATGAACAACTAATCTTGGAATAGCAGAATCAACATTTCAAGGAGTTCCTAAATGATCTAGAATTTTAAATAACACAATTTCTATTGTATAAAATCGATAGGACCTGATTAGCCAAATGCTATCAACAAGGATTCCACAAAGTACAAAAATACTATATAAGCAGATACAAATAGCTTTTAGGAAACACTACTACAACATGATAATTAATCAAGGAACATAATGCAAACTTAGATTTTTATTAGTAGTATATATGGGGTCCAGAGTTCCTGATCAAAGACTGCCTTGCATTTGTTAAAAAGGTCATTAGAGAGAGTAGGGATTTGAATTATTCGGTGTGGTTCCAAAGTGAGAAACTTGAATCAATGGGTAAAAGTTACGTGGAGAATGAATTTTAGTTTAATTCAGGAACAACTGATGAGTGCTATGTTTTTTTTTTTTTTGTTTTTGTTTTTGAAAGCACTAATTGTAAAGTAGTGAGTTTCTCCTTGCTGAAAATACACAAGCAGAGGCAGGATGATGACATATTAGGGTATATGTTAGAAATAAGATATTTTTCACATAAATATTTTCCTAAAATTTTATCAGTTTATACTAAATTCTCTCCTCTGAATTCAAAGGGTTTTGTTTATCTTTAGCAATGCAGCTAAAGAGCAATAGAATGCAAGTCATGTATGTAATTTTAAATGTTGTAGATGCCATACTAAAAAGTAAAAACAGATTGAATTAATTATATTTTATTTACTTGATATATCCAAAATATTATCATATAAACCTATAACTGACATAAAACAGAAGATATTTTACATTCACTTTTTCATATTAAGACTTCAAAACCTACTGTGATTTTATACTTTCAACACTTCTTAATTTGGAGTAGCCACATTTCAAATAATAGCCCTATGTGGTTTGTGGCTTCTTTTTTAGACAGTACAGGTCAATAGTAATTACTATAACCATGGCTTTTGAAGAGAATGGCTCATTATTAGTTTGAAATATATCACAAGAGTAACGTCTTACTAGTGTTAGTCAAGATGCTGATGTTTTATTTAGTAAATTTTAGTGGATGTAGATAATTTTTATGATGTCCATCTCATTCACTTGCATTTAAATATGTTTTGAGAGGAATTTTGGGGAAGCCTTCTGGGAATAGGAAAATTTATGGGAATGGGTTCCACATGTTCTATCAGGAGTTTCTCTTCCTCATATAATGTGTAACCCTCCATTGTACTGCAGTATCTCTTACATATTCAATATGTTATTTGGTTTTCAAGAGTTAATGCTTTGTCTCACTAGTAGTTATTTAATCCCTGAAGTTTGGGATATATATCCTCTATTTTCCATAGCAAATATAACTCCTTTTTTTTGCACAGATGAGGTACTTACTATATGAACAACTAATTTTAGAATGTCCAATATATTAATTGAATTAACGAGTGACAAAGTTCGTAACCAAAATAACCATAAGTACTCAACCCAATTATTTTGTCTATACTATTAGCAGGATCAGACCAGCCATCTGACATGCGTGTGATTATCACTCTTCATTCAGATACAAGGACTTGGAAAAATTTAAATGCTTCCTTAAGACTTCACTGGTTTCCATTAGGTCATAACAATTTTGAATATGGAAGGCACTTCTCTGACCAATTAAAGTTTTACATGTCATTTCTTGGTCTTCGCTGTCTTTGTAGTTTAAAATTCATATAAAAGTTTATATAAAAGAAATGCATAATAAGCAAGCACCCAAAATTTAATAGCTTACTCTTGAGTCACCAAAGTTTAAAACACAGGAAGCATATAATGTTTGCCTTTTAGATTGAGAATTATGATAAATTATTTTAAAAAATTGAAAACAATGGTGGACAAATTATCATAATAATTGTGTAAATTACTTCTACTGAATTTAAAGAAAATATATGAGCACAGAACTAGAATCACAATTAAATCACACAATGTGAGACAGTGCACACAAGATAGGTTTTAGAATACACAGAAAATAATCAAACAAAGATTATTATATTGTATAGGAGAGCATACACCAGGCATAGGTTTTGCACAATTTAATTTTTTACTTACCTTTCCATCTTAAGAGCTTTAACATGACTGGGTAGTCATACAAAATACAAATAAAGTAAAACATGAGGAAGTTTAATAAACAGATAAACGGACACAAAAGAAAGAAGAGACAGAGAAACTGAGAAAGACAACGCTTTGTTTTCCTTGATTTTTAATGTTTCAGATTTCTTAACAGCTATTAATTGTGCTTTGCTGTATGACTTAAGATTAATGAAATTTAAGGCTTTGTTAAATTCTTAGCATTAAAGGTGACTTATATAACAAGTTAACAAACAGTAACAGACTGAAAAAAGCAAAATCAATTACAAATTGATTCACTGTAAATTGGAAGCATTCAAATTAGTCAGATACAAATTATAATTTTTAAAATGTAACCTTACTTTTAGTTAAATATTAATTGTCACGTGCAAAGATACACTAACATAATGACTGTGTTTACACAGACAGCAAAGTAAACATTTGTCAATGTGGACTATGTCATCTTGATAATCATGATAAATGGCCACTACATTCAAATTACACTAATATCTAACTTGGAAATAAATAATTGAAGTGCTACAGATTTGTTTAAAAATGGTTCAAATCAGTCTCCCCCTTCCATTCTGCAGCTTTGAAGCTTTATTTATCATTACAATATCAGTATAAAAAGTAAAATAATTCATGGAAACCAAAATGAATAAAGTTTCAAGGACCAGTAACATCCTGCAATACAGAAAAGACATACTGCCGATATGATATGAAGAGTTACTTCAAATCAAAGTATCTGGAGAGGGGGGAAAAAAAACTCACAAAGAGAAATAATTGTATTAAAAAGACTTATCTAGAATAAAGATAATCAGGTAAACTAGTTTACAGCTTTATTCGCTCACTTATTTTAAATTTGTAAGAGCAAACTCCAAAACACATAAGAAACTAAGTTTAACAAATAAAGCCAAATTGATTCAGAATAGTGACATTATATTGGCTGGATTCTTTTAATAACTGGGCAAGGTACTGCTTTATCTTTGATGCTTCAAGGACGAAAATGTGAAAATCAATAACTTCCCAAATTTATGAAGTTATTTAAAGGATACTACCCAGTACATTGGCTTTTGAAATGATGAGATTAATCTCATGGTCATACTTTTCAGATTAGATACAAAATATACTGACTGGTTAAGATATATTGGTGCTTCAAGAATCAGCCTACTGCCTACTTATTGTTAAATATAACTGGGAATATATTTCTCTACCTCATGATTAAATGACTTTAGTAGCAGCAAGTGAAATAGGAGAAAAAAGGATCGCACTGTAAAAATACATGAGGGAGACAAGTGAATTAAAAGCAAAAATACAACACTTTGGACAACTGGGTTTTCTCTTTCCTTTTTCTTCTTTTCTCCTGCACTTTCTCCCTGCCTCTCTCATTTCTCTCTTTTTTGTTCAATTCTTTTTGTTTTAAGACAAAGAAGTGCACTGAAATCATTGATTTTTAAGTGAAATTGGACAGGTTTATATTAACATGTAATCGAGCAACAATAAATACCTAATGATATAAACAGAGGTAATAAAGTATGCTGATGGTGAGCATGTTGGGAGTGGACCAAGCAATGAAGCAGGATCTGACATTTTTCTAACCAGGCTAACTGTGAGCACTTAGGCAACTCACTGGCTCTCAGGGCCCCTGTAAGTATCTGAAAGTCCCTGGTCCGAGGAATGATTACTTTTGCATCTGTTGACTGATCAGAGAAATAACTGTCTTTCATAAAGGATTACAATCAGGAATCACCAAATAGCTTTAAGCATTTTAAATGTCATGCTATTAAGACCCAGTTAGTTCTAGCAAATGACACTGCTCACCAAACTCAATTAACATCTACTAGGAAAACATTTTAAATGATTATAAAAAGGATTTGTTATCAAATTTTCAACCGAATTAACCTTATAAAAGATAGCAAATTACAAACGTGAAAAAGAAGTTGTTAATATAGGAATTCTGTTGCTAGGTTAATTTCTTATTTATTTCAGTGAAATACACTTAGCAGGTAGAGTATTACATAGTTTGGGTATTAAACTGCTCATATTATTTGAGGTTTTTAACTATAACTGGTACATATTTAGTATTCTACAAATTATGCAATACCTAAGGATCTTTACCAAAGTTTTTATCTATGCCTTCTGTTATAATTTCCTTGAGAAAATTTCACTAAAAAGTGTGTATCTGTATGTGCATGTGTACATATGCATGTATGTATATACATACATACATACATACACACACATACAAACAAGAATAACTGTATGAGTTAACAGGCTATGTTCTCTTCTGTCAGAAGAGGTGTTAAATTAGAAACAGACCACAAAGGGGAAAAAGATCAATATATTTGTATTGATAAAGCTAATTATTGAAATTGGGTTTTACTTAAAAATTTCAAATCCAATAGATCTTATTCTGACATTCTAGATCACATTTATAAGTGGTATTTTTTTATTTCCAACTGATGTTTAGCAAAGTCAAAATATCTCTCTAAACTATCATTCAAGTATTTACACATTACTTTTCACATACAAAGCCACTATTTAGGAAAGATTAGACCTAACCATGTGGGTTTTTTTCCCCTGATATATTCTATATTAAATGGGAAACTCAATGGCTCTCTCATAGCCATATATATTTATCTGAAAGCCTCTGGTCCAAAGAACGATTATTTCTGCATCTGTTAACACTTATTGGAGGTAAAAAACTTGACACTCAAATTATTATAGCAATAAAATTATCAATATTTACATATACCATGCCAGATTGTCCAAATCTCATGTTACAATTACAATAAATACATTTAGGGAAACTGCTACATGAATTTTAAAAGCAATTTTAAGGTCTATTATGGAAATTAAAGAATATATGGTATAAAAACATCTAATGGCACGTAAATATTGAAAAATAATTAAAGATACAGAAAACTAGTTCACTTTTCTTTTGGCTAGTAACAATTGCAGGGCCAATAATTTAACATTTCAGCTCCATAGACACAAAGACAATTTAAATAGGCAATTTATATTTGTAAGTTTCATAATATTTTGTAACAAAGTTAATTGCCTCTATTAATAGGCCATAGCTAGATAAAATCTAGTTAGGCAATATTATTTTGAAACTAAGTATCTTGATGCATATTTTATTCTTGACACTCATGTGCACTTTTATACTCAATGAGTCTTGAATCCTGAGTCACTTTTCAGGTCAGCATCTTTTTGGCCCTTGCATGTAATAATTTAAATCTAGGTTACTTCTCAATGTCTTTAGACCAGTGGTTCTCAAACTGAGTCCCCAGATCATTAGCATCAGTGTCACCTAAAAACTTCTTAGACATGCAAATATTAGGGCACACTGAATCATAATCCCTATGGGAGGTGGGCAGGGGGGATACACAGAAATCTGTGTTTTAAGAATTCTTTCAAGTACACAGAGGTTTGAAAGTCATTGCTCTAGACTGTCACTTCCTTTCCATTCCCACAGATACCCCTTTATTTGAGGTACTCACTGTTTCTCACCTACACTACTGCCATGACTTCCTAATTGGGTTCCCTACTTCCTGTTATTATTCAGTTAAATTCTCCTCACAACCACTGTTGCACTAATCTTTCAACGGGGCATGTAAAAAATAACATTAAGAATTCCTCATTGCCTTTCGAATTAAGCATAAACTATTAGTCTGGTTATCATGACCTCTCCACACGATGTCTAATCATCCTTTGCAGTCTTATCATCCACAACTAAGCTACATGCTCCATGCTCTACATTTTGTAAATAAACAGAATGTGTTCTCCACTGAACACTCTATACACTCTTGAGCTTTTTTGTAAGTTTATCCTGAATTGTTACTTCCTCCATGTTGCTAGAGCAGCTGCTAAATTCACTTAGCATACACTCATTCTTGGCTCAATATCCATGAACTTAACTTGCTCCACCATTAAACAGCAAGCACTTGAATCCATCACATCTTACCTAGCAGTACAGGAACCAGAGAACCAAACACTGTGATCTGAAATACTACATGGTGGGTAAGAGATCATCTATATTGGTCCCTTTCCCCAACAGTTTCTTCATTAATCCCTAAAGATCTACCTCAACTATCATCTCTCCCAAAATGCGGAATCCCATCTCCAACTTGGCTTCTCCCAACAGGGAGAGGGGCAGAGATGCCGTAAGGAACAGGATTAAGTAGTCAATTTATTTCTGCCCTCTATGCATCTGTTTCCTGTCATCTTCTTTTCCTGATAATTATCTTCCTCACCATCACCCTGCTAAGCCACCGTGTTCAGATGCCCTAAAACTAAAATAGATGTGACATGTTGCCTTTCCCCACTGATACCATCAACTTTACTCAGGGTTAGGAAGTTACCACTGATTGATTTTGATACTTCTGACCATTCTCCCAAAAATAGCCATTTTCTCAAACTGATTTCAAACAGATTATGAGAGATTAAGCTTTCTCAAAGCAATCAGACACTACCGATGAACCTTAATGAAATGGGAAGAGGTATAATGTATTTTAAATATCATATTTGGGACAAGGAGAACTTCCGAGCATTTCTTATATTGGTCCACTTGATAATACGTAAGGCTGGTCCTTAGAATGGAAATAGCAAAGACATCTTATTGATCTCAGCCCATTCCAGCAGTGGCCAGAAAGAAAAACCAGCCATTCCTCCATTTCTTTCTCCCATCACTTTCTCTCTCAATTTTCAAAATTTGGCCATTCAAGGCTAACACATAATATGGTGTAAATAATTAGTGATATTAATGATTTTACCATTTTGCATCATTATAATAATATGTACTTTTTTAAAATGCATGCTTTTACATATCCTAAGCCATTTGATCTTCACCACAATTGTGAGGTTAAAATAAGACATATGTCAGCTTACTACTTTTCTAGATAAAAACATGGCTCTGAGACATAAAGGGTCATATAAATGATCACATTCCCAGCAGGTTTTGTGGCTTGAAGTTAAGAACTTTTTCCTTGCGCCATGCTTTTCCTCGTTAATGGTTAAAAGTTACCACTGCAGAAAAGTGGATGGACCTCGAGGGTGTCATGGTAAGCGAAATAAGTCAGGTGGAGAAGGACAGATACCGTATGTTTTCACTCTTACGTCTAACAGGAGAAACCTAACAGAGGACCATGGGGAGGGGAAAGGGGGAAAAAGAGTTAGGGAGAGGGAGGGAGGCAAATCATGAGAGACTCCTGAATACTGAAAACAAACTGAGGGCAGAAGGGGGAGGGGGACACGGGAAGGGGGGGGTGGTCATGAAGGAGAGCACTTGTGGGGAATAGCACTGGGTGTTATATGGAAACCAACTTGACAATAAACTATAAATAAAACAAAACAAAACAAAAAGTACCACTGCAGAGAGCTGCATCTGATGAGTAAGTTCTCAATCAATCTAAACTGAGGACCCCAATGCTCACTGCTTTCTGGATTTTGTAATTTCTTGTCATGAATAGTCATTGCAGGAGATAGAAACTTTGTATCCTTCACCAAACAATGAATCCAGGGATTGCCAGTGAGTTTTCAGGATAAAATTTAGCTCTACTCAACCACCCTTTCTAGTTGACCTTTAAAAGAATCTTGAAGTTAGTCCTTCTACAGAGTCACTTTTCTACCTATATATATTCCCAATCTACTTTAATTAAAATTGTCATTGTAGATCTTCTCCCAAGTTATTCTTCTAAGTGCAACTCAACCATAAAAAGGGCATATTCCAACCCAATCATACCTTGCATAAGCCCTACTTGGGTATTAGGAGCTTGACATTGAGATCAAAAGTCACCCCAGAGAATTACAGCACTTCCTAATCACCCTACTCCATAAGCAAACACACATACAGGTCATTATTTTAATTCCTTGTTGCATCAGTAAAAGATGACTGGACTGTCAAATTTTAGAATTCTTAAGAGCTAATCTAACTAATTACGCCTCATTGTAACTAATTTAATCCAGAAATTTTACACCATGTTTTATGGACATAACTTGTATCACTAGAACCTTATTGCAGGAAGGAGAAAGATACAAGGAAAGAAATCCACCCATCCAGGAACTCTTCTGTTACCCATTTTATACATTCTGTTCTAAATAATAACTCTTGGGGCCCGGGTGATGCTTTCTTTTTAAGAGTTACTAATTTAGTTTAATTCCTTTATCTTACAAACACTAAAATGGAATTGCAGAGAAATCACATGTTCCACCTAATGCTGACAAAGTTAAGCCTGGAATTCAGTCTTCTATGTCCTATGCTCTTAATATTATACTATGTGATTGGTGGAATTACCTCATTGATTGAACATCTTCATGAAGATGTACTAGCGTTAAGCACATTATATGATTGTAATAACTATTTAAGCTGTGTTTGTAAACAGATATTTTTAAGCAACTATTTTTTGCATCCTTGCATATTTTCACATTTACTAGCACAGTACAATGAATAAATCAGCAAAATGTCAGATAAGCTTTATCTCCATGTTTTTGGTTTCATCATGATGATAGAGCATAATTATCTTTCAAAGCCCCACAATGGGATCACTATTGCATCCAGTCATCTTTATTAATTCAGAGAAAAAGGAGTACTTTGAAAAGTGACAATGTGATTCTCTTGTTAATTAATCTAAAATAGAAAATATTGATTTAAAATCTCTTTTATGCTGTCCTTCAGTAAGGAGAAAAAAAGAGGGGCATCAAGTGGCTTTCCTTATGCATGATGTATGGAAATAATTGACAAATTTGTACAGAATACAGAATGAAAATTCACAAATTTCTCTGGTCCATGCTAAGTCTGTCAGCTTCTATCATGCTGGTTGAATTCTACTCATTTTTCAGCATCTACAAGTCACAATCTTGTGACATAACTTGTCTCAATGTACTGCTGAAAAAATCAAGAAAATAATACCCAGTTTTCTTTTAAATAATCTATAGCTTAGTGATATGTATAACAGGAAGAACTCAAAACCGACTAATGAAGGAAAAGCATCCAGTGTTTAAGACGACTGAAACAGCCTTTGGTTTTTTAGATTTTACATGTTCTGATGATAATCTCTAGAAGTAAAAACAAGTGTCTTAAGCAGCAGAGTAAATTTTTCCAAAAACAATTATATGCTCTGAAAATAAAATTTTGGAGCCTTTCAGATATTTTCCAGGTGAGGACAGCTGCCTTAAAATAGCGCATAAACTAGTATCACTAATTAGTTAACGTAAACATTACATAGAAGCAACAATGAGTAAAGGTAAGCTAAAACCTTTTTGCTTTGGGAAAGTGAGTTTTGAAGGATAACTATGTTTCATGCGTTTAAAGTATTAGAAATTCATACCATGTTTCCATATATTTTAGAAACTCTTTTAAATATGTACTAGTACATGTAACAGTGATACACTGGGATGCCTTAGAATATGTAGCAATTGTAAATCATGCTATTATGGGTGTCCATATTTATCAAAATGATTTTCAAATGTATTCTCCTATTCTTCCAGGAGTCATCACTTACCTGACATATTACATCATATTTTCTCACAAGCATTTCAAGAATGTTTTTCTCATTTAAGTTCATTTTAGCAATTCTCTGTATATGTAAATACATATATTTATTTTACATACATTTTTGTGTTTGAAAGCATATCATATATATTGAAAAATGTGTCAAATGACCTTTTTGAAAATTTGGGGTAATTCCTTGCAGTTTGACACTCACCAAAAGAGATGAATTTCTATATTTTTATGTATTTTTGCAAGCAACCTATTAGATAAGATTTTTGTCTTCATTAAATGTTACACAAATATAAAGGAGTATCATGCAAAAGTACCATATCCCCTGGTTCTTCATTAAATAGAATAAATATAAACAGACATATAAAATTACAAAATTAGGTTATATAAGCTTTGCAATTATTTGTTTTTATGGCTTGAGCACGTCATTATAGCCTAATGGATTTTGTCACAGTAAGTATCGGCAATTAGCAAGAGCAAGTGAAATACACACACATACACACATGTGCACAACCAATAAAGAGATACAAACACCCTAGATCATGCAAGAGATGTACAAGGCCCCATTTTGGATATGTGATCCGTATTACACACAAGCGATATTATATTTGGCAAAAGAAGTCAGCAGGGCTTTCCTTAGATGGATGTCTTTTGTGCTTTTGTTTGTTGTTGTTGGCCTGCAGCATGCTATTTGTTACTTTGCTGTAGGTTACCCCTGAAAGTACATATGTAAACCAGTACAGAATGCAGTTCTAGAATAGCTGTGGCATGAAAAGAAAAATGACAAAGAGAGGGAGACAGGGAGACTGGTGGAAGGGAGTGAAGAGAGACTGATCTCCCATGAGATTCAGTGGTAAAATTTCCTTAAATACATTTTGGCCTTCATTTTCGTTTTGAAAACCTTGCCGTGGGGGTTGCCTGCCCCCTTCAGAGTACTGCGCAACCTTCGTAAGAGATCATTTATCACTAGTTTCCACCTTGGAGCAGATCTTCCTACCTTTCCAGTCTTAATTCTGTGAGAAATGGCTGCAAATCGATGGTTGAGCTCTGAGATTTTGGGCTCTACTACTTTCCTGCAGTGGTCGCCGCGGTTTGCCATCAGGTTTGCTGCTTGGTCTCGCGTGGAATCCACCTTTGGGCGCATGTCATTCATTTCAGCCTTTAAACGCTATATTCCGTGAGCAAGAGACAGGGCTTGAAGTTAGTAATTAAATGGAAGTCGAGAGACAGCAAGAGAGTGAGAAAGAGAAAGAAAGAATGAGCACATGCAGAGGAATACAGAGGGAGGAAAAAAGTCAACTTCCATCAAATAGAGGAGTAGAGTGGGAATTTTTGTGATCTCAGGAATATTGGTCAATGCCCTTGCCTAAGCTTATTTACAGTATTTACTGAGTCTGAGGAGGGACGACGGATGTTTTCTTGACTACTCTTTGTTGCCTGCATTGACTGTATTATTTTTTATTTAGTCTTATTTTATCTTCACTTTACTCAATTTCATAGCTGTGGGATAACCTTAATATATTCTTGGGAAGAAAGGTAGCTGAAGAACAATTTTCTTTTCCTTCCTAGGTGTCACGGGGAAAAAATGGACTTTCCAACAGATAGGAATTCTGGGTCAAAGACAGAGGGGTTGACGAAGGTTCTGCCTGACTCAAGAGGTCAGAGAGGCTATAAGTGAAATAACTCAGCTCCTATTATTACAAAGATCTTGAAGGAAATGCCACTGTCAGATGGTATTCCTTAACTACACATCAAACGGCAAGAGAGAGCAAAGTAAGGTACAAACAAGAGAGTGAGTATGTTTTGGAGACAGCCTGAAACATATCAAGAGTCTTCCACTAAAAATGAATTGTAATCTTTGGAACACAGGCACTTCATAAAAAAGAAACGAATGAATTGTACAGACAGAAGCTACAATTTTTGAGTGTTCTTTAAGTAGTAACCCACTAGTTAAATACAATTTTTTTCAGCAAAACAGAATAAGGACTCATTAACTCAAATGTAATTTGGTAAAATTCAAGTCTTGCTATTTAATTAAGATGTTATCAAATAGAGATACTATAGCATCAATAAGAGAAATTCACACATTATATCTCTCATATCCTTTTATAGGCACCATCTTTAAAAACTAAAAATTAAGTTGCCTTTGAGAAAGGTGACCTAGGATGTCCTAATGATTGATTACAATACACAAAGAGAGAACACAGTCATGTTTACTCTACATATAGTGGAAAATAAAAAGCATCCAATTTTATATAAGCTCAATATTGTTACAAGTTACTAAGATTTGGACTGCATACGCAAGATGCCCAGATGACTGGATTTCAGGTTTTACTCAGAATGGGCTGTGGATGATATTGGAAAACGGATCCTTGTGTTACATATAAGAACGTACTACTACTACTACTACTACTACTACTACTACTACTATTACTACTACTACTAAATGGGCAGAGGTTGGCAAAATGACACCGAAATAAATCCCGCCATCCCCTTCTCATCAGAGTTTAAATTCTGCGTAATGAGCTGAGAGGTGGACATGGACAGATATCCAGATTGCAAAACTCTTCAACGTTATTAACTCCCTTTTGAATTAAGGAAGCAGGGAGGGAAGGAAAGTATAAAGGGAGGAAGGAAGGAAGGAAGAATTTTTTCACTCTTATTAACAAGTCCTTGATGATCGACATAATTGTTGTGTAGTTAGAAAATTACTTTTCATAATATTTTATTTGCTACCTTAAGTATGTCTTCTTTTTGCTGAGGTTTCTTTTTCTCGGATTCATCCAAAAGTGCATCAGCCTGAATGATCCAGTTTGTGATGTAATCCACATTTTGGTCAAAGTTTTCCATGTGTTTCTGGTACTCCTAAATGTTACAGACATACCATGACAAATTATTGGTTAGACAATATTCTTAAAAGATTTGTCCTGCTTTCTACAATATTAAAAGACACAAAAAGTAGTATTCTTCAAATTACACTTAGGTGTTGTCTCCATACAAAATACGGCACCGACACGGAAAAGTACTGAAATATAGTTGCAGATGTTGAATTAAGAGCCACCATTTATTTAATGTGGAGCTGAGGAATTTGCAGACACAAATATTACTATTCAAAGCATATGCAATTTCTTTCTCATAATGGAGAGGGCTTGAAAATCCTCTGGCCTCTTCTCTTACCAACAAAAGGTTTAACCACTCTTCGGCTCGCGAAGTGACAGCCGTCCAGTTACTATTCAGAAGACTCAGTTTATCATCCACCAACGTCTCCTTCTTGCCCAAAACCGCTTTGAAGGCCTCTCCTATCTCTGTGACGCTCTTTAGGTGAACCTTCTGTTTCTCAATCTCTTTCTGGGTAGCCTGTGAAAAGGACAGCATTTGAGCTTGGAGTAATATATTGTAGACTTAAGATTTAATGCTTTTGAAATGACTGCATGTATGGTTACTATAATAAGATTTTTCAAGGATTTAAACCTTCAGTGTGTCTTTATGGGTGATGAAAATCACACCATAAATATTATAGTTTCCTTATGGGTATATATAAACATATAGGTATACATAAACATGATTAATTTATATTTATTTATGATTGTAAACATTTAACAGATAACCATACATATTGTCCATTGAAACATATTTATATTTACTTAATTTGTAAATACACTGAGTGAAGACAGACCTTAGAAACCTCACTGACAAAGAAGCAACTGCTTTTAGAAAAGTCAGTAATTACTGTATACTTGGTTTTCTATAGCAGAAATTTTCAGCATTTTGGTGCCACAAACATATCTGGCAGCTCATTAAACCTAAGGACTCTTTCTCATAATAATATTTTTAAAACCAAATTTAAATCCATCGGATTTTAAGGAAAATGAGTTATCCTGAAATACAATATACAAAATATCTTTTTCCAAGTTGTAAGACGGTAATACCTATTTTCTTTCCTAACATGTGTAACTAGTGTAAACGAGCATCAGATATTTAGGATAATTTCAAAATAGTGGTGACCATAACTGGCGTTTTCAAATACATACAACGACTAGAATGTGTTATAAAATTATCTGCTTTCTCTACTGGTGACAAAGTCGCAGGTACTGCTGATATTACTGAGGTCTGTTGCTCACAATCATAACAGGAAAAGATGCTTAATTTCAATTAGAGGACCGTGAAGATGAAGAAGTAATATTAAAATCCCCTAAGAGAGAACCACCACTTTCTAAGTCTTGATTTACAAAATGTGAAAACAGGCACATTTAATATTAGAAATTATGTAGAAAGTTGCTACAAAAACTGATCCTAGTACAAATGTTGACTGTTGGTTCCACCTCCGGCCCTTTTCTTGGGAATCCATCAGAGCTGACCACGTGACCATCTTGCACCTCCCTGCCTCTGCCCCGGGCCCTTTCTTGCCCACATACAGTGGTTGGACATTCACTAGGGGGTAAGGCAGAGCAGATCCTCTCAATAAGTTTAACTAAACGATACAGAGACTGTGTAACACATCAGCTTAGAAGTCATTTAGAAATGAAACTGACGCCTTCACCACAGGAAACCTAAGTCATAGGAAGACAAAATCACTGGGGAGGAACAATAGTGAGAAAGAGGAGGGAGCCCACCTGCAAAGAGGCAAATGAAACCTACACACAGAGAGTAAGAGGGGTGGTCCACGTAATCGAAAAAGAGGGTCTCTATGAAGCCAGCTTATAGCCCATTTCTAACGCCTTGATGCCCTCAAAGTATCTTTTTTCTATCATTATAATGTGCCTACATAGTTCCTGTGGCTGGCTCTCCTTCACACTATCTGGTCCCGTTGCACTCAAAACCACTATGTACAGATGTTTTGTTTTTGCTTTTCACATCACATAAGTAGGGGGAATAAATGAGGCAAAAAGATTGTATAAAGTAATTTGTATACAAAAGACACAGTTTCTCCTATCCTAAGATATTCTTTAGTATTTGTGTTTCTCTTTTCCAATATAAAAATTCTGAAATTCAAGTAATTATGGGCAAATGAACTCACTGGCTGCCACGCAGAGGCTTCCCTGTGATGCAGGTGTACTACTTGAGTGAGCTTAGCAACACAGAAGGGATTCCTCCATGTATCAATCATAAATGTTACTGAGCTCCTACTAAAAACATCACTGTTGTAGCTATAACATAGGTAATTCTACTTAATATCTTTACAGAAATTATGAGAAATGCCTCCTTTGCAGGAAAAATATCCCCTCTGAAGTTTGACTTTTGAGTAGTCATGGGCTAGATTTCAGCCCTTTCTTTCTTTTCCTCTGCAACCTTGTGTAGTATACAACCTTTACAACCTTACATGGTGACCACTGTTCCAGGCACTGTGAATAAAATGGCAGGGAAAGTTCCTGTCCTTAAAAAATTTATACTTGAGATGTGTTTGTCAAAGACATGGAAAAATATGCAAATGAGCACTGCCTACTTCCTGTATTCGTTCCAGACTAGTGGCTTGTCACTAGAGTTGATTTATTCACAAAGGTAACACCTCACAAAGCTGAATCTTACTTTGTATTTGGATTGTTAATTATATCTTAAAATGTCTTAAAGATGACACAATGTTTTGGCTTTGATGCAAAAAGTTGTTGAGTACACGGACATTTGTCTTTCCTATGCCAGGCAATGCAATTAAAGGCAATGTGAATTTCCAAATCTCAGAAGGGCTGAAGTTTTGAATTTAGGAAATACTGTTGCCAATAGTTCATAGATCACAACCATTACGGATTAAACATCTGCCAAAATTCTACAGCTAATTTTCAAGAGAAAATGTTTAATGTCCAGGGAAACTTCATTCAGTTAATGAAAAGAGTAAAACAGGAAATGTAGATAATTTCTAGTGTCACTTTAGCTTCCTCAACATTATAAGATAGGATTCAAAGATATTAAAGTAATTTCCATCATGAACATAAGCTTGAAAAACAGCAGTGATCACCATAATGGTTCGTAACTGCATATGTCCAAAAGTGACTCGTAAGAAAATTTACACTCTTACTGTAAAAAGAAAACCTAGCCGTTAAACATTTGCATGTGGTATTCGAGAACGAATTGGTATTAAGTCATCTGTATGAATGCTATTTTTCATTAGGAAAAGTATTGTGCCAATTTAATGGATTTTTAATTTTTCCCTACAAAAGTATTTTTTTACAATAGCTTCCTTGTATAAAATAGATTTATTTTAAATTAAAAGTATGCTAAGTGAAAATACGTCAGAGAAAGACAAATACATGATTTCACTCATATGTGGAATTTAAAAAAAACCAACAGATGAACAGAAAAGAAGGGAAGGAAAAATAATGATAGAGAGGGAGGCAAACCATGAGAGACTCTTAAATCCAGAGAACAAAGTGAGAGCTGCTGGAAGGGAGGTGGGTGGCAGGATGGGCTGAATGGGTGATGGACATTAAGGAGGTTACTGGTTGGGATGAGCACTGGGTGTTATACGTAAGAGATGAATCACTACGTTCTGCTCCTGAAACCATTACTACATTGCATTTTACCTTGAATTTAAATTAAAACAATTAAGAAGTACGATTTTAACATAATATCAGCTTATACTTCAAATAAACATACTGATCTTGCTTTCTGAAGATCTCAATTGCAATTAATAAATTTGGTTTTGGTGTTTAATATCCTCTCTGTACTGTGCCATTCACTGCCAGAGATTAGAAAGGAGGTAGTAGTCTTTTCATACCTTGCTATAATTTTACCCTCAGAGTAGCTGCAGAGAAAAGCTAATGCAATAAAATAATTTGATACCGTACTAGAAAGAACATAATTTGTTGACAAATAGTAGCAAATCCCATGGCTGGTATGAGCTTGAATAGCTTTAAGGGAGAGGTGATGCATGAAACTGAAGTTTACCATGAAGGACTGGATGCTTTGGAATGACTACAGACAAAGTACAACATGACAAATATGAAGGTCAAAATGAAAAGCCACCAAAAGGAAAATATGGGGTACTTACAAGAAACTAAAAACATACATTTTATGATGTTAAAGATCCAACCATTCTCCCATCTCTAATAGTTCTCCATACCACAAGCATGTTTATACTTGTTATTCAGAACTGAACTACTAGATTGAACTCAGCTACTGTTTCAGCCATTCTCTCTATACTCTTACTCGCACCTCTCTAAGGGATGTAGTTATTTAAGGGGTTGAGGAGTTGGGGAGAAAAGAGTTGAACAGACCCGATACTTCCTTTTCTTAAAAAAAAAAAATCCAATTCTGAGCACACATGCCTTCTTTGGCTGCTTTGTTGGGTGAGATATGGAGAGGGTTCTGAAGGGTACACCCTTCAGAATAAAGAAGTTCAAATTCAGTGACTAACGTGACTAAGTTGTAACTCAACTTTTAGATTTTTTTTCAATCATGACAGCTTTTAATGTTGATTTTAAGGCTGAGTACAAAGAAGAACTATGCACACTCAGTTTTATTTTGACCTATGACATGGCCATAAGTCCAATTTCAGGAGTTTCAACAGCAGCTTATTGTGAAATATACACTTGGCACTTGGGGTTTTTAATGGCACAGGAAAAGTATCAGCTACAAGTAGCACTTGGTTTAAACACAAACTGCCATAAAACCTAACATATTTTTATGTCCATATATTTAATTTATAACATTTAATAGGTCTAGAATAGTCAAAATATTAAACACTAACTTCCATGATTTAAAAGAAACAAATGTGTTGTCTACTTCTTCCTAGCTATAGCAATTTTCAAATGCTATTCCAATTTCCTTAAAATAAAAAAGAGGTGGCACAGGATAATTTCTCCTAATGAAGATAGCCATGTGCTCATGTGAACGATGGGAAATACATTCTGATTCATTCCTCCTATCTCTAAGTTAACTCACTCCAGTCTAATTTAAAATGGCGGGAGGTTCAGCATTCAGCCAGCAGCTTATCAACTCACTTCACTGATGGGTTAGCAGGATGGGAAAACCTGTCCCCTGGGTCTCTGATGCACAGCATCATGTGAAAGAAACATTTCTGTTAATTTTATTTAAAGGTAAAATGGTAAAAAGTATACAATAATGATCTGGCCCCAGAGAAACACATCCACATCTGGCTATGTTTTCTGACCGGGGCTGAGAAACATAGCCCACTTGGGCTTAATCTCACATGGTCCAATGCTTCCACAAGTTTTTCTGGAATTTCCCATTGACTTATATTCTTTGGCTAAGTTCTCTGATTTCCTATCATTCCCACACCCCACCCTCGGCCTGTTTCATCTCTTAGAGTCCCCTGTCCCATAGAGTCTATCTTCGTATAGTCCCACATTTAGTAAAAAAGGTGACATAATACCATTTCCATATGTCTTTCTCCTTTTACTAAGATGGTACTAGATTCTTCTCTATTTTACCTCTTTCTTAATCCGCTATGGAAGTTCCCTCTAATATGGATTAAGGGTTAATTAAAACACCCAAAAGGGTATTTTAAAAGGTTCCCCTCCCCAAACGGGTTCTGCGTTTAGTCAGTCTACATAAGTATTATACCATTTCTGGTCATCAGGAATGGGAGAGAGTTCTTTCACCTTTAGGTACAAAATATATTTATGGGAAGAAAATTTAAGAATTCATCACTACAATTCGAAAATGCATCTTGTCACATATTAAGATTTCTAAAATTGACATGACACTTAGAATTTGTATTTATGTTTAAGGTGGTAGTGTTTCTTTTGAGTCACAATAGCCGTAATTAAATCAATGGTGCATCATACAATCTAATATCTTCAATGTGATACAACATGTTATTAATTGTCTTCTCAGGTCCCTACATTACTCTGCCATGGGTAGAGGTTTAGGACATATTTTATTATTAGGCTAATGTGATGGAATACTATAATGATAAATTCAAAAAGAACATAAAACATTAAATAGTGGATTTTATGGCAATGTATATTGACTTTTTATTAATAATGTATTGTCTATTAAAGAAGAATTTCATGAAAGCAAAATGTGCAGAACAGAAATTATAGCTATAACTATAATGACAGTGAATAGTGACTCCAATGGCATTTAACAGATGTTCTATTTTCTAAGTAACAGCTGCTTGATGCATTCATTGTACCAAGTTAATGGTCTGCTAGTGTTATTTCACTTCACAGATAAATTACTATGCTTGCTTTAAAAAAGATATCTAATTTTTCATGGGAATGATAGTGTAACAGACTTTAGAAATAAGTAATAGTTCTCATGCTTTTATAGCTAAGAGGAGAGATGAGTTGAGGCAATTATCCAGATAATCTAGGACCAGAGGCCAGATCTCTTTAAACTACGAAAGGTGATTGTTTAAAAAAAAGTACAGGGCATGGTTGACTGAACTGAATGTAGATCTCATTAAGACTACTTATATTGCATTATCTAGGGGTTCTCAAACTTGGCTGAAGTATTAGAGACACTGGCCATATTCAGATCAATTAAATCATAATCTCTAGGGGTGGGTTCCAGGCACTGATAGTCTTTTAAACTTTCCCAGGTGCTTTCAGGGTGTAGCCAATGCTGAGAAGCAATTGGAAAACAAAATGATGCAGTCTGTCACAAGATTTTGTTGGGTGATTTTCATTAAATTTTAGGATTGAAATGACAGCAGAAAGATAACCAAGTAAACTTATCATTGTTCTTCCAAGGGTTGAATATTATAAAAATCTCTCCTTGAAATCAACGTGAAAATCACAATGATTTGGTACATAAGTGGCTATTTAGACATCAATTATTTTTCATTATTTAACACCCTGAATTGATTTCAACATTTGTGTGTATGTGTGATTCTTTCAGGCAATTCGTGGTATTCCAACACTACTTTTAGTAAAACCAACTGATGAAAGATGGTAGATATGAGCTATCTAAAAAGCAGATAGATCAAAAGTACTACAGAACCAAACTTAATATATTTGATCGTTTTAATTTTTATATAGCACTGTGAATATTAAAAGGGCTCTAATGTAGCTGAATTATTTAGGCGGCTTTGAATTTTTGACTACTGAAACTAAATTAGGAATACATGAAATCTGTTAGTGGTTAAATCAGAAAATCATATAGATTAAATTTTGCTGTAGTTTATATTTTCCAAACATAATGATATCATCAGAGATATAAACTTCTATTTAATCACATAACTATCTGCTTTCTACAGTTATATTTTTGTGCTCAATTCATATGCTAAATAATTGTAGCCATAGGGGATATTGAGAATTGATTTACTTATATCTAACTAATCAAACTGATTTTAAGACATTAACAAATGATATTTCAAATCTAAAATCACACCAGTGGGAAGAGACTAAAGACTATAATAGGACACAAATGCACACAGAATTTTCACTTAATTATTTTCATGTAGTCTTGTTTAATCTGCACTTGGCCATTGTGTATGTTATTCTTAGTATGAATGATAAGTACCTTTTTGTGTCACTTTGGTTAGATTACCTTAAAATTACAAGAAAATATGACTTCTAACAATAATTATCCAGGGGGCACGTGGGTGGCTCAGTTGATTAAGCATCCCACTTCGGCTTAGGTCGCGGGTTCGAGCCCCACGTCAGGCACTGTGCTGGTTGGGATTCTGTGTCTCCATCTCTCTCTGCCCCTCCCCCACTCATGCTCTGTCTCTCTCTGTCTCTCAAAAACAAATAAATTTAAAAAAATTTTTTAAAAATAATTACCATGGAAAAAAGCTACTGAAATCAGAGACAATATTGGACTTTAGCTGGAGAGTTACTATGTGCCAGTACTTTTATTTTCTCATCTATAAAAGGGGAGCATTTGATCAGATGATGTTCATGTTTCCATTTGTTCTAAAACTTGCCACAATGTTAAAAGCACATCAGCATTTTTCTCTTCTCTCAAAGTGCTTTGTCATTATGTTTTAATTTTCATCTCTTAAATTGCCATTGATTTTACTGAACAGATATTGACTGAGCCTGCCCTATGTCATATATTATGTTATGTGAAGGGGAAACACCAGTGAACTAAATGCCATTTTCCCCTGTTTTCGTGGCAAGTGAAATTGTTAATGTCCATGTAGCAGTCCAAGAAGGCAGAAGCTGTCCTGACAGCTCAGGGATCCTGTGTAGTGCAGTACTCAAACTCCCCAGCTGCAGGTAGTCACTTCTAGTTTGCCTTACCATTTCCTTCCAGTGTTTCTGTTTCTACTCTACAGACATCAGTGTTTCTGATCTCAACCTGGCAAAATCTCGCAACAGAGATTTGAAAGGTATAAAGGGGCAGGGCGCCTGGGTGGCTCATCCGAGCATCTGAGTCCAGCTCACGTTAAGATCTCATGGCTCATGAGTTCGAGCCCCACAATAGGCTCTGGGCTGACGGCTCAGAGCCTGGAGCCTGCTTCAGATTCTGTGTCTCCTTTCTCTGTTCTCCCCTGCTCGCACTCTGTCTCTGTCTCTCTTCTCTTTCTCTCTCTTTCTCAAAAATAAATAAACATCAAAAAAATTTTAAAAAACCCCATAGAGTATGAAGGGGGAATACGTGTGATCATGAGACAGTCACCAACCTTACAGTTAAGAGTTCCCTCAAGGCGTTTCTGTTGTCCAGACCATGCAGCTAAGGAATGATCACCCCTTTCAAAATCTTAATATTAATTTCTCTCTATCACCACTCTAATGGAGGCAGACGTTTGAATTTAAAAATACAGGGAAAGGGCTGCTGAGCTTTAGAAAGTTCAAATTAGCATTAACAGTGTAACTTTTCATTCTCATTATTAAACTTTTATCTCATTTCTAGTATTATTCTAAAACGTCTGCTTCCTGTTATTTGAATTTAAAATGTTTTCTTTTTACCTTTTAAAACTCTGGAGTACATTTTCAGTGTATTCATGTTTTCCCCTCTACCTGCAATCTGGAAGTGTGGTCACATGGCGGGAGCTAACAGCACCATTTGTCATGCTTCGAGTGGTGCCTCCAGCTAATCAGCCCTGCCACCATCCTGACTGCTTCTCGATGTTCTCTCCTTCTTCCTTTCCTTGAGACCCCTGCAAATCTGATGTGGGATACCTCAGAGATGCTCAAGTATACAGTCTTTCCCCCAGTACGTGCATCTTTTAAAGATTTGGAAATGTGTCATATAGCACTCACTATCTTTCAGAAGAGCTATGTGTTCTAACATCTATGGCTTTGAACATGTGACTATAGGATTATGAGCAGGAGTGAAACCTAAAGGAGAGATTGTATTTTGCAATGCTCACTTATACAAATATCACTGGCCCAGCTAAAGGATCCTGCAGTGCAAAACTCCTGATACTTATTCAGGAAGAAGACACAGACAGTCTGGAATCAGGCTCATGGCATTGTTTCTGTGTTGAAGCATGCGGATACAAAAATGGCTACATAAACCTTTTTATGTTTATTATAAGAATATTAATAAAGGTCCTATCTCATTCATGACTCCCTCTAATTTTTCTTCTATTTCTAAATTTTAGAAAAAAGCTCTCACTAGTACATTAAAATATTTTAATGATAGTTTTAATAATTTGAACACTTTTGAACCTCATAAATGTTTACTTCCATTTCAGTTATACAAGATAAATAAATAAACTCTAGAGATGCTTTGTACAACATTTTGCCTACAGCTAACAATACAGTATCATACACTTAAAAAATGTTACGTGGCTAGATCTCATGTTAAGTGTTCTTAGCACAATAAAAAGTATGTGTACATTTTATTTTACCCAGTGGGAAGCTTGGTACCAAATTTTGAGGCTTTACTCTCCTCTGCCTATTACACTATCTGGGGGATATTGTGAGCATATTTTTGTGCAAACTTTCCATCATTTTCCTACTACTGTCATTTTCACTTTCTTTAGTTTTCTGATTTGTTTGTGCTTGACCAGATGAATCATATATATCTCTTTAAGATATTCTAAATATTTTCTTCTGGAACTAGATATATAATAAATAAGCATAATTAAAATAGAGTAGAAGTAACAGTTAAAAGATTTAACTGCAGTCAATATATTTGAAAGTATGCTCTGTTTGAATAAACTAAAGGTCATATAAATGCTTCATTAGTAACTAAATTTAATGTATAAGAACATTTTTATATAGGCATTCAAATGTTTTTATATGTAAATAAATATAATGTTCTTAGATCAACAGAACTGAAAGAAATTCGGTAGAAATAAATGAAACAGTTTAAAAATAAATTGACTCTACATATTCAAATTTCCTTCAAGTCAAAAATACTTGGAATGATTGGCAAATACATTCAATGTATTGCATTCAAATGAATACTCAATTTATTTTCAAAAAAAAATCTGACATTTATCCTTTGAAATTGCAGACAAGACTAACAGTTGGAGTCAAGTTCTCCATCTCCCAGGAAAGCGTGGGAAATAAGAATGTACTAGGGAATCATGGGGTTTCCTGTGTGAGATTGATTGCTTTCTTTTTAAAAAAATTATCATAAGTGTGACTGCTTTAGATATGTAGGTCACATGCTTTTATTACATGGTTGTGATTTTTGAAAAAGCTTTAGGCACCTTCCAGATGAATTTATTAAACAAAGTATGTAATTTGGATGCAAATAGGTGTACTTTCACTTGACCACTAAGGGGTCTTAGAGCATAGCATTAGCATTAGCATATCCAGAGAGAGTGATAAATTTCTACAAAAGAAAAGAAATGCCAGTTTTCTATACTTTTTTTCCCTATTGGATCTCAAATTAGTATTGCTCCTTAGTTTCATGGAAAGTAATTTCCAGATGGACTCAATAACTTGACACGTATCCAGACCCCTCAAGCCTTCTAATATGACAAGGATAATCTAGAAACTTTTGCCATGTTAATTATATAAAAGTATGTTTTTTTTAATGATTTTATGGTGAAGCTCATGCAAACATCTCCTTAGGTGACTTATTCAATGACCTTACAAGGACCATGGAATTCAGACTTCTTGTGTGGCATACTTTTATATTTGCACCTCACTCACTTGTAAATTGTAGTCAGAATTTTTTAAATGCCCTTCATTTCTAACTCTATTCCTTCGTGTACCATTACAGTAGCATTCCAAATTATATTTATAAAGCTACCCCACTGTTTGGAGCTGAAATGTGTTCTCTGGACATTCATATAATGAAGACCTAACCCCAGGACTTTAGAATGTGACCAAATTGGGAGAGAGAAAGTTTAAAGAGGCAATTAAGTGAAATAATGTCATTAGGGTGGGTCCTAATCCAACATGGCTGCTGTCCTTGTAAGAAGAGAAATTTGGACCCAGGCATGTACAAAGGGAAGATCATATGAAGACTCGAGAAAATAGGTATTTAATGAGCCAAGGAGAGAGGCCTCAGAACGAACCAAAACCCTGCCAACACCGTGACCTCAGACTTCCAGACTCCAGAAGAGCGACTACTACTTCCCCTATCCAGAACTATCTACCTTACATGAGATAGAAATAAACCTCTATCTTCATGGAGCCATGCCATTTTTCACTTATTTCTTAGAGCCGCCCAGCCTTCATCTAAGCACATGATTGACAGTGGCTCAAACTACATTATCACACAAAAATATAATCCTTGTGTGGGTAATAAGGGAAAAAAATAAGGCCATTGTAATTTTTAGCCTGTACCCTGTGAACTTGCTACTACCATCATCTCCAACATATATGATCCTGAACTAATAAAAGCAATTCAATATCTCTACCAATAAATCTATTCTGAGTGGGAAGAGAAAAAGAAAGCATTCCCTACTCTTTACTTGAAAACTATGTAGTAACAACATTTTACATATCCTTGCCCTCTGAATTTACATAAAAGAAAATCAGTTTTCAGTTTTGGTCTTATTGTAGGACTACGTTTGTCCTTAATGCAATTAAAATTTCCCAACTTTGGATAATCTAAATAGCCTGTTGAGTTAAAAATAAAGCACGGATTTCTGAAATATCTCACTGATATATCAAGTGTTTGTTAATTAAAAAAAAATCAAGGGGGTAGAGTGTGCTGTGATTTTTTTTTTCCTGAATGCCTAGTGGCTCAGCAAAGTTTAAGATGAAAACACATTATTAATATTGACTGCTTCTTTACTATCAACACCTTTTCTAGTAATCTAGTAATGAATCAACTGAAGAAAAAAAGAAGCTATGAGTACCTTGACCTTAAATTTTTGGGAGCAATAATGTCTGACTGGCTGTCAAGAGAAACGGCAAGTACGTACCAGCGAAGTTTAAGGAAACCCTGTGGAAATGATGGCAGCTACACTGACCCCTTGTGACTCTGTTTTTAATTGTGACATCAGCAGTCTGCTGATCTAGCAAGTCCTGCCCAGCCCAATTGTGTGCAGTCTGCACATCCTTGCTCTCATCGTGGTTGTGGAGACCCTCGAAGCAGTCTTGGGCAAGCAAGGGAACACAGAATCTCATCTTCGGAATCACTTGCTGTTGAACGATGCATGTATTTTTAAGGACTTATTCATAACCTACCTAATTCTAAACCAGCTCTGGGAGATTCTTGCTAAAGCTGCCCACCGGTTTTTATCATGATTCAGAAATAAAGAGTGAAACTGTGGATGAAATTTTGAGGAAAGGGAAAGTGAAGCAAGATAATATTTGTAATTCAACTATTGTTGCGCATTAATCGTCTCTTGAAAATTCACATTGCTGTGTGTTTCTTTGTGTGTTAAAAATAACCTTCAATGATACAGGCTTTACCTTTCCCCAGGCAACTTCAGAATGCAAATTACTAGGCATTCCTTCAACTGCTGATCTCTTCGTTAATTCCATATCTGTAGCCGCCAGCCATTCTGTCAGGGCATTCATTTCCTTTCGCATCTTACGGGACAATTTCAAGCATTTTTCCAACTGTTGCTTTCTTTCTGTCACCTGAAAAGAATGATAATAAAATATACCCTGGTTTACTTTTTCAATTTAGGTTTAGTTACACTCATGTAATAGGAACTTTAATATTTTGTGATTTAAAAATATCTTTTTTCTTTTTTTAAAAAAATAACGTTTTAGAAAAAACAGATATTCTCACTGTTAATGGTGAATAAACACAGTCTGGGGAAGATGAGATCCTTTCTCCAAAAGACTGTTGTCCCATATCCGGTAGGGAAAAAAAATCTATAATCATTTTCTTCAATACAAATAAAAATAACTTATTGTCAAATTTCTTAAATATATTGAATGATATAATTCAAAGTGAAGATATAACACATTGCTTTTAGAAAATCTTCAATCACCTGCCAAATGGATTGGCAAAGTTTACAATCCTCTGTGGACAAATGAGGTTTGCTCCTGCTGGTAAGCAATCAAAATGGAGAAAGAAAGAATATGGCTTCTCTCAAGCAGCAAAATTATTTCTATAATGCTTAATATGGTCTATTTTATTGCTACTGTATCTCTAAAGTGCTTTACTTTTGCAGAAAAACAACACACAGAGTAAGTCACTTCTCCCTTAAACATATTTTGCCATCCAATGGGGATAAAAAATTTAATTCCAAAACAAAAGTTTTACCCTTTTTAACAGAGAAAATCATGACCTCATTTTGTGTCCCAGTTTTCAGTGTTTAGAACTAACCCCCCACCCCCAATCAAATTCTTCCACATTCTCACACGGAGAATGAACAAATTTGTACTATTCCACCACCTCTCCAGATGTGCCTACAATTTGTAAGTGTTTAGGGTTGGTTGGTTGAACAAAAAGCCCAGAATCTCTTCTTGATCTATTGATCAATCCCCATCTATCTATACACAAACACACATACATATGCACACATCAACACATATGAATATATAATAATCCAGCCATAAGTATGAAAAATGCCACAGTAAGGATAACGTTAAAGAATTTAAAATGCTACAATCAAAACAAACACAATGAAACTTTGATATGAATTCCAAACACTCAACAAGATGTTTTACTTTCTTTAGCAGAGGTGTATGCACATTAAAAGAAAAAATGTTTAGCTGCTGAGGCTGCAAATTCAATTTTTTTCTTTTTACAGATTTCCCCCTTCAGGGAAGCAAAAGCATCTGCCCTTTCAACTGCGAGGATTTTATTTGTGTGTGGGAGAAAAAAATAGACCTTATAGTGTGTTTCTGTGCATAGTTATTTTTTCCTATGCACTAGTGGTAGAAAAGGAATTCTAGATTCGATATTTCAAAGAAATTCTATCTTCCCAGAGCTAATGCATTATTGATTTTTATTTATTCTATTTTATTTATATCCAGCTAAATAGGTTTTAATAAAACAGGAGACACTGCCATCTTAAGGAAAATTGAGTTTTACACTTTTGTGTGTACGTGTGTGGAAAAGGGATACATTTAAAACAGTGCCACCTGCAGTAGAATGCCTCGGCAGTCGTTTCCTGGATAAATGTAAGCGGAGGCTCATAGGAGCACTGACGCTGTGAGCATTAGTATTTGAGGTTGATAAAACTATTGCTGTTTATGTATATTTCCATAAAAATCAAAGCACAGAGAAGCCACACAAGGAACTCCTCAATTTTTATTGATTGAACAATGAAGCTAAGTTGGTGGCAATAAACAGATAAAAATATGTTCCGTAAGAAAAGTGCTGTGGACTGAAATGCATCCGCCCCACCCCCCAAATTAATACAGTGAACCCCAAAACCCCACTGTGCCTGCATTTGGATACAGGATCTTTAGGAAGTAATTAAGGTTAAATGAGATCATAATGATAAGACCCTAATCTGATATGACTGTGGCCTTATTAGAAAAGGAAGAAAGATCTCTCTCCTCCCACTCCCTACTTTCTCCCATCCTCCTACTCCCTCTCCCCCCATCTCCACCTAGAGAGTTCGCAAGGAGGATGTAGCTTATGCAAGCCAGGAAGAGGGTCTTTCCTAGGCTGGCACCTTGATCTTAAACTCCCCAGGCTCCACAACTCTGAGAAATAAATGTGTGCTGTCTAAGCCACCTGATCTATGGTATTTGTTATGGCAGCCTGAGCTGACTAACAAAAATGTAGCATACATTGAATTGAGGCAAGTACAACTATATAAATTCTGAAGATGATTAAAATAGAAGGATTTTTTACACAAAAATAATAATCTACTTAAATAGCCTTTGTTTTGTTTGATTTTATCAAATAGAACCACTGTTGCTGAAGGTGCTTCAAAGATCTAAATGAAGACATTTATTTTCTAAGAGAAGGAATACATGACTTACCACATTCTTGTAACATCTCAATCTTTATCTCAAAACTAAATTTTTGCGCTGCTTTTTTACTGTATTCGGTCATGCTATAAAAGTATGATTTCTTAGTATTCCATTTTGCTTTAATGACAGCACTGTGCCAAATGGTTAAAATAAACATAAACTTTCAAATATATATTTTCAGGGCTAAATAGGACTTTACTCTGAAATGATATCTTCATGAGAGTCATTTGCTTAATAATAAGTAACTCAGGTCACTAATAGTCTTGTAACGCCATTTTTATTGTTTTACATTCAGGGACTATTTTATGTAAAATTTACTCTTGCAAAGGCAAAGATTTTGTGCAAATTCTTCAAGGCCAAAAAAAATAAAAATAAAGAAAAGGCCCAGCAAACATTTATAATGAAAACTCAAAGAAACGACCTTTTCACAAGATATACTTTTTCTTAATAAAAAATATCTATTAACAGATTATTTTACTGCAAAGTCACATAGGTCAAATTAGAGACTCTTGAGTAAAGCGAATAGCTTTCCAGAAATCAACTTGTAGCTTTATGATTAATATTAGAGATTATTCAATTAATGCTAAATATGCAACAATTGGCATCTGTAAAAATCTATAAACCCTAGATGAGATACCAACCGCAGATACTACCTTCCCCTCTGTGGATATCTTTAACACAATGATAAACTTCTCCAGAAGGACCAGAGGCCCTGGGTGGCTCAGTCGGTGAAGCCTCCGACTTCAGCACAGGGCATGGTCTTGTGGTTCATGAGTTCGTGCCCATCGTCGGGCTCTGTGCTGACAGCTCGGAGCCTGGAGTCTGCTTCGGATTCTGTGTCTCCCTCTCTCTCTGCCTCTCTATCTGCCTGCCTGCCTGTCTCTCTCTCTCTCCCTTTCTCAAAAAAAAAAAAAAAAAAACATTAAAAAATTAAAAAAAAAAACTTCTCCAGAAGGATATTAGGGTCTTTTAATCCAGAGGCAGCTTGGTGGGCTTAGACAAGCTGTGACTTTTTATTTCAAGTTTATCATCACGTTTTCCTATTTATTATGTATCAGTGCTCTCCACTTCTGGATCAAATAAGAAGGAAAACACTTTGCCATAACATGACAGTGAGCTCTCTTTCAAACATGTGACATATAAATTAGAAAGTTTTTTAAATCTAAAAACAAAGACTGTCAACTAATATGAGAAGTTTTTTAGTTATTTCCAGATTTCCATTTTAATCTAAAATCCACTTTCTCTCGGTAAAAAGTAACTTGCAATTAGGAGTTTTAAGACATAACCCTCCATCTACCTATGGGGTGAAACATTAGAAATTTTCGTCTGCCTGGCTACTTCACAAATGTGGACACCCATTCATATTTGTGTCTAAGATGAAGTGACAGTTTTCTCACTGATGTTGTTACATTTAATAAAGTTGAGAACGTGAGCCCTAAAAACGTACTCTGTTCTCCCCATTGATCCCAGTAAATCTCTTTTATTCAGAAGGAAATTAAAATGTATGCCTTTTTATTTTTTTTCTGCTTTGACCCTTATTTTATTCTATTTGTTTTATCATACAAGCATCAGGAAAATGAAAGCATCTGCAAGTGCTCCTCATTTAAAGGTCCTTGCTTAAAGTACTTAAACTTGCACTTATTTGTAAATGGCCCTAAATTCCAAAAATAGATAGATAACTTTATATGCATAACTTTAAGCAAACAAACATGATGTTAATAAAATATTCTTATTCTCTAAGATACCACATAATATATTAAGCTATCACAACTTTTTTAAAGACAGAAATTATTTTATTACTATGTCAATACTTTAAACCGTGGTTGAGCACCAAAAAAATATTTTACAACGTTGAGCGTGCATTATTTTACAAAATAATAGCATGGGAAAGGCCCAGGTCAGTCCTTGAAGTTGACAAGTGATGCCTTTATGACTACTTTTTATGATTACTAGCATTATTTTGAGCCATAAAAGTTCTAAATCTTTCGAGAATATACAGAGAATATTTGATTTGAGGGAAGTGGGGTAACTATCCTAGTCATTCCACAGTTTGGCAAAGGGGATACAGAGATATAAACATCTTTAGTTAACAGTGACATGGGATTGGTCAATGAACACTATCAGGATAAAAATACAAAAATAATCATAGAGCAATAGGACTTAACTGGATACCCATGCTACCTTATTAGCCAAATGTGGTGGATTATGCAAGACTTGCCACACAGGGAAATAATTTCTATGGAATGTGACAACTCTATTATACCTAATGTGGTCTATGCGGAATGTGTCAACTCCATCGTATCTAAATATAGGTAAGTGCATTAGTTTATAAAAGGCTCCAGCCTTTAAGTCATCACAAGTAAATTTATACAATGAAAAGAAGGCAAGTTTAGAACAAAGAAACCCTTTAAAAACCATACGATGGGCCAATAAAAATCTCCTTGAGCTGTATATATTTTTTAATGCAGACTGGAAAGAAGATACTTATGGATTAATTGTTGTTTCTTAACAAGAACTACACATGGGAATAGATCTATCTCTATCTCTGTGCATAAATATATGCATGTATCTATCTATTGAGAGAAAATGATTAAGATGTTAATTGTGCATCATTACTACCTCTTGCTTTGCAATTTACAAAGAAAGAGGTAAATAGCCCGTGTTTGTGGTTCCAGTGAGCACACACCTTTGCTCCCAGCTCATTATAATGCAATTTCAACGCCGTAACTCTTTCATCAAGTTCTTTAGGGTTTTCCGTCTGCTTCTTCTGTACAATCTGACGTCCAGTTTTTATCACCATTTCCACTTCAGACTTCACTTCACTCAGACTTTTATACAAGTTCTAAGTTAAAACAGAAAACAAACAATAATAAGCAATAGTGTCAAAGTGATGCTATCATCATTAATAAAAAAGATATAGAGATCACCTGTGTTTTCATTCCATGTTTATAGCTTTAGGGTAGTAGCATTTTACAGCTGTGATCAATAGGTAGCTTTTGCATTTTCTGTTCATTTAATATTTCCATTTGCAATTATATATACACATACAGACATGCAGAGTCTGTAGTTATTCTTACTAACATAAGTGTACCTTAGGCATATATTTACTTTTACAATCCAAGTGGGTCAAAATTATTTCTAAAAGTTAAATAGTTTCTATTTTAAATGCTCTAGTTATAAAATACTAGCTGGGGATTTGGAAAAATCCATTTACTCTTTCACCAGGTATTTATTGAGAGCCCACTCCACCAGACAGTATCGGACTCACTAGAGAATCAGCACTGGTCAAGACACATTCACTGCTGTTCTCACACATTTCAGTGGGCATGAAACACCTAAATTTCCAGATCATGATGCCCACATCTATTAATTAAATCATATATGAGGAAGGCAGGCAATTTTAAGTATGCTAATTATATTATGTAAATGTACTTTCTTAATGGGGCTGATCAATTAAATATAGGACAGATACAAAAAGAATATTTAAAACCTCACCTGTATATCCCAACTCTAAAGAACACATGTATTACTTCATGAAAGTACACTGCTTTAAGACTCATGAAACAAGCGTCATAACTTCACGTTGCAGCTATTTTCCTGGAAAGATATGTGTATGATGTAAACTATTATACATATTATCTATGTATAGGTATATGTATATATGTGTAGACATGCATATATAATAGTTTACATGATACACTGTTGCTTAATTTGTTCCATGGTAAGTGTGAACACCTACATGTTTTATTGGTACTATGAAATAAAATTACTAGCAGGTAGTTGCGTTTTCTTTGGAATTAGACCTTGGTTGATTTTCTCTTTTCACTTTATAATCAATGCCTAAAACAACACATCTTGTAAAAGTTAAGCAAATATTAATTGAAGCTACATACATAATCTGTTTCCATCCTTCTTTGATGGTTGCTTTGTGTTAATATTCCTTTACTAGTAATTTTGGGGTCTGAGCTTTCCAGATGACTTTTTTTTATTTCATTTTATTTCTATCTTAGAAATGATAAATATATCTCGGTATGTAGAAACATTCAATCATTAACTGTACGGCGGGAATCAATCCTGTGAATTTTGGAATCAGAGATATTTGCAAATGATTTACTCTGTAAACATAAAAAAAATCTCAGTGATTTAAATTTATGGTGAAAGTTCAAAGTACTGCTAGCCATTAGAGTCATATCACTCAGTAAGCAAAATATTTATCACTAAGAGAGGGAAATATCCCTTCTATTTATTTGTGTTCATGTTGGGAAGACTTATTGTTAATTCGACAAAAATTTCTTGAAGGCAAAGGCGAAGATTATAATATATGCAATAAGGCATCTTATGTAACTTAAAAATATAAAAGAAGTAAAAAAAAAATCCTTATGGAAGGACTACTTGCATTGCTCTCGACTTTAAAGCAGAACTAGAAACAAATTGAGCAAGTAAGTACTCGAAGCTGTTTTTGGGTACAGCGTCACGCAGTCACGGCTGGGCGCAAGGAGAGCACTGTTTTTACCTCACACTTACCAACAGGCAAGCTTTACAAAGTCCTATTAGACCCCTATTCATGGAAGGGAACAGCTCTCCCTTTCGGGAGTATATTTAATCATGATGACATTATACTTGAGTCATTTGGCTTTCAATTATTTTGGAAAAATTTAAGAGGTGATATCATCCTAGAAATCCCTAATGTTGCTCATCTAACATCAGCAAATAATTACATATCATGATATTCAAACCTTCTTTTGGGGGGTAAGAACATGTATAATGACGATGCCACTAAAATGCAGCCTGTATTATGAAGAAATGTCACTGCGTAAAAATAATCTTTCACAAAGAAATATACAGATTATAAAAGTTTTGTTAAAAGATACATTCCCATTCAAAATAATATGACTGAAATGCATCTAAAATGTTCCTTTTAAATTTATGATAGAGAGTAAATGCAGAAATGATACTAAAAACACAAAGTGCTAACGAGATAACCTTTTTTTTATCTTCAATGTTAATAAGATTTCAGTGCTTTTATTTTATGTGAATTTCTACCCTGTTGGCCAAAGTATGCACAGAGTTATAATAACAGTTACGTTACTCTAATACAGAATGTCTTTGTAACGCAGCCTTAAGTTTTCAGAGAAGTTATCGGTCTTGGGGAATTTACAATAATTGCAACAAGGGACACAGCTCAAAATCCCCAGATCCTCTGAAGATTTATGCTATAGGCTAATCATGTGCCTTCCATGCCTCTTTATTCTGTCTTTCAAGTGTGGTAGGATTTCAGTATATATCCGGCACTGATGTTTAACAGAAAGATACTAGGACTTGGAGTAAGAGTGCCTGGATTGGAATCTTCCTTTTGCCCTTCACCAGCTGTTTTCTCTTTAAATTTTCCCATGTAATCTGTGGCCTTGAGAATTAGAGATGACTTGTATAGATCACTTAGCTTACTTGGTATTCATTTCTGGAACGGCTTTTATTACTGTAGCTGTTGCTGTTGTTGCCGATTCCAGACCAATATATTTCGTTTTAGAATTTGCATTTACAATATATATTAAAAGTACCATAAAAACTAAATGGGGGTGCCTGGGTAGCTCAGTCAGTTAAGCAACCGACTCTTGGTCTCAGCTTAGGTCATGATCTCACGGTTCGTTGGTTTGAGCCCCAAATCAGGCTCCACGCTGTCAGTATGAAGCCTGCTTAGAATTCTCTCTTTCTCCTTCTCTCTCTACCCCTCCCCTGCTCGCTCTCTATCTCTCAAAATAAATAAATAAACTTAAAAAATTAAACAAAGGGGATGTCCTCTTATATTCTACACAGTCCTTAGAGAATTCTGGATTCAAAAACGACATGTACAGAGGATGTAGTAAAAGGCTACTATTTCAGTCAATGTTCTCGTCTCTCAATACACATGTGCCATCATTTCTTCTTAACCTTAAAATAACATTGTATAATTATCATAGTTATCTGAACACAACCTTCTGCTATAAAGGAGGATTGCCACATACTTCTTAACAAGGAAAGTTCAGGAGGAGCTGCACATTTGTCACCAGAAATACATACCACACAATGATTTAACTGTGACTGTATTACTTCCTGTTCCACGCTCTTTATTTCCAATGCAGGTAAATGCATCTTCACTTCATCTAAAATCATCTTACTTTCCTGGAGACGCTGCTCAAAATTGGCTGGCTTCTGGAATAACCGAAACTTCAAGGAAACATCTTGCAATTTTTTCTGTAAAGACAATGTAAGAAAGCACCCCTATAATTTCACATTCTAAACAACAGGCAGTCTTATTTTTGGTAAGAGATTTTTCTTTATTCCTAACGATAAAAAAGAGTAAAAAAAAAAAAAAACTAAAGCAATTCTTTTCTACTTTTCCAACACAGAGAATAGATATATTTGGGAGAATTCAGTAGTTGTTCTTAACGTGGTACTAAATAAAATGTGATTTATTAATTTTATCCTTAAAATGGACAACCCCCCAAATCTGTATTATTTATATATCATAACGTAGTTTTCAAATAATGCCCTCAATCCTAATTTTGCTAATAATCAAACTGTCTAATACAGAGTATGTTTTAATACCCAACTAAAACCAGTTCCTTAGTTTATGCAATAATATGTACCTGGGCCACATCAATTTGGGACAGCATCCTTTGGGCAGTGTCCTTTCCCTGGTAATGTTTCTTCATTTCTTCTAAACTGATCTCATGACTTGTTAAATCTGATTGGATTTTCTGTTGGGAGGACAGCATTATTAGACAGCATGCTTTTCAGGTTATTGCAAAGAATAACACACTTTCGAAGAAGATGAAATTCTGAAACTCTCTTAAACCACCCTTACAATGCAGCCTCCTATAAAACATCAATAGTTTTTTGTTTACTTACCAAAAGTTATCAAAAATGAAATGACTTATTTCTCTCCTATCTGGCTTATGAGGAAAAGAAATTATCCTTTGAAGTCAGCAATAATGAATAGCTATTTCAGATATTTTCAGTAGGAAATAACTGTTTACATCTAATATTTAAGATGGATATTCATTTATCTTGGGATTTACACTCAAATCTGACCAAAAACAAGATATTATGCACACACACACATATATATATACACATATACACATATATACACACATATACATATATATGTATGTATATAAGATGTGACAGGGATAAGATATAATGAGATACTTGCATGTGGACAATATACCTTAATAATGATCTTTATTTCAGTCATTCTGTGCCACATTTCACTTAAATTTCAGGGAAATTATGGATTTAGGAAAGTGAAGTTAAATCCTTTAATTGGTCTTGCGTTTTGTCTGATAAGTACTTAAAAGCTTCCTAAAGAGACTGATTTTTGAAATTTAAGTAAGTATAAAAATTGCTGTATTTTCTATATTGAGTAGACATTTTTGACTGAGTTCTATTCAAACGTATGTCTGTATTTGACTTGTACACTTACTTCTAAGCCTGCTACAGGAGTGGGTCCAATCCTGTAGTGTGCAGAGACTCAAATAATAAATTAGTTTATTTCTCTCTGCCAGATCCAGCAAAAGTCAGCAAGTGATCAAATTATTCTAATTTAAATTCTGGTTGCTGTCAGATTATCACAAGTAAGTTAGAAAAGAAACTGATTAACTTATACCACAGTGCCCATAAACTTTTCATGCAAAACAATTTGCATAATGCATATTAGTTTAACCTAATTATACCAGTTAGAGTCAATTCTAGTACATATTACTAGAAAATAACAACAGTTTGATTAGAAGTTAATTATCACAGAGAACTACAACCCAGCAATGAGTAGTGAGAATTATCCCAAGAAAATGTGTTAAGTGGTGAAGGAGTTACTTAGGATACAAGGCTATAAAGGTACAGATATACCTTAATATTATTCCTTAGCATATTGATCCTAAAGATTATAAGGACAAAGTAAGATTCATGCAAATACATACTTTTTTAAATAAATAAATATATATATTTATTTTAAAAAGTATGTATATATATATATATATATATATATAGTTGAATTACTCCCTTATATAAGACAAAGCAGTATGTGCTATTCTGCAGAAACCACAGATTTCGGGGTTAGGGATCCATATAAGTACACCATAACATTATTCTTAGAGGTATAAATGCTAGAGAACCTACAAAATTTAATGGGAGTATGTAGGATAGAGTAACCCTTAACAAGGAAGCTAAGAGATGTCACAGGTAAGGTGATGTTAAAGTAGAACTGTAAATGATTAGAAAGCATTGCTGGCAGTAGCAAAGGTTTTAGGGGGGTTTATAATCCACTTTTCAGGTGGAAAATTCTCAGCCCTTCATAAAAGTGGGTCAATGACAACCATGCCTCTCCCACATAAACTTAGCCACCCCCAAGTCATAGATGATTAAAACATGGACAATGCTTCTGGTCAGTTAGGTCTATCAGATTCTCCCTCAGAATTGACAAGGCACAGTCTGGCCAAGCTCTGTGGGTGCTGAGAATTGTCACCATATACTAGGAGTTTGTGTTTACGAAGTCCCCAGTTTACAGAGTCAGTTGAGGAATAGCAAAGGTTGATGACTAGAAAGAGAAGAAAGAAGAAGATGCAAAAAAAAAAAAAAAAAGAGCAGAAAAAAAAACACACCAAACATATTGATGGCTTTCGATCACAGGCTGAAGTAAATGACACTTTCTAAAGACGGCTATAACAGGAGTTTCCATACTACATGTTCCTCGTACCATTCCTCCATTTAGAGGTAGAGTTTCTTTACCTCTTTAAATCTGGGCTGGCCCTTTGACTACTTTGATCAAGAGAACAGGGCAGAAAGAGTGTTCTATCAGTTATGGGAAAAGTTCCTAAGTGGGATAGCAGCTTCCACTGCTACCTTTTTGGAATATAAACTGTTATTTTTTAATGTTTATTTATTTATTTATTTTTGAGGGAGAGAGACAGAGAGACAGAGAGAGACAGAGAAACAGAGAAAGAGACAGAAGGGGAGAGAAAGAGAGAGGGCACGAGTGAGAGAATGGCAGAGAGAGGGAGGTAGGAAGAGAGAGAGAGAGAGAGAGAGAGAGAGAGAGAGAGAATCCCAAGCAGGCTCCATACTGTCAATGTAGAGCCCAACACTGGGGCTTGATCCCACGAAGCATGAGATCATGACCTGAGCTGAGAGCAAAAGTCAGATACCTACTCGACCGAGCCACCCAGGCATCCCTGTAACATACACTCTTAAGATGTTCCCTCTTAGAACCCAACTGGCATGCTGTGAGGAGCCTAAGCCACATAAAGAAGCCATGGGTAAGTGTTTCAGTAAATGATCCCAGTGAGATTCCAGATGACAATGAACATCAACTGCTAGACATGAGTGACTCATCTTGCATGTCCAGTCTAGTTGGGCTTACAGGTCACTGCAATGCTGGCCAACAACTTCCTACAATCCCATGAGAGACCCCAAAAGATAATGATAAATAGCACTTGCAAGTAACCAAAACACAGGATCTAGTCCCTTCCTGAGACAAATTTTATTCTTGAACTTAGCTTCCATGAGACATCCCTGTTTCCCTATGACATACTTCTTCCCCTCATTTCTGTTTTTGCTTTAGTTAATTGAGTTTTGCTACTTCTACCTAAAAGTCCTAAATAGTATATTGGATAACCAAGGAGACAGATGTTTTAAAACCAGAAGCATTCCCAACCAAAGGAAAACAAGTTACTCAGAAAAGGCAATAAATGGCATGAAGAGGTTGGGGGAATGAAAATATATATAGAGAATGAATGCACAATGGCAGAAATATAAATGCAAATCAGGTGGGAATGAGGCATTAAATACCCTCATGTCCTAAATGAAAAACACCAGGTTTTCAATATGAAGAGAAAGGTTAAAATTTTAAAGTGATCAGAATGACAGGTAATAATAGGTTTACTAATACTTAATCTAATAACTAAGGAAACCCATAATGAGAGAATGCTACTGTAAATTCAATAGTACTTTGAGGTGAATTCGGATTTTATTAATCATTATATGTAGCCGCATTTTTTTTCAAAAAAGCAGTGTGCCCCTGTATAGTCTGTATTTATTTTAGTGCACTCCAATTTAGGGGGACATAGAGAGGGAGGGCCAGGAGAGAACCATGGAAAGTAGGAATTTAAGGGGTGTGGAGAAGAAGGGAAGTAGCACAGGAAAAGAGGGAAGATTACAAGAGAAGAAGAGGAACAATCAGGAAAGAGAAAGGGGACCACTTCTATCAAGTGATATAAGAGTTTTATGAATGAGGGAGAAGTCAACAACGCCAATTCTGAGCCATGTCAAATGAGAGAAGAACTAACAAGTGTACATTAGCTGGTCAATGAGCATTGTAACTAGAACACTCAGTGGTCAGAGCAGAAATTAGGTTGCCAAAGGCTGAAGCCTGATTAAAGACCAGGAAACCCTCATCTAAAAATTGATTAGATTAATTTTGAGGAATTTTGTCTCTTCACATAATGTAATGTGGCCACTCAGACTCGAACACATATTAAAGCTATGTGAAAGGAGCCAAGGGATGAGAGAGTTGTTTTTTATTGTAACCATTACTATTATTATTATTATTATTATTATTATTATTTTATTTAAATCCAAGATAGTTAACATATAGTATAATAATGGTTTCAGGATCAGAACCTAGTGATTCATCACTTACATATGACACCCACAGCTCATCCCAACAATTGCCCTCCTTAATGCCCATCACCCATTTAACCTAACCCATCCCCCTACCCCCGACTGCTCCAGCAGCCCCCAGTTGTTCTCTGTATTTAAGAGTCTCTCATAGTTTGCCTCCCTTACTGTTTTTATCTTTTATTTCCTTCCCTTCCCTATGTTCATCTATTGGGTTTCTTAAATGACACATACGAGTGAAATCATATATTTAAATAAGATGATTAGTGATTAGAAAAACTGTGTGGGAAGCAAGAGGGATTGGAGATCAAAGATCAATGATCAATGGAAAATACTGGCAGAAAGAGGTGGTGCCACTTTTTCAGAAGCCGAAGGTATGACACAAAGGTCATTTCGGATGTAGAAGGGCAGAAAGGGCTTCTTACTTGATGCTCTCTGGACATGAGAACAGAATAGTGTGAAGAGAAGTCTGGATGTAAATTTCAGGGCTCTGATTTACCACCTAAGCATTAAACCTTCCTGAAGCTTAATTTTCTCATCTATAAACTGAAGATGATGATGACAAGCCAGTAATGAAGCATTAGCAGTAGTCCTGGGAAAACTCTCATGTTTGCAGCAGACAACTAACTACATGGGTTTTGGTTAAAAGATCATATGTTATAGTGTATGTAAAAATACCTGTTCAAGTTTGCACAAATATTTCCTCACAAATTGTGTCATTATATAGCATTTACTTATGAGGGAGAGGTTCTTTTGGTATCCAGTAAGGAAGGGAGAGAAAAGGTGGAGGAGGAGTCTAAAGGAAAGTGATGGAAGTTGCACAGCCATTGTGCAAGTTGGGAATGGAGACTGATGAGAAAAAAAAAAATGCACAGAGAGAGCAGAGTACCCAAATTATACATCTCCAACAGTATCTATCCACATTTTTTTAAACCTTTTCATTTGTTCAGCCCTCAAGGTATATGTAGTAGAGGACAAAATGAATTATACACATATTCCTTTAACCTTTTTAACTAGAGGGGTAAGAGAAGAGCACTGAAGGAAATCATCATCATCACCGAAGCAGGTATCTGTGTGAGCTTATGCACCAGCAGTTCACATACATTCATCTGATCACCTAATCAAACTAAGATACAAGTGTGTGTCATTCTCATTTACATCCTCTTAAATTATGGTTCAAAAATAAATGTGTCATCCACATGGACATTTGTCAGACCAGACAGATATTTCATCTCATTTGCGCATTAATAGCACTTAGTTTATGAATTCAATTCAAGAAATAAGTTCTACATCTCGTCAATTTCACATAGCGAGGGAAAAAAACTACTGTCCCAATCTTAAGGATTTTTTGTTCTAGGAAGACAGAACATAGAGATACAAGTAAATTACAAAGCAGAAAGAGATGTAATAGGTTAAAAAAAGAAACCCTCATGCTATGTGATAAAAGAGAAGGAGTAATTCTCATATTTACCACAGAATCTGGTAAAAAGTTTAAGAAACTGGCATAATTTAAATTGCATATGGCTGTGAAGGGGTTTTGGAGGGGTGGAGAACAAGAAAATGGGATCTCATTCCAGGCTATGAGGACGATGGTAGCAAAAATTGGGTTTGGAACAGGCAGAGTTATATATATACTCCATTTCATGGAAGGAAAAACTAGGTGTGGGTAGAGCAAGAATTACTTTCAAAAGTAGGAATTCATGTGAAGCTATTGAACCTTAAGTTGCAGGGCCTCTCCTTTACAAATGACTCTTCTATAACTCAGCAGTAATTTTCTATTTCTAATTGGTATAATGTTTTTTTTTTCCCCTGAAACACTGCCCCCCTCAAAGCTGCCTCTAGTTAGCTTGGCATTACAGAACAAAGCCAAGATAATTTAAGTGATCACTAAAACACAGGTCGTCTGCTGATAAATCCCATACTTTCCCAAATAAGCCACACTGTTGTCAGGACTCATAAACTACAGGAACAACAGTGACTTACAAAAACTCAACCCAAAACTTAACCTTTATTTGTCACCAGGGTATGTGAAGGACCATGTAATGTGTGAAAGCAAAGTTTGGCAATTGAGAACTCAAGGCAGGGTGTTACACGGAGTTTTAAATATTCACGTTACTGACAAGCTTTTAGACAGAGTGTTGAGAAGGTGACTTTCTGTGTTCTTAGATCACCACCATTAAAATCAATAAAACTGGAGAAAAGGGGTTTGAACATCATATAAAACTGAGATTTTATTATAATTTATAGGTAGCCTTTCTAGAAACATTCTCCCATCTATAAGTATTGTTCTAATATGATGAGAGATCGAAATTTCTTTATCAGTTACGTAGATTATGCATGAAAAAAGCCCAGTGAGTAAATATATTTTGGAAATTAAGGATAAACATGTGTCTGTACCACAGAACATCTCAGAATACTTCGTATATTAATATACACTGTGGTATCATAAGGAATAGAGTTCTTTGCTGAAATTATCCTTAAATTATCCTTTTGCTTTTGTCGTCAGAGAATATCACACCAGTAGCTTTGGGGAAAGGTACCTGATATACTCAGTGAATACACTCAGTAACAACAATTCAATTCATGACTAAAATTAGAAGATGAAAATGGATATATATTTCTAATCAATTCTACTTAGGGAAGATTACAGAACATGCATCACACTTTTATGGAGCTAGCACCTTTACAAATTAAATCCACAGTTCTTACTTTCAAGTGGTAATTCATTTTTAGTTTGTACTTCGGACATCATTCACTACCTACTTTATTTAACCTCATAGGATTATTATTCTGGAACCACATCATTAAAAACTGCTTATCACTTTAGGGCAAATTTACCGTGAAAGAGATTAGTCATTTGTTTATATAACAGCATATTATGGAAACTTCCAGGCAGACTGGACAATCTCCTATTTAAAAACTCTTTTTTTTTTTTTTAACTTTCAATCACTTTTTACTTTTATTTTTTTATTTCAAGTTTTTATTTAAATTCCAGTTAGTTAGGGGCACCTGGGTGGCTTAGTCGGTTAAGTATCCAACTTCAGCTCAGGTCAGGATCTCACCGTTCGATTCTGAAGTTCGAACCCCTGCACTGGGCTCTCTGCTGTCAGCGAAGAGCCTGCTTCAGATCCTCTGTCTCCCTCTCTGTGCCTTCCCCACTCGCACTCTCTCTCTCTCCCTCCCTCTCAAAAAGAAAATAAATCTACTTAAAAATAAATAAATAAATAAATTCCTGTTAGTTCACTTACAGTGTAATATGGGTATCACGAGAAGAATTCAGTGTTTCGTCAGCTCCATACAACACCCAGTGTTCATCACAAGTGCCCTCCTTAATCCCCACCACCTATTTAATCCATCCCCCCACCCAACTCCCCTCTAGCCAACTGCAGTTTGTTCTCTATAGTTAAGAGTCTGTTTTATGGTTTGCCTCTCCCTTCTAATAAAAAAGACAAATACTGCATCATCTTCCCTGACATTATGATCAGACCATGAAAAAATAATACTATAGAAGCAAACACTGAAAATGGAAAATTTAATGCAAAGGAAAATGATTTCCATACTTGGCTCCCAGATGTGTAAGATCTGTTCCAGATTTAAAAGCTGTATAATCCGAGTTCTTTTTTCACCTAAGATCTCCATCTACCAGGATATGGATGAAAACTGAAGAAAACAACCAAACTGATCTTGTGAATTCATCAGTTTGGCTTTACATAAATTCAGTAATTCTCAACAAAAATAAAATGAAAGGAAGTAGCAAATCAGGGATACTGTTTTAGAACACTCTTATATGCCCTAATAGGAGTTCTCAGACCAATAACTTTCAGGATGGCTGGATTTTTCTTTTTCATAAGGTGAAGTAATATAAAGCACATTGTGACATTATGCCATTACCAGAACGAGACATGCGGCAATACTGTCATTATGTTTATAACTAGCACTATACAGTGAAATTAGAAAACAACAATGCAAATAGAAATAGCCATCTTTCCACTAAAGAAGGTAAAGGTAAATTACACAACTAAAAATTAATCAAACTTTAAAGACATTTCCAATATAGCACTTTACCATTAACTGAGAAGAGAGCAGGGCTTTTTTCCCATGATTTACCTCATCAGACCATTCTCATATATCAAATTAATGACAGAAAATGGCAAGCGAAATTAAGCTGCAGCTGTCTAAAGCATTTAACGGAATAAAGGAAATTTTCTATCAAATGATTACTGGAGCTTTTGTGATGTCAAATAGAGAAAATGATCCCAGAGAAAATAACTAAAATATTTTGGAAAGAAAAAGATTAGAAGATGTCATGTTGAGACGATTAATGGAGAAATGTTAATACTATTAGATTAGTAATTTTAAAACTAATCACAATTCTGAAACTGCACTCTTGAGAAGAGGAAACGGCCACATATAATACAGACTCACAAAATTAACGGAAGAAAATGTACTAAAAGAGTTTGGATTAATTGTACTTTTAAAACAGTAGGGAGCATGGGAAAAAGTACATTAATTATGGTAGTGGGAAAATAATTTTGAAAAGTTTTAGACTATACAGTATTTCAGTCAAGTACAAAGGAAAGAAGAAATTCACACAGCTTTTTAGTACTGTTTGTAAAAAGATCCTGTAAATTAATTAGAAGGGTTAGAAAGCATGTTACCTATACATTTTGTCAAAAGGAGCAGTTTTGACTTTTCTCAGGAATATGCAGCAGGCCAAAGAGCTTGTTGTACTCGAACAACTTAATTAGAGGCTCTTTTCAGGTATGTGACGCACAGTGGAACCCTCAACATGTATTTTTTAAGTTAAATATATACATAAATGTAATTGTGTATACACACACACACATATACATATATGTGAGTGTGCAAGTTTATGCCATAATGGCAAACATTTTAATACCACCAAGATACATTAAGCTATTAACTTAGTTCAATCATAAGTACTTTGGTGCAGCCCTATGTTAAGAAATTTAAGAAACGGGCTGACGACCGTTTGCTTCCACCCTGCCTCCTACTACTCTGATAGGAATGGGAAAGGAGTGGCATGAAGAAAACATCCCATTTTAATGGTTTCTAAACATTTCCCTTGACATAGGAGTCATGTGGCAGACTAAAAAATTTCTGGAAAAGCAGGTTTCTGTGGTTTGTTAAATTTTGCTTAACCTTTTAAAATATAAAAGGTTGACCGTAAATCTCCAGAAGAGAAAAACAACATGTAAATTTTTCTAAGTAAATTTGAGAACCTTTTAAAACCAAAAGATTGAATACTTTGTGGAATGATTATTCCTTAGAATACATCTGAGAAATGATGCTATTCATAGTTATAATAATGATAATGATAATAGAACAGTCCATTGTAAATATACATTTTCAAACAATTATGGTTACTTTTCAAATTAGGTAAGTGAAGAGACAAAACTTTGGGGAATACGTAAAATACTGCAGAGAAATTTGGGTAAGTTGCTATATGTTAAGTTTTTGTTTGATAAAGAGCTAATTATCAAATGAGAGAAAGCAGATCTGAGCTAAAGTCCCAGCCTCAGTGAAAATGCTTTGGAAATAAAATCCATTAAATGTATTTGGCTATGAACAACTGAAACATTCTAATATTACTACACCGGGATGGTCAAGGATAAATATCCACCATTCAAGTCAATTCCAGATTACTTTACAAAATTCCTCACATTTAATCCTTTATTATGCATCAAAACGATGGATTTAAAAAGTTGAGGGGTGTCTGGGTGGCTCAGTCAGTTGAGCATAAAACTCTTGATTTTGGCTGAGATCATGATCTCATTGTTCCTTTGAGCCCCTCATCAGGCTCTGACAGCTGACAGCATGGGAGCCTGTCAGGGATTCTCTGTTTCCCTCTTTCTGTGTCCCTACCCTGCGAGCGCTCTCTCTCACGCTTGCTCTCTCTCTCTCTCTCTCTCTCTCTCTCTCTCTCTGAAAATAAATAAATAAACTTTAAAAAATGTTGACAGTAAACTGAACTTATTTTTAAAAAATTATTATATTATTTGAAATATAATATATTATTTAAAATATTCTCTATTAAACAGTCTCTTTTAAAATCAACTTTATTGGGGTGCCTGAGTGGCTCAGTAGGATAAGCGTCCAACTCTTGATTTCGACTCAGGTCACGATCTCACGGTTCGTCATGGCAAGCCCTGCATCCATGAGTTTGAGGCCTGTGTCCTAAGTTCGAGCCCTGCATGGAGCCCTGGCTGGGCAGATTCTGCTTCGGATCCTCCGTCTTTCCCTCTCTCTCTGCCCCTCCCCTGCTCTCTCTCTCTCAAAATAAATATACTTTTAAAAAATGAAAATAAATAAAATCAACTTTATTGAGGTACAGTTTATGTACCGTATAATTCAATAAATGCAAAATTCAGCATATTTTAAATTTATAGTTGTTAAACCATTGCCACGATTTGATTTGTAGAACATTTCTATAGCTCCCTCAAATGATCCCATGTGTCCATTTTCAAGAACTCCTTATCCCCATCCCCAGCTTCAATCAGTCATCTAGCCTGTTCAAATATTCCCTTAAACCTAAATATGTGACTTATCTATCTCATTAATATATTGTAATCATCAAATAAAACAATGCAGATGCTTTAAAACCAGTCACCATTCACATGGTACAGTCCTTGAAAGGACTGGACTACTACATGGAAAGGCTGGACTATGTACTTTCCACTCATCGTTTCTTCTCATGCAAAAAATTGTATTGTATACAATTGCTAGGTAAAAAGAAAATATTTCTGCTATGCCCATATGGGGTTTACCACTGGAGCCCAAATATCTGTCATAAATCTGCATATTTTCCATCTATGGTTAAATTATTTCATCATCACGTAAATCCGGAATGAATTCTATGAGGATTTAGACTGTCTAATCCATAAATAAGGGAAGTAGGCTGCCACATTAGACTGTTCTGAGTCGTTTGGCACTCAAATGTGCTTATTTGCACTATAAAAGTCTTTTTTATTCTAGAATGAAATCATAAGCTTAATCTGACAGACCAAAATCTGCATTTAGACCTTTATTTTTTAAGCCATTGATTTTGATAGTTTGGAATGCTTACATTTAAATATGGTCAAACATATTTAAACTGAGTTATAAGATTTAGCTTCAATAAACACAGGAAGACCTCAATTATGAAATTATCTGATGTGCACCTAATGCAGTCCGCTTAAATTCGCAGCTTTCTTTAGTAAAAAAGAAGATCTGTCTTTTCTATTTGCTGATACTAAGTTTTAGCCCCATTGCTGATGGGACAGAAAAAGAGATGGAATGAAGAAATCTGGTCTATAGTGGACCTGGAATATTCAAAAGTTCTATCTTGATGAGTGAAATATAGGAGCACTTTTCTATGGTGATTATGAGGTCCTTTCCTTTGATGATAACTTGCTTCCTAAATTGTTTTAAATGTTTTCTCCCTACTCAAGCACATACATATATTATGTGGGAGATGATGTTGTAAAAGATGGAATCAAGAATCTGCAGGACTAAATAAACAGAATAGTTGAGCTATTGTAAACACTGCGAGGCAGCCCCGCTGCTTCCTGTGGTAATCTTAGTGACACCGTAATACTCTCTATCAAGTGCACGTCATCAACACTCAGTGATATAAAGCATTTCAACAGGTACCAATGTTGGATTTTTCTTACGTACTGCAGAATCAAAATAATGAAATTACTGGAATAGGAAAGAAAATGAAGCGGACTGAAATATCTTCATAATTTTACGAATTACAGATATTAAAGCAGGTTTTAGACAAGACTATCGTGGCTCCTACAATAATTTAGAGGCACATCCAGGCTAATTGGCACATTAACATATGTGGAATTGTGGGGTGGGGGAGAGAAGAAAGTAAGAGAACCAAGCCGAATTCATTTCCAAACATCCACGTTGAAAATTCTATTTGTCTGAATTAATTCATTTCTGCAGGAATTCTCAGCTGTGTTTTCTACTTTCATCCATTTCCTGTAAGAATAAGGGGACAATCAAAACTGAAGAACATCACCCCCGCCCCCTCCCAGTGAAATCCTGACAATGTCATACGTGTGAATAACAACGAGTAATAACCACTTGGTCAGAAATGTGATGTGAAGAAAAGACTATGGAGCAACTCGGCCATTACCAAGAATGAACTTTCCAAAGCTGTTCGCAACCTTTGCTACATGTGAGAATACCCTGGAGAATTTCCAATAATTCCCATGACTGAGTCCACCCAGAGATTCTGACCTGATTGGCCTGAGGCGGGCGCCCCCTGGGAACTGCGATTTTTCTTCCAGATCATAGGTGCTAAAACTAAATGTCCATGTTTTGGTAAGTTCTGCAGGAAAATTAAGGAGTAAATAACTCTATTCATGGTATGTGTTTCTTTGTAGTTATATAATTCAATGATTTTATTCTGTAAAATTGCAAACTGTTTTGAGGAAATTCTCCTTGGCTTTTATATTTTAACCATACTATTTTTCAAATAGTTCTTTAAGTTTCTGATTTCTGTATCTAGAAGATAAATTTCTCTATCTAGAAGATCTCTCCCCATTTGCTTTATTCTGTTTGAATCGATAAGATGTCATCTTAATTTTGTACTTGAATAAAAATGTCTCTTTAAATGGCCTGGCATTGGGCAGTTGATGCTGCAGTCATACTATTTAAGATCTGGGTGTGTTTAAGTGTTATTGTTTGAAATAAAATGCTCAGGTCACTGCAAGCTGTGATATCCTTGCAGTATGTAGTCTTACTGTCTAAAAGGTTAAGCTTTACTCATGTGAGCTCATGCTACTAAATAAAACAGTAAATATTTTTAATCCAATTTAGAATCAGAAGACCCAATTCAGTAATCATGACAGATAACTCATCAAGTAACAAGCTGAGGCGGTGGGGGGGGGGAGACTCATTTCTGCCCCATAGTTACAAATGCAAATGGACTGCAAGGACCTATTCTGATCTATATCTACTTTTATAAATAATAAGAGTATACCTGTTAGAAAGTATACACATTTCATGGATGTCCTTAATACCAGAAATTTGTTACACCTGAGAATCTCAATCTAAAAAGGCAGAAAAAGAAGGCTCGAAGAACAGATTTAAATTTGGTAGCAAAACTATCACTGCACCACACGGTGGAGTCAGACATCCACAAATCTATGTGGCCAGTGTGTGACAGGAAATCAGAGCACCGTATTTAAGATGACCAAATACGGTAATGGCATTCATTTTGTCTGGCTTCTCAGTGATAGACTAAAACACATACTGATTCCTAAAATGGGAAAGCTAAGTCTTCTGAATCTTTTGTTTTTTTTAAATTTTGTAAAATGTTTATTTATTTATTTTATTTATTTATTTATTTTTTTTGAGAGAGAGAGAGAGAGAGAGAGAGAGAGAGAGAGAGAGTACAAGCTGGGGCAGAAAGAGAGAGGGAGACACAGCATCCAAAGTAGGCTCCAGGCTCTGAGCTGGCAGCACAGAGCCCAATGCGGGGCTCAGACCAAGAAGGGGGAGATCATTACCTGAGCCAAAGTCAGATGCTTTACTGACTGAGCCACTCAGTAATCCCCCACCGAATCTTTTAATTAGCAATGAAGGCTGATGGGAATTTAAAGAAAGAAGTTGTTTTCTCTTAATACAAACCATTAAAATTAGCCCCCATGATATACACTTGGAAAAATGCATTTTGGTGGCATTCTTAGTGGCTTCTTTGTCTCACAAACTCTGATTATGTGCTTACTTCACAGACAACCGCTTTATTCTCTACTTGTTTCTTTGAAGAGAGTTTCAAATCGAGCTTCAGGAAATGCAATCCTTGAAGTAAATCTGAGTACCTGATAACTCTGTTCCAGAAAACAATTCACTAGCTGTCATCTTAAAAGAAAATCTTGGAGAAGAATGTTTCAAGAGCTTTCGGGTGGCTTGCATTTTTCCAATATTATATATTACCAGTTGGGGAATTCAAAGTCGAGAATTATCTTGAAAATGCAGGTGCAACCAGAAATGCACGGAAAACGGATTTGAGCTTGTTAGTGCTCTAAAATCCCTTTTCTCAAGTAGATTTGAAATTTCTTAGTTGACGTGTATGCTGTTATTTGTAAGTACTTTGAACTGTGATAATTAAAAACATTTTTTAATACAGCTTTTTTATTGGAGAAAACCAAACAAAACACTTTCTATTAAGGTATTAAAAACTAGTATGTTATATTCATGTTTATGGAATCCTGGATTTATATCTAAGTAAAACACTCAGGATCCACAACCTTTTCAACTAAACAAGTTTTTTTTTTTTTTCCTAATAGCTCCCATTTGTTTCTAACACAGTAACAGCTATTGCCTATTTCAAATTTGCTACTCAGACTTCCATTCTGTAACCCTTAAAAAACTATATATTTTATAGTACAAATGTTCAATTTTAATATTTAATATTTATACTGTTCAAAATATCCCTTAATTATATTCAGAAATTTATCAGCAGTCTTTAATCAAACATTCCTCCAAGTTTATGTCACTAAATTAAAAAAGAATCAATTCTCTTCTGCTTTCAGTTTGTAATCATGTAGTCCCTCCCAACTCAGTAGCAATTTCTCATTCCTGTCACGCATTTTTCTAAAATCTGCCTATAAAATGTTCTACATGACTCAAATTGGGACAGTCTTAGGAATAGTTAACGGTAGACAACTGGAGTGATTTACGTAAGCTTGAAGAAATGCATATACCAGGGAGTTTAGAATCCTCAAGAGTGTTTGTTATTATCTCCCATTTACTATTTACACTTGTCCCCTTGAAAAACTATCACGAGGACTCTATCAATAGGATTCCCCCAAACTACATTTTCTTTATCCCCTGTTGCAATGAGGAACCCCACTGCCCCGGGGTTGGTGAGTCTATCAAAACCACCTGTACTCCACTCCGTGTTCTCAGGGACTTCTTTGGTCAAAATTTGACAATATGGTAGACTCTCCCATGCTACTGGGTACATGATGCTCTGGACACCAATTTAACTATGATTCAGCGCACCATAATTGCACTGTCACCATGACCTATACATCCAATACTTAAACCAAAAATTCATTTGAAAATGAAAACACTCGGGCATCTCCACCAATTAGTGGGGAGAGGGCCTTGGGGATGAGTATCTAACCTTCTAATGACCCTCATATATAACATACTGGTCTGAGTTATCCTTGGCTGTTAAGCTCTTAATGTACATAAGATCCAAAAAAGTAGCTACATTACTATCAGAAAATCTCAAAGATACTGAAATAAATAATACCTATGATACTTTACATACATTTAAATGTTATTTAAAAATAGAAATGCAGCTTTTAAAAAATACTTCCCAAGGTAAAAGTTCATTTAGATATAGCCTAAATTTATTCAGTATAAAGGGATCTTAGATTTATTTCTATTACTATTTTAACTCTAATTCTAGAAAATCTGGCTTGGTGCATTTTATAATTCTGATTGAACAGAGTGGAATGTGTGAGTACATGTGACTGTATATGGTATGATTATTAGTAATTAAATGAAAATTTACATCTCAAGCTTTTTGCTGTTAACTACTTACAATACATTAAATGTAGACCATAGAGATCCTATGACCTATGATTCCAAGACAACAAGATGAGATGATAATAGAACATTTGAGAATGAATTTTTTGAGGCTGCATTTTTAGTGGTACCTCTAAAACTAATTTCTTTACAATTTACATTCCTAATGCTTCCCTCTCGCTTCAGTTTGAAAATATTGACAAACAGCAGAGTTCCAAATGATATTTCCCTATCTTTTAAATATCTCTATTTTAAATTCTGCCATACGTATTTTCAAAAATAAAGCTTAGAGTACTAACCTAGAGCTCTTTTTTTCCTTTTGCCTCCAGATACTCAAATCAGCCAATGAAATAACCCTCCATACAACTAGCTGAATAAAATTTAACTCAGAAACTCAGCAATGTCTTGTTCAGATAATACACCAAATAACAGTAGCTCATTCCCCGTCTACTCGCCTGGGCTTCCTGAGGCATTTGAGCCGCGTCCACTCTGTCAGCAATATAAGCTGCCAACTGCTTGTCAATGGATGAGAGGGACTCCTGAATTAAGTGCAAGGATTTTTCGATCTCCTGGGCAGACTGGATACTCTGTTCAAGCAACTTTTGCCTCCTCACAGCCTAAAGAAAAGAAGTGAGAATGAATCAGTGACATGCTTCCTCGCAGTAGTTTTTCTGCAATCCTGCCGCAAAGTAAATGAAGATTCTAGATTCTTCCACCATCACCTTTTTGTAAGACAGATTTCGCAGCTTCCTGCCACTCATTCAGCTCTGCTTATACAAATAAGAATGAGGGGGGAAAAATAACTAGCACAAAGAACTACAGGATGAAGAATCTCTGCAGGACAAAACCAGAGAATTATGGACATCAAGGAAAGAGGCTGGAAAAAACATTAGTGAAAGCATCTTGGTCGCTGCAATCTGTCGTTCTCAGGCTGAATGTTCCTCCTGATCTCATTATATAGTTCAAGAGATTTGGTTTACTTAGAATAGGGTCATCGTCATCACAATCCAATTCAAGATGGATAATCCACTTCCACCAGTGAGACACACAGACAATCTGTTCAGAATCCGCTCCTTTTCAAAAAGAGAATTTCAGATAACCATCTGGTTATGGATTTATTTTAAATACGACTTCTACCCGTATTCCATGGGCTTCCCCCCCCCCTTGTTTTCTTTCACAATTTGGATTATGGAAATAACTTGTACAACTGGGTCTGTGTTACTGCTGAGGTGGAACAAATAATAAGTAATCCTAATATAGCCGCAATTAATCTTGATTGTTACTATAGGTATGATTAGGATAATTTAACACTTTCCAAATATAAATAGCATGCTGAACAGATTGCACAGTCTCCCTTCAAGGATCTGTTCACCTTTAAAAGAAGAGTTCTAAAAGTAAGGAATGGGACACGCAATTTACTGAGAATCCCTTAAGTTATGGATCATAGCAAGCATTTTTCTTTCTTACACGATGTGTAGACATGATTAGCTAGTACAAGAAAACTATCCTTCCCACAGACCATGACTGGGATTTTAAAAATGATCCTGCTTGTGATGAATACAGCCTAATATATAGACTTTTAAAATCACTATGTCGTACACCTGACACCAATGTAACATTGTGTGTCAACTGTACTTCAATAAAAAATATAAAAAGGAAAAAAGTATACATATGTTGGCTCTGAAGCTTAAAATGTACTAGAGACACCATTATTCCTTAATGAGGCCAACTTGGAACATAGTGTTACTCAACTATGAATAAGGCTAAGAGATCTGGACCAAGACCTTGCGCTGCAGCAGGAGTGGGAAGGCATTCTCACTATTGCTAACTGTACAGTAAACCTCCTTCACGATTTTGCCCCAGGCCTTCCTTTCTTCTCATTCCACCCACAGCTTTAGTTTCACTAAGCCCTCTTACACTCCCATCTCTCAACACCATGTCTCCAGTCCAGATTTCTCCCTCGATCTCTGCACGTGCATATATAATGCCCTACTTGACATTTCTATTGGACATCCCACAGCAACCAAACCAACAGCATGGCCAAACATGGGCATATTCTGCATCCCCTTCTCACCTACTTCTCACCTCTCCAACTTGCTTTTGCTCTTACTCTGTACTTTTTTGCTCTATTTCAGTCACTTATGATTATTCATTGCCTTTATTAGGCTTAATTCTGAATATTTCCTCTTCCTCTATCATGCCATTCACCATTTTGTGTTTAATCAATCAATCCCTGATCCTTTCTTCTACCTCTTCCTATTTCTTGATTCCATCCTTTTTATATATTTTTTTGAAGTACAGTCTAGTGAGTATTCATTTTCCTGAGGATAAATGCAATACTGCTTAATATGGCTTTAAAGTTCCTTCCTAGTCCCTGCTGGTGTCTTCTACTTCGTGCTCAAGCTACAGAGAAATTTTACTTTTCATTCCCAAACATACACTATGTCCCTCTTGATACTTGGCCTTAAACATGCTATCTTCTTGTTATTGGCTAATTTACCTGTATCCTTTCACTTTTACCTTGGAAATGGAGACATCTCCCTCACCAGGTGGCTGTCCCTGACACCCTATGCTCTCTCTTGTACTCTGCATTTCCGGCTCAGCATATATCACACCACACTGTAAATTTCCCATTAATTTTTTTGCATCTACTTCAGACTTTAAGTGCCAATGAGATTAGAGACTGTGGTTGTCTTGTTCATTGCTCAATACCAGCTCCTAGAAAAAAGACCAAGAGTTTTGTTCATGACTCAATGAATGGTGTAACAGAGCTTTTTAATAGGGAAACCAGAGAAGAGTTCAAATAGTCAAAAAATGGCTTTACAAAAGAAATTGGGGGAAAGGTGACCACCAGACAGAGATACTGTCTGGAGAAAAGTTCTTCCAGTTTTTTGTTTTGTTTTTTGTTTTGGTGTGTGTGTGTGTGTGTGTGTCTGTGTTTTAGAATTAAAAGTATCAGAATAGGATAGGACATTATTTAAAGAAAACTTTAATCCACCTCTCTTAAAATACTGGATCCAAATCAGTGACCATGAGTTTGCCCTGTAGTCTAATTCAAATACTGCTTCCCCTTTCTTCAGTCAAAACTTCAAGTAGAAGTAACATCAAATCATAATTCAGTTAACAGGGCAGACGGCTATGATCAGAGCTGTCTGTATTGCACAAGGGAATGTCCGTAGCCTAGCGAGACCTTCTCCAGAGAAATGGATCCCTAATGATAAAGTTTCACCATTGTGACAGGTGGCTGGAGAAACCTTCCAATCACAGCATGTAGTAATTGCCTACTCAGGCATTGTTTTCATCTCCTCTTTTATCTGGCTAAAGGCAAAAACAGCCTACTGTCCTGTGCACATCTGTAGAACTTTAAGATAATAGGGTATAATACAGCATAATGTTAAATCACATATTTAGCCTCAAAATTGTATTTAGAAATCTAGCCTTTTCTATTCATGAGATTCTACGATTGAAAGAAATGAAATGACCTAAGAGATGATGGGAGAGTTGATCTTAGGTAGGATGGTTCTGTGCCTGACGTGGCAGTCAGTAACATTCCTGAGACTGATTTACAAGGATTCTTTGATTATCCCAGGGAGAGAAAAGACCTGATGTCAACCTAAGCTCATAGAATTCTTTGAACTAATCATGGTATAAAGTTGCCTTCTATTTCTAAACAACTTGTTGGGCAAACCCTGATGGGATGCCAGGCCTGTGAATTTTCTAGGACTCTCTGGCCACTTGATCTGTACTATCACACTGAATGGAACTGGTAAGAAGATCCGAACCATGATCAGATTTTTGTTGTTGCTCCAGAATATGGCTCAACTACTGTTTTAAAATGTTGTATCATGTGTTCAGCTAATCCTCTCAGCACTAAGACGAATCATATAGCTAGACACAAACAGCAAATATGAGGAGAGTTAGAAACACATTGAAAGGCTAGAAATCAACAACAAAAATATAAAAGTAAAAAAGTGAATCCTAATGATGGTTAGTTACCAACGAAAAAACATAATGAAAACATTTTATTTTGGTTTTCAGAAAAATCCAAGGAAAACTTATTTAAACTAATCAATACACATTAAAATATATTATTAATATTTCCTCAAAGTGTTGTGGAGTATAAAATCAAAAGCTGAATACCTGTTTTTGGTGTTGGAAAGTTGTCTTCACAGTGAATTGTTTTTTATGTTCCTTTTTTTTTTTTTTTTTTTTTTTTTTTTAAGTAATAACCTTTGTGCCTCACTGCTACAAACACTTAAATCAGAGAACGGCATGGCTAAGAATCTGCGGAGGAATGAATTTTTCATTCTGGAAGAATAAATTTCTCATGTGAAATAAAAACTGGGAATTTGAACCAAAATAAATGTATTTAAAATATGAATGCAGGCTTAAAAATAGAGAAACACATTACACACATTTTCCCAGTAACTTTTTAGAAATCATCATTCATTTAAGGAACTATATGTCCTGCTATACTTATTAAAGTTGCCATAAAACACAGTAATTTTTATTTCATTTAGTAAGTAACAGGTAAGATCATGACTGCAAATGAGTTAGGAATATGGGTGTTTTTCCTATTAAAATAAGAACTGAGAAAATTATTATAAATATACATTTCTCTTACAGTTAAGCTTTCTAGCCAGCAGCAAATGCTTGTTAAGCACATAATATTTTGCAGAATTGAACTGTACAGTTTCTCACTATAGAAAGATAACAACCAAATGAGAAAAAAAAATCAAGTGGAATGCAAGGATGAAAAATTTTTTAGCCAAAGAAAGAAAGAAGAAAAACAAATCTATATGGTAAGAGTTTAAAAGTGCCAGAAAAGTGTTTTTGTCCAAAGTTCCCTATCCTATACTGATGCAATTCTTCTCTTGGTTGCATACTCTACCAATTTAAAAATATATATGGATTACAAAAAAAAAATTGCTAGACTATAAATTCCTGAGAAATTTAACTTAGTCTGTAGCATTAGTTAGTTTGAAGCCACAAAATTATTTTTCTTCCAGGATCTGTGCAATCTGGGATTGGGAAGGGGAGACATTTTGTCGTTATTTTGTTTCTTCTTTTCTGAGTGTGTGTTATTGTTTTACTTGATTTGCTTTTGTTTTTTGGCAGAAAACTGGGGAATAATTTTTGATGCCTGGCTATGATTGTGGAGGACTACCTGGGTAGAGAGGTTTTCATGAAGAAGCTCTCTGCTGTGGAACCCCTGGTGGAGGGGTACAAGAAGGACACAAGTCTTGTGGAATGGAAAACATGAGGGTGCAAAAGATGCACTTTGATATTTTAGCATCTGGCACAAACTTTTTTGTTTGTTTTATCCAGATATGTAATAAATATTTCTTGGTTGCTTATTATGTGCCAGGTAAAAGAAACTCTTAGTTTTTCTTCATGAAGTATATAACAGATCGAGGCTTAATATTATAAAATGTACCCTTTCATTGGCCCTATGTCAAAAAACAGGATTCTTTTTAGTGGGCTGGGATTTTGAGAGACACTTCGCTTTTCAGAAGTCTGAACTGTGGACTTTCTCAAGAATTGAAGATTCTTGCCCATTCTGCTCCAATTTATGGAAAAAAAAACATTCAGGCTCTTTGTACAGACAAATTACCTAGGGATTCTTTAAATTGTATTCATTAAAATTTCTAAGAAAAGGGAAAGAAGACGTGTCAGATGGTTCATTAAAAAAAACAAAACCCAGTATGGTTTATAATCATCTCGTAGTAAAAAAAAAAATTAAATTATTGTTTCTAAGTTTTTGTCGTTGATAGCCACACATGTAAAATGTTTTGACTTCCATCATATTTTCTTTTCCCTAAGTAATGAAATATGATAGCCACTGTTCAATTAGACCTCATTTCTTTGAATTATTTTAGTAGAACTTGAAATAACGAAAACCATTTCTCAAATTGTGATGCAAATAAAGCAACCACAAATTCTTGAAGTTTTTGCTTGGGGGAAAGCATTAACTTCCCGACTTTGAATGATGCTAACTCGCACAAAATAGAACAATAACAACGAGTTAAGTGTTTTTCTCATGGACAGTGGCTGGAGGGTGGGAGTCCTGTAAGAGATGTGCTCAAAACAAATCCTATTCCCGCAGCTCTTCAGAAATTAACGTGCAGACCGACCGAAGAGAGGCCACTGATCTGCATTATTTAACAGCCTCACCTGACTTCACACAGACTGTCCTTCACCAAAAAGTTTTATTTTCTGGAGCCTCACGTTCAGCACACCAGTAAATTGATGCAACTACTTCCTTTTAGTTTTTCTTTGTCACCTACAGAGTGGGTATAATTTGCTCAAATACCCAATAATTAGAATACTCAGTTTGACTGAATTGTTTTTGGTGGGTTGGAGAGCATTTTTTAATGAACTATAGTTGACACACAATGTTACACTAGTTTCAGGCATACAGCATAGTGATTTGACAAGTCTATATATGTGTTATGCTATGCTTACCACAAGGGTAGCTACCATCTGTCACCACACAATGCTATTACAATACCAGTAACTATACTGCCTATTTTGTACCTTTTATTTCCAGGACTTACTTATTCCATAACTCGAAGTCTGTATTGCCTTTGTCCCTTCACCCATTTTCATCAGCTGTTTCCTCCTAAGTCTTATGCTACTTATGAGCTACTCTGAAGCTCCATTATTATGATCACGAACGCAATGGGCTCTCTTAGAATTTTGGCTGTATTCTTGAACTGAAAACAGTGAGTTCTAAATTCCTCTCTAAGAGATGGAAATAACAGGTTTTATCTCAGAAAACTTGACATAAGAGGTAGGAAAAGCTGGCTCTTCCTTCATTACTCCGCCAAGCTCACTTACTCTAAAATTTCATGAAGATTTTGAAGAGAATCATAGTCGGACTGAATCCATGGCCCAGGGAGAAAGTGTGATGACATCTTCTGTCAACTCCTCAATGAGGAATAAAAAGTAGTACTTCAACCTCTCTGCCCTAAGTAAGTGAAGGAAGCTCCAGGTCTATCACCCGTCGAGTCTGGGAGTCCAAAGTAAATCGGGATGGCATCTAGTTACCAACTTGGACTCTTCTCATGAAGCTGAATGCTTTATTTGCTTTCTATGCCTACCTAGCTATAAAGGAAAATCAACTGGAAATGAGGGTATAGTGAGGAGCAGACACAGCCTGTGCTTCCTAAAGCCTGGTGTGGCAAAAATGTTTCCATAGATCAAGTACAGATTGAAAAAGGCACCCATATTTGAGTTGTGTAACAGAAACAATGCTTCAGGAGCAAGAGTACTCCACGATGAAGATGCTTAAAGCATTTTCACTAAACGTGTTTTTCTTGTCAAATAATCGGGAAGACACAGGAGCTGTTACAAGACCTCTTTAAGAGCCTACACTTGCATCCCCCAAAAAGTCAATGTTTGTGTCCTTGCTATATAAAATACATGAATGCCACAAAAATGCTAGTTAAGAGGACACTTTGCTTCCTTCCTACTTTTCAGGCCAATGGAGAATAATGGGACCCAGACGGGGAAAGGAAAAGTGATGGTGATGTAGAGAGGAAACTGATCACTCTCGCCTTTTACTGCACATCACTTAGGCCAGGGTTTAAGCTGGAAATGGAACACGAGAAGAACATGAAACTGAATGAGACTGAAATTTTAAGCTGAACTAAACTGGCTTTAACTTTTTAATTTCACAGGGACTGGAAAGCAATGGGATCTATTCAAGATGCCAGTAAAAAAGATGAAACAATCATCAGGTTGAAGCAAAATATTTCATGTTTCTGTCCTACCTGGTTCAAACTATACAGCAAACTGCTGTGATAGTCAATGAACTCAGCACTTGATAAACTGAAGTAGAGGCAGAGGAAAAAGACTGATATGAGGAACAACTAGAATGTGGTCTGGGGAAAGGTAGGAAATGGTTTATGGAAGGCATGAATAGATAGATCATGAAGGACCTAGGAACTGTCTTTGAAACACTGAGAATTATGTTAGCAAGGCATAATTAGGAGGGTTATAAAGTTACAGTGATGCCCTGTTTTGTACAATGGCCAGAAAATTGCACGTTTTATATCCACCAATGTCCCACGTGTGGACTGTTGCGGCTATCAAATGCAACGCTTCACATACTGATGGATAATTTCAGTGAATAGCCAATTAATGTTTCTGAAAGATAATTTGAAGGTCTTTAAGGAGGCATGGCATGGCAGGAAAATGTCAGGAAATACTTAAGGACCACTAGGCATGTTCTATTTGCCTCACAAACACGTTCTCTAAACTTTTAGTTGTTTAGAACTGGCAGGAGGGCATCCTTAGAAAAGCTAAAATTTGAGGAACACGCTGGGCCTCACTGTAGACTCAGACATCTTTAGGGTTGATGAGAAATAAACATTTCATTTTTCATGATTTTGTAGGGTGGAAGGAAAATAATAGATTCTCCTACAGTTGCATACAATATTTCTAGATGGTTCGGTGTGCTTTTAGCAGGCTAAGGAAAAGTGTTTCAAGAAGAATCCAGCTAGTGTTCTCCAAAGGGAATTAAATGGAGATTAAAAGAAAAGCAGAGGGGAAAGAAGATAATGTATAGCAGAACAGACAATTTACAACTACTCACTGTCTCAGCAACCATCAAAAGCTTCTGTTTGTTGCCTTTTCTGTTCATTTGTTTTCGAATTAGCCTGTCCTACTTTTTCCTAAAGAAGGAGGTTTCACACAGTGTTCCTTGGACAAGGAAGACAAAATAAGTAGAAAACTATGTTGCTTTAAGCCGCTTTAGATTTAACTCTTATGAGGAGTTCTGGCACAATTAGTTTTTGCGGCATGTTTGTTAGCATACATGATAGGGATTTAGGCTATAAATAATTAGGCAGATGTGCACATGTGTTTGTATGCATATTCTTTAAATATAAAAGAATGTTACATTTTTTACAACTATCTTCGAGATTTATATTTTTTTAATGTCACTTGGTTTAACACCACAGGCAGAAAAATCCCCAAACCATGTGCAATGAGCTCTCTATAACTTCCTTTACAGGAAAAGATTATAAATGTTAAAACTACTGGGGTCATGGTTAGTTGGAACTTCATCCGTTTCAGGTCTCTGTAGGTCACTGGAGTTCTTCTGTGACCTCTGAAGGAAGCACACTTGAAAACAATATTTGGGAATCACTTTATCAATGGAACTTGACATCAGATAGCCATCACTTTCAAGTAAAGCATTGATAGAATGGTCAATGAGCTGTACAGTAATATATCTAAGACATTTCTGGAATTTTGCTGCATCCATTCATCTTCACGGGTAGACAAATGAAATTGGTCTTGCACGCTGACAGGAGCAAACCAATGCATTATTTCAGCTTCAAAAAGAATGTACTGGAACTATAATACAGTAAATCTAGAAGGAATCTACAGAGTTCATCTTATCCTGGCCTTTTCAAGGTAACTTCAGAGACCCTCCTGGTTAGCAAAGCTCCTCTGGTGTTAAGAGCAAAGGTTACTCTCCGAATGCACATGTGCTAATAATATCAAAGTCTAAACTTCAGACAATTAAAAATTTATGGATATTGCAACTAATTAAAATATCACAGAATATTGCTCTTGATACAGAATGGTGTGACAGAATCAGAGTATAGGGATAAACTGAGTCAGGATTGAGACTATATGTCTAAGTAACTCACGGAATCTACTTAAGAGAGAAAATCCAAATCTTGGGGTAAAATCAAGTTGTAGAATGAAGCAGTAAGTAGAGATGAGAAATACAGGTAGGAATGTAGCCACTGAGAAACTCCGCTGATCTATGGCAATTGCTTCTATTATCCCAGAAAGCCAAAGGTGCAGTGATGTTTCCATAATTCAGGTGTAGGTACAGAAAAGCAAGGCATCACCATTTATAAAACCATTGCTGGTGGTTCCAAGCTGAGGTATGCAGGTAATCATCCACGTAGAGAAGGCTTCAAGTGGGGGAGAACCTAGTAAGACCAACTGTAGACAGAATGGTAGTAGTGTCAACTTGTCACTGAACGACACACTCCTTGGTTCTCCTTACACAAGGGCAATGATTTCTAGCCAACACAGCAATGCGACAGAGATCTCAGAGGGAAAGACCTTTTGGTGCTAGTCAATCTCTCCACTAAGGAATTCAGACCCTTGGGAGAACAAGGGGACACAGTGTCTCTGGCCTCCTCGACTTTAGATAATGTGTGAGAAGCTTATCTGTCACACTACCTTTTGTAGAGCAGGTAAGGATGGCCACAAGGCCACGGTTGCCTATAAAACCGATTTCACTCTTCAGTCAGGCAGTCTCAAATGTGGCCCCAAGAATCTGAAAGGGTTCTTTTCTTATGTACATTAGAGATCGACACTGGATTCCTTTAACTTTGATAGAGGCCCATAATGGTCTGAGGCTAGTGGTGAGGTTTCCTTGAAATAAAATTCTCTGGACTCTGTCGGCCTGTACAGTGAATCATCAGTGGGGTGAAATTATACTCAGACTGCCAACTAGAAGTAGTATCTGAGAAAGTAGAAAACTACTACTCTTCTCTCCCGGGATGACTGGGATGATCCTTTTTCATTCTTTCCATATGTATGAAGATTAACAATATTTATTTATCACAAACACTCCAGATGATCACCCTGGTTCTAAAGAAGCTCAAGTGTGTGAGGCAGAGTGTGTTTATGGCTTCCTGTCACCCTACTTATCCACACTACACTGAGTAATTCCTCAGGTCTAGTTCAGGAGCTGCACTGAGCACTATTTTATCCTAAGGTTATTAGAAGGCTTTCAAACCTTTTGTTCTCCAGGTAGGTAAGATAGAAAAGACTGCAGATTTGTAGCAAGGAATTCCTGACAGGGTCTTTGACTCCAATATGATTCATTTGGCTGGGACGTGCACCTTAAACAGCAGGAGCGAGACGCAGGAAATATCTGCTTTTCCTTTGGCTTGCCAAATACACTGAACAATTCCTGAGCAGTACTCTGGGAGAGCAGAAAGAAGACTCATGTGTGTTGATGTAAGCATGGGGAACAGATCAACACTGGCAAGGTGGTCTGTTACATTTGATTCCTTGTTTGAGACCATGGTTGTCTATCACTGAATGCTCTTGTGAGGTACTAAACTGGCTGAAATAGACATAAACTGTTTCCCAACCTCCTCCCACTTCTGTCTCCTCTCCCCAGTGGCACCTAACCATCATCTGCACACTAAACCCATTGTGCTGAAGTTGTTTGGACTGAGAGAGGAGCAAGCAGGCCTCTGGGGGTGGACCCTCGCTTGTAGCATTATTGCACTTGCCCTAAGTCAGATATAGCTGAAGACTGAGTTGTGGACAGTATCTATGGCAGTCATGCAGGACTGCTTAGTGTCTTCCATTCTGGTCCCACGGGGAATATCTGTTCCATCTAGACTTTGGGACAGAGAGAGAGGTAGCGTATTGGCAAACATAGCAATGCACTGTCTGAGCCATCCAAAGTTTGCCACGGCATCCTAGAAAGTGATCACTCTACTCTAGCAGGGAAATGTAGCCTTGAAGAAGAACTACTTTTTTCCCCTTCTCGGTTTAATTGTTTGGGAATTGAAAATGAGTTTCGTCTCTGGAATAAAGTGATCACTTAGCTCCAATGAGCAGTGGATGGACATGAAAAAGTTAATGGTCCATACTAGGAATGAATCTGAGACACTGGGCGCCTTAGCAAAGGGAACTTCATTAAACAATTCATGCTCAGGTAAAGGCCAAGGCCAGAATTCTCAAACCTAAACAATCAGCAGATTGTAGAGGAAATTTTCAAATTACCATTCGATTGCCATTCTCAATTGAATGCTACTAAGTTAGAAATTCAAAGGAGTTGGGAGGGAGTACTTGGAGACTAAAGTTCCTATACTCTTCCATCTGTGTGATTTTGATGACTTGCCAAATTTGAAATGAATTATCAAGAGTGAAATTTGAAAGAGGCCATAAATAAGAATTACATAATGACAGATAAGTGCAATTAAATCAGCTCACAACAAAAAAAGAAGGAAAAGCAGAGTACTATTAAATTAGCCATTTCTCGAGGCATATTAGAAAACAAAATGAAACTTGGTAAGGTGGAGGCAGTAAAGCCATTCTCCACTTTTACCAGATATTTTTAATGGGAGCGTTCTAATATTTACATTCTATGACTTAAGAAACAGCTTGATGAACTTGTGAATATTTTTGTTCTTTGTTCCATACATGAATTGCCCTGAGAAACTAGAACACACTGCAAAAAAAAAAAAAAAAATGTTCTTGAATGTTCCCTCTCTCATCCTTCTTTAAAAACAAAAAAATGTACCAGTAATATCAGCCAGATTTGCCTGAATATTAAAGAACAGTTTAGATCATTCCACTCCAAAAATCTATGAAGTGGCTTGAAAAGAAAGTAAGTTTTAAAACAGCCTAGAGTGCTAAAAGGAAGATGGATGAAATAGACAGACATATACCTTGAGAATAGCATTTTATGTTATATGAATTATATATTAGTTGCAAATTATAACAGATAATAAGTAAAAGCTATATACAAGTTTCATTAAAAGAAAGAGCAAACCTCCAGCAATTTTCATGAAGTATCTATTCAAAAATTCCTAAAATGTGAATTCACCAATCCATACTACTGATCTACTTTTTGTAACTGATTAAGTTTTAGGCCTTAACAACAGATGTTTTTCATTTATACATTATCACTTTCTTTTGTTATTCAAACTTTAAAGGAAGGAGCTCAACCACCAAATTATAAGATATTTAAAGATGAGATACTCTTAAATGTGTATGTTCATACTCATTCATAAATATTTTAATGCTCTCCCAAAGAAAAAACAATTTACCTAGAGTACATAATATTTAAATATTAATTAAGTAGTAAAATACAATGCATGTATTGTGTATACATATGCAGAAAAATAAATATATATACATATATAAGTGTAGATGCAAACATACATATCTGTATGCGTGTTTATATGACCTTTGTGTCTGAATCAAACAATGCTAATATGTTATACGTGGTATACTTTCAGACAAGAAAATTTTAACTACTGTCTTATAAAACATTTCAGAAATGTCAATGCAGATAACCAAGAAAACACTATTTACTGAAGCAGTGTAAATTACATTTAAAGATAATGATAGAATTACCACCTACAAAATACAATAAACACATCTCTATGATTCATAATGATTAAAATAAGAATGAAACATATTTCCAACAGCCTTTGTTCTTGTGAAGGTTACATAATATTTCATTTCCTGTGTCTATAAAATAGAGGGTAATTAAATTCAAAATACAAGATGCGCACTAAAACATTATTAAAATCAAGAATCAAGGTAACTCACATAACTGACAGATGGTAAAAGAAGATATTTTTCTTAGATAATAAAAAAGATACAGCAAAAAGGAAGAGAAAAATTATTTTCTAATTAAAAAAAGAATAAACTGTCTTATCTATTTTTCTTACATTACTGATGGCTGGGTTATTGAATGTATTACCTATGTGTAAATATTACACAGGTGGGTTTTTCCCCTCAAAATGTAATCATTCTTGTCCAATTATTCAATTAAAGTTATTATGAGAAGAACTTGCATAGTCCACTACTCAGCTCAAAAATGAAGTCACCTTGAACACAGATGTTTGGCATAACAGTCTGCTTACACTGCAGTTTTAAAAAAAGATAATAGTTTTATCATAGACCTTTCAACCTAGGAAAGTCAAGAATCCACATATCCAATATCCTTTCTTCAACTGTAAGGAAAGAAAGCACCAAATTCCAAACATGAAAAAATGTAATCCTAGAAGCTATATCCATGATTAACACACTAAGATTTAAATTTCTTCAATTCTACCTTTCTAACTTCTAAAATATTTATCATTGGTTAATCATCCCCAGTGAAATCTTTTTAAACAATGCTGTTCTGTAGAAATGCATCTAATTCTGTAACTTCTGACTAATTTTGAAAGCAATGTAGGTATAACATTAACCAAATACGTAAGCTGACAGTCGGGGCTGGCGTCAGTGTCATACGGACCTGTGCGACCATGCAGGACTCCATGCTTAGGTCTCCTGTTTGCTCTGGTGATCTGTTGTCACTGCCTTGAAGCTTAATTTTAGAACAAGAATCCTGCACTTTCTTCTTGTACTAGACCCCAAAAATTAAGCAGCTGATCCTAATTATAATAATTTGGGGGAAATGGCCAATAGCTATAAGATTGAAGTATGAATCCAAGCTAAACTGGATAAGGTAGGGAAATTTAGGAAAGGCATGAACTTCAAATTAGAGGCACCAGGACACTGTGCCATACTAGTGGAGGGAGAATGAATACCAAATGAATGACTTCCAAACATGAATGTAATTGGAAGGTAAGATTCCCAGCACCAGTCTTTTAGTTGTTTCAGGATATAATCAGATTTATACTGGAGATATTGCCTGAAGATAATGGAAATAAAAGTACCCTTCCTTTTGATTGTCCATGTGTCTGTATGGGTGTCATTGGAAATTAAATTATTACTTTGCAGAAAACTGTGGAATAAATTTACATAAATGGTTACACTGCAAGCCATCCTGCTGACTACTACTTTGTCTACAATATCGTTTGCTAACACTTCTGCTTATTTTAAATTGCTCTCTACAACGAAGAGTGTCTATTGCAAATGTTTTCCATTCTTACTTCTTCAGAAGTACCGGTTCTCTATTATCCCATCCCCACTTCTTCAAACCACCAATACTATAGAACCTAAAAAAGATGTAGTTCCTGCTCAGGCATGGAGTCTTTCCTGAGTAAACTTTCTCAGCCTTACTACTCTTCACTTAAAAATATCTTCATTCAATTCACTCTCTTCCACTTCCAAAGTCCATCATTCCAGTTTGCTCATATACCCTCTCCTGTAAACCTTGGTTTTACATGTTCAGTACGTATCTCTATTGGATTTTTCCTCATATTACAAACAGGATTAAATTTTCACTGTCCTGTGGTGCTTGGGTGGCTCAGTCAGGTAAGCATCCAACTCTTGATCTCAGCTCAGGTCATGATCTCACCGTTCCTGGGTTCAATCCCTGCATTAGGCTCTGCACTGATGGTGATGGCACGGCATCTGCCTCGGACTCTGTATGTCCTTCTCTCTGCCCCTCCCCAACTTGTGTGTGTGCTTTCTTTCTCTCTCTCTCTCTCTCTCTCTCTCAAATAATTAAGCTTAGAAGACATCTTCACTGTCCTGAAAGTCAATAAAACACCTTGTCTATCCTATTTATTACTCAATTTATTGGCCCTTCCTATTTTTCCCTCACCAAACATCTTTTTTTTTTCAAACACATGCTAATTCTCTTTTATCCCCAGATTTAATGGGATATAACTGGCACATAACACTGTGTAAATTTAAGGTATGCAAAGTGTTAATTTGAGACATTTACAAATTGCAAAATGAGCACCACCACCGTATTAGTCACCACCTCCATCCTGTCACACAGTTACCATTTCTTGTCACCCAAAAACCTGAGGAATAATTTACATTTATTGCCTCTACTTTCGCTTTGGCCATTTCCTCTTTTACCTCAATTTAAGCTCACAGTTGCCCCTTCAGTAATGGAACAAGGAGCTGTAATGAACAAGGGACTGAAGAGCATCTGAACAAATAAATCCAGCCGGTAGAGACTACTTTTTAATGTATTAAGTGGGTGATGGGGATTAAGGAGGGCACTTGTGATGAACACTGGGTATTGTCTGTAAGTGAAGAATCACTAAATTCTACACCTGAAACTAATATTACACTGCATGTTAACTAAAATTTAAATAAAAACTTGGAAGAAAAAAATGAAGCATTATGTTTTACATTTTATGGACAGTTTAGGAAAAAGAGATGTGAAAATTATTTTAAGTATTTTATAGAGCAAGAGGTTGATTTTCAGTTTTCTAACTATCATTTTAGAGAAAATTCAGTAGTTTATGATTTTACTGTTTAAATATGGTCATTTTTGTTTGTATACTTATTAAATGGGATATATCAAAACTCTTATTCTTAAGGGTAATCTGATCAGGTATTTAATATTATACATACCTATCTCATTAGCTTAATATTTTTTGCTAAAAAATACATACTTACACCTCAGCAATAAACAGATGAAGAGACAGCATTGCTTTTTTTGTTTGTTTGTTTGTTTTACGTTTGGCCTCTGTAATCATGAGAGTAGTTTTAATGTCTCTTTAGGGTGACAAGCTATTTATAGAGGTAGACGTACTTGATTTTTTTTTTTTCCTTAAGGACCCACCAGTATCAAGAGATCTAAAAGTGGACTTCAGGTAAGTGAAGTTAAAACAACAACAACAACAACAACCCTGGTTCACAAAGAAAAGCCTGTGTGGCTCATGTACTGCTTATTGTGTGCCAGACCATATGTAGGTATGCTAAGACTACCTTTCAGATCTGTCAGGAGAGATGTTGGTAAAGAAAGAGAAAAGCCAAGATTACTTTCAATGTTTCTGGCCTGAGACAATTAAATAATGAGTTGGCAAGAATAAATACGGTGAAAAATGTGTTGGGTGGGTTTCACAGGAACTCAAATATAAATATGTGAAGTTTGAGTTGCCTATTACCCATCTAAGTAGAGATCTATAAAAGCAAGATGGACATATAGGTCTAGAGTTTAGGGCAGAGGTTTGTACTAGAGAGAATATTTTGAAAATCATTAACATGTAAAGGGTATTTAAAGCCATGACCCTGCATAAAATATCAAAATGAGTGAATATAGAAAGAAAAGAGAGCATAAAGCTTAAAAATTATATTCTGTACAACTCACCTCCTCCCATGGATGCACATAATCTACAGCTACGTGTTAAATAATTGCATTTATAAAAGACCTGGAAACTAGTTGAACAGCTACTTTCCAGCCCACAAGAAAAGGGTCACATCAACATTAGCAGGAGAAATAGAAATATCATCTCACAAAAAACACCACTCGAGGTGCAGTGACTCTCAACACAGATGGATCTCGTGATTCTGGAGTTTCTCCTGAGGCATGAGGGGTTCAAGCTCCACATTAGGCACCCTAACCCTTGGACCTACACCAGAAAGATTGGCCCCCAAAATATCTAGCTTTGAAAAAGAATGAGGATTATACCCAGAAGACCCATATATAGAAAAACAACATAGCAAATCTATGGGATGCAGCAAAAACAATTCTAAGATGGAAGTTCACAGTGATACAAGCACACCTCAAGAAACAACAAATATCTCAATAAACAATCTAACTTCACCTCTCAAAGAACTAGAAAAAGAAGAACAAAGAAAGCCCAAAGTTAGAAGAAAGGAGGAAATACTCAAGATTAGATTGAAAACAAATGAAACAGAGAGTGAAAAGACGAGAAAAAAGTCAATAAATCCAAGATCTGATTCTTTGCAAAAACAAACAAAATTGACAAACGTTTAGCTAGACACACGAACAAAAAGAGAAAGGGTTCAAATGCGTAACATCAGAAATGAAAGAGGACCAAGCGTTGCAAGCCGCTTTTTTGACTCCGATCTCCCTGTGCCGCGGGCGAGCCAAATTCCATTTTCCAAGCTCTGCCTCACTTCCATATGGCCATTCGTAGCCAAGTAGATGGACCTCGAGGGTGTCATGCTCAGCGAAATAAGTCAGGCGGAGAAGGACAGATACCGTATGTTTGCACTCATAGGTCTAACAGGAGAAACCCAACAGAGGACCATGGGGAGGGGAAGGAGGAAAAAGAGTTAGGGAGAGGGAGGGAGACAAAACCCGAGAGACTCTTGAATACTGAAAACAAACTGAGGGCAGAAGGGGGAGGGGGAAGGGGAAGGGGAGGGATGGTCATGGTGGAGGACACTTGTGGGGAAGAGCACTGGGTGTTATATGGAAACCAACTTGACAATAAACTATAAATTAAATAAATAAATAAATAAAACAAAATACCCCGTGGGGGGGGGGGGAGAAAGAGGAGAAATTATAACTGACATCACAGAAATACAAAGGATCCTAAGAAACTACTATGAACAACTATATGTCAACAAATTGATCAACCTACAACAATGGATAAATTCCCAGAGACACACAATCTTCCAATACTGAATCATAAAGAAATAGAAAATCTAAATAGACTATTAGCAAGAAAACAGAGTCAGTAATCAAAAACCTCCAGACACAAAAGTGTCGTCCAACTCTTTCAAAAATTGAAGAGGAGGGAGTGCTTCCAAATACATTTACAAGGCCAGTTTTACCCTGATACTAAACCCGATAAGAATACCACAAAAGAAAAGAAAAGAAAAGAGAATTCCACGCCAATATCCCTGATGAACAAAGATGCAAAAATCTTTAATAAAATATTAGGAAACTGAATTCAACAAAACATTAAAAGGTAATACACCAGGAAGCCTGAATGACTCAGGTTGGTTAAGTGTCTGACTCTTGATTTCGGCTCAGGTCATGAGATCGAGCCCCTCGTTGGGCTCTGGGCTGAAAGCAACTAACCTGCTTGGGATTCTCTCTCTCCCTCTCTCTGCCTCTCCTCCATTTGTGCATGCGTGCTCTTACACTCTCTCTCGGTCTCTCTCTCTCTCAAAATCAATAAACACTAAAAAAAGGATCATACACTATGATCAACTGGGATATATTCTAGGGACATAAGTGTGGATCAACATTCATAAATCAATCAATGTGATAAACCACACTGACAAAATGAAGGATAAAAATTATATAATTTCTCAATAAATACAAAAATGTTTGGCAAAATTCAACTTCCATTCCTGATAATAACTCTCAACAGAGTGGATACATAGGGAACCTATCTCAAAATAAGCTGAAAGCTTTTCCTTTAATGACAGGAAGAGACAAGGAGTCTCTCTTTTGCCACTTTTATTCAACACAGTATTTGAAATGTTAGCCAGATCCAAGTAATTAGGCAAGAGAAGGAAGTAAAAATCATCCAACTTGGAAAGAAAGAATTAAAAATCACTATTTGCGGATTACATGGTACTATATATAGAAAACCTTAAAAACTCTACCAAAAAATGTCAGACTTAAAAAATGAACTCAGCAAAGTTGCATGATATAAAATCAGTGCATACAAATATACTGCAATTCTATACACTAATAACAAGCTTTCAAAAAGAGAATAAAACAATCCCCTTTTCAATTGCATCAAAAAAGGCAAAATACTTAGGGGAATACATTTAACCAAGGAGACAAAAGACCTGTATTCTGAAGTCTCTCAAGGCACTGATGAAAAGAAATTGAAGAAGCCAAAATAAATGAAAAGACATTCCATGCTCATGGATTGGAAAATTAATATTGTTAAAATGTCCATATTACACAAAGAAATCTACAGACTCAGCATAATCCCTATCTAAATTCCAATTGCATTTTTCATAGAACCAGAACAAACAATTCTAAAATGTGTATGGAACTAGAGAAGACCCCAAACAGCCAAAGCCCTATAGAAAAAGAACAAAGCTGGAGGCATCACACTATCTGATTTCACACTATGTTACAAAACTATAGTAATCAATACAGTATGGTTTGGGCATAAAAGTAGACACATAAGTCATTGGAAGAGACTAGAGAACCTGGTAACAAACTCACACAAATATGGTCAATTAACTTACAACAAAGGAGGCAAGAATAAACAGTTGTGGAAAAGCCACTCTTTAACAAGTGGTTCTGTGAAAACTGGACAGCCACATGCAGAAAAAACAAAGAAAGAAACTGGACTTTACCTTATACCATACACAAAAATTAACTTTAAATGAATTAAAGACATGATTGTAAGACATGAAGCCATTAAACTCCTAAAAGAAAACAAATGGTAAGCTCCTTGACATCAATCTTGGTGATGAATTTTTGGATTTGACTCCAAAAGCAAAGGCACCAAAAGCTAAAATAAACAAGCGGGACTCCATCAAACTCAACAGTTTCTGCACAGGAAAACAAATCAACAAATAATGAAATGACAACATACTAAACGAAGGAAAATATTTGCAAATCATATATCTGATAAGAGGTCAATATCCAGAATATATAAAGAATGCATACAAAATAGCAAAAAAAGAAGAAAAAAAAAGAAAACCAACAAACAAAACACAAAAAAAACAATGTGAGCAAAAAAGGGGCAGGGAATCAGTATAGACAGTTTTCCAAAGAAGATACATAAGTGGCCAACAGTCAAAGGAAAAGATAAATGTTCAACATCACTAATGAAAAGGGAAATGCAAATCAAAACCACAATAAGATGTCATCTGATACCGGTTAGAATGGCTATTATCAAAAAATGAAAAACAACAACAACAGGAAATAGCAAGTGTTATTGAGGAAGCCCCTGTGCACCATTGGTGGGAAAGTAAATTGGTTCAGCAACTATGGAAAACAATACGGAGGTACCTCAAAAAATTAAAAATAGAATTATCATATGATCCAGCAATTCCAACCCTGGGTATTTAACCGAAGAAAATGAAAACACAAATTCAAAAAGATACATGCACCTCTATGTTCATTGCGATATTATTTATAATTAGTAAAGATATGGAAACAATTTAAGTGACCACTGATGGAAGAATGGATAAAGAAAATGTGATATGACTCATAATGGAATTTGATTGAGATAGAAATATAGACAGATAATGGAATAGTACCCAGCCATAAAAAAGAGTGAAATCTAGGAGCTCCTGGGTGGCTCAGTAGGTTGAGCATCCAATTTCAGCTCAGGTCTAATCTCACGGTTTGTGGGTTTGAGCCGCATGGCGGGCTTTGAACTGACTGCATGGAGCTTGGTTTGGATTCCATATCCCTCTGTCTCGGCCCTTACCCTGCTTGCTCGCTCGCTCGCTCTCTCTCTCTCTCTCAAAAATAAACATTTTTTTAAAAATTTAAAAAAAGAATGAAATCTTGCCATTTGCAACAACATGGATGGACCATGGGGCTATTATGCTAAGTGAAATAAGTCAGAGAAAAGACAAATATCATGTGATTTCACTTACATGTAGAATCTAAAACAAAACATGAAACAGAACAAAATGAAACTCATAGATACATAGAACATAATGGTGATTGCCAGAGGAGAGGCGAGCTGAGGGTGACCAAAGTGGGCAAAGGGACTCAAGAGGTACAACCTTCCAGTTATGAAATAAAGAAGTCAGGGGGTTATAATATACATGTTGACTACAGTCACTAATATTGTGGTGCATATGTGAAAGTTTCTATACAAATCTTAAAAGTTTGCATCACAAGAAAAAAAAGTAACTTTGTATGGTAATGGTAACAAAATATGCGATCACAGGGTATATAATATAAAATCATTATGGTGTATTCCTGAAACTTATGGTATATGTCAATTATACTCCAATAAAAAACATCTAATGTCGGCCTAAGATTCATTCCTTCATAGGTGATCTGTCTCAACTCTCTGGTTGCTAATATATAATTTATCTTTGTCTTTGGAATTCTGCAGTTTCATTGTGATATGTCTAAGAGTAGATTTCCATTTATTTACTCTGCCTGTCATACACTGTGCCTTCTGGTTAAGTGGATTCAGTCACTGGCTCTGGAAATTTTTCTTCAACATCCTTCACATATTCTTCCAAATCCATTATTTTATTCTCTTCATCAGAATCTCCCATTAGACGTAAGTTAAATGTTCATAATCTACCCCCAATATATTTTGTCTTCCTGTTCATATTTTCTGCCTCTTTAATGTTCGGTACTACATTTTGTATAGTATTTTTCTATTTCCTCTTATTTTTTCTTCAATTGTTTAATAAATGTTAGACATATCCTTTTTAACGTTCAGAATCTTAATTTTAATTCCAGTAGTTTTATTTTGAACTTTTCAAATCTTCATTGTCAATTTTTTCAGGTATTTAATATTAATATCATTTATATTTAAATATTTTATCTGCTGTTTTAGTAATAATAATCTGGTAATTCTAATATGTGAAATTATAGAGGATGTGGTCTAAATTAACTCTGGGTTGTATGCAATGACTTTGCCTCGTGAAGACTTGTGGGTTATTTTTGTTTGTTTTTGTTGTTTGTTTTTAAGCTTATTTTTGAGAGAGAGACAGACAGATTATGAGTAGGGAAGGGGCAAAGACAGAGGGAGACGCAGAATCCAAAGCAGGCTCCAGGCTCTGAGCTGTCAGCACAGAGCATGACGTGGGGCTAGAACTAGAACTCACAAATCGTGAGATCACGACCTTAGCCAAAGTGGGACGTTTAACTGACTGAGTCACCCAGGAGCTCCTGCTTGTGCGTTATTTTTATTGTGAGCTCCAATTTCACCAAATTTAATCTATAGGGATATTAAGGGCAATTTTCCCTCCAAAAGATGTGGATTTGCGCCTGACTAGTGCTAGGGTGCTACCAACCAAGAGCCACTTAATCTCTTGTTTTAGTGATTCATTGACCCTTACTCAAATAACAGATCCTCAAAGGAAAAGGCACACATTTACAAATTTTAAGATGAGATGAATATAACTATTTTTACTATTACTTCTATACTCAGTGGGAAGAGAAATGGATCTGTTTTTATATATTGGTAACTTGTGCCAAAAGACAGAATACCCCTGCCCATTATTTCACTGAAGACATAATAGATAATAATTACTGCACAATTTTAAGCAGGTTTATACAGACTCTCTTTTCAGCACCCCAAGTTGGCCTGAGCCTGAAATTCATCTTCCTCTTCTAAGAAAGAGAATTTTGGCCTAATTTGCCAAAAATATGGGTTGCTAGTATTAGTTTTTAACATCAATGTAATGCAATGGTCAGTCCTCATAGTTGCATAACGTCCATGGCTTCAGTTCCCTCCATTTTTTCTCCCTCTCCTGTAAAGGCGAACTCATCCTTCCTTGCAAGAGAAAAAAACATTTAAAAGTATATGTATTGGAAATTTCCAGCATCTTGATGTCTTGCAGAAGGCAATTTAGAATACCTTTTAGTCTGCCTCATCCACGGAAATGGAAGTTTGGTGCATTTCAACATCTGTGAAGTAAGCTAATCAAATCTACCTCATAAAACTAATGTGGGGATTAGTTTTATACTGTTTATCATTGCTACACACAAGGAATGACATGAAAATGCACTCAATAAATATTAGCTATCACTATCATCATAGGTTGATATTTTCTAAGAAGCAAACATATTGAAAAAATCATAAAGCATTAGACCAATGGCATTCCAATAAAAATGGTGACCTCATGACTGATATACTGTCACTCATTTTTCTGGAATGCTTTATAGTTTTTCTTCAATCAATATTTGTCTATTTAGGTGTCTCTGTGCTAATGTAGATGTAATACTGAGTGAGCAATTCAAAGTCAAAATTACCTGGGACAATTAATTGGTCCCTCAAGCTGCCTATCATTAAAGTTACTTAAAGCAGAATATAATTCAGATTTTGACTCTTCTCTTTTACTCTGTTATTTAATGTCAGGTGAAACAATTTACAGATGACTTTGAAAGGGACACAAGTTGGGCTGTTAATAATTCACAAGAAAGATGAAACAATCACTAATCAAGAGAACTGGTGAAGACTTTGGACTTCCAAATGTGTGATTTTAAGATTTAGGAGTCTAAGATGATTTCTTTTAGTCATCCTTAATACTTTTAAGCTCATGCTGGAAGCTTACCTTAGAAATTGGCAAACCGGTGAATTGCAACATACACTTCTTACCAGGAGACTTTTACTGTTAATATACAGAAAAGATCACTGTGATTGGAGGTACTATGGTCAAGTGGTCATGTGCCCAGGCCCCAAGTGCAAGGAGACTTGGGTTCCAATGTTTGATAGCTTCTTACTATCTCTGTGGCCTTCGATACCATTTCCATTTCTATAAAACAGGTTGTAAAAGACCTTAAAACATATGGCTATTGTGGCAACTAATGAAAAAATGCAGGCTGAACACTTAGAGCAGTGACTGGGCCTTTGTAACCATTAGACTATTATTGCTCTTATTATGTATTTTGCTGTATCACTAACAAATCTTCTGTAGCTTGGTTAGTCTGTAGTAAGTTGTAAAAATCAGATGATTTGGTCTGATTTTTGGAGCTGTTTCCTGGCTTGCTAACCATCTTCCAAATCATTACTTTGAGTAGAAAATATAGTGCCATATGATGATGAAGAGTGAATGATGCCTTTTCAAAGAATGGAAATAATTTATTACTTATCTGAATGCAAACTCACACTCTCAAATTAGGAACAAGATCTAGCATATCTCTTTTAAATATTCATAGGCAATAAAAACCCTGGCTGTTTGATTGATTTAACAGGCAATTGAATGTTACCTTTGCTCTGCATAATTGCAGCTATAAGAAACATTAGGTGGGCAATAAAAAAACCCCACAAACCTCTGACATGGGCATTTAATTGAGAAGAAAATGGGCTAAGGCTCATCTTCAAAGGGCACTTTATTTATTAATGGAAAAACTGTTTTGCTTTAGCCAAAAAAAATCAAGAAAATTATGGCTTGAAACAAATTTAGAATTTTTCACTCTAACAATCTAATGTTCTATATAGATTTTTAGGAAATTAAAAGAAATCAATATAAAAACTATTACTGTAATCATTTTATTTCCTCAGCCCCTTGGATAATTTATCCCAAGGCTCTTTCTACACTGAACCAAACATCAGTCTTCTCAACTAAATATTCAATGTGAACACCCAAATGATTAATTTAGCTAATTAATTATTAGGTATTTCTCTATTACCTAAGTAGTTTGGAAATGCTGAAAGAACCCAGCTTATACCCTGAGAAATAGGAAAATTCTGTCACTACCCATCGTTTTAACTCAGCATCATATCTTTAAAGTTACGGCAGATTAAAGACTAACACAAAGAATTTGAGAAGGATGTTATCTCCAACGTACGTTTTTTTTTTTTTTCCCCTAAGGCACCAAATGTGCCTTTTTCCAACTGCCAAATTACTCTCAGGTTATTATTAGCTAGGTATCTCATATTAGCATAGCCAGGACTGATACTGGCTTTAAGTTTATTTCAAGTTATTTATTTTTACAACATTATGCCTAATAGACTACTGGGTTAGAAGTGAAGACCTTCCAATTTTAAGAGTTAGGGACTGATAAAAAAAAAGTCCTTTTATCAGTCTTTTGCATTTATCTAAGCAATGGAAGTATGTGCATTTCATTTTTTTTCATATTGGAATATACGTATTTGTTTATTCCATCTAAGCAATGGAAGTATGTGCACACACATACACAACAACACAAAAGAATACACACACAATGCTTTGAGGGTAGGTACTATAGCATACAACCTAGGAAAAATAAAAACGCCACTCTTTTAATGAATACATACTATGTTCTTAGCACTATAGTAAGCACTTTCCACTTAGTATTTTATATTTTGCTCAGCAGATCCCTATGAAATTGGCACCGTCATCAGAGATGAGAAAATGGAAACTTGGAAATATCACCCAAGGTCACAGAGCCGAGTTGTGCAGGGATGTGCCAGATATCAACCTACTGCCTCTAAACAATGATCTGAGTGTGATACTAGAGTATTTCTCTTTTGCCAGCTGGCATGATGCTAAACTTTGTCAGTAACACTGGAGTAACAGTAGCACTGGAGTAACACTGGGGGAAGTAAGGCCTTTTTATTCCAGCATGTTTTTACTTCTCTTTTGCTCCCGTGGGTCTGTGTTCAATCGAGGTTTGTTTTTGAGGTGAATTTTTATTTATTTGGGGAAAAAAGCCTGGTTCTGCACCAAAGACCTTGGCAATACAAGAACAGCAGTCGTTTCTGTGTTACTCAAGATTTGCAAGAATATTACATAAATGATCCCAATCCCAAGGTCAGGTCAGAGAATGATGTTCCTAAGGATAGAACAGATAGACTGCACTTTGTTAAAGATTACAATTTGGGCCTTTTCACAGCTTAGCCAAGGTCGGTCATACAATGTGACTTTTGATTTTTTTGCTTTCCTTGTTCTGACTGGACACTAACATTCAAATATAAATTAAAGCACATTCCAAATGTGCACCAAACTCCGAATTTAAATCAACTTTGCATTATTTGCCACCTATGAATAACTACTCTTATTCACGTCCAGTAACAGAACAAGGGTGAAAGGCCAAGGGACTGTTTGGAATCCCTTTTCTAACCCCCAGTCCTTTGCATTGATATGGGTAAAGGCTGACTCAACTACTCAAGAAAGGCAGTGGCAGGATTCAGAACCATTCAGAAAATCCCTGCAAGCGACCTGCACACCCATCTGCCCCACGGTCACCTAACCATCAGCAGGATCTGAGGGTTCTCTTATTCCAGACTTCTTTCCAATTGACAAGATCAAACTTCTCCCCCACTGAAATAACAGAAGGTTTCCTGCGTACTTTCCTAGCTCAAGATGCTAGCTTAGGGGGACACCATCCCCCTTAGGATCTTTCTTTCCCTTTGCAGCCAATGGTGCAAACTTGCCTTTCTTCTTCTTCTTCCCTAATGTCTTCAGTAATGCGCTAAGTAAGTACTACAGTCAACTGTGTTGCTATCCTATGACATAACCCCTTAACCTCAATGGCTCTGAGTTCACCTGAAGCTATGGTGGCCAGTTTCTGCTAGCACTGTAACATTCCCACTGTAAGCACCCATAAGCCTTAATTTGATTGCCCTCAACAGCACAGAAGTACTGGGATTTTAGGCACCTGAGGGCAATCCTCCAACAAAAAGAGAAGGAAACTGGTGGATAAACACTCCAATTTCCATGAGCTCAGGGGGACAATTCTGAGAGTGTTCTGGAGCACCGATGTTCTACATGATTTCTTTAAAGCTCCCAGATGCACTAGCCCTGTCACTCACAGTGGAAACTCACTGATACAAGTACCCTTTATCAACCTTCCAAGCTTTCAATCCCCCCTCTTCCCACTCCCTGTCTTTCTTGATAGTATCTTCCAAATTAACTACCAGGGCCTAAGTTCTTGACTCAGGGATTGCTTTTGGTTAGTACCAAACTTAAGCAGGCACTTCAGGATCAATGCAGATAAAAAGTAACATGTGATTTTTTCACCTCCAAACTTGCTTTTTTTAAATTTTCTCCATCTTGTTTATGAAAAAAAAGAGATACCTAGTCACCTGAATCAGAAGCCTAGATGCTCTCCCAGATGTTCCATTTTCACTGTACCTATCCCACTGCCCTTGCCTTCAACTGAGCTAAAATATCACTTGTTCCTTGTTCTCGCTACCTGCCCTCCCCTGATCTCTTACACCACGTGCTCTCCAAAGCCTCTGTGGTGGTAATGTGACCTGAATGTGGCACCTCTCTTCTCCTTCCCCCTTACATTTTGAACCCTTCAGCAGTTCCCTGAGCACATGGTTAGAGACCAAGCTGTTTGAGAAGCAGAGATCTCCCTCAGCAACCATGTTCCTGCCTACTTGCTCAGGCCTAACTTCAGACAGTCCCCCACCTGTACCTTAGGATCCAACAAAACCAAATGGTTTGCAGATGTGCATATATAACCACCCTCGTATTTCCAAGTCTTTGCACCTGTATGTCTACCTGTCTGGAACGGACCTTCTACACTCGCCCATTTGGAGATTTCGCCCAAATAGAGGAGATTTACTATTCTACTTTTAAAATGTCATTTATAGTGCATTTCCTCTAGGAAAGCTACCCCAAATGCCTTCCAATGCTGACCCACACATGTGTGTGCCCTTTTTCTGGTTCTCTAATCCTCCATGATAACTTTTAACATACCTTTTTGCATCTTATAAGGACAGTATTGGTTTTTATGTTCTGAACACACTAAAAGATCAGTGGATTTTTGTGAAACTACTCAGTATCTGTAAGTAATGAATGAGAGGAACTTTCCCTCCTTACTACTTAACCTTAGAACATGATCTCACATGTTATAGACACACTTAGTACATCGACATAAAACTGGAGTTCGTTATGATCTATTTTTTCTTTTTTGACAAATAATCCATTCTTGATTTAGGAGGGTGTACACAAAACACTAATTGATTGGGAGTAATAGGTTATTTTCTCTTAATTGCCAATAAAAAATTTTAAAAAGCACACATGGTATCAATATTAAGTATGAAAATTCCTGTGTTATGTGTAAGTTAAAACTCTTACACATAGAAGAATAAACAATTTCTAGGGTACTTATAAGATCACACATATTACTAACCCATTACACATGATGATAACATGTATGTGGATTCACTGAGAAAGGTGGGGAGAGGGAGAAAGGGATGAGGATACCTACGCATGCTGGGTAACCTTGGGGAGGGAAAAGAATTCTGAGGTCAGTTAAGATCTGATGTTGAATATTAGACTAACTTTTCTGTTTGTGGACTCGAGCACATTACTATATTTGGTACGTCCCAGTTTCCTGTTAAAACCCATACTTTATAATGTTTCTGTAAGATAAAATAATAAAGGACACATGTAAATAATTTACTCATGTTTAGCACATGACAATTTCTTAAACCTGAAAGCTAAGCTACTATTCAAAGTATTTTTCGTTTTATCAGAGAGGGCCAAAAGTATTTGCTACCCATTTATGCAAACCATTTTAAAAGATTTTTTACTCTTATCATCATACCTCTTCATGTAGTTCTCTCCAACGAGAATTAAATGTCTCAAGTTCCTCATTGATCAGTTCGTCCATAACTCCACCATCTGTTAGGGTCTGTGCCAATATGCGAATCTGATTTGGGTTATCTTCTGAATGTTGCATCAAATTTTCAAGTGACTGAAACACATTTGCGAAAATTACTATTTCCCTTCTTTCTCTAAATATATTGAATTAACACAAAATGCTCAGTATCTCCTTATTTACATATCATTAAGTTAAAAGCAATTCCAAGCAATACTTAATTGGGATAATAAAGCATCAAAGACCATTGTTATTAAAAAATAGGATGTTTCTGCATGTATATCTTCATGGGCTTGTGGCAGGATTATGGACTGGGGCACTTAAATATTATTCACAGCCACCTTCTGCTTTGATGTCCTCTACCCTTAAACCTGGAAAGACAAATTACTCAATTTCTCAACTTCTTTTATAGCTAGCGATGGCTAAGTAACACGATTCTGACAATATATGCAGGTAGAAATTCAAGAGTAGTTTTCTGTCCCAAATTAAAAAAAAAAAGTTAAAACATTTAGAAAAAATCCCTTTGCCCTTCATACTTTTCACACACACATGGCTTATAAGTGGAGCAGCCATCTTTGCACTGAAAGGCAAGAAAGATGAGAATCAAGTCCTTCCACCTGATAATTTAATAGGATAAGTGCATCATCACACCCTTTGTTCTGGCTACCAGCCTTCTACTAATGCACTGTGTACTTCATCTTTTTTGAAAGATGCACTGCATGACTGATTCACAAGGAATGCTTGGTCAGTTCACATCTCTGAATAGGACAAGAGCAACATTAGACTCTGCTTGTGACCACTCTCACTGTTCGCCCATCCCTCTTCAGGTTTTACAATTCTCTTGAGAAAAGCAGAAAGTTGGATGCATGATGTTTAAGTTTCTGCTGTATGTAACATTCTAGAGTCTGAATTCTATCTAAAGAAACGTTTTTTCCTATTTTCTTCACATCTTAATTTATGTACCTCATTTTAGCATATTTACATGGATTGCATTGCAAATGGCCCTATATACAAAACATACGGCTAAATTACATATTCATTATATATAAAGGGTTAACCAAAAGAACAATAAAATGGATAGAACATAAATTATTGTTAGAAGTTCACATAACATCAACGTTTATACATGCCAATTCCTTTAAACTTTACTTTTGAAAGGTCTTCAAAATAAAACTTGAAAGTGTACTCAGATTCTGTAGTACTAAAATGTACGAACATTTTAAAGATATATTTCTGATATCAGAGCATGCTCATTTGATACTTCACAACATTCTGTAAGGTATAAATTCATGCTTTTAAATAATTTAAAATTATGGCTCAAAAAATAATAAAAGTATATTTCAATGCAATAAATGTAGCTTTTACACTGGAAATAACATTTTATATTATGATCCTGTTTAGCTCTACTCCAAAGAAGCAAATTTGTGCATTCAAACTGTCTTTGCAGGTCTGCCTGTGGTAGGTTCAATAGTAAAGAAAACTGGCGACATAGACCTTCATAATTTAAAAAAAAGGCAGATGTCCTCTGAAAGAGGGATTTTAAATGCTCTTTAAAACCTTGAAGGTTTCTAGGAGAAACAAAGGCTTCATTCAAAGCGCCAGTGCGGGGTGGGGGTGGGGGTGGGGGGGAGGCATTAGCAGGTATGCTCGCTCTGTACTGTTTTCCTTCTATTTACTTTCTACTTGGTACTGGGTGTCCACTGCATGTCAATTATGATCATCTAGATTAATTCACCACTTACATCAAGCACCTCAGAGATTTCCTCAACTCCACTAGGAATATTTTCAGTGGTTTTAAGTTTGAATTCTACTTCATTTAGCCACTTGTTTGCCTTCTCCAAGTATGACAATAATTCATGCCAGCACGCCCAAACTTCCTAAGAAAGAAATACATATCACAGATGAAATATTTCATACAAAAGTGAACTGTGACACTCTGGAATTTCCATTTTTAAAACTCTGAAAATAGAACATGTTTATTTCACATCTTTCACCTTTCCTATGCAGTAATAATTGAAAATGCAACTGGTCATGTTGATCATCTAATAGGTTTGTAATTACTAATCATTAAGGAAACATTCTATTACAGAAACTAATTAAAGAGTCAGTGATTTACTTTTTTAAATGAAAAAAGTTCATCAACATCAGAGTATGGAAAATAAAAGAAATAAAAGTATACCTCAAAATGCATATATAAATCTAACATTTCAAAACATTAAGCATGACCACTTTTCTGTGACCTCCTTTGAACTTTATCACATGTAAGTAACTGGATAGTTAACATTAAAGTACAGATTTAGCTATTGTGCTCTTTAAACCGTACATCATGTAATTTTTCCATAATACTAAGAAGACATATTTTTAATGAAAATCTCAAATTCCATTAAAGCGGGTATACTTTTGTTTTCTTAACAATCAATACTTTTGGGGTAGATTATTTTAAGTTTTATTTGCTATTATAAATTTGAGGTGAACATCATTAGAAATACGGATTTTTTTTTCCATATTTCAAGTGATTTCCGTAAGGTATATTAAGAGGAATATGACATAACTGTTTCAAGGATATGACTATTTTTAAATGGCTTTTCATATGTATTAAAAAAATGACAACTGTAATATACAAACATAGTCATATATAAAAAAGCAAAACTTCAGGATTGCAACCAGAATACATAAGTAAGTATTTTATGACTTTGGTATGGGAAAGGAGATATTAAATAAGACATCTTGTATTTAAAAAAACACATAAGACAGAGTTGAAGAAATGTGATTACATTAGAATTAAACGTTTCTATTCATCAAAAGACACCATAAAGAAATTGAAAAACGGCCTCGAACTTCAAGAAACAATAGCAAAATATGTAACAGGTAAGTAAGAAACGAATGCCACCAAGTAAATTAAAAGGTGAACAGACATCCCAATAGAAAATGAAAGGAAAATCTGAACCAGCATTTCAAAGAAAAAGATACATGCATACCCAATAAACAAATGAAAATATATCCATCCTTATTAGTAAGTAATTAAGAGAATGTAAGTCAAGATTACAATGTGATATGCAGGCCATGTTGACTGACTGACACAAATGAGAAATTTAACAATTTCAAGTGGAAGAGAAGATACACATTAACAACAATTTGTATTTATTGCTGGTGGGTGTGTATACTGGAATGACCGTTTTGGAAAACAATGTGTCATTCTCACTAAGGTGAATATACACATAAGCAACAATATAACAGCTCCACTTTTAGGTACACATCCTCAGAGAAACTGCTTTGTGTGGACAGCAAAGAGAGTTAAGAGAGTATTCATTTCAGCACTTTTTGTAATAACCAAAAATTTTAGAACAGCCTTGATGTCCACTAACAGTAGAATGTATAAATACACTGTGTTACATTTAAACAGAGAACACAGAAGTAAAAATTTCATCACACAGAACAACATGGATGAGTCGCAGACACAAAACTGTTGGGCAAAATGGGCAAGCCCTAGAAAACTGTTATGTTATGATTCTTTTAACACTCAAAACAAATAAAACGGAGCAAAATATCACTAGGTATCCATATATGTGTGATAAAAGATTTTTAAGCCAAGAAATAATCAAGGCAAATTTCTGGATTACGGTTATATATCTGCTGGGGAAAAAGGAGGAAGATGTGCTACAGGATAAGAACACAAAAATGGTCATTTTCCATTAGCTTTGAGATTGTAAATACTGGGCCAACCTATAAATACAGTAGTGCAATCACCACATCCCCCTATGCACCCCCTAAAACCATCAAAAATAGTCAAGGAAGGGAATTTTATTTCAAGAGAAACCAAAAATTCCGTCAGATTTCCCGTATTTTCACTTTGCTTATAGCCCTTGCAAATGATGGAGAGCATTCCCTCTGTGATTGATAAAAAGTATCAGTCTAACCTGCCTTACCACCCTACCCATACTTGCTTGGGATCTCATATACAGTTTCATACAGAAAGTGAAATTAAGTATTTTGCTTTAAAAGGTGCTAGAGGGGGCGCCTGGGTGGCTCAGTCGGTTAAGCGTCCGGCTTCGACTCATGTCATGATCTCACGGTTCGTGGGTTCGAGCCCCACGTCGGGCTCTGTGCTGACACCTAGTTCAGAGCCTGGAGCCAGCCTTGGATTCTGTGTCTCCCTCTCTCTCTGACCCTCCCCTGCTCATGCTGTCTCTCTCAGTCTCTCAAAAATAAATAAAACAAAAACATAAAAAAATAAAAATAAAAGTAAAAGGTGCTGGAAATCTTAAATCTGGGTCATTTCCAGCTCCTGCTGGACTACAGGCTGTCTTCCTTCTGGGCAGAGATCCCAGTGGGAAAATATAAATATCTCCTTAAATACCCGAGGGTACTTTAGAGCTCTGAAGATAAGGAGATGTGATTGGTAATGTGTCTTATTAACTTTGGTGCAGATTGAGGTAATGAACTACCTTGCTGATTTAACCGTCGGGATGGATGGCCCCTTGTGTCCTCGATGCAGCTGAAGGACACAGCTGGAGAGGCTGAATGTATTGGCTTTACAGGTCACCTCTGCGAAATAAAATGTAGTCTTGCAGCCTGGATTGGAGCTAAAAGTCACTTAAAATAACTGTTAAGCTTAACAGTTTGGAACTTAAAACTACTTTGAAATCACAGAACTCACACGGGCTCTGAAGAGATTACAAACAAAAAAAGGAAATTCCCATTCAAATTGGTGAATGGAGCTGATGTGGTAATCCCCCCACCCCCTCCTTCAGTAATACTGAAATGCTGGATAAATTCTAAAGGAAAGCACTGAAGTTCATGGCTGTTCTATGAAATATGAAAATCCTTACGCAGCAAAAACAAAGAGGGAAGTTAAGCACCTGTAGAAGTTGGGAGGCCAAGCTTAACAAAATACTGGAATATCAGAAAAGGATATATGACAATAAAGGCTAGGGTATTCAACACTACCTTGGGATGGAAAGAGAGGCACTGGTCTCATGCATTCCAGGAAGATGGAAAAGTGTAAAGTTGTGTGTCCTCTATCCTGGAAGCAAGAGCTATAAAATCCCCACTCACTGGAGTAAAAGGAATTAGCAAGGAAGCTGAGAATCCTTTGGATTTTGGTTGGAAACTAAGGATTCGCAGAAAAAAGCTGAAATCTCAGTTTATATCACACCTGAGACTAGAATGTAACATTTCTAGAACTCTGTTAGAAACATTAGGAAAAACCTCATAAGGACCTTCCAACAGTCCAGAGCAGAAAGGATCTCTAGTAAAACAATTCCTACCATAAGTGAGCTCAAAAACAAAACAAAACAAATTACAAGTCATGCGAGGAAATTCACTGCCATTCAAGATGGTCACTAGTTATAAAGAATCGTAGAATGCACAAATTATAATCTAAGGATAGCACAAATGTAAAGAACTTTATAATAAGTAAGTTTAGCTTGGTGTTAGAACTTGTCAGTAGGATCTATTTTTCTTGAGATTGGCATCCAGAGTTCATACTTAAGGGACGCCTGGGTGGCTGAGTCGGTTAAGCATCCAACTTCGGCTCAGGTCAGGATCTTGTGGTCTGTGAGTTCAAGCCGAGTGTTGGGCTCTGTGCTGAGAGCTCAGAGCCTGGAGCCTGCTTCGGATTCTGTGTCTCCCTCTCTCTCTGCCCCTCCCCCACTAGTGCTCTGTCTCGCTCTGTCTCTCAAAAATAAATAAATGTTAAAAAATAATAATAAAAATTAAAAAATGAAAGGATTAAGTTCCCTCCATTCTATGTTAGAATAGAAACTTCTGCTACATGTTTTCATAAGCTGTGGTCTAAAGAGAGGGCGCTGATATGGGGGGGCAATGGAGGATGTGAAGAGAGGAGAATTGGAAAGTGAGGCAATTCTTTTGTTTTTTTTTAAAGATTTTATTTTTTAAAGTAATCTCTACACCCATTGTGGGGCTCAAATTTACAACCCTGATAAAGAGTCACATGCTCTACCAACTGAGCCAGCCTCTGAGACAATTCTTTTTCCTCAACTTTTTATTGCAGTGTTTAAGAGAAACTCATCTGGTCCCTTTTTATTAAAGGATCTAAAATAACTTCACTCATCAAATGGGTGGGTGCACTCAGAAAAAGATTGTTGGTATGCATTCTCTACTGAGCTTCTGATATGGCCAAAGGGGAATCAAGGACAACACTTGGTTCCTGAGAGTTACGGGAGATGGGATTTGTCAGTGTCTGCAGGCTAAAATGAAATGTGGTGGGTGGCACGTGGGTGGCTCAGTCGGTTAAGCTTCCGACTTCAGCTCAGGTCATGGTCTTGCTGTCCCTGAGTTCTAGGCCCCACATCGGCTCTGTGCTGACAGCTCAGAGCCTGGAGCCTGTTTCAGATTCTGTGTCTCCCTCTATCTCTCTGCCTCTCCCTCATCATGCTCTGTGTCTCTCAAATAAAATAAACGTTAAAAACATTTTTTTAAATGTGGTGGGTAATTAAGACTCCAGGGCATCATGGAAACATGGGATTAAAGGAAGAAACTTTCAAGAGAATGTGGTTTAAAGGTACTAGCAAGAGTTAGCCTGAAATGTTGTTGAATACTCCAAAGTACCAAGAATGCAAAGAAGATCCTTTTGGGGGTTCACAGTCTATACGAATATGGATCCCTAAGAGACCACATCAAGCCTATAGAGAACAAACCAGATCAGTCAGTGGTTATAACCTACTAAATCTGGTGATAACATACTTTTCATCACAGATGTCTGTGGGTGTTAATGAAAGGGTCCAGCCACTGTGACCAGAAAAGAAAAGGACATTGATATGAAGAGTATATTTTCCCCTCATTATCCTCCCTTAAACCAACACTATACAATTACTATCCACAAACGGATTGGGAGGAGGGGACTCTGAGATCATTGTTTTTCTCACTCTCACCTTTGTATAATTTACTGAAGCCACAGATTGACCTAAACTAATGGAAGATGTTAATAAACTCTGAGATCAAACTTTAAGTAAGACTAAATTTTAATAATTGAAAGTGAATGAAACGTCGTAGGGTCAGACTGCAATAGTGATTAGGAAGCCAACTACTAGGCAGAAATTGATACTTGACATGGTTGGTTACAGGTACTGGAAAACCAAAAGTCTCTCATGCTCATTACTCACAGACACTTCTCAACCAAATGAACTGCATAGGCTTAAATTGTTTCACTAAAGGAACATAATTAATTATGCAAAACCAGAAGATTATATAAAGAGACAGATTTCAAAATAAGTAAATAAAGTTTTAAGAAATGGAAGATAACGTCTTTGAAACAATAGAAAAATATACACACATATAGAGGTAGATGTGCATATAGAGAGGAGTATATTCATATAATCAAAGGGTAAAATATGCAGTAGTCGGTTGAAGAGATACTTTGAGAAATGGAAGACAAATTTCAGAAAAATACATAGTACCCAAGAGACAAAAATGGAAATACAGAAACTATTAAAGGGAAACCTTTCAATAATAGCATATGGTGACAGATGGTAGCTACACTTGTAATGCGCATAGCATAATGTATAGAGTTGTTTAATCACTATGCTTACATTTGAAACTAATGTAATACTGCGTGTCAACCATACTCAAATGAATAGACAGAGATATAAAGCAAAATCTCTTGTCTGAGTGCTAGAGAAAATAAAACAAAGAATGGGAAAGGAAGGGAAGGGATGACATGGAGTTGCAGGGAAGTCAGAACTAATTCACTATCATGCTCCACGGGAGAGGGGCTTTTACCATCTAGGAAATTGCTTTCTGATGATATTTAAAGAAAACATTTAAATATTTTCTTATGTTCTTAATTTCTTTACATCATTACTATTCTTTGCTTCCTATTGGTCACGATGTCCATTTAACAGATATGCTAATCTCTCAGAAATCTATTTTGGGATATGTTTTCTAAAGGCATCTTTTATTTTCAGGTTAATAAATGTTTCAAGACTATTGAACTATCCCTCTATTTCTCATTTGTAATCACACTTACAACCTCTTCTATTTGAAGTTATAAAGTTATACAGTCCCTCTTTATTCCCTCTCCACTGGTTTGGAATACATATGAATTCTTTATCAACTATATTCACTGAGATGACTCAGTTCATGTGGAGGAAGGGGGCTTAATTTAAAGCCAAGCTAGTGAGCAGTATCTGGCAGCAGGAGCTTTTGGTGCTAGGTGAAGTTTTCTGCCCCTGGGCACAATCCTTACTGTTAGTAAACAGTATTTTCACAAGGAGGATCATAATTTATTTTTGATGCAGTTACACAGTAATCATTTGAGGCACATGAATTATTTATCAACTATTTTCAGATAAGCATAATCTAAGGGGTAAAACCATGAGAAAAAGATAAAGCAGCATTTATGATAATAAATATAATGTAAAATGTACACCCCCCAAAGAGCTAGACAACATGTCCTGTGAAGAACTCTATAGGGCATAGCAGTTACTAAAAACAATTATAATAAAATATACTTCTCCACCAAATACCTTTCTAAAATACTTATGATTTTATGCATATTCAAATATAAGTAAAGGTAAAGATCAGCTTCTATAAATTTTGGGAAAACTTGTAAGATTTTTGTGACCTAATAATAATGGTAATAGTAAGAAGAATTAGAATTACAACTGCTCACATTTACTGAGCACTAGGCTAAGTACCTGAAATAGAATAGCTCACTTAATTTTCCCAATACCCTATGAAATAGGGATTTTTTTTTGTCCATTTCACAGATAGAAAACATATTTATACAAGGTGAGTAACTGACCTAACGTCACAAACTTGGGAGTGCCTTTGTGAGAAATTCAAACCCAAGTAGTCTGACACCAGTGTTCATGTTCTTAATCACTGAGCATCACATATGACCATAAACTGACACATAATGAATAAAGATCAAGAAAAGCAACTGACTTCCAAGGTCTTGCATTTGCCATTGAGCCTGGTGCAGAGCCACTGGTAGTTGGTGGTCAGAGTGTCAAGTTCCTTTTGTAAGGCCTCTTGTGCTGCAGGGGGAGCCTGAGCTATGACACTATTGACGGACTCCGTAACGAGTTTCACTTTTGCTTCTTTTTGCTGGGCCTCTTCTTTGGCTCTCTGAAAAAATAAACAATGCTCTTTTACTTAATAGCAAGGCAATGGCTTTACTTCCAAAATGCATTCCTGTATGTCATATACTTTCTTCCCCACAAGATCCCGGTTAGATCGCTATTAGAAAGAGATTAATAAAAATAAATCCAATGGTGACGACAATAACTTCCGTTAATTTAGGTTTAGGAAAAATTTGAAATCAGAAAGAAAAAAAATATGATCAGAATGTAACAGCACTTTAATCAGAATGGTGTGCAAAGCAGTCTACACGTGGGTATGTATTTGCGTGTGCTCTCTTTCAAATATAAATGTGTGTGTGTGTATACACATGCCCCCCCCACACACACACAGAACAAGAAACAAGTATTTCAGTACAATGTTCAAAAATATCCCATACTCTAAAATTGAAATCATTTATAAATTACTCAGATGGATGAGTAATATTGAAATCAGTACCATTATCATTATTTAAATGAAAAATAATTGATACAGAAAGTCTTCTTAATGCTACATCCAGGACCATATTTTGATAAAAGAAAGTTCTATTCAGTAACTGAACAAATACAACAGTAAGAGGAGAATAGAAGCCTCTGATAGGAAGGAGGCTCACTGGTAGAGGAATGGGGAATGGAGATAGTAAAAGGGAAAGAGATTATAAGGGCACACTTATTAATCCGAGCAACCATTCTTGATGACTGGAGTTTAACTTGCTGGGAAGCTCTAGGAAACAGATGCCTCAGGGCTCCCCCCCCCCCTCAATGGTGAGGAATTGGGGTATTTATACACCACCTCCCATCACTGGTTGAAGGCTGTTGGGGGAATGTTAATTTCATAGTAGTGAAGCCTGACACACACCTTTGTATGTTTCAATACAATCACCTTATGCTTTTGGATTTACTCCCATAATGCCTTAAAAGTATACAATATGATGACAAATCCAAGTTGTTTTGAATGCTAAATGATTGCCTTCATTGATTTTAATTTATTTAATAGAAAACTGTAGCTCAAATTCTCAAATCTGTTTTTGGTATTACTGAGCATGAGCTTTGTGTCTATACAAACCCTATTTTGACTACAGTAAATTTAGCATGACAAACGATTTTGACAACATTAATCCCATTGTATGTGCTGCTGTGCCCCATGTCAGACATGCTGCATGTGCTACTTTGTTGGATCTTTAACAAAACCTTGTAGAATATTAGACATGAGAAAACTGAGTTTCAAAGTGTTTAACAAAGTCATCCTGGAAATTGTATCTGCTTTCTTCTAGTTCATGTTAAGCCCATCTCAAATTCTCCATGAAATGAAGAAGCAAGCTGTATGGGAGCCAATGAATGGAATACAATTCATACAAGCTACACAAAACCCATCAAAAATGCAAGATGAGGAACACTTCTTTCCTTCCTTTTTAGGCTTTCATGAATTCTTTTAAACAAACAAGCTTAGAAGGAGGGAAACATTCACAGGAGAAAAGGGGATAAAAATTTTTCACTGGAAGAAAAGGTAGAAAACTAAATGGTAGAATTTAGACAAAATCCTCATCAGAAATGATGTTTTTTCCCCCTCCTTTTATTTCCATGAACGTAACTATCATATGCTTGGACACCTTTCATTGTCAATATCTCAAACCAGTGGTTCTCAGAGTATGGTTCCTTAAAACCACTTTGGAACTTGGTCCCTGGCATCACCTGACAATTTGTTCGAAATAAAATTCTCAGGTTTTCCCCCAGACTTACTGATTCAGAAATTCTGGGGTGGGGCCTAAAAGTCTGTGTCTGAACAAGTCCTTTAGGTGAACGTAATGTTCACTCAGTTGTGAGAATCACGGTTCTAGTCTGTTACCCATATGATGACAAGAGTAAATGCATCTTTGTAGTTCTGGTAAGCACAGGGACTGGAGTTACAATAGTGTAAGTTAAAAAAAATATATATATATATATATAAAGAAGAAAACAGTTTAAACTGAAGTATCAGAGATTTTTTAAGGGTTTAACATAAAGTTTTACCATTTAGACATTGTAGAACTCCAAAAGAATTCTGAAGTCAGATATTGCTTATCAAACACTCTCCTAGGTTCTTTTATGTTAATTAAAAGGTTTTGTTTATAGGGGAAAAAAAGCAGTCATGAAAAGAGCACTATCAATTTCAAGTTAAGCACAGGAAATAAACATAAATAAACAGAAGGATGTCTCCACTTTTTCCCTGAGCAAATTACAGAGAGACGTCTGAGTAGGTCTGCCAGTCTCTTTTGACAATGAAGATAAATTTGCTCTCAACATGAGCACAGGTGGAAGACCGGACAAAGTACCATCACTACCCTCTACCTAGTGAAACAGACCTAAAGGGATTACCTTGACTGGCAGGCAAAAAACAAAAACAAAACAAAACAAAACAAAACAAGAAAATGGATCTTCTTGCCAACTCCCCTGGCTGTTGTGGTTACAGGCTGCCTGAGCTTTTCCTCTTTCCAGTATCACACCCATACTGGACCGATGTTGTAGCTATATCAGTTATTTCAACAAGTAAATAACATGGACTAATTTGGGTTAATCATATCAAGAACTGTGTGCAAAACTGTAAAATTTCAAACAGTCTGCTCTCTAGCACTGGAAAAGAGAAAAGGATCTGGTTAGCCAGATAGGCAAACTGTTCAAGGGGAGAGGGAAGAGGGCCAAAAGAGGGACAGAGCCAAACAAAGGAACTTGGAGAAGTACAGCAGCTGGACGCAAGCTCATTGCTGATTATCTACTTAGGGATCTGAGGCAGTGGCTACATAATATTAGAAGAGCCAGTGGAAACAGCCACGAGGGGATTGAGATGTGACAGGAAAGCAAACAGGGATGCATATGACTTGAAAAGAAAACAAAACAAAAGAAAAAACAGAATGTCTTGGAATCACTTGGGATGGCATGGCATGGGCAGGAATGAAATATATTCTTTACTCTTGGTTCTCCCACAGATACAGCCTGTGACTATAACTACATTATTCAATCTATCTGGGGATTTCAGTTTTTGGATCAGCAGAGGCAAGTGTGGACTATTTTGCTTCCAAAGTAACTTCTAGCTCTCACCATCTATGATATAATTTCCCTAAGACTGTCCTCCCCACAGTCAAATTTAAAATCATTAGAGTCCCTTGTTTGAAACCTTCCAATGGATTTCCCATTTCACGTTTCATGAAAACTCCCCCAAATCCTACAAAATTCCTGTATTAGCAGCTGTCGACGAAACCCCTCAAAATCATCTCAGGTCATTTATCCTGTTTTACTCTCTGCAGACTGGCAGGCTTCTTTCTCTCCCCAGCGAGCCTTAAGGTCTTTGCAGGAGCTCTTAGCTCTGACTGGAATGTGGTTCTATGAGTCTTATTTTAAGGCTTTTTATTAGGATTCATATCTCAGATTAAATATAATGTCTCACAAATTCCCTACATGTCAACCCTTTCTAAAAGTGGCATTTCACCACCTCCAACTCCCACCTAAGCCCTAATTATTTTTTTATTTCACAATCTTGGTTAATGTTTTAGGCAGATTACCATGATCTCAAAAGAGTTTTTTTATTTCTCCATTCAATGCCTGCCCTTCCTCGACTAGAATGTAAGTTCCAAGAAGTCAGGACACTTTTATGTCTTACTCACCATTATGTTCATCGTCTAAAATGGTATCTAGCACATAGTAAGTATGCGATTAGTGTTTTTTGCTTAAATGAATAAATGATATATAGTATTATTAGATTAGAATAATTTTGTAGCTTTTAATACTCTGAAAACTACCACCGTTTAGCCGAATATTGTCTTATATCCTCATATGTTTTAATTTTACTCTCTACGTGTGACAAATCCATATAATCCGGTGATATTTAAACATCTCAGTTTTAAAGTATTTTCTACTATTTCTTATAATAACTATTCACTGAATGATCACAGAAATTATATAATAAAGTATATGCAATTAATTTCATACCATACAGCATCAATGACAATAATAATGGTAATAATAATTACCTAGTGTTGGGTATCTATTTTTTGCCTGGCATTGCATGAGAACTTTCCTATTTCACCTTTATAACAGTGCTGAAAAGCAGGCACTTCGATACCTAGTCCACAAATGAGGGGTTCAAAGCCTATGGGTTTAGGTCACTCAACCATGTTTACCAACAGTTGGCAAGTGAACAAACCAGATTTTAAACCCAAGTGTCTGTCTCCATCATGATTTTGTTCGGTCATGAGGCCACGTGCCAAACAAAAATTTATTAATGTTTCATATAGGTTCATGTGGTTAAATGATGTGTTACTGCTAGTACAGAAAGATAGTAATTATCATTATAGTTATAAATCACTGAATGCCCACTCTGAGCAAGGCAATTTGCTTACATGTAAGTTCCAATTCTCAGTTCATATATTCAAGTTAGGAAATGACATGGTGGAAGATTCTTAAATACAGAGAACCGGGGATTGCTAGAGGGGAGATGGGTTGGGAGATGAGTGGGGGGATGGGCTAATGGGTGATGGGCATTAAGAAGGGTACTTGTTGGGATAAGCATTGGGTGTTGTATGTAAAGTGATGAATTACTGGGTTCTACTCCTGAAATCAATACTACACTGTATGTTAACTAACTTGAATTTAAATAAATAAATTTAAAATTCTTAAAAATCATATGCATGTAAAACTTTAATAAAAACTTTAAAATTAAAAGAAAAGGAAAAGAAAATGACATAGTGTAGACATAACAAAGTAGAGATCGCTGAGTTGTCCAAGGCCATACTGAAATGTCACTGTCCAGATTGAACTTCAGGCCTCACCTCCCAGTCCCTGCTACATACTACTTTCCTTGGTCCTAAATCACTATTAATTTTTATGCTACTGTTCAGAAGAAGTCCATGTAAACTCAGTCCTTTTTATTCACATTAAAGGCCATCCGTTAAAGTATTTAGTATCCAAATTCTTAGAAACTCTTTTAAGCCACCAAATCAACACAGCCTGCTAACTACATTTTCAGCTATCATGGCATTAAGACTTGACGTATTTTCAATTTGAATTTTCATTACTAGAAAGAGCTGATGTAACTAGCTGATTCTCATCTCTTAACACTATATAATTTCATGGGGAAAATGTTCCTTACAGTGATAGTCCATATTCATATTTTGACCACAACGCATTAAAATTTATAAACAAAAGTTTTAGAATCCACAATGTATACTGAACTTGAAGCGGAATTCATTAAAAATCAACCTCCGCTATTAAACCAAGGAAAGAGCAGATAGTGTGGAGTCATAATGTCAAGCAATGTTGCATCTTTCCTTTTTTTTCTTTCTTTGCCTCATTTTACTTGGTTTATTTTACCTTCATCTCTTCAACTGCAGTCTGTAATTCATCTGGGGTTTTATATTCAAAATCTCTCTCTAGGTATTCTTCTTCAGCTTGCGTCATCCATTCGTGCATCTCTGACAGATCTTTCTGAAGACTTACAGTTTTATCCAAACCTCCCTTTAAGGCTTCCTTTCTGGCATAGACCTTCCATAAAACAAAGCAACAAGCAAAGCATGAATACTGAAAGTCACAAAGCATTGTCATTATATTATTACTTAACAGTATGTAAATAACAGAAAGTCTAGATAGAAAAGATGAAGCAAGAAGTAAAAAAGCTTATATGAATGAGGAAATAACTCATGGCAATTGGTTACACTTAATTTCACATAAGTGTTAAAATAAGATGTAGCCATTTACTTGTCATATGTAATAAAATGAACATATTCCCCTAAGACTGATTTAGCTGTGTGTGTGGCTATGCTTTTCTGTGAATAAGGAATAGAGAAAAGTATTTTTTCATAATATGTTTCAGTTGGATATGTAAATTTATTGGCACAATTTCTAATGTTCATAAATCTGAGTCTACTCTTCCACTGTATTTTTTAATTAGTCTTCCACTTTAAAGAATGAATCATACAAAACACAGTATACAAATTATGGCATGAGTAATTGTAAATATCTATGCCCCCAATGTGGAAGTACCCAAATATATAAAACAATAACTTACATAAAGAAACTCATTGATAATAATTCAATAATAGTAGGGGACTTTAACCCCCCACTTAGATCATCTATGCAGAAAATCAACAAGGAAACTATGGCTTTGAATGACATACTGGACCAGATGGACTTAAAAGATATATTCATAACACTACATCCCAAAAGAACAGAATACACATTCTTTTCAAGTGCACATGGGACACTCTCCAAAATAGAACACATACTAGGTCAATAATATGGCCTCAACAAATACATAGTGACTGAGACCATATCATGTATATTTTCTGACCACAAAGCTATGAAACCTGGGGAATGTGGGTGGCTTAGTCAGTTAAGCATTCAACTCCTGACTTCGGCTCAGGTCATGATCTCACAGCTTTGTGGGTTCGAGCCCTGAAGTGGACTCCATGCTGGCAGTGTGGAGCCTGCTTGGGACTCTGTCCCTCCCTCTCTCTTTGCTCCTTCCCCACTTGTGCTCTCTCTCACTTTCAAAATATAAATAAATAAATAAAGTAATTTATTTAAAAAAAGCATGAAACTTGAAGTCAACCACAAGAAAAAATTTGGAAAGACCAAAAATACATGGAGGTTAAAGAACAACCTACTCAAGAATGACTGGGTTAACTAGGTAATTAAAGAAGACAGAAAAAAATACATAGAAACAAATACATAGAAACAAATGTAAATTAAAACATGATGATCCAAAATCTTTGGGATGCATCCAAGACAGTCATAAGAGGAGGTATATAGCAATACAAGCATACCTCAAGAAGCAAGAAAAATCTCAGGTACACAACCTAACCTTACACTTAATGGAGGCAGGAAAAGAACAAATGAAGCCTAAAGTGAGCAGAAGAAGGGAAGTGATAAAGATTAGAGCACAAATAAATGATATAAAAACCAAAAAAAAATCCCAGAGAACAGATCAATGAAATTAGGAGCTGGTTCTTTGAAAGAAATAATAAGATTGATAAACCCCTAGCCAAACTTATCAAAAAGACAAGAGAAAGGACTCAAATAAAATCACAAATGAGAAAGGAGAAATCAAAACACCACAGAAATACAAAGTGGCACGAACCCTGTTCATTTCAGCTTTGAAGGCAGCAACATATTAGAAACAAATCCAAATGTGCTTCCATGGAGAATAAGTTAAATAAATTGTGATATAGATAAACACATGCGTGTGCGCCTGCACGCGCGCGCGCGCACACACACACACACACAATGGGATACTATGTAGGACCAATACATCTGTACTGAAGTGAAAGTTGTTCAGTATATAATTTTAAGTTAAAAAGCAGGCTGCAAAACACTATGTGTAGTAATAGGAGACTTGTGCTTTTTAAATCTTCATATATTCCTGAAGTACTCATTTTAAACAGTAGAATGTATTACTTATTAACCAGAAAAACAGCAGAGCTTTAAATATCTAAAATAAAATTATGAATGCTAATCACTTGTTACAAAGTAACCTGTTGTACCACACTGAGGGAAAAACTTCAGTTTGGTACTAGAATGATTATATATTGCTTCTCTTTTACCTTAAGAAGTAACTTTATTCCAATGATGTCAATTCTTTTCTGTGAAATTAAGCAGAGTTCTATCTTTCAAGCAATGTAATTTTAATTGAAGTCTTAATACATAATGCATAATTTTAATATAATGAAGTTTTCACGTACTTTATCCAATACTAAGTATGTGCAGAACCATATTAATTTTCCTTATTCTTTACAACCATCTTAAGCCTAATATAATTAAATTAAAACAACTTTCAGTTCTTTACTCTCCTTGGTGAATGTAGTCCCCGATCTATTGAAATGTAAACAAATGCTTCACTGTGACACAGCTAGAACAATATATCTAACAGTTACACTAATTAAAGTATAAAGACTATTTGCATAATCAACGAGCTTATAATCAGTGTAAGTAAACAGGTTGCTCAATTTCTACTTAGATCTTCTGCTATAATCTTTTCAGGCAGTTGGCAAAGTGACAATAATATTAGAATGGCCAATGGAACTTAGACAAAGACTTGTAGTAAAAAGAAAAAAAAATTACCACATGCTATTAAACTAAACCAGAAGAAAGGGATCAGGACTGATTTTTTTTTTTTTTAAAGGAAAAGCAGGCAGGAAGTTATTCTGAGGTGACAGCACAAATGTACTGAAAAGAACATCAGCTTTGGAATCAGGAAACCTGGACTCAATCATTAGCAAGTTAAGTGAACCTGGAGACAACACCTCATTTTTCTTTATCTTTGCTCTATTACTAACCTAACAGTTGGACCAGATGATTTCCAAGGTCTTTTCGAACCTTAACGTCCCACAGTTCTATGCCTGATCAGACAGAGATATCAATTTTTTGTTTCATATTTTAGAAGGATCTGTAAAAAGGTTTAGGTAATTTTTCCCTTACCTTTATCATTTTAGTGATGCCAACATTCTAGCCTTAAATTGCCCAATCTATCCCAACAGTTTCAGATTATATTGCCAAAACTACGATATAAAACAGGAAGTTCTTCATATTTCCTGTTCTGAATTCCTGAATCCAACATTCAGCACTGCCCTTCCTCACTTCACTCCCCCCATCCCTAGCTTTATTTAGATATAATTGGCATATAACACTGTATAAGTTTAAGCTATGCAATATGATTTGATAAACATATGTACTGTGAAATGATTACAGTAGGATTAGTTAATACCTCCATTACCTCACATGACTACCATTTTTTTTTCTTTTTGTAGTAAAAACATTTAAGATCCACTCTCTTAGCAACTTAGAAGTATATAATACAGTATTGTTAAGTATAGTTACCATGCTATACACTAGATCTCAGTAACTTATTCAGCATATAACTAAAAGTTTGTAACATTAGATTGAAATCTCTCCATTTGCCCCACCCCAGCCCAGATAACCACCACAACTACTCTATTCTAAAGTTCACCTTTTTTAGATTCCACATAGATTATATAGTTATTTGGTTTTCTCTGATTTATTTCACTTAGCATAATGCCCTCAAAATCCATCCAAGTTTTTGCAAATTGCAGGATTTCCTTTCTCACATCTGAATAATAATCCATTGTATGTATGTACCTGTGTAGGTATGTGTACACACACAAATATGTGTGTGTACACCATGTCTTCTTTATCCAGTCATCCAATGCTGGACATTGAGATTGTTTCCATAGCTTGACTATTGTGAATAATGCTGTAATGAATGTGGGGGTGCAGATATCTCTATGAGATTCTGATTTAATTCCCTTTGGAACTATATGCAGAAGTGGGATTGCTGGATAAGGCAGCCCTATTTTTTATTTTTTTGAGCAACTTCCATACTGTTTTCCATAGTGGTCGCACCAATTTACATCCCCATCAATGGTGCATGAGGGTTCCTGATGATTTTCACCAACACTTGTTACCTCTTGCCTTTTTTGATGATAGCCATTCTAACAGATGTGAGGTCATGTTTCACTGTGGTTTTGATTTGCACGTCCCTGATTAGTGATGCTAAGCATTATTTCATGTAACTTTTGGCCATTTGCATGTCTTCTTTGGAAAGAATGTTTATTCCGTTTCTCTGCCCATTTTTAAATCAAATTGTTTTCCTATTGATTTGTATAAGTTGCTTACAAATTTTAGATAATAACCCCTTATCAGATACATGGTTGGAAAATATTTTCTCCCATTCTCTAGGTTGTCTTTTAATTTTGTTGGTTGTTACTTGTGATGTGAAGATGCTTTACAGTTTGATGTAGTTCCATTTATTTTTCTTTTGTTGCTTGTGTGTTGGTGTCATATCCAAAAAATCACTGCCAAGATGAACATCAAAGAACTTTCTCCCCGTGTTTTCATCTAAGGGTTTTATGGTTTCAGGTATATTAGTCTTTAACCCATTTTGTGTTATTTTTTGTGGTGTAAGATAGAAATCTAATCTCATTCTTCTGTGTGTGATTATCCAGTTTTCAAAATACCATTTGTGAAAAGACTTATCCTTTTCCCATTGAGTAACTCTAACTCCTCTGTCAAATATTAGGTAACTGTATACATGAAGGTTTATTTCTGGGCTGTCCATTCTCTTCCATTTCTTTATGGGTCGATTTTTACACCAATACCATACTGTTTTTATTACTACAGGCATGTAATATAGTTTGAAATGAGAAGTATGACACCTCTGACTTTGTTCTTTGGTCATTTTTGGCCTTTTGAGGTTCCATACAAATTTGAGGAATGTTTGTTCTATTTCTGAGAAAAATGCCATTACAATTTTTAAAAAATTTTTAATGTTTATTTTTGAGAGAGAGAATGGGGGAGGGACACAGAGAGAGGTAGACACAGAATATAAAGCAGGCTTCAGGCTGTCAGCACAGAGCCCGATGCAGGGTTCAAACCCACAAACCATGAGATCAGTACCTGAGCCCAAGTAGGAAGCTCAACCAACGTAGCCACCCAGGTACCCCTGTCATTAGAATTTTAATAGGGATTGCAATGACTCCATAAATGGCTTTGGGTAGGATGAACATTTTAATAGTATTAACTCTTCTGATCCATGAACAGAGGGTATCTTTCCATTTATTTGTATTTTCTTCAATTTCTTCCATCAAAGCCTATAGTTGTCATAGCACAGATCTTTCACCTCCTTGGTTAATTAAACTTGTTCCTTTTGTTTTTGATATTATCATAAATGGGGTTGTTTTATTTCTTTTTCAGATATTTTGTTGATAGTGTATAGAAATATAACTGATTTCTATATAGTTCTATACATTTATTTTGTGTACTGCAACTGTTATTAATTACAACAGTATTTTGGTGGAGTCTTCAGGACTTTCTCTATATAAGAACACATCATCTGCCAACAGACAGTTTTATTTTTTCCTTTCTGATTTAGATACCTTTATTTCTTTTTCTTTCCTAATTTCTTTGGCTATGATTTCTAGTACTGTGTTAAATAGGAGTGGTAAGAGTGGGCACCCTCATCTTGCTCCTGATCGTAGAGAAAAAGCTTTCTGGTTCTCACTGTGCAGTGTGATACTGGCTGCAAAGTTGTCATATATGGTTTCTATTATGTTCATATATGCCATATAAAAGGCATTCCTTTTATACTGAATTTATTAAATATTTTCATGAAAGGATGACAAACTTTGTCAATTTTGTCATTTTTTTCTGCAACTATTTAGATGTTCCTTTTTTGTCTTTCATTCTATTAATACAGTGTATCCCAGCATGTAGTATATTTTCATTTATTTTCATGTTACTAATTAACATCCTTCAATTTAAGCTTGATCTCCTCTCAGCACTTCTTCTAAGGCAGGTCTAGTGGTGATGAACTCCCTCCACTTTTGTGTGTCTGTAAAAGCCTTGATCTCTCCTTCATTTTTCAAAGACTACTTTGCCAGACAGTGTATTCTTGCTTAGCATTTTTTTCTTTTTTTTTTTTAAGTTTATTTATCTGAAAGGGAGAGCACAAGTTGGGGATGGGCAGAGAGAAGGAGGGAGAGATAGGGAATCCCAAGCAGGCTCTGCACTGTGAGCATGGAGCCTGACAGATGCAGGGCTCAAACTCATGAACTCCAAGATCATGACCTGAGCTGAAGTTGGACCCTTAAGCAAACGAGTCACCCTGGTGCCCCAGCAATTTCTTTCTTTCAGCACTTTAAATGTATCTTCCCACTGTCTCCTGGCATGTAAGGTTTCTGCTGAGAAATCCAAAGAAAATCTTACGACGTTCCCTTGTAAGAAAAAAAAAATGTGAAAATGATTACAGAGAACTTCATTTAAAATGGAGTCACGACGACCTGAAGAGAAAGCTGTCACATATGCACCACCCCTTGCGGCCTCTACATAACCAGCAGCAAGAAGGAAGCTCTCTTCTTAACACCAGGAACAAAGGGCTACCCAAGGCCTGCAGTCAATGAGAAAATGCTACAACCTTAAACTCTTGTTCTTCTCCAAAAACCTTTTGTTCGAAACCACCTTCCCCAATTTCTCCCTAAAACTTAATAAAAGCTGACCTTGCTTTTGTCTCTTCAGACTTCCCTAAGGTTTCCCATAGTTCAATTGTCCCAAATTGTATCTCCTCTACTATTCCCAAATAAACTCATTTTGCTAAAACAAACAAAAAAAAAGACTATTTTATTTTTAATGTCTCTTGGGGAATATGTTTTCAAGTTGAAATTTTTTGGTGACCTACAAGCCTCGTGAATTTAGATGGTCAAATCTCTCTCCAGATTTGAAAAGTCTGCAGCCATAATTTCTATAAATAATTTTTCTGCCCCCTTACCTCTCTCTTCTCCTTCTGAGACTCTAACAATTCAAATTATTTCCCTTAATAAAGTATTTCACACTGCATATGGATTTTTTTCTCATTCTGACTAGACAATTCAAAGGTCTGGTCTTCTACTTCACAGATTATTTTCTTCCACTGCATCCATTCTATTGCTAACACTATTACATTTTCCATTTTTTTCATTGTATTCTTTAGCTCTCAGATTTGTGTTTTTATGATTTCTATTTCTTCTTAAAAATTTTTTCATTCTGTTCATTTATTGTTTTCCTAATTTAATTGAATAGTCTTTGTTTTCCTACAGCTCACTGAGTTTCCTTAGAAAAACTATTTTGAAGTCGTTATCAGATAAGCTGCATATCTCCGTATCTTTGAGGTTGGTTACTGGAAAATTATTACGATCCTTCCTTAATTTTCCATGTGCCTTGAAGTGTGGCAACACTATCTTTGCATTCACAGTAAAAGTCACCTCCTCTAATCTTTACTATCTGCCTTATGAAGACAAATACCTTCTGTCAACCTTGTTAGGGATTCTGAGGCTATCTGAGACCTTCTATGAATATGATTTTTCCACAATTCTCATTCTCTATTGTGGGGGAATTCTTAAGCTTGTATGCCTTCTCTTCATGTTGTAAAAAACCAGACCCGGTATTGACAGCCTCCCTTTTGCTTTCCCGAGTGGGGCTCAATGTTCAGGTGTGTGGTCTCTCCAAGACTTGCAGATTTAGACCAACCTTCTGTTCATATTCATTAGCGTCCTGCAAAAGCTCACCCTTGTCACCAGTCAGAGTATGCACAGGGAGCCAGCCAAAGAATTGGGATGCAAGTGGGTGTGGCATGAAGGGCAGTGGCGATACTATGGGAAGTTGGGGAGAACACTGGGCAGAGTGACCCCAGTGGCTGGTAGGCAGACCTCCTGATGGAGTCAGTGATATTTTTATGATCTGTGTACTTTTAATACAGTCTCCAGCCGTGGTTACTGTTCTCCCAGCTGCTCACTACCCCAAACTAGTGTAGTTCACAATTCAGTACTGTGGATGGAGGAGAGAGAAATGTTCCTCTTTGGTTAACATCTTGCTGGCTGTGGAGGCTGGGCACTCACTCACATGGTCTCACTTTTCTTCACAAGAGAAACCAGGATTCTGATCAGGGCTCTCTTGGCACTGACCTGTGTCACCTTGGAGGAGGAATGATGCACGTAAAGTCAAACCTTTCCTCATACCCTCTCCAATGCATCCAGTCTCAGAATTTTTTAGTTCTGTGTATTTGATCTTCTCCACTGGACTCTTAGACTTCCAAAATGGCTCCGCTTTCTGTGGGTGATTTTCTAAATCAGTGTTCTCCAGGGGCTACCAGACCAGGGCTTAAAAGGGCTGGAGATGGTTCATGGACTACTGCAGGGTTCACGGGGAGTAGACCCTATGGAGAGGGTGAGAGTGCTTCCAAGTACCTTGGCATATGGTGCTGGATCATACAGCTTCCACAAAGGCACAAGGAGACAAGAAAACTGGACTTAAGAGTTTGGGCTTGGATAAATGGAAAGATGAAGTTTCATTTATTCTCCCAGGGTAACTATTAGAATAGTAAACTAGGGAGTATGTAAGGCATTTGGGGTGCATGATAGATTTAATATATCTATTCATCAAAATGGAGGTTTTGAGTCAGAAGATGGATATGCAGATCTAGGATTTAGGAAAAAGCCCAAATTATAACAAAACTGTGGAAGCCCTAACTTACACATAACATTTAAAGCCATAAAACTGAATAAGTTTACCTAGAGATTGAGTGGTGATAAGGAACAGAAGTCCAAAGACAGAGCCTTGGAATGATTTCAAGTTTAGAGGTCAAGGCAAATGAACCACTAAAGATCCTAACAGTGGTCATGGAAACTGAAGGCAGACTAAGAAAGAACCAAGAGAAAATGATGATAGAGAAGCCAATTAAACAAAGATAAAGACTAAACAATGGATTTAGTGATGTGAATTCATTAGTGACCATGACAAAAATTGCTTCAGTGCAGTGATGAGGATGAAAACTTGATTAGGGGGCAATTAAGAGAGAACAGGAGGAGTGGTATGAAAAGATTTTCTGTAAAGAGGATCAAAAATGGAGAAGTGGTTGGAGGGAATGTGAAGCAAAGTTGTTTTTTTTTTTTAGATTTTATTTTTAAGTCATCTCTACACCCAGTGTGGGACTAGAACTTACAAGACCAAGATCAAGAGTAATGTTCCACTGACTGATCCAGCCAGGTGCTCCAAGGGGTATCTTTTTTTAATGACAGGAAATATTACAGAATAGTTCCCTACTGATGGAAATGATCCAGTAGAGGAAAGAAATACATTGTTTCTTCTTTAAAAGTTTATTAATTTTGATAAAGAGAGAGAGAGTGAGTGAGCACTCGAGCGAGCGTGCCAGCGGGGGGCTGGGGGGAGGGCGGGGCTGACAGAGAGGAAGAAACAGAGTCCCAAGCAGGCTCCACATTCTCACTGCCGAGCCCAGTGCAGGGTTCAAAACCACCAATCACAAGATCATGACATCAGCCAAAATGAAGAGTCAGACACTTACCCAAATAAGCCACCTAGGCACCCCAAAATATACTGTTGATGTAGGAGGTAGGCAGATGTTCAGTAGGTGGCATAACATCTGTGTGATGAAAAAAGAGGATGGTATCTGACATGTAAGTGGAAAGGCTGGCCTTATAGAGGAGTACAGACAGGTCACTCATGTTAACAATGGGGAAATAGAGTCGTTAACTAACGTGCATCTCAGTGGGACTTTGTGCAAGTTCCCTTCTGAATGCTTCTAGTTTGTTCACTGAAACACAAAGGTAGTTAATTGCCATACAGGAAGGAGAGAAGAACTGGTAGAGATCTGTAAAAAGAAATTTGTGAAATACTCATCAGAGGAGTGGGGCTGTGAATGGGTATGAAAAATGCAGTAAGATTACCAAAAAGCACCAAGGGGTTACTTGAGGTTTACACTCATGATTTCCAAGGGAGACCAGCCAGTATGCTATGTGTTTTCCTCCTGCCATGTTCATCCTTCCCAGTGCAGGCACAGCATCAGCAGAAAAATGGATCTAACCTAGGTTGGGTATTGTCACATGGATAGGATACAGAAAGACAGGAGAGGACAAGAGAGTTGAGGGAAAACACAAGGGGTGCTTTTAATGATGGATTATAGAATCTACTTTGAGTAAGGAATGACCAAGACACGATGAAATGCTTCTTTAATGAGAAGCTGGTAAGATCACTGGATTATGCATTCCACTAGGAAGGAAGAATTTTTGAGGGTGGATTACTGGGGGGAAGGAGCTGGAAAGTAAGGTGCTGATGGCTGCAGAGTAGAGTACCTGAGGCTGAAATTATGGAGAAGTATCCGGTAATGACAATGTCTAGGTTAGGAGGCTGGGAATGGGTAGCTAAGGTAGAGTAGAAGACACAATCATTGGAGGAGCTTTCAAGGTAGTGAGGGGTGGAAGAGTCATCTGAGCAGACACTGAAATCAGGAAGAATTAAGACAGGGATGACAGAAAGTCAGTTATTAAAATATTCAAGAAATAAGGAAGAGTGACCCAGGGACCTGGCGATGACTGTACCCAAAAGCTTCAGTGAATGAGAAAAAGACAGTAATTTGCAAATTATGAGAATGACATCCTTCTAACCTCTATATCCAGTGTTTCCTGGTAACTACTATAAATTTATAGCTGCTATTAATTAAAATATACAATCAGGTACTATTTATTTGTAAATGATACATAGTCTATAATTTTACACATGGAGGCTTATGTCTACTTCATGTCTGCTTATTTTATTTACCAAGCATGTACAGGGTAGTTACTCTGTGCTACGTACTAGTCTACACACTTTACAAGATGAACACATTTGAGGAATATTATAAAATTCTTATAAAGTAGGCATTAATATCATCACATATAAAGACTGGAACTGAAGCACAGAGAGACTAAGCAACTTTTCCAGGATCACACAAGTAGTTTATGGTGGTGGCAAGATCTAAACCAAGGCCATATGGTTCCAGAGCTCCTGGTCTTACACACTATGTTTGCCTCTGAGTCCATAAGAAATCCTTCTCCATTCTTAAGAATTTTTAATTTTATTGGACAAGCATTTCAGGGAAGTGAGTCTAGGAAATCTTTTCATTGTGAGATGGGAGTACCTTATATAAATGGTATCTTTATTTTTATATCCATAGTTTATGTGCCCAGTTCAAGATGCACTTCTAATTGTCTACTTCTCCAAAGTAAACACGACCAAAATGGCAGTACTGAGCACTCTACTAAGCTAGTCAATTTTGTTTCTTCTTCAGGCCCAAGTCTTTCTTTCATTACTTAAAGGCACTGCGGCCAACTCTGCTGCTTAAAACAGAAAACTCTGAATACACTGTGTTCCTCCTTCTCTCTGGACGTTAGGCAAGCACTCTTTACTAGCAAATACTGTCATTTCCAAGAGGATCTGATTAAATGAAGAAAAAAATGTGTCATGTTAGAAAAAGAATAACAGCCAAAGGTGGGTGTGAGTGTAAAATCCCTGACCAAAAATGTAACAATGTTGGAAGAACTTGCCTAATTGGCAAAGATAAGAAAAAAAAATAAGACTGCATTACATAAACATAATGTTGAGCACACTGAGTGACATAAGCTTACAGAAGACAGATACTGCTGAAAGAGTTTCAACAAAGTTTGAGTCACACTAGCACTTTGGTCCAGTTTTCCCAGCATAACATATCCCTTCCACACATTATTTGCTATATAATGGGAAAATACACATAAACAGTAACGAGAGACAGAACAACAAGCATTAAAAGCATTTCTATTTCTATGGAAGACTTTGGAAAAATATCAGGAAAGGTTTAGACAGTGAACCAAACATAATGTCATCAGAGGATGATGTATTTCAAATTTCTTCATGTCTCTCCATCTCCACTAATGCCCTCTGTGCCCTTTGCCAGTAGTACTTCCTAACTGGACAACTACAAATCCTACCTGCTTCCGCTTGTGCCCCTTCCAGCCATTCTTCATAGGGTAGGAATACAGAGCAAAGTTTTAAACAACCACTTTAGATGATGCTGCCTCTGTATCTAAAAGCCTAATACCTTTCCAATGCACTTAACGTGCATACTAAGTCCTCACTATGACTCATGAGACTGTTCATGACTTATTTCCCACTGGTTTTCCCCTGGCTCACGCTGTTCCACTTAGGCTTCTGTTAGGTTCCTCACATGCTCACTCTTCTCCCCGCCTCAGTAGTTTCTCCCACTTCATCCTAGACCCGCACTTTTCCTAGTCCTCGTGTCAAAGTGCCAGGTTCTTTGCACTAATCAGGCATCAGCTTTAATTACACCCCTTCAGAAAAGACTTAACTGCCTACCCAATAAAAAGCCGGCTCCCTGCTCCTTAAGTCTCATTCAGAGCATTCTGATGGCTTCATTCAGAGCATTTGTCAACATTAAAATTAGGCATTTGTGCGATATTATGTTAACTCATTTACTTTCCATCTTCTCTAATAAACCATACCCTCCGTGAAGATATTTACCATGTTTATTTTCTTCCCTACTTACATCTGTTACAAAATGTTTAATAATATATACTGAAATATTCTAATAAGTAATAAAAATAGTAAAAATGTTTCTCTAAAAATCATGTATTTTATTTATATATATATATATATATATATATACACCTAGTTGCTTTAATAACCATATGACATAATACTGTAAAGATATGTATAGTTATGAAACTCCTTCCCTTGCCCCCTTCTTTTCAGTATGGTTCACTAATTTGTGAGTCATTTGAATGATGATTATCCTTTATTTTAGAAATAACTAAAATTTTGGGTTTTTTTAAGTTTATATTTATTTATTTTGATAGAGAGTGTGTGCGTGCATGCAAGTTGGGGAGGGGCAGATAAAGAGAGAATCCTAAGGAGGCTCCACACTCTCTGAAGAGAAACTGCTGTGGGGCTCAAACCCACAAACATGAGTCATGACCTGAGCCAAAACCAAGAGTCAGATGCTTACCCAACTGAGCCACCCAGGCACCCCTAAAATGTTGTGTGGTTTTATCTGGAAACAAAACTTTCCATGTATATTAGGCATTTGGACAGTATTGTCTCTAACTGTTTGTGTGTGTAGTTTTTTTCAGATTCTGGCATGTAAAATCAAATGGGTTAATTTTAATTCAAGAAAGAACATCACACCCCATTTTGTGTGTAGCCATTTCTATAATGCATAGATTTACAGTTTGTTTCCAATTCTCTCTGGAGCCCTGAATTAGGCCAAACACCCAGGCCTGGCTTCTGTGCTTTTACTGTACTGTCTTACTTCTCTTCCTGACTGCATGATACCTTCCTTAAGAAACATAGATCACTTGTCCATAAGACCAGAGCATACCCAGTGTGATACATTCCAAGCAGAACCAGGGAGATGTAAAATATTCTAGGATGAGATGAAAACACGGATGGGATCTATGAAATTTTTGTTACAAAGTAGTCTAATGCGTTTATAGTTCTCTTAAAAAACAGGTGTGTGGTATATTTTACAGTGGACAGAGGGTCTTAAAGAAGGCCATTTTAAGACTAGAGATACTTTAAAATTTACACTTCTCCAATATGTAAAAACTTGAGGTCTCAGTAATATTGTTGACTTTATATATATGTATATGCATATGTGTATGTATACGTGTGTATATATATACACATATATATATATATGCTATCGTTTTCCCTCTTGCTCTAAATTGTCCTTTCCATTCATCCATTAGAAACGTTCAACAAACAAATGCCTTTCACACTGGCCTTGCAGGAAAACATAAATGGTATAATCTGTTACCTAAGTAATATTTTTTTTTTCCTGAACATTCTTCTAGAGCTAGCTTATTCCAGAGAAGAATGCAAGCTAGCTGACCCAGGGCTATCTCGTCTGTGAGTTAATAGAACTGTTGAGCATTTGCCAGTGACAGTATTAGCTGGGTGACTTGCCTTGCCTTTTACTTTTCTAAATTCTTTCCTTTTTCAAATTTAATTTTTGCCTTGTGGCATGATTTCTTTTCAACTTTGAGAGGTTACTTAGAAATAACGAAAGACTGGCTACGTCTAATACACATAAGATGAAACCTCTCATTAACTTCAAAAAAGGTGCCGGTGTATTGAAAAATAATCATTGCTTTAGGTCAAAATTTCATCTTTGGAACAAGAAGTATTAGATATTTACCACTTGTGTATATAATATTTACTTTCCATAATGTAATCTTAAAATTAAAAATAATATCTATAAAACACTCTGCTGTATAAAAATGAATTCAGATATACAGGGTTATTTTGTGTTTTCTTTTCCCCACTGAGGTATTCTTAACTATTTCCCAACCTTAATTCATTTACTGAAATAAATGTAGCGAAGAAGCCAAACTTGCCATTCTTAATAATCTGGTGGGAAAATTATTTATCATATTTGTACATGCAGATAGATTACTCACTCACATCTGTACCAAGCATACAAGTGTAAAGTATGTTCTGCTATTCCAATTACTATTAAAAAGTTAAGCACCAGAGCAAACATTCAATGAAAATCATGCTTAAAAACAGGACATTATTGTTCACTTATGTTCAGTATTTCAGGTCATCTTAGATTCCCAATAAGATGAATATATACTACTTAATGTATCTACTATAAAAAATGTTTTTTATGCTAGACAAATGCTAGTTTGAATTAACCATGCTTTAAAGCACTGACATACTCAGAGATTAAACTTTCAAAAAGGGCAATGGTAAAGGAAGACATTAAGACATCTTACTTAATTAAACAGAGGCAAGCCACCGTACAAGAGGCTGTACGTACCTGTCGGCATATGTAATCCCACTGAGTGTTAAGTTCTCTGAGTTCTGTCTCAAGTCTGCAAGCAAACTCTGGCTCTGCTTCACTCTTTATCTTCTGTGCACCTTCATTGACACTGTTGAGACTGGGCTGAATTGTCTGAATATCATTGACTAAAAGCTAAGAAAATAATTCAATTTAAGCTAGCTGCAAAAATTACCACAATAGACTAGAAATACAACATAGAGAGGAAACATATAATCAGGATTCATGACACAGTGAGTCCTCTCCTTTAAAATGTGATACACACCCACCTACAGATAAACATCTACATGTCTCAGCCTTGCAAAAACTGTTCATTGGTTTTGACGGTGTGATTCAAGTAGGGAATTGTCTGTATCTAATACAAAAGGAAATAAAATTATTATTCCTTGGAAAAATGTGTGAAAATGATGGGCTTTATACATTACTGGTTTTGAAATGATTTCGGTTTTCAAATGCAGGATATTGCCACAATTGTTTATACCATGATGAGTGTGAAGGTTATTTGTAAGCTGGATTTTTTTTTTTTTTAGCTTGGATTTGCAAAGAAAATTCTTTAAAGAGCTAGATTACTTTGTTTCCATGACATGACAATGGCATAATGAATACCATTTCAGAAATCCATATTGTGTAATATTAGAGTACAGGGCAGGATGTCTGAGCATAGCAACACAGTATGACTGACAATCTGCAACAAGATGTAACAAACAGCTCAAAGGTTTCTTTGCCTTTACATTAAACTTCATTTTACACTAAGATAATCTTATGAGTGTTGAGTACAAGATAATGCTTTTCTGTTCCTAATTTATTTAACCCAGTTTCCCAACCTTGGCACTACCATCATTTTAAATTGGCTAATTCTTTGTTGTGAGGGGCTGTTCGGCACACTGGGGGTTACAAAGAGCCCCCCAGGTCCCCACACGCCAATAGCATCTACCCCACTCCAAGCTGTGACAAAAATGTCTGTAGATATTGCTAAATGTTCCTGAAGGGACCAAAATCACTCTGGTTAAGGATCATTGATATAACCAAATAATAACGTTCATATAAAAGACTTCATATGATAGGGGTCATATAAAAATCTTACCCTGCACTGTTTCAGCTGTTTTTTCAGAATTTCTGAGTCCCCAAGGGCAGGCCATTCCTCCTTCAGGAAAACATCAACTTCAGCCATCCATTTCTTCAGAGTTTTTATGTGATTCTGGAATCAGAGACCCATTTTAAGCATTACTGGGGTGCTGATTTCTCTTAACACAATTCATCACAGTGATATTTATGAACACATGCTCAGGAACAATTCCCTTGTTTGAAGGATGTCTCTAAGTAGCTCTTCAGGAAAAGAATATTTTTGCTAAGCCTGCATTTTTATGGTCTACAGTATGAGCACTGGTGTTTGAAGTCTGCTATTGTTAAAAATAAAAAATTACTACCAAATGTGGTTTTATGATGTTACTCTTGAGAACATTAAATCATATCCCCCTCTAGAGAAATTGTAAGTTACAAAACAACTCATGATAATACTAACAATGTGCCCTTACAGTACATAAAACAAACTATGAACAATAAACTCAATGTAATGTTGTCTTTATAGCCTCCCTAAACCTGAACTTCCACAAATTGTTTTCTACAGTTGACAGTTTAAATAGTCCCTCCAGTTGGGAAGTTTGCAGAACAAGATTTTGTCATCTTTAAAGAGAAAACTTCTGATTTTAATTTCTTATTTGCTTGACCAGGCTGAATTAATGATCAGGTGAAAAAAGTCATCTTTTATCAATTATAAATAGCCAAGTAACTCCCATTATTTTTTCACATATTGCGTTTTTTTTTTTCCCATCCTGCTTTTTTGGCTACTTTTCAAATGCATGATTTTCGAGCTCCTTTATTTTCCACACAATTCAAATATACTGCCCAGATGTGCATTTTCTCCCTTCTTGATTAAATTTCTGTTGAAAATATGTGCTTCACAGAAAGCTTCCCCTTCAATATGATTAATACTAATGCTTTCTAAAAGCATTTGACTAAATCTAAGAACTTCAGTTTTCAATATTACCATCTTGCTGATATCTATCGAGTCTGGTTTTGTGTTTCTTCCACATCGCCACTGTCCTAGTTCAGATCTTATCACTGGCTTCTTGATTACTGCATTAGGTCTTTTTGGTATCTGCCTCAATCTTACCCTATGCTAATCCATTCCCCACCTGGGTGTCAGTGTTTTTCTTCTGTTCTTTTTCTTACCACAGTGATGCTTTGAAAACAACGATCATTTCTTTCCCCCTCTAAAATACTGGTAAAAGTTCCAAATTATTTTTACTTTCAGTTCCATCACTATTAGGTTGTAATTCATGTTCCAAAGCATGGCATCCAGGGCCTCTCATTACCTAGTCCGAGATCATTTTTCTAATCGTATATTTTATTAATCTCCAAACATATTTTTGTCTCTCCAAAAGTGAACCACATCTGGCTAAGTGAATGCATCACTTCATTTTGTCAGATACCCTTTCTCCCTCTTTATCAGCTGACCAAATTTTACTTTTTAAAGGTGTAGCCCAGATAACCCATATTCCAATAACATTTCATAACCCCTCTGCCCAGTTTATGTTGGACTTCTCTTCTACTGTCATAAGGTTTACCATACTGTTTAATTTACTTCCTATGTTGGCTGAATAATGACTTCCCAAGGTGTTCTGGGTCCCATCCCTGTAACCTGTGAATATGTTATGTTACATAGCAAAAAAATACTTTGCAGACGAGATTAAGGATTTTACAATGGGGAGATTATTCTGAGTTATCTAGCCAGGCACAAAGTAATCACAACAGTTCTTAGTAAGAGGGGGTCAGGAGTGTGAGAGCTAGAGAGAGAGGCTGTAAGATGGTATACTGCTGAACTCGAAGAAAGAGTATGAGATTATCAGCCAAGAAATGCATGTCATTCCCAGAAGCTAACAACAAAAAGGAAACAGAGCTTCTGCTAAACCTCTAGGAAAAACAGAGCCCTGCCTACACCTTAATTTTAGCCCACTGTAACTGATTTTGGACTTCTGGCCTCCAGAACTTTAAGATAATAAATTTGTGTTGTTTTAAGCTACTAATGTGTTACAGCGGCAATAGGAAACTATCACACTTACTGTTTCCTTTCACTAGAATGTGAGCTCCTTGTTGGCAAGGCTCAGGTAATTAAACCCTCTTTTACCTCTGGCACTGGCAAAAATGTGTGTGTGTGTGTGTGTGTGTGTGTGTCTGTACACATATGTTTATATGTAGAGCCATGTTCATATCATATGTATATTGTGGTTTATAGAAAGTTTAGGACTGCCCATTCCTTTGGTTTTAAGGGGTAAAAACAAACAACTAATAGCTGAACTGAGACTTAAGCAGAGTAGCACCATTCAAACAAATTAAGTCAGTAGAGCTGATCTGTGGAATGTAATAAGGTTAAATTTATATACACAATTACAAGTAAAATATGCTGATAAAATAATATGAGTATATTACATGATAGATAATTATTTATTCATAAGCTAAATGATACCTATATTTTAAAGGACAATCAGACTAACAGAAAGACCTAGTTTTGAAAATTATTAAGCTAAAAATATGTTTAAGTCCTACCGGTCTTGGTTCAAACAATATAATTCTAAAGAAAATCAAAGAAGGAGAACTCTTAACTATGGTTTTCTTAAAAGAAACAGGCAAAATACACTCATTTGAGAAAATGCTGTGCCTTTTGATCTTACACCTGACTTTGAAGAAGTATGGAGGTTAAATGTCTGTTTGCCTTTAAATTTGATAAAACATCACTAGGGGAGAAACAAGCAAAGAAAAAAAAAAAGAATACAGAAAGTCCAGCCTTGACTTACCTGAATTTTTCGAAGTTTAGCCATTTGCTCCTCTAGCTTTTGGCAATGCTCAAGCAGCTGAGAGGATAGCCTCTTCCAGCGGCCCTCCACCTCTTCACATTCTGACTGGTATTTCCGGCTAATATCAGAGGGTGCCTTCTTCGACATCTCTTTCACAGTGGTGCTGAGATAGTTTAGGCCACTTTGTTGCTCTTGCAGAGAGCTTTGCAAAGCCTCAAAATTTAAAAAAAAAAAAAAAAGGAAAGTACATATATACTAATTGATGAATAGTAACGAGTTTCATTGTACAGTTTCACTTACAAGTTTCAGAAAAATGTATTTGAAGTGAAAGCTATAGGGGATCGGTTAAGCATCCCACTTCGGCTCAGGTCATGATCTCTCATTTGAGAGTTCGAGCCCCGTATATTAGGCTCTGTGCTGACAGCCCAGAGCCTGCAGCCTACTTTGGATTCTGTGTCTTCTCCTCTCTCTGCCCCTACCCTGCTTGCGCTCTGCTCTCAAAAAATAAAATGTTCAAAAAAAATAAAATAAAATGAAAGCTATGTGATTCAAACACCTAAAAAATATTATGTGCTGTAAGTTACAGAATAGTAGTAATTTAAATTATACTGTTTATGGGACGCCTGGGTGGTTCAGTCGGCTGAGCATCCAACTTTGGCTCAGGTTATGAAAGTTGGCTCAGGTCATGATCTCATAGTTTGTGCGTTTGAGACCTGCATCAGGCTGTCTGCTGTAAGCACAGAAACTGCTTTGGATCCTCTGTCTCCCTGTCTCTCTGCTCCTCTCCTGCAGTGCGCTCGCGCTCTCTCTCTCTCTCTCTCTCTCTCTCAACAATAAATAAACATTAAAAAAAGACAAACTAAATTCTGTTTATCCTAAGAGTAATTTGCACATTTATATTTTAATTAAAAAGCTATGCCTGTTTTTATGAACATCAAATATATCCAAAATTGTATCTTAATGGACCAGAGTTTTAGCACACCTAATTTTACTGTATCGTCTGTATATTAATAATTGTATTTAAGATATTGTGAAGGAGTTTAATTTAATTCTACTGAGCTTTTAGTAAGACAACTTTTATATGATCTTTCTAGGTAAAAACATAACTAGATCATATAGATACATGGGATAACAAAACTGAGTAACGTATCATGTGGCTGGCCTACTGATGCCAATTAACTAAAGTTTCATATTTTTCACATTTTTTTGCAGTGTCATAGTGAAATTCTAGAAGAATTTTATACAAGCATCCCTTCTTTTACAATGTGACTTATAATATCCCCCCAATACATCAATACATAACTTTTATAGTTGTATAATGTCTTATGCCTATTTTGTGGCATTTTTTTTACTTTGCTTTAATTTTACTTCATTAAACTTGATTTATTATTTAGACAATATCTAGCAGGCATTTAACTACATTTTGAGCTAGGCCTTTTTTTGTGAGCATTTTCCCACGTCATTAATTATTTTTCAAAAACATAAAATTTAATGGCTTCTCTGGTTCATTTAACCATTTCCCATTATTAGCTCTACAAATTAACTTCTAGTTTTCCACTCCTGTAAATTATGTTTATGACCTACCTATGTATCCTCATCTATTTTTTTATTTGTAGTGTATTCTGATTACTGCCTACGATTAACACTTCATGAAAATAGTATTCACATGTATAACATCATGAATTATTTTGTATGTTATTAGGAAGGATTGAAACGTTTTTCTCAGCAAAATTTTAATTCAATTTACATTCCCACCAGAAAGTGAGAAGGGAGCTCACTGCTGCCAGACCTGCACTTATTTTATCTTTTTTTTGCAACTTAGATGTGAAAAATGGCATTTCATTTTATAAGTTTGTACTTTGTCCTTTAAAATTTGAGTAACAACTTTCCACTGGTTTAATGGCTGTTTATGTCTCTTTTTGTGATTTCCTTATTAATGACTTTTTCCCATTTTTTCCTTGGTCTCATCTTTCTTTAAAATTGCCTCTGGTATGTTTACAGTATTTGCAATTGTGTCCAGTGATATGGGTGCTTCTCTATCATATGTTTTAAAATATTTTACTTAAAAATTCCTCCAAAATTTACGCTTCTTGAAATGTTTTTGAACTTTTCAATATATGTGGTATTTTGTTTTGCTGTAACATTTAATACAAAGTTCTAACTATGTCTTTCTGAGCTACTTAATACAATTCTGCAATAATATTTATAAATAATTTTTGTCTTCAATGTTTTTTTCAGAAGTTTACTCCTCCATATATCTGCCCTCCATTTTGTATATACTTAATCCACTCCTCTAATTGCTGTATCTTTGTACTGTTTTTAAAGTTAGAGTTCTATTAAGTCACATATTCTTTAAAGTAAATTTTGAAATCTATCCAAGTATTAAAAACAACAACATAAAGGGAAAAAAAAGAAGATAAAACAATAATAGGTTGCTTGGTGTGATAGTAGAGGAAACAGTCTCAACAGGGCAATATATACACTGAGAAATGTTTGAATAAAATTATTTGCAAGAAATAATTCTAAAATTAGTTTCCTAAAAAATAAAATTTAATTCTTGACAAAGAACTCTTGGTATAAAAGTTACATTTTCTTCTTACTTCTCAAAATATAGACATATCTCAGCTCATAAATAAAATTAATGAATGCTTTCTTGTCTTAAAAAATAAAATGTGATCGGATAGACAACATGGCCTTTTCAGAATTAGTAGGAAAGGTATTCTAAAATATCTTACAAATTATCTCTTTCATTTCCCATATTAGTGTTTTCTATTACTTGATATAAAGCTGCTAAAAATTTAGCTGATAGAATGCAAAAATCTAATAATGTTACTACAAAAGATTAGTGCTCAAAACTTATTTTATAACTACACTGATTTTACTACTGTTTGGGACTATGAATAGAGTTATAAATCAGCAAGTAAGAGGGGGGAAATAATACCACAGCTTTTATAATAATCAAAATCAATGTGTCTGAAAATGCATACTAAACAAGAAAGAATATACTTCATAAGGAGACTATGACATTGTCTTCAAAGATGGAATTTTTGTCTTAGGGAGAGAAGGCACAAATGCATAAAATATGGCATTTTTAAAATCTTCATTTTTCTACCTAGTACACCATCATACGTGCCACAATTATTTTAATTTTATTAATTTAAGGTTACACCAACGTAAAAAGAAAAGTTACACCAATGTGACTGCTTGATAGAGGAGATCTGCACTGTTTGCTTAAGACAGTCAAATATTCACAGACCTGTAACTCTCCGAGTCTCTGTTCCATGATGTCATATTCAGTGACAGTAACCTGAGGTACAGAGAGTTTGGTTTCTGACTGCTGGATCCATGTAAGGATGGTACTCATGGTCTCCTGGTAGCGTGTGGGTGGCAAAGTGTCAAAAACTTTAACAAAAGGGAAAAGAAGAGAATCATTTCACTATTTTAAACTTTGTCATTATGTTTTCCTAAGTTGTCAGCAAACTCAGTCACACGGCTAATTACAAATATTAACAAGTTGTAAAAAACTTCAAGATATAAATTAAAATGTGATTGTGACATTGAAGATAAATTCCTACTACATATCTGATATTTTGATAGAAATTATATATGCGCGCACACACACACACACACACACACATTACAGTGAATCTTCGTATCAGCCTTGCAAGTTCACAGGGTTAAAGTCTTTTTTTTTTTTTAAGGTAAAGAAATGGCAAACAGAGAGGCTGCGTGATTTGCCGATGGTACTTGGAGGAGAAACCAAGTAGAGTTCATATATAGTGACTCTGAAGGCTACTCTTTTTGTGTGCCATCATTTACCTTTGGAGGAAACAGTATCATTATCCACATCTTGAATTATATCCTGTCATATCTCATTTTGCTAAAAAAAAAAAAAAACAAACCTCTGTATTTATTATGTGTCAGAAACTCTAATAATGGTTACACATATTATCATTCTTAATTCTTACCCATGAGAAATGTGTTTTTATTCTCATTTACAGTTGAAGAAACTGAGGCTCCAAAAAAAAAAAAAACCAACTAACGTGCTCGCACTCAAGAGCCTAGTACGTGGTAGAGCCAGGATTTTAAGCCAGGTTTATCTGGTTTCCAAGTCAAAACCACTACTCAACAGTGTACTTTCCGTGATATATATGTATGTATAATTTAAGGAATAAAATATATTAAGGAAAGTATAATTTACGTGTATGTACATGCACTTAAATCATAAAGGCATATATATGCATATATACATACGTATATATATATATACTTTACATAACTATAATTATATACATAGTTAAAACTGCACCTACAGTAAATGAGAGAAAATAAAGATTTTCTGATTTGTCAGTTTATAAAAAAGTGATAAGGTAACATGCCCATGGTACAAGTGTAAAACAGTTAATTTATACGTAGTCGTTATAATGCTGCATATTGCCCCAAACTCAGTCAGCATCCATCTATGTACAGATTGAGAGAGGGAAGGAAGAAGGAAGATGATTGATAGATAGATCCTTAGACACATAGATCCACAGATAGATATGGCAAGCCATAAACTGAAAGAACCCAAAGCTTTTCAGCACAGGCCAGCATAAAATAAAAATCTTTCAAATCTAGACAAAAAAGATAAACACTGAAACATTCTAAATGATTAATAAATATGATCAATTTTTACTCTTTTAACCAATGTTCTTCTAGCTAGAACTTAGGAAATAATCATGATCTGATACATTTTCTTTCCATTTAAACAAAATATGCATTTAGGCAAAGTATGCATTAATTTGCCTAAGTCAATAAATAACTCACATTATATAAAGTCTCAGGTTCCCTTTAAAATCATGAGAAAGTAATAAAGATCCAGACCAGCATTACATGTGGACACCCTTTATGATAGTGCATAGACGGAACATCTTGTTCCCTATCTGATTCAGAATGTTTGACCGTATTTCCTCCTTTGCTATCTGGATCCTGAGTAAATGCTCTGGGTGTTTCACAGGGGGATTGCACTGGAGGAGCTGGAACTGAAAGAAGACCTACCAAGTCCATAGTTTCTGAACTAGCTACCTCAGTGCCCACGTGTAGGTTCATCAATCAGGAAATACTCATATCTGAAGAGCTATAGTAATTGCTACCCAATGGGCTCTAATATCACCCTCAAGTCTGCCTCCTTTCTAAAAGAGGTCCTGATTATATTCTCCCTTCTTCAGCTTCCTTCTGTATAATGAAAAGTGAACCCCTTTCATCTCTGAACTGTTGGCTGTTTTCTGTGTAACTGCTTCTCATCTGTATGCAGGTGCAAGGCAAAGTCTTCTCAATGAGAGCTAAGCCATACTTCCACTCTATTCTGAGAGAAAACAGAGGACTTGTAAAATGATCAAGAAGTAACTTTGTACCTCACATGTAAGTTATCTAGCACAAGCAAAAGCCCACACAATTTACGATCCTCCCTAGCCTTTCCATGTGTGTTTTCGCTTCCTTTAAATCTACCTCTGTGCTCAGTTTTTGAAAATGTAAAACTGAATTATGATGTTACATCATGGCAAAAACTTTATCGATACTGTTTCCAGGGACACAAGACTTCTCTGATTCTTAGCTAGCCATCACCTACTACCCCTAGTCTTATTAACCCCTATTGATCATGTGGCTTCTCTGTTAAGCAGTACATTCTCAAGGAAATCTTTGCTGACCTTCTCACCCTGGGTAAGTTTCCTTTAGTTTCAGAGACCTGGCCTAGGCGTCTGTCCAAACACTCATGTCAAATTATAATTATAAACACACCAGCTTGATTTTGTGATCAATGGCTGTGTCTTTTCCCAGTTTTCAAGCATAATGACAACAAGAAGCATGTGGTTTTAGCTTAGCGATCTATCCCCAATGACCATTATGGTGTTATGAAAGCAATCAGTATTTATTGAATGAATAACTACAGGTTAGAAAGTGTAACCTTGAGCACAAACAAAAAAAAAAGAATGCCTTTGCCAGGAACACAGGAGAAAACCAGTATTTGGTGAAGCCTAGAATCTGAACAAGAGGAGAAAGAATTTATCTGGAGAATTTAGACATTCTTCTAATTCCGCCTATTAAATCTTTCTAATCCCCATGGAACCTTCTAAACACTGAATAGGTTAAACCTACTTTAGTCCTCATCTCCTTTCTCACTTCATGGTTTCTAGACAACAAGGTAGACTTTCTTTAACTGCAACTTTTTCTGGTATAATTCATTTGTAAATTTACAATGTGGTAGCTTGGTGAAAATTAACTAATAGAAATATACATTTCTATTAGTTATAGAAATTAGTTCACACACACACACACACATATATATATATATATAAAATCTCATAGTGTGTAAATAGAGCATGTGTATGCGTGTGTGTGCACACACACACGTTTTGGTTTCCTCCTGGATTTCTTCTGAAAACAACAAAATTGTGCTCAAAATTGTATCACTTTGGAACAGAACAATTGCTAATGTAACAATTTTTATTATATCCTACAGAGGAATGTTTGTTAGTTTATGTTTCTGTGGAAATAGGACCACCACTGCATAAAAAAAGCCTCTACCTCTCTCTGTGTACACATACATATGAATAATATATGTATATATTTATGTATCATTTATTATTTCTTTAAACTATTTACTGAGTGTCAATTTCAGCCTCTGTGATATCTTTTAGGGATACAATAATTTGAAAGAGTCCTTATATTCGCTGACTTCACACTTTACTCATAGAGCCAGATAATATTGATTTTATCAAAGAGACAAAAAGTGCTATGACAGTAAATAATAAGAACATCATATTGGCAGTTCATCATACTGGGAGCTCATACTGGATGAACATCATACTGGGAACTCATAAAAGTTAACTTTTGAGCAAACATGTGAAGGAGTAAGAATGAGCTCATCTAGGGCTTCGGGGAGAATGCACAGGGCTCTGAGGTAGGGAATACAGGATCATTTTCAGGAAATGAAAGATCAATATGAAGTAGAGAGGAAATAAGCACGAATGCGGCTGTAACTGGAAGTAGGCAATGCCCATATTAAGCAGAGCCTTTGAAGTACCTTTAAACTAAGAGCAAAAAGAAGTCATTGAATGTATTACACAAAGGTGTGACACAGATTTTCCTTAAGAAAAATCCTTCTGGGGGTTGGGTCTGGTTGGCTCAGTCGGTTGAGTGTCCAACTCTTGATATGGGCTAAGTATCATGATGTCACCATTTGTGACATTGAGCTCCATGTCAGGGCTTGGGATTCTCTCTCTCCCTCTCTGCCCCCTCAATCCCCACATGTGCATGCACATGTGCTCTCTCTCTCAAAAATAAATGAACATTAAAAATTATTAAAAAAAGAAAAATAAAAATCTTTCTGACTGAAACATAGAAAATATGTCACTGTCAAGCATGGATAAAGCAGAGACAAATTAGTGGTCCAGGCAAGAAACCATGGTAACTTGGACTAACGTGATGATAATAAATAAGAAAAGAAAGTTTAATGTGAGAGCTATTTGGGAGATAAAAATGCATGGAGTGGGAGAATGAATAGCTACAGGAGAGAAAGTGAGTGAGGGACAAGGAACATCAAGGATGATTCTGAGGTTTCTGATCGGACAACTCCATACATGTTGGTTCCTGTCCCTGATACTGGAGGATCCAAAGAGGAAATGGTTGTCGGTTGCAGAGTTGCCCATCACAGGTTTATCTTCTTGGGACTCAAAGGGTTTGAAATACCTTAAGATATTTTATTGGAAAGGCAAGGGAATAGTTGGACATAAGAACCCAAGACTTAGAGGATAGGAGTGGACTGCAGATAAAACATATGACTTTTTGGTTTATAGTGTACAATTAAAGCCAAGGATACCTTTACTTATATAGTTTCCTTCTAGATGTAAAAAAGCATTTGTTACTCAACATGACTTACCTTGAATCTGAAGTATTACCTTGAGAATACTAGTGAAGGATTCCTAATTCTGTTTCAGATTTAAAAGTACGAAAAAAAATCTGATACAAAAGTTAACTGCACCTAAGGGCAAACTCAGTATCACCTGTTCTACCTATTTGTCAGTGAGGTGTTTTTGGATGCTGCCCTTGTGATCCCAATGCAGAAGTAGACCTAGTCCTGTTCCATCTAGGAAAGTTCACTGTCTTCTTTTTATGTAGAAAGAGATTAATAACTCAATTGACAGTTTTCTCTTTACTGACATGAATGATGCAGGAAATGTATTTAAAAACACACTATCTTAAAAGATTACAAGAGTACTATTAACATCCTTTGGCCCAGCCCAGACCCCTGGAAAAAAAAAAGGCCTGAGGATTTAATATTTGCCAAATATTATTTATAAATATATGACATTCGTCTCGAAATAAAGATTCTTATGATGGTTTCTACTCTTCTTTTGCTAAAGTTCCATTTAAAAAACATAGATACATTCTTAATGTTTAGTGATTAAGGAAGTATATTCCACAAAATTAAAATTAATATAAATGATTATAGTTTGGAAGCATGTGCTGTGAATACTGGGAAAGTGAAAGTTAAGGGCTACCATGCTGAACTACTGTTTACCTTGAAAGGTACAAAAAAACCCCATTAATCTCTAGTCCCTTAGTATAGCCATATGAAGGATGGCAATGAAAAAGTATGGTCTCATTTACATCTAAAATTGTGGTAGAAGAGTATAAAAAATGTTTTCTACATCTTTTATTTAAAAATCCCTTCTGTTATATCTAAATGTCTTAAAAGAGGAAGGGTTTTCAGAGAAGAAACAAGAAAAGAAAGGAGAGCAAAGAAGAGATCAAGAGAGACAGGTGAGATTATTTCATTAAAAAAAACCTCGTGGAATTAAGTGCTTTATTTTCTACAATACATGAATCTGTGTCAAAGGGTAAAAAGCTTTACCTGAAGAGGAAGATAAACAGAGACAGCATCTGAAAATCAGACTTTTTCCCCCATTATAAGACAAAGCTATCATAATAATGCTGGGATTTCAAAACACTAGTTGTATATGGCACTTTAAGAAAAAAATCGCAACTATCTCTATCCAAAATTAAAACAAAAGTACTCAGGGAAAATAAAGGTACTTAACTGTCACACAAATAATGGAGTAAAGAGAAGAAATATAGAATTGTGTTAACCAATATGGTAGCCACTAGCTACACAGGTCCACTGAGTGCTGGAAAGGTGGTTAGTATGAACTGAGATGTTGTGCACGTGTCAATATACACAAGAATTTGAAGACGTAGTGCAAAAAATAAAAATATTTCTGTACTTTTAAATTTTGATTGTTAAAGGGATAGTATTTGGATGTGTTTGTTGAAATAAAATATTCAATTAAAGTTACTTTCACTTGTTTCTTGTTTAATATGGTTATTAGAAAATTTAACATTATGTATATGGTTCACATTCTACTTCTACTGGATAAGCTTATGTACAAGCTGCGGGAAGTCATCCATTTGGGGAAGGAAAGGGAGCATGTATGTTAGCGGTCTGTAAATAGTGACACCAGTTTAGAACACTGAAACATCTGCTATGAATATGAAGTTGACTTGAATTTCTCATCATTTGTAAGTAGAAATCAGTGATGACTTAATATAGGGTGTGTGTGTGTGTGTGTGTGTGTGTGTGTGTGTGTTTAGAAACTTAAGTAACAGCACTTTCTACTTTGATAAATCTATTTTGGGAAATGCTCATATTGAAGCTATCCAACTTTTCCCCAACCCTCATGGCAACCAAACAGGATCATCAACAAAGAGCCTTTTCTGCAACTCCAAACGTTATCAAACGATATAAACCATGACACAGAGCAAGTATTTCCTTACAATGTGAAACTGGAAGAAGATGTCCAGAAAGAAGAGGGGACCCACAGTATAGGATGATTAACATACTAGAGACTGTCCCTCAGAGACTGAGAAAAGGAAGGAATTCTGAGTAGAGAAACTTGAATTTCCAATGCCGACACAGAAGTCAACACCTTAGCCTGATGCTCAAGGACATTCGTGGTTGGAATCCAATCAACCGCTCAGCCCTAATTCCCATCATCAAAAATTATCCAGCCACAGTCTAGCACTATGCTTCTGCCCCTCCTTCTGCTGCTCAGGCCCTATGCCCACAGAGGCCCTTGGTGCTCTGATAGGAGCAAAATAGATGGGTTTATGAGAATTCTATCTAAGATCACTTTAGAATGTTTTTTCAATGCCAGGTCTTCAATCACTCAACTGAAATCTGGGTCTTTTTCACAAGCATTGTCTAATATCCACCGCTTGAATAACTAATTCCTTCTCCACTTTAAATCACAATTTTCTACCCAAAGTTATCTAAGTATAAACTACTATACTACACAGTTATTGATTACAAACTAAGTTTTAAGGGGTTTTTTTTGCTGCATTTCTCCCTTTCCACATTATGTTCAACTACTGGCCCTATCTTCAAGAACTCCTATTAAATAATTTTGAAAAATATATTTTTAATTTGTTATGCTCTACCTGGCATTGAGCATATGTTCCCAGTATTCTCAAGGTCAAGGAACAATTCTTATACCTCAGGGGATGAAGCACAGATCTAGCTTAAATAAGCACGTCTGTTATGCTTGAAGTTGATGGTATCGATGAAGAAAATAGAACAGAAAAGGCCGTTTACAGTTTTTTCTTGATTTTTTTTGCTAGAGTTAAAGAGCAAAGTCATATAGAGTGTGTTTCTTAGAATAAAATAATTCCTTACTTAGATATAAAACAGTTTTAGGTAAATTTTCTGACCTGCAGCTAGAAGTTAGGTCAAGACAACCTTTGCTTCCCTTCCGTGTCTCACCATCTTAACATTGGATCCGTATCTTAGCAGGGACTAACAACAGTGTTTGAAATTATGGCCATCGAGAACATTTTTTGCTGGTTGGCCTGAAATTTTATTCTATTATCCCTATAGGAGGCATAAGTTACTCCCTGCCATTTTATAAGAGTGCTCCTTACCACACCTCCCCAGATCATCACCTCTTCAATGGCTGCCTCCACTTCTCTTTATATTCCCTATCACAACTCTGGTCTACGGTTAAGCCTAGATAGCTGCAATTTCCCTTCTACCTGCTTCCATTCAAACCCTTCTATTCATTTCTCCCAAACCAGCTAGAGGCTAACATACCAGTGAGATATTTCAAAATTATGAATCAGATTACTGAATTTCTTCAGTTGCAATTCTTTTAGAAGTTTCAACTGGTTTTAAAATAAAACCCAGGGGCACCTGGGTGGCTCAGTTGGTTAAGCATCCAACTCCTGGTTTCAGCTCCAGTCATGATCTCACAGTTTGGTTCCTGGGTTCGAGGCTCACGTCGCACTGGGCTGTGTGCTAACAGGCAGAGCCAGCTTGAGATTCTCTTTCTCTCTCCCTCTCTGCCCCTTCTCACCTTGCACTGTCTCTCTCTCTCTCTCTCTCAAAAAGAAAAAAACAATGTTTGCACAGAAGCCTAGAGGGACCTTCATGAACTGAACCCTCCTTTTATCCTCATCTTCCCATAATTTGCTAGTCTCCAGTCCTCCTGGCTCCTCCCTTTTGTCTCTTGGACATGTCAAGCACTTCTTCTCCACCTTGTCACATCTGTACCTTCCTCTGGATCATCACACAGCTGGTACCTGCATGTGCCGCAGGTTGGGGTCAAACTGTCCTCTCCCACAATAATGTTGCCTAAGTCACATTAATCTGTGATAAGAGAATTTACTATTAATTTGTTTATTCCCTTTATTTCTGTAAGCTCCAAGAGGATATAAACCTTGCTCTTGATTTTCTCCACTAAATACCTAGTGCCCAAGACTTCTGTGGCACATAGCAGATGTTCAACAATATTTACTGAATTAGTGAGTGAGTGCACAAAACAATGTGCCAAACAATTACCAGATTAGTGCAATCCCTATAAAAATACACATGACATTAAAAAACACTAAAATTAATTTGGAACCATAAAACACAACAAATAAGCAAAACAATCTTGAGAAAAAAAGCTAGAAGCTAGAGGCATATTTGCTGATTTCAAAACATATTACAAAGCTAAAGCTATTAAAACAGTAAGATACTGGCATAAAGACAGACATACAGTCTAAGGAATAGAACAGAGAGCTCATAAACAAACTCACACGCATGTGGTCAACTGATCTCTGACAGTAGTGCCAAGAACAATAAAGGATGCTCTCTTCAAATGATGGGACTATGAAAACTGGATATCCATGCAAAAGAACAAAATTGGACCCTTATCTTACAATATATATATAAAAATCAACTCGAAATAGATTAAAGACTTAACTGACAAATTGCAACTACAGGGGCGCCTAGGTGGCTCAATTGTTGGGCATCTGACTTCAGCTCAGGACATGATCTCCCTGCTCCCAAGTTCAAGACCCTTGTCAGGCTCTGTGCTGACAGCTGACAGCTCGGAGCTAGGAGACTGTTTCAGATTCTGTCTCCCTCTCTCTCTCTGACCCTTCCCCACTTGCTCTCTTTCTTGCTCGCTCTCTCTTTCCCTGTCTCTTTCTCTGTCTCTCTCTCTCCCTCCCTCCCAAAAATAAACAAACATTAAAAGAACTGCAACCACAAAACTCCTAGAATGAAACACAGGGGGAAGCTTCACAACACTGGTCTTAAAATGATTTACTCGATTTGACCTAAAAAGCACAGGTGACAAAAGTAAATATAGACAAATGGGACTACGTGAAACTAAAAAGCTCCTATACAGCAAAAGAAACAACTAACAGAATAAAGCAGCGACCTACAAAATGGGAGAAAATATCTGCAAACCATATAACTGCTAAGAGGTTAATATCTAAAATATATAAGGAACTCCTACAACTCAATGGGAACAAAAAACCAGACAAAAAAACAGGCAAAGGATTTAAACAGACATTTCTCCAAGGAAACGTACAAATGAACAAATATATGAAAAGATGCTCAACGCTAATTATGAGAAATATGCACATCAAAACCACAATGAGATATCACCCTACTCTTGTTGGGGTGGCTATTACCAAGAAGTAACAAAAAAATAACAAGTACTGCTGAGAATGTGGAAAAATTGGCACCCTCCACCATTTGCAGAAGTGTAAAATGGTGCGACTGCTATGGGAAACAGTATAAAGGTTTCACACATACACACAAAAAAATTAAAAATACAACTACCGTACAATTCAGCACTGCCACTTCTGGGTACATATCCAAAACAACTAAAATCAGGGTCTTGAAGAGTCATCTATATTCGCACGTTCAATACATCACTATTCACAACAGCCAAGATACGGAAAGAAACTAAATGTCCACCAATGGGTAAATGGATGAAGAAGATGTGGTATATATATACGAAAGAATATTATTCACCCTGAAAAAATAAGGAAATCCTGCCATATGTGACAACAGGGAAAAACTTGGAATACATTATGCTAAATGAAAGAAACCAGTCAGAGAAGGAGAAATACCACCTGACTCCACTTATATGAGATACCTAATATAGTCGCACTCCTAGAAGCAGAGAATAGCAAGCCCCGTAGTTGCCCGGGACTAGAGGGAAGGAGAAACACGGAGTTACTGTTCATCAGGTATAAAATTTAGTCATGCAAGAGTTAATTTCTAGAGATGTACTGTGCAACAACACTGTGCCTGCCTACATTCAAGCGCCTATTGTGCACTTACAAATTTGTTAGCAGTGTAGATCTCCTGTTACATGTGCTTATCATTTATTTTTTAAAAGAAAACAAAAAGACAGTATTGTGCTAGAAATCTGTGGTTATAGAAGAAAAGAAAATTCTTGTGAGGCTTAAGGCAAAACGAAAACAAAAACAAAAACACTTGTTTTGTCATAGCTAGTGTAGTCACTTTCTCCATTTTCTGCAAAACTAAACTAATAATTACTTTGCTGACATGATTATACTTCACAATTGAAATAAATTCAAACTATATTATAAACTTTTCATATTTACATGTAGAAAGTACATTTAAAATCTTTCTTGTTAAAGTAAGAGATCTCTGTAACAAGCCACGTGCTATTTTTTTATATCCATCTCGATTAGAGCATGCTCTTTCTGGTTTGCAGTTTCAACAAAGGGTTTGTAGCAAATGTTTTGGGAGACAATTTTACTCGCTCAATCTTGTAGCCCTGGGCCACCATTAATATACACTCTATGTCTTCGGGTGTGCCAATTAGGGGCCTTTCTATAAATGAAATCTTATAATATATCATGTATCCATCAATAGATAGATATATGATATATATACGGCCTCTTCTGGCTGGCTTCTTTCTTCAGCGTGTTTTTAAGGTTCACCTATGGGGTACCAAGTATCCGTGCTTCATTACGACTTATTAATATTTCATTGTATGGATAGGCCCATTTTCTTTTTTTACTCATCAGGTGATGGGCACTTGAGTTCCTTCCCCTTTTTCATTATCATGAATAATGGTGCTCTGAACATCCCTGTATACTTGCTACTTCTTATGCAATCTAATATCCATCCTATCCAAGATCCATTATTCAAGATCCATTAGGTCACTTGTGACACAGGGATAATAAAACATTCTCAAAGGGTTGCTCTGTGAGGACTAAGAAAGGTAATTTATATGAAAGGTATTTGTAGATGGAAAATTACTATGAATATAGAATGTGTTTTATCTTTTAATATTATTTTTTCATATAATGTTTGCCAGTTACCTAGCAGCAATTACTTAGACCAATTTTTCACCACTCAAAGTACATTTAAAAAGTTTTGGTTTCACTGTGGGAACACTAGTAAAGAAAAAAAAAATGAAAGAAGAGATGAAAGTCTGAATGGCTTCCCACCCTTTCTGCTAGCTCTTATTTGCTGAATACTTAATATGCTCAAAGTACTATGGAGTAATACAAGAAATAAGATTTACTCCCCTGTGCCAGTTTGGGGGTAAAGCATCCATACGTAAAATGCTTTGGAAATAATTATTAACTAACAAACTGAACTATAATAGGACTTGAAATGGTGAACTTTATACTTACCATTTATATACAGGTATGGAATATTATATATTAATCCACAATATATAGTTATGCATATAAATTTATAATGTGCAAATACATGCAAAATATAAGCCATTAAATTATAATAGATTATTTATATAATTATATATGTTATTTATATATAGCATACATACATAACATGTAAATCATATATGTGTATATAATTTATAATTCATACATTAATCCATATTTAATTAGTAATTATTAATTATCAAAACAAACTTTCTAAAAGAATGCCTAAAATTGGCAGAAATGTTTGGTAAATAAAGTGTAAGGGAGGGCATTTCATTTTTAAATGAGTGGAGTGAAAATTTGGGGCAGTTTTATAAACAATCATTGTATATATGAAAGATGAAACAGAAGACATGATAATACATATGGATAGATTGATGGTTGTGTGGATAGAGAGTATATATTATTAAATATTTATATTGGAACCTCATAGTTGAATCTCAGGTATCAGCAAACATTAATAAACAGAAAAAATGTTGAACTTAAACATAATTAATAGAGTACAGGTATATTAAAATAATTTTCTAGTGAATAAGCTCTTTTGCCCAGCAGTTGCAGTATAGCCATTAATATGTATTTGACTTTAAGGGAGCCTTACAGATTTTATGACAAGAAAAATGCATTATTGTTAAACTGGTCAATGTTTGAAAATTTAGGACACTCACAATCTTTTCCCCAAGTGATTTTATAGATGCCCAGCAACAAGTATACTGAAATCCACTAGAGGGAGCTGACGTCACTGTAAAGTTGCATTAACTGACGTCCTACCAGGAAAAAACAAACCCCTCAGCAAAAATGACTTTAAAGGAAAAGCAAAAAAAAAAAAAAAACAAAAAAACAGAAGAAGAAGAAAGAAAGAAAGAAAGAAAGAAAGAAAGAAAGAAAGAAAAAGAAAGAAAAAGAAAAAAAGGGAAAAATGCATTTATCGTCTGCTTTCTTCAGTTCATTCTACGACCTCAGGAAGAAATAAAAATTTAAAAACCAGGAAAATAGGGAGACTTTGATGTATACCACTACAATGATTTTAGAACCATTACTATGTGGTAAATTCTTTGGATACTTGCAAAGAAAAGTAGTCAAAAACATGTTTTCTCACTAATTAAAGTTTTAGTAGATACACGTTCTTGCGCCTCTCATAACAAATTTGGGGAAGATATCTTTTAAAATATTTTTATCTTAATGCCTTAAAATCCAATTTTACTCGATAATCTTCTGTATGCACATATGTACATAGGCATGTATGTGTATAGTAAACCAAAAACTCATTTACTAATGCTTGGCAGTGTTCATAAACCAGTCTGTCAAAGGAATTTTTGTCTTAAGAATTAAGCTGATTAGTAGGGCTATTTTGGACCAGATAGTATATATAAATAGCATAAGAGCAAATTGATAGGAATCAAAAGAGACATCTTGAAAATTGTGCTAGTCAAATGGTAGGCATCTGGGTAACTGCTCCACTTTTAGGTTACATCTTATTATTAAATGAGAAAAAAGAGGAAACTGCATAGTTACAGTGAACTAATAGTAAAATGCAGCCCAAAGAATAATTTGTTCTTGGCTGAAATTCAGTTGCTACATGCTTGCTACAGCTGTAATAGTCTTCATATCATCTGGATAGAAGTATTAGTAAGATGCCCAGCTAACTATCCTTGTACATAAAGCAAATGGGATATAGTGAAAAGGCACCAAGAGGGCTTCAACTGTTCTTTTATTTCCTCCACTGTTCAAAATATTTGATTGTAAAATTTGCAACCCACCAAGGAGATGTTAATGCCTATATAAAACATATATTTTATTTGTTCCTGCAAGTCATGAAATTATTATGGTAGGTGAGGGGGAGAAATGGAAATATAACACATATGTTTTCCAGCAACACTATCTCATTACTTGTTACTACAGAATGGAGGGACGATGGATTCCTTTGACAGAAATTATTTTCATGTCAGCACTTTCTCTTTTTCCAACAAATACCGAATTAGGAAAATATCAGGTTAGCCATTTCAAGTATTTTTACTTACTTGTCTGGAGCTCTTTTTCTCTGGCCTGCACATCAGCCAAGACTTGGTTAAAATGATTTGTAAAGGCTACAAAGTCTGCATCCAGGAACATTGGCCCTTGTCCTTTCTCTTTCAGGGCTATGCTTTGAATTTTCAATCGCTTGATTTGAGGCTGAAGAGCTGACAACCGGTTGACTTCATCCTGTACCATAATTTAAAGTATTAAAATAAATAAAAATTTTACTTTGCATAGATTACGTTCTTTTTTGCAAAGAAAGGTGTTAAAAGGCAGTGATGAAAGCTTAGCTCAATGCCCTTATCAAAAAATTGATAAGAAGTATCCATGACAGTTTAGGCAAGCCTCTAGCATAGGGGATCAATTTAAGAATACCTTGGCTCTTCATTCCATAGATAGCATCATGTATAACTGTCTTTAAATTTCAAAAGGACATCATTTATAGCATTAGTGGCATGAATACATACTTGTAAAGTACTATGAATGACCTTACATGCTTTCAATTAATCAGACGTGAATGTCCTCCACTTCCCTCTATCTCAAAATTATGTTCCTTTGTATCAAATTCTAAGCTGTAACAGTGTTTTTCTTTAAATTCACTTGTGAAGAATACAAGTTAAATACATCTGCATACATACCTACTACATTAAATTACAAATATATCTTTATACACTGATATCACCTAGATGACATAATCTATGTAATAATTATATAAACACACAAATATTTATGTCTGTAATGATCGATCTCTTATTTGGTCTCATTACTTCTCCTGACTGAACAGGCAATCACCATTGTTTCAAGGAGGGTGAGAGTTTGCTCTGCTTTTCTTGTCCTGGCAAGAAAACATTTTTTTAAAAATGTTTCTTTGCTCCTTCTCTCTCTCTCAAAATTAGAGAAGCAGGGGAGGGCAGAGAGAGGGAGACACAGAATCTGAAGCAGGCTCCAGGCTCTGAGCTGTGAGCACAGAGCCTGATGTAGGGCTCAAACCCACAGACTGAGAGATCATGACCTGAGCCGAGGTCAGACACTTGACTGACTGAGCCACCCAGGCGCCCCATCCAGGTGTAACGGTTAATAACAACCCCTTTCACTCTCAAAGAGCACCCCCTGATTTGGGTGATAAAGTCACACGGAAACAGCACTAGTCATATGTGGCTACCGAACACCTGAAATGTGGCCAGTCCAAATTCAGACAGGATGTCACTGTAAAACATACAATGAATTTTGAATGTATATAATCTGAATCCAAACAGAATTTCCAAATGTTCTTTATTCAAGTATTATTACCATGGTTGATTACTTATAATTCCCACCTATGCTACCTTTAGAGAAAAGTACGTCAGGATTGCTTACCATTTAAAATGTAAAAAACACACTTGAAATTTTAAAATTTGATAACAAGCCTATTAGAAGAAGGGGAAAATAAAAAGAATTATATTATTTATAAACTAAGTAATAAATCTCAGCTTCCTGGAAGTCAAAGTGAAAAGAAAAGGTTGTCATTTTTTGGATGCATGCACATTGTTTTGGAGAAAGTAACTTCTGTCTTAGGATTGAATAAGATAAATTTAACACAAAGATCCTTTCATAGTAGCAAGACTACCTAATGGGCGCTGTCACTTGTTATGATTTTTAGATGATACAAAGATAATTTTCAAAAGAATGTTGCCATATGGCTTTAACAGTAAGAGATGATTCAGGGAGGTTAATCTCTGACAATCAAATTCTTTTGGTAGGTGAAGATGAAAGCCATTCATATAAATGGGGAGGTGACTCATCTCTTCCATTCCACTATAACACCTCTCAATCAAGGGCTAGAAGGTAGGTACATATCCATGGATGGAGAGTAAGACAAGAGAGAAAGGGTAATACTCTGTGTTTTTGATTATAGAATTGAAGACATGCACTTTGTACATTTGGCTTACAAATGGCAGCATTGACATCTGCTGTGAAACATTTAAGAAGCTGATTTACATTTGGCCAGATGGAAGGCCTTCGTTCTTCCCATTTAGGGGGCTATAGAAGGAGTCTACAGTATAGTAAAGTGTGTTCTGCAAAACAAAGGGGACTTTGAAACTAATGAAACATTTGGGCAACTGTACAGTTGAGACCTTAAAGTTCTGAGAGTAAATCATAGGAGAGATCATTTTGACCTGAACTATTTAACATTTAAAAGATGCTAACGATTACTTATTATTTCCACAAAAGGGGCTGAATGTGGTTAGTCCTCCTGAGTAAGACATCTTCCCTGAGTCTGTTTATCCTTTACAGTTTTGTGTTTATCTGATGGAAAAACTTTTTCTATTTTTTCTTGGGAAGGGGCCCATGGATTTCTTCCAATTCTCAAAGGGCTCTCTAACCCCCAACATATTAAGAACAAGTTCTTATAAGCATTATATTTGGAGCTAATACTGCAGTCTAATCATAGAAAACATGTCCAAATAACAGAATGCACTGACAAACAAGATGGAATCATTTATTCACCTATCATTAATCACAGCCAAATAGTATAATTTTAACTTTTGTGTGAATGACACTAAGCTAATCCTGCTCAGTATTTTACCTAAGGTGATTCATCAAATTAATAGAAACCAAAGGTGCAGAGAGAAAGAATAAGGGGGTGTTGAAGCGGGATGGAATTATGTCATCAAAATTTGGAACCTGGTGACCGAACACGAAAAAAGAAGACATAATTTCACTTAGGATGACTTCCTCAACCTGGAGAGAATTTTTAAGATTTGTAACCACCAGTGATCTCGATTTGTTCATCGGATAAACACCAATGTCCTAGCAGGTCCCAAGAGTCCTTGCTTTGTCTCCTCTGATCCTGTCTTTTAGTCTCTTTTATCTTTTCTCCACGCCTCACCCATCTATGCCCAGCATTCGCATTGGCCCTCTACCAGTTCCTTGTACATTTTATGGTTATTTTTTGTATCTGAATCTCAAGAAACAGGTTAAGGTAACAGCATCAAATTTTATTCCAAGAAATAATGTAGGTGGAGTATTCCACTGATTCACAGGAAAAAGAGATTCTATTAACAGCAAAATGTGTTTAAGTATAAAAATTCCCTAGATTTACTTATTTGCAAAAAAAAAAAAAAAACTAAATGTCTTTCTGTCCTATATTCTTGATCTAAAAATATATTTCCTGAGTTTGTTCATCTCCTAGTAAAGTTGTAGGTCCAATATATGAAGAAGAATCATCAAGTCCTTCAACTGTTTTTCCTTCAAAAATAGCTTTGAATTTCCTGTAACTTGCTGGGTTCAACAACACCTCCAAATCAACGCTGTCACCTCTCCATTTCCAGTCTCCCATCATTTAAACCATACTTTTCAAAGTATGCAAACTGTCCCCCATTCACTGCTTCTTATATTAAACCTGGTCATCTCAGTCTATCATCAAGATTCATTCTAGAAACCTTTTCATCTATCCCATTTCCTATTTCCCAAGAAAATTACTCAGATCAAAATAACCATGCAAAAGAAGTTCAAGTTATTTTCATTACCATATACCTCTGGTTTTCTTACATCAGCCGACATACTCTTTTAATCACTTTCTCTGGTTCTTTGGTGCCCATTATACATTGTTTGGCCCTCCAGATCCACCGTCCACTTCTAGGACTCAGGGGAAAGACAATTATGGACTAGAGTGCTTTGTACTGTGCCTTCTGATTAATTTTAGCCAATCTGAAGCCCTATCTGGATTCAGACTATGAAGTCATGGAGTAGAGTGAAGTAGCATGTTTATTTTTCTGGCTCCATACCTGGCATGGCACTTGGGCTGGCTCTTAAGGCTGTCTTTACAATGGGTGTCCAACTTGTTCCTTCTAGGTTTCTGTAACTTCTCTTTCCCTCGATCGTTTCTGTCCTGACAATGGTTACAACTCTGATGCCAGGTTACTGCGCTATCCTTTATGGTTCTTCTATACTCCAAGCACAATGGTTAAGTATGTTGGTAAAGAAACCTTCCTCAAATTATCCTAATTTGAGAGAACTGTCAGTTTTAAAGATTTTCCCTATACATCCAATTATATATCAACTTCTTGTGTTTGTGTGGATTCCACTTTTTCAACATATGACTGAGCTTTTCTTTTAGCACATAAGTTGCCATAAAAAAGATCTCCCAGTTATTGGCCATTTCTCCTAGGATATGTGTTGCTTCCGTACTCCAAAACTGCCTCACCATTCTGCAAACCGACAAAATCAATTAGCCATGTGTGACTACTCTAAATACATTTTTTTTGGGGATCGAGACATCATGCATTATCTACTTAAACTCATTTTCCTCACTTATATTTTGATCTTTATTGTGTTTAAATCCTTCAAAGGGAAAGTTTTTTACTAAATAATTTACTCTTCTTCTGGAAATTACCAAGAAATTCCTATTGATCAAGATCCAAATAGGAGGAAACAATCTTACCTTACAAATTTTTAACTGGCTTTTAATTGCTGTTGGCTCTGATGTGGTGGTAGGTTGGGTTTTCAACCAGTTTTCAGCAGTAGTTGTCATCTGCTCCAATTGTTGTAGCTGATTATAGAAACTGATGATGTTGTTCTGATACTCCAGCCAGTTAAGTCTCTCACTTAGCAATTGGCAGAACTCTATCCACCGGCTGTTCAGTTGTTCCGAGGCTTGTTTGATGCTGTCAGCATTAACACCCTCTAGAAAGAAGATTTTTTAAATATATCCACTGAAGCCACAGACTGCAAGACATTATCTGAAAACCAATGTGTCTCAAGTTTAAAAGTATTCATCATATGAAGGATTTCAAACAAATCATTTATTTACTGATGAAGAAATAGAAGCAGCAATGATTTCTGATTACTCATTGTAACTTATTAGAGATGCATCTTATCAAGAGTACGAATATGATAAAGTAGTAAATAAGGACACATAAGATGTAGAGGAGAAGAATATATTTAAATAAAAACAAAAATGGTCAAAGCTCTGAAGGCGGCTGGAAGATTGATCATGCACAAAAAATCTTTTGGAGGATTCCAAATAATTGTTAAATATCATGTATGGTATCAAAATGCACAGTGAAACACTAACATTTGTATTTTTTAAATGGTTTGGGATTTAGCCAAAATGTTATTATTTGGATTTTCAAAAAAACGACTATTTATCAAAAAGCAGTAATGCTCTGATTCTGTTATAAAAGCCAAAACAAGCAGATTTTCCATGGGTCCAAAGAATGGAAACAACCACAAAAACAAAACGAAACAAAACAAAACAAAATTTCTAATATGAAAAAAATCCTATTACTTACATATCATTTACAAATGTGGAAGGTGATCTGAAAATTTTTAAATCATCTATAGCAAAACTAAAGCAGAAAAAATTCTATCCAAGTCAAAAGGGAAACAGAAATACATTATCACTCTACTATGTGTTAGGAATTTGCTGTCTTTTAATATATACTATCATTTTTAATATTTTATTTATTTATTTTAAGAGAAAGAGAGTGTGTGAGCATAATAGGGGCAAAGAGAGAGGGAGTGAGAGAATACCAAGCAGGCTCCACACTGTGAGTATAGAGCCCAACATAGGGTTCAATCCCACAAACTGGAGGATCATAACCTGAGCTGAAATCAAGAGTCAGATGCTTAACTGACTCAGCTACCTAGACACCCCAATATATACTATCTTATTTAAGTTTTGTCAAAATGTGATATGTGATGACTAACACCAAAACAAGTATATATTATCCTATACATATCATGAAAGAATATCAACATCATGTAATGCTATGCATTAAAAAAATTCACTCTCTATAGTTATTTGACACAATTAAGGTGTTGTTACATACATGCACACACACACGCATGCACACACACACATACACACACACCAAACCACATCTCTCATTGCATTTGAAACCTAACTCTCACTTCACTCATTTCAAACTTTTGATGTGACATTGGAGAACACAAACTTTGCAAATATTATTGGCAACCATCTTTTCTTCCTTCTTTAGCTGATACATTTTTAAAGAAAAACAACTTTTAAAGTGTAAAAAGATAAAATATGCATATCTCCATATATATGACTATAAAAGGTTTGTACAAGCTTAATATTCTTTTAATACTCTCCAAATAGTTAAGGAATCAGTGATCTTGTTGAGCAATCCGGATGTTTTGTGTGATATATTGTTTGGGAAAACTTGGTTTTGAGCAATGACCAAGAATTGTACCAAAATATGTTTTCGGGAGCCTAAATGTCCATCAACTGATGAATGGTTTGGTTTATCTATACAATGGAATACTCCATGGCCATGAGAAAGAATGAAATCTGGCCACTGGTAGCAACGTGGATGGACCTTGAGGGTGTCATGCTACGCGAAATAAGTGAGGCGGAGAAGGACAGATACCGTATGTTTGCACTCATAAGTGGAACAGGAGAAACCCAACAGAGGACCATGGGGGAGGGGAAGGGGAAAAATAGTTGGGGAGAGGGAGGGAGGCAAACCATGAGAGACTCTTGAATACTGAGAACAAACTGAGGGCTGATAGGGGTGGGGGAGAAGGGAAGGGGGGTGATGGGCATGGAGGAGGGCACTTGTTGGGGTGAGCACTGGGTGTTATATGGAAACCAACTTGACAATATAAAAGGAAAAAAAACCAAAATATGCTTTCAGGATGTCATGAAGAAACTGTAGTTATAAAATAATCATGTTTGTTACAAAGTGTCAGAGAAGAATCCAAAACTCACCTAGGTAACACAGATAAAAAAATATTATGATAAAAGGCTAACATTATTGTTGGAAAATGGAAGAGAGTAATTTAAAAATACACAGGGGAGAAATTTTGTATTATGTGAGCTAATGATTAAAAAATGTGCAATGGATATAACAAATGATGTTTAGAGGAAATGCTTTCAGCTTATGTTAAACTTGAGTAAGCACTCAGAAGAATGAAGACCAGGGTGGTCCAATTCCAAGACGGGCAGATAAGAGATGCTAAAGGTACTGATGAACTGATGCTACATTGTCTAAATTATATGGAAATACACAGAGAAATATCTCACTGTCCGTGAGAGAGGTCAATCATATGAAAACTCCTCTCAAATGAAAAAATTAAGTTAATTTTCAGTATGAGTAATAGATGCTAATTTAATCATAAAAATATAAATCTAATATAATGAATTACCAAGAGGTCCTATGGTATGTATTAAAATCTAGGGATATAATTTAATGTGTCCTTGTTGATCATTACGCAAAACTATTGGCTCAATATGTCATGCCCATGCCAAAAAAAATATCCAGATGCTAAACATCACTGTAAAAGGACTTAAAATATATGAGAAAGCACATTTTGTATAAATTTTTTATGAAATCTATAATATTCCTTACTCATTACCATATTGATTTTTATAATTTAATACAGGTAAATTAAAATACAATAGGTGAAAGAAGGGTCTCCCTATTAGGACAAATGGTGAAGGTAAACAAAGTTCTAGAAATCCACAGTAATAGCTCTGATGCTAGAACTGAGTTCAAATTTGAATCCCTTTACTAAATGAGTAAACTAGGTTTGATTATTTGGTCTCACTGGATCTCATTTTTCTCATCTATGAAATGAGGCTAAACTAGGATACCTATCAGGGTTCTGAGTTAACATGTGTGAAGTAGTTACACAAAGTCCGATATATGCCTGGCAACCAATAAATATTGGTCAAAATTATAGAAAATACCATGTAGCTAACAACAATTAAAAGAAATCATATCCTGGGTTGCCTGGCTGGCTCAGTAGATTGAGCACCCAACTCTTGATTTCAGCTCAGGATACGATATCACAGTCGTGAGATTGAGCCCACAACGGGTTCCAATGGTGAGCATGGAGCCTGTTTGGGATTCTCTCTCTCTCCCTCTCCCTCTGACTCAAAAAGTAAATAAATAAATAAACAAACAAACAAATAATTTAAAAAAATAAATCATATCTTTTCAAATGTTTACATTAGTGAGAGTGGGGGTCTTTTTATTTTTTTTAAATGTTTATATATTAATTTTTGAGACAAAGGGAGAGACAGAGCATGAGAGGGGGAGGGGCAGAGAGAGAGGGAGACACAGAATCCAAAGCAGGCTCCAGGCTCTGAGCTGTCAACACAGAGCCCAAAGTGGGGCTCAAACCCACGAACGGTCATATCATGATCTTAGCTGAAGTCCGATACCCAACTGACTTTTTAATGCCCCAGTGGGGGTCTTTTTAATATCTGCAAATGGGTCATTTATAAAAAATTAATGACTAATATTTTTAAAATTAGTGCTAATTTTATATAGTAAGACACTAATATGGGATATAAAAAGTATAGGTAGAAATTTTTAAAAGAAATCATATCAACTGGTGATGCACTCATGAGTTTATTAGCAGAGCTTGGAATATTTGGTCATACATCTATAATCACTTGCAATTAAAGTTATAAAGGGCAACCACACCAAAAGTGAAAAAAAACAACAACAGGAATTTCTACATGTCACTGGCAAAGATATGATGTTGATCACAGAGAATAAGATATATTATGAAGGATTTGCATGTAAATATTGTATTAATTCATGTGTGAATGTACCTCCTGCTCAACAAGCGTGTAATCTGTCCTTCTAAACTCTACTCTCAGCTTAGAGTAGGTAAGGAACAAATACAGTGTACTTGTGAACTGACACAATACCAAACCAATAGCTTACTTCATATGAATATGAACATTAGGGAAGTGATACCCACAGACACAAAAACAAACACAAACATGCACATGGTCTCTTTTGCTTCCAGTTTGCTTTAAACTACTTGGGCGAAGGATCAAAAGCACTGTAACACAGCATATCACTTCATGTACCTCTCTTAAACTAAAACTATAAAAGTCATTACTTCAACTTCATGAAATAATTAGCTATTTATTATGAGGAAGTCCCTTAAAACTTTTGTGGAATAAATAAGGATACTGTTTCCCAAAAGAATACTTGCATACGAATAATTATACTATTCTATATAGCTGCTTTATGTGTATTTCGTAGAATTACATGCTCCTTAACTGAAAATTTTCAATTTTATGACAGTTTTTAGGTGTAAATATCTGAAAAGATTTGAGCATTAATCATTTGATTAATGCTTCTGTGTTTCTAAATTTTTGTTAGCTACTTAAGAATACAAACACTAACTCACCAGGCATTATGAACAATACTTATGGAAGCCATTTTGTAGCGGCACGTTAGAATCTCAGGGATAATGGATCATAATCCATTCACATCTCATATTCTAAACAACCCCTGAAATAGTCCATGAATAAATATATTGCACCCAGAGGAAATGGATCATTACTTCAAGTGCATCCATTAATTTTATTACTTGTGTACAGTGCATAACAGACTGTTAGAATAATTTTAATTGTGCACCACCTTCCATGCAAGTACTTCAGAACTGCCACTTAAAGTGAAGTATTCCTCATCAAGTACATTCATCATTAGCCATGAAGCCAGAGTAGAGTAACGCAAAACCTGTGTTTTCTTGAATTAGAGCTCTTGAATTAGAAGAATATTTAGGATGAAAACTTAAAATAAAGTTTCTAATAAACAGTTTCCAATTTTTTGAATATTACCTAAGGGTCATTACAAGTCAATTGGGCATCCAATGTTAACAGCCTAAAAAGTAATAGAAATTTACTGAGGTCATGAAAATAAGGCCTGAGTAGTGTAGACTAAATTCTAGAGGTTTCTTTGACCACACTCACTTTTATACAATTGCTGTATCATTTTTTTTCAAATAATAGCTTTTAAAAATTAGGTTTATATAAAATTTATACCCCTAGTGAATATAATGCATAAATTACTAATAGAGCTCTTTCTTCACTTTTTCCTATTTTTTTTAATTTTTTTTTTTTAACATTTACTTATTTTTAAGAGACAGAGAGACAGATCACGAGCAGAGGAGGGGCAGAGAGAGGGACACACAGAATCAGCAGCAGGCTCCAGGCTCTGAGCTGCCAGCACAGAGCCCGATGCGGGGCTCGAACCCACGAACTGTGAGATCATGACCTGAGCCGAAGTCGGGACACTCAACCGACTGAGCCACCCAGGTGCCCCACTTTTTCCTATTTTTAAACATCACTGAATTATAAGAGACAAAGGCCAGATTCCTACTTATATTTTTGTGACTAATTTTCTCCAACAACTGTGACCACTATGATCTTCTCCCTTATCCTTCTCCCCCCCCACGCCCCGCTCCCCCCCCACACACAGCATGAAGTCTTTTCTTTTGGAGATTGGAGTCAAAGAACGATGTGTCAGTCAATGAAGAACATTTGTTGAGTGTGAACTCTGTGGAGACCATTATCCCAAGTGTCACATGGAAAAAGGGGAGACATAAATCAAACTACCCAGAACCAAGGAGAGAGTAAGGAGAGTAAGAGATAGAAAACCACAGTTGGTGCAACTGTGGAAAGCTACTCATTTATGATGGAGGGGCTGGACTACTGTAGACAGTACTGTTTCCATGCCCCACTGTTACACAGGCCACTTGTGAAATGTCTTCCTATTAAAATATCTAATAAGAAGAGTTATTGTCACTGAAAATCCTTCACAATGATGTGAAGTGAAGCTAATGAGAGGTCTGGCTTTGAGGTGAGCCAGACTAACTATAATCCCTGCCCTTATCAATCTGACAAAATTGTGTTGCCCAAACTCAAATGACATCATTCATGTGAAGTACTTAACGAGCTACAAATCAAAAAACTAACAATACAGTTATGTAGTTAATAATAAGATAAGAGGAGTTCTTGTCTGTGTTATCAGTCTGTACTATTTAATTATAATCCTTAGCGGACTTACTGTTAGGTATCATCTTAAACACTATAATCTAACACTCAAGGGATGATGGTTTTGAGATATTCTTCTAGTCTAATATACTAATAATTACTACTTTTATTTAAACGTTTCCTTAATGTGATTGTCTTCAGACTCTTAATTAACATACAGAAAACTACAATTAGAAATGGAAAGTGAAGCACAGTTTAAGGTAGAAAACATCACTAACCCTATTAGATAATTATAGTATCTCCTCTGCAAATTGTAGTGCGACAATTTTACAGGGGAAATACAAAGCCAGGGAAACTGAGCTATGTTTATGTGTGTTTTCGAATAAATGGTTTGATATAACTATTTTGTTGGTAGTTTTGTTAATAATAAAGGAAGACAATTTATCTAAACCAGGCATCTGTTTTATACCTGGCTGTTAAGGAGAATATATATAGATGCAAGAACATTATTTTACAAACAAAATTAAGAATAAAGTCTAATCTAAATAGGGAAAGAAAGTAAGAAAATGTTTAGATACAAAAATATTCTAGATTGTCCTGAAATCCCATAATCTCGCTCATACACTGCAAAGCTTTGGCTTTGAGCTAAGCAGACGAGTTAAAAAAAACTGACATAAAGTCTTAGGATATTAGGATTCCTTAATTATAAATCAACAGTAATGATAGAGTAGCAAGATTCTTTACCATATTTAGTTGTTAAATTTTCTAACATTTTAATCATTTTATACCATTTTTGTGTTTACATCAAAAATTATACAAACAAACCCTAAAGAAGGTTACACTGTATCCGTGAACAAAAAGGGAAATAAATACAAATTTGGAAATCCTCCTTCTCTTTGTAACACAGCTAAAGGAAACATAATTAGATCACTAGGTACCCAGTCTCGTCTTCCAGTTACTCTCATTAAAATTCTAGAAAGCCAACAATTTCTTGACACTGAAGTTATTATTCCCATCTTCCACAGCGACAATAAGCTTCATAAAAATTTCATGTGTGAAAACTTCTCTAATAAGAATTTCTCTCCGCCATCCAACACCCTCTCAAATTATTCCCATACTTACTCAATCAAATGATGTTGACAAGAATTACAAAGTTAATGTTAGTTCAGAAAGAATACAGTTAAGAAATAGATAAACCTGTTAACTATAACAAAATCCATGTCAAAACCTTGGAAACATTAGTTTTAAGCTAACACTCTCTCTGTTAATAACACTGCAGCCTCTCTTTTTAGCCTGTTCGGATCATGAACATCACTTACACTCTTCCAAAAGAAGCGGGACATCCATAAGGAAAATGCTCCTCTAAGCCTTCAAGTATGCAAATAATTTATTCAATCTCCCTTTTTTGGTCATAAAAAAAGGTTCCAAATAAATTAATAAGAGTCTCCTACTGAATCTGTACATACTTCCCAAATATACATCCTTCTAGTACAAAATTCACAATATAATTAATATTAACATTCACACTATATTTAATATTAAGTGTACTTTAATATTCTACAAAAAAAGCCTTTGCATTTGATAAAGTACAGTCAAAATAAAAATTATCTTAAGTCGATCCTAAGTTCTACTTGACCCTGCAAAACTAAACACATGTTACAAGAAATGTTGTTTTCGGGACACCATTTGTCCTGAAAACAGTTTGTCCTAAAATGGATTTTGAACAAAATTCTGCGACATTAAATCAAAGTCACTTCTATATTGGCATCATGGTAATCTTACACTTTTAACAATTTTAAGACACTCCCCCTTTTTCTTAATTTCCTTTGAGAAATTGCCCTCAAGACTAATAGGTTTTGTTTTCTGCATTTCTTAGATGATGCTAAAAATCATTCTCTCAGCAGATATTTAGAAATGGCCAAAAGTGATTTGGAAGTATGTCTGATGTGCCATTTTGTTCCAAAACTGATGTAAAATGTAAGTATGGAGAGGTGTTTTTTTTCCATGTCTTAGATTTTCATTCTGAAGGAAAATTTAAAAGAGGAATTCTGAAATCATTCCCAAACTTTTAAAAAAGCACTCTAATCTTAGGGTAAATTATCTGAAGGAAAAAATTCAGTTCTCTGAGTATGCATACATACATAGAAAATGTAGCATTTATAAAATGTTTTTTAAAATAGTTATTTCATTCTTTATACATATTTTACACTATGAATACACGTTAAATGTTGTGAGCACAATAAAACAAACTGTAGAAATATTTGTATTAGTTGCACAATATTTTAACCTTATGCAAGAATGACTTGTCTTTATCTTAAATTTTGAGGACAAGGTACGTATGGTTAAAAGACATAAGCATTGACGTGAAGTCATAAATGAAGTACCATCATTCAGTAGTTATTTTCCATTCCATAAATAAAATGGTAAGAATATATGTGTTTTATATGGTTATGAGTTTTATTTTAACTCCACAGCTTAAATGTGAGAAAGGCAATACTGTGCTTGTAAACTTAAGACCTTGACTGAGATAATGCTTTGAAAAGCTGGGTTAGCACAAACCTCAGTCTGTCTTTCAGCTCTGTGAGCCAGTAACACCTGGAGAGGTGCTCCAGGCACGTATCTGTGTGGCTGTCTTAACGCACAGATTGCACAATCACATAAAATAAGTATTATGAAATTAATTCTGTATAAGACCAAAAAGAACAGAAAGAGAAGTTACAATCTTTGAGTCTACTTTTTAGTAACCATATAAATGTTTGATTGAATGGAGCATCACAGCTATCCTCTAGTTAAGAGCCCAAATTAAAGCCTGATCATGTAACAGTTAGACCTTATCTTTATTGGCCTAACAGGTAAGAAGCTTAAAACTGCATCAATATAGTCAACCAGTAAGGAATGCCACACGTCACACTCTACCTCTTAGTGCTCTTTGCTTCCCACACAAGTTAGCAATATCCTTAGAAGTATTATTATTCTCTGACCAAAATTAACTCCGTTACTGCCTTAACTTTGCTTTGCTAAGAATTTCACCAATTTATATTTATTAAGGACCTAGTATACATCCTGATTTTTCTGAGGTCTCCAAAAATTAGAGCTATGAGGGCAATAATTTAGAAAATTACATGATCACTAATCATATAATCATTTTAATCCTACCTGTGGTTTTAACTACCAAAAAAGTCATTCCCTTCATTTCAACATTTTAAGTGTTTTGAATAATGATTTGAGGTAAGGTATGATTGATATGTGATTATAAAATGAGACCACTTAAAAGTAGAGATTTTACATTGGCTTATAAAAATTAAAAAAGTGATAATATAGTTCCTGGGGAAAATTGCATAAGCACTACAAGACCATTTTTTAGATCACACAATTTCATTTAATATGAATATGCTGTTATCAAAGTCATCAGTTAAACCACGCAGCAACATACATCTAAACAATAACCTTTCAGTATTTTACATTGTCGATGTATTCATTAACCTGTTAACCCAGTCTTCAGCTGTCATGTATGCTTGTTTTTATTGTTAACCAAATACAGTCATGGGGCTCATTAAAAGAAAAAAAAAATGAATTGATTTCCTAGGAAGATCACTGAACTTTTTAATGCCAACATGGCAATTAAGGCAAAATAGTAATTCATACACAAAATTTACGCTCTGGAATGGAGGCAGGTTCTCAAAACAGCTGACATGCACCACAAAAACATTTGTTACATTTGGTTATTATATTCTTATAAACGTATCTGTGAAAATGTAAAAAAAAAAAACAAAAAAAACAAAAAAAACCCGTCTGAAAATATCCCTGAGTCTCATAAATTACGTCTTTCATTAAGTGAATACAGTAGTAGAAGGATGGCGATTTCAAAGAAGTTTGTTCACAAAGTGATGTCAATAGCATATTTTGTTCAGAAAAGTTAATTTTAATTCGTTCTTTAAAAAAATTGTTAGCTTTGTCCTTTTACCTTACTCAAAAACAGCTGAAGTTAAAAATAAACTTCCCCTGAGGAGACATTTGTAAAAGGACTAAAGAAACAAATAAAAAGTAACAGAGAAAATGTCAAATATATTATTAGCAAAGAGGTATGCTGATGAAGCCTTACACAAAATTTTAGTCTGTTCAGAAAAATATATTGCAAGAATTACATAAATCAGATGACAATCAGTTTCCACATAGTACATGATTGCTTACATTTCCCAATGATTTGTGAAAACCTTGTTTTCTTAAATTATTTGGACAAACGCTAGTATGATTTGCATTAAAATTGATTCCTCTGCATTAGATGGATAAAATATTCTAGCACATCCCATTTTCTTCCTTTGGACTCAAAGATGAATTTCCTCTAATAATTTCCTTAGCATTAAGAAAGAATAATAAAAAACTCACAAACTCACTTCAATTTAAATTTGCATTCAGGAAGTGCTTGTCTGATATAATTCAGCTGATAAATATGAACCTATGTGTTTATCAAATCCCTAAGAAGATTATCTAAATCAACTCCGGGTAATTACCATTCACCATCTGTTCCACCAGGGCCTGAGCTGATCTGCTGGCATCTTGCAGTTTTCTGAACTTCTCCGCTTTTTCTCGCTCTATGGCCTGCAGCATGATAGCAAAGGTGAGTATTTCAATACAAGGATTGTGAAGCTACACAGTAATTATAACTTCTACCTGCCCTTTCAAGCCTTAAGATATTTCACTCTGTCAGCTTATCCTGTGAATCTAAAGACTTCTTTCGCCAGTTTCTTGGCACCAGAAGCATCAAAATGACAAAACACAAGCCATTTTCATATCGAATTGCTACTACTTTTAATAAGATTTCTACTCTGAACTTTTTGTTTTACATAATAATTTCTGAAGCATTGTAATATAAAACTGCAAAAAAAAAGAACAAAAGCAAATCATAAGACACAATGAAAGGATAAAGTGACAGATAATTCAAAACGGAATTTGTCTTTTAAACACACATCACTGAAGTTACTCCTAATAACTTATGTATTCTGTATTAAAAGTCAAAGAAAAAAATCTTGTGAGTATATAAAAAGGGAAAAGCATTCTAGCATGAATATTTTAGCAAAAAAAAAAAAAAGCACCCATATTTGTCGAAACATAAGACTGCGGGTTAATTTTTCTCTCTAAAACTTTCAAAGTACTCCCATTTCAAGGAAAAATAGATTCAGTTTCAAAATGCTTTCTAAATCCCTTGGTCCATTTCTCCTGAGAGTTAACCTTTGAACAACGAAAGCACAATTATTTAAATTAACAAAACCTAGCATTTGATACCCTTGGAAACAGCTAATGATGTCTCTACAGAGATATTTTTTGAGATCACATAAAATACCATATTGTAAAATATGATGCATTAGAACTGTATGACCATAGTCATTAAAAATAAGGCTGTAACAGTATGCTTTATGTCCTAAAACATAACTATTCTTATTCATAACTTAAAGCAAGCTTTAAGGCATTTAACATATATTTAGAGCAACACTCCTGTGACCAAGTAATAGTATCATACAAAGATTTCACTTGAGTTTGTGACAGGTTGTTCCATATCAGACTATATTTCAAATTTTTATTTAGATCTTCAGACATTTAAACAAATATTCCAAGGCGTGATACTAGAGCACAGATGGGAGGGATATAATCGATACGTGCACACTCTGCAGAGCTTTGTTCAATAGGATTTTCTTCAAGGACAAAAATATTATACATCTGTGCTGTCCAGTACAGGAGCCACTAACCACATGCGGGTATTGAGCACTTGAAAGGTGGCAAGTGTGACTGAGGAAACTAATTTTTAATCTAATATAATTAAATTTAAAAAGCCACACTTTGTCAAGTGCCAATTGTAATTATACAGGGTAGTTCGAGTGTCTTGCCTTTGAAAGCAAACAAAGAAAGATATGTCAACTAAATATAGATATAGATAGTATGGAAACATCGGAAATATGTTCAAAGAAAGAAGTAATCATCTTATTTCTAGACCAGACTATTTTCTAAGCACACCAAATGATGAAGAGTGCTCATACTATAATTCATACATTTTTAAATATTTAAAAAGATCCTCCAGTTTAAAGAAATAACCACAATTGAATGGAGGGCTTTTAAAATTGATTTTATAAAGAGTTTCATGAAATAGGATTACTGGATTCAAGGTCAAGAGGACAAAATGCTAAAAAAAAAAAAAAACCTACAGACAATAGGATATATCCAATCAGGAAAAAAAATTAATATACAAAATATTTATTAAAATTTAGCAAAATAAATAAATGAAATGAAATGCTGTAAAAGGATTGTCTTTGTTTTTTTTTAAAGTATTAATAGCCCTATCTAGAAAATATACCTTTTATGTTATCCTATCAAGGGCAGCAAATGAAAATTCAGGTTCGCGTCATCAGTAGGAAAAGTCTATAAGTGATAGACACATTTTAATATCTTGGATTCTACTTGAAAATTTCAAAGCACACAGACTGTGCTGTTTGGGTATTATATGCTCCCAGGATCCCATACCAATTAGCAGGTGAAACTTTTTGGTTACCTTGAAAGTCGTTTTCACAAAGGCATTATAAAATTGTTGACACAAGTATTTGCACAACCCCGGAAGGTCCTAACTTTCTAGTAGAATTGAAAAGTCCATGAAAATAAAGTAGCCACAGCCTCTTGTTAAATGTAAGAACCTAGAAGAAGTTCCAAAATTCCCATTTGCCCAACTTTCAATTTTTGTCTTCTAAATGCTCTGTTCTTAGAAGGCAGCTTATTGGCACATGTTTTCAATACTTTAAGTGGAATCTCCATTAAAAGGTAAATGCTATTTGCCCAGGACTCTGAGCACTTTAGAAGAGAAAAAATAAGCACATTCTAAATAAATATATAACATTCACAACTACCAAGATCTATAGGAGGATCTGGGGTGTTCCACGTTTGAACTACATCAGCAAAAGTGGGGCCAGGGAGAGAAGAAAAAAAAAAAATACGTGTACTCCAACAAGAGAATGAGAACAACAAACTGGTATTCTTCAAGTGAAACAGTGTTAGAGTTACCCTTTCCTATCAGAGGAGTTTCTATTTTTACTACAGTGAGGGTCTGCTTTTTTTATATGCAATTACATAAATGGTAGAATCAGAACATCATACTGTCTTTATAAGCGATGAAAAAATTATCAATGGCCTTCTAAATGTCATGATCACAATCTTAATTCTAACCATCTAATAGAATAATCAATTAGTATTACTAACAGAAAGAAAAAAAACTTCTAATTGATTATTTCAGGGATAACTAGCTTAAATCTAGTTTGGTTAACCACATTATTCTAGTTATTCTAATATGCATATAATAGCAATGACCTCCACAACAAAACAATAAGTTATGGAATAGGTACTCTTGCTCTTACAGTTTGATAGAAGAGGAAAGTGAGGCACACACAACCAATGACAGTTTACTGCATCATTTCATATATATTCCATAATAATTCTGTGAGATAGAAGGAACCAGCAGTATCTTATCTTCTTTTATGCCAGAGGAAACAGACCATCAGCACGATTAAGTCATATATACAAGATCGTGGAATTAGAAGGTTTTACATCCAGTCTTAGAACCCTGATCATCTATTTGCAAGTTCAGCTCTCTTTCAAACATACTCTGCTGCTCCCAAGGGTATTCCAACGGAAATTATTCAAACAGCATTGAACCTATCTGACTCCAACTCCCAGCAAAAGTGACCCGATAGTTCAGATGTAGTCAAAGATGATATTCAAAATATTTAACCATTAATGCAGCGTGGGCTCCAAGGTATCAGAAGGAATGACTGATTACTCAGAAAGGACACTGACAGTCTACAGGCTGACTGGTGACTCTGTGTACAGTTCAATTTCCGTACCCCGCTGCTGGATGTCTATTATACACAAATAAACAGAGACGTAGGTCTGAGAAAGAACCATTTAATGGCCACCACATTATCTGTCAGTGTGTAGATGCTATCTGGGTTCTGTTAAGTAACATCACTTTCAAGGGGAATATTGGAAAATAAAGAGAGATACTGGCACAGATGTGCCTTGGAGGGTATGACCAAGACAGTGAAGAGTCCAGAAAACATTTCATTTCAAACACAGCTATAGGGAGTTGATGAAAAATGAGGAGATTTAGGGTAGCAAGAAGACACTAAAGAAGGTAATGAAAAGTTTTGGAGTCATTCTGTTCTCAGATGGTTTGAATTCTGCCTCCACTGCGTACCAGCTGTTTGACATTTGGAAAGTGATTCAACCTTTCTGAGCCTCAATATTTTCTATGTAAAATAACAATAAAGATACCTACCCTCCAGGGATTCTGAGAAGATTAAAGGAGGCTCTTGAAATAATTTATTTCCCAAACTGGGACAATTCTTACATAGTAAAATTGAAATCTAGAAATAATTAAGCTGTAACAAATGGAATGCCATAAACGGAGAATGGCCCAAACTGTCACATGTGGGCATTCTAATGAACGGTGATTTCAATAATGTTAAAAACAAGTTTAGGAATGAATTTTTATCTAAGAATTGATCAGAGCACTTTGCCCACAAAAACGTGTGACAAGAGTCCAAGTCACCACATACACAAAGTGTTAAAGAAGTTAACTAAATAAACAGCACTGAAATTCCCTTTTTTCCTGGACTTGGACACATATGCATTCTCTCTCAAATAAAATACATGAAATTGTTTTTTTAAATTTCTTTTAATGTTTTATTTATTTTTGAGAGAGAGAGAGAGACAGTGTGAGCAGGGGAGGGTCAGAGAGAGAGGGAGACACAGAATCTGTAGACAGGCTTCAGGCTCTGAGCTGTCAGCACAGAGCCCGACGTGGGGCTCAAACCCACAAACCGCGAGATCAGGACCTAAGCCCAAGTCGGAGGCTCAACCGACTGAGCCACCCAGGAGCCCCTATGAACTGGTTTTAAAATAAGTCAGATTAGTAGTTCCTTATGCGTCTCTTCTCTCATTTTCTCAGAAAAATATATGTAAAATTCAAGGAAAAGTAAAATAAAAATCACATGACCACCACAAGAAAAGTCTGGAGAGAAACATGGTTCTGGAAAAGGGAAGGCACACCCCTTACTTTAAACAGGCACGTGCTACCAAAGAGAAATACTGGCCCTCTACAAGTCTACACTGCAAAGTATAAACTAGCCCATGACAGAAGAGAAGATGAAAGAAGAGCAAAAAGGAAAGAAAAAGAGAAAGACAATGAGAAAAAGAGAAAAACTGGTCCTCACACCCATTCCTTCATTCAGTTCCATCAAAACTGTTGCTATTAACGGCACCATTAGCCCCCAAGCTACCACATGCAGGGGCTGATTCTCAGTTCTCAACTTACTTAACATCATAATTTGATTCAGCAGACACTTCAAAATATTCCTTCATTTGCTTTCCTAGATGACAAATACGCAGTTTTACTCCTACCTCAAGGACACTACGTTTACTCAATCTCCTGTGTTGGTTCTTCCACATCTCCCTGTATAGATGTATAGAGGCTCCATCTATAGCTTCATTTTTTCAAGCCAAAAGCTTATCACCCTTCTTGACTGTTCTTTTTCTCTCAAACCCCATATCCAATCCCTCAGAAACTCCTGTTGACTCTAACCTCAAAACACATCCAGAAAATGCTGTTGTTACTGTGCTCACTACTACCACACTAGTAACACAAAAAAAACAAACCAACTCCATCATCACTCAGTGATCTGGATGTTTCCAAACAGCCTAATAAATGGTATTTCTACTTTTATCTTTGCTCTCTGATGGTATATTCTCAAGACAGCAGACTGAAGAAGCCAGAAACAATAGAGGTCAGCTCAACTCTCCTATGGCTTCCCTTCTCACTCTGAATAAAAGCCCAAGTACTAACCATGGCCCATCTTGTGTTAACCTCCTTGACTTCTCTGACCTCTTCATCTGTGACTAAACACCCTGATTCTTCATCTCTGCCACACTCTGTTGTTCTCTGACACTCTAGGCATGCTCCTCCCTAAGTCCTGTCCATTCTCACTTCCCTCTCCCTGAAATGCTCCTATCTCACCTATCTATGAATCACTCACTGCCTTTAGATCTTTACCTAAAGGTCACTTTGTCAGGGAGGCCTGCTACTACTACTCAATTGCGCGCACACACACACACACACACACACACACACAACTTCCTAGCCCTCATTCCTCCTTTATTTTTGTCTCTGACATTTATCAATAGCATTCTATAAAATGAATATTAATCTTGCTTAATTTTCATCTTTCCCACTGGAAAAGAAATTGTGTAAGATCAGGTGTCCTTGTGTCCTTCCTTTTTCATGTCATGTCCAGTGTGTAGAAGAGGGCCTGGTACATAGTATATGAATAGTACGGTGAGGTCCACCGTAGCATAATGCCTCCATATAGAGTATTATTCTCTCTCCCACCCTCCCCACAGTTAAAATGTTCTGTGGAGGTGTAAATGTAGAACAAATTCTAGTAGCTGTACAAACAGTGGTCACAGAACCAGCCTAGGAGGCTAGGTGCTGCAAACTCAATAAAGGGAAGCTGGATTAAATGAAAGTCTTCTAGAAGATGCAGATTAGATGGGGAGTTGGGCACAGTGGCCCACTTTCCAACAGGACTATTATGAAGTCTGGAGAGCAGTAAAAAGCAATTACCCAAACAGAAGACAGATAGTACCATGTAAAGTTCATTAAGTCACAACTTAATAGAATCTTACCTTGGGTGAGGAAAGGAAAACAAAGAGAGAAAAAACAGAATACAATGCTTATAATATTTGTTATGGAATAATGAAAAAATATCATACTGCAAAAATTAGAGGGAACGTAAACTCCCAACGATGGTCTACCAAACAAAACTTCAGCCAACTTTTTTGGCATCCTCACTGAGATACCATGGGCTCCGTGCCAAAGTCACAGCAAACTGAGAGCCTAGAAGAGGTTCAGTGTCACAGAAATGGAATGAAATTTCAAGATCATACCGACATGAATCTCATGAGGAAGAAACTAAAAATGCACTACCCATGATCCAAACTCATACTGGAGATTGTAAAATGTAGAACTGATAGTGAACAAAAGAGAAGAGAATGCTTCTTGACTATGGTACTAACCAGCATGCTTTGGACCTCAGGAACAGAGAAACAAGTGTTCCAGTTGGCTAGTAGAGAAGAGCATAGCTTAAAGTACCCTAATTAAGTTGTTCCTGCATTTTCAGATCGTGTCATACCATGCTGACAGGTCAAAATGTTTTGTTATCACTAGAGAGTAAGAGTAACAACCCTCTATTGGTCTCAGAAATTTGGGGGCTACATTTTTCTCAGATATTTTTCAAATGTTTTATCATCTTCAGTCTTTACTCCTATTCTATGGCTCGCTTTCCCTCTCTCCTCTCTCTGTATAGACAGACACATAGATACATGGATAGAAATATAAACACACACACACACATTTATATATTAGCTTTCCCCTTGTTTTCAAGGCCAAAGTATCATCTGAATGCTCTTCAACCATAACATTCATTTAATTCTATGCATTTCATCTTCAACATTACTCCACGTATCTCTAGTTAGATTTCAGTTCTCACCACCACAGAGAAACATTTTTCATGAAGGGCACCAATTTTCTTCTTGCCAAGAACAATGCTTCTTCTAGCATTAAGAACCGATAACTAAAACTACCTTTTAGAAATCACCTTGTTCAGGAAAACATCTCTGCCCTAGATGTTACTATCTGTCTCTAATCTTTCCTCCTCAGGAAACTCTTCTAGCTTTTCTGTCTATCTGTTTCTCTATCTCTGTGCATTGTATATGTATGTGGGTGTGCACATACACATACACAGTATTTTTATTCCTAAAATTACATTTTATAATAGAACATATACTTTTGAAATGATTTTTCTTGAGAGTATTAAATATTTCAGTCAATATATGTTTACTATGTAAACATATGTTTAGAAGCTGCTACTCAGATTCTAAAGTATCTAATACATATTTTATCAAGAATACAGCTGCTAAAAAAGGCAGCAGTGAACCATTTCATAAGGAATGTATCATTAATTTTAAAATATATTAAAACCCCATAATAATTCTTGGAGGTATCAGGCAATTAAAAATTCTAAGATGTTTAACTTCAAGTGCAAAACAAAAAGCAACTGAGTTGTATAATAATATAAAGAAAAAAGAAACATAATTAAGTTTTAAGCAAAGTATACAAAGAAGGGAAGTTTACTGATTCTCTAATAAGTTGATTAAAAATACTCTATGACCTCTTCCTCCTTCTTTATCGGCATCTCTTAAAAGCCTCCTCTTTTCATGACATCTTCTCTAATTAATATGAAAGTAAGTTCCAGATTCCCCCAGAGGCCTACCCTGACTTTAGAAGCAATTAATTTTCTATTCACTTAACATTCTATAATGAAGTTTTGCCCTTTGACAGAAAAAGTAATTTATTCACTCAAATGTTTATTCAGAAGTTGTTATATCCTTCATATTGGTAGCAGAGCTTGACTTAAAATGTGCCTGACAAACTGAAAAAGAATCACTTATTCCTATAGCCAAACATCAATTTTGTTAAATACCAGGCACTGTATTAGGCACTGGCATGTCAAAACCAAAGTAAGCCAAAACAAAACAAACAAAAAACAAAACCATATTAAGCCCCTGTCCCTAATGTCTAGAAACCAGCACTCTAATCCATGTTATAATGGCCAGAAATCAGTTTGGTTAAGTAAAAAGGAATTACATCATGCTGTCCTTTAGGCAAGGTGAAGATCCTGACTCTGTCAATGCCTTCCAGCCAAAGGCCACAAGGAACCTACCTACAGATTAACGAAGTTAGGTTGATTTACTTGCTCTAACAGGAGAGGTGGCATATAATAGGGATCTATGGGGTAGGTCTGTAAGAAAATGGTTAGAGTTTACCGGAGTTGTGCACATATAAGGTGAGGGGGTGGTCAAGGAAGTAATTAGATGGTGTAAGGAAGCAGAGGTGCTTCTATGACTGGGTATCATAAAAGGTTTTATCTAGGTGACAAGAACAATGTAAAGAAGCAAAAGCTACAATTAGTAAGGCAACACAATTTGTCGTATCAGTGAAGATGGGGGACATGCGTCACTTAGGAAGGTTTTCACAATGTTGTTATTTTTGTCTGCACTGAAACATGACTACAAAATGGTCATGTTTTTGTCTTGATCCATCACAATCATGAAGTGGCCTTGTCTGGTGTTGGCATTCGGAGCCATTGTGCATATTTAACAGGAAAACATCACAGACTACCTATAAGCGCGAGCACAGCAGTGAGCATCTCTAAGTACTAACTGAAGAAGCCAAGCCAGCTCCTGATTATCAATGGCTGCTTTCTGCTTTCTCAAATGAATATCAACAGAGGCATAACAGGATAGTATTCATGTTTTACTAAGTTCACTTTGACAGAAGTGATGTGAAAACTTCTAAAGGAATACAACATTAGTGGCAGGAAAGACCAGCTAGGGACTGGCATATTAAACAGAGGTAAGCCATGATACTAGCTTTAATCAGGGTTGTGATGATGCGAACAGAGTGAACAGGACAGTTTCAAGAGCTGTTAAGGGAATGAAATTAATTGAACTTGGGTAGACTGGCAAATGGTAGGACAAAAAAATCTAGATGACCCTGTTAGCTTTTAGGTGTCTGGACTAGGCTGTCAAAAGAAAGAAAGGAAAGACAAATAAAGGAGGGCTGGGGAGATCATGAGGTTTATTTTATGTTTTAAGGCAAATATTCAATTAAAGTCTATTAGGAAGTAAATAAATGGGCTTGGGCTTTAGGGGAGAGACAAGAGCTAATGATACATAGTTGGGAGTCATTAGAAAAATAGATATTCTTTGAATGGGAAGGAATGAGGAAAATCCAGAGAAGGAAAAACAAGGCAATAATTGTGTAGAATATCACTATTAAAGGAAAAAGGAGATAGAACAAATGACCAAAATGTACAAAAGGATACCAGTAGATAATGGCACCCCATAAACCCAGAGAGTAAAGAATTTCATGAAGGATAAGGATGTTAATACAATCTAGTCCTGCAGAGAACCTGAATAACATAAAGAACAAAAACAGTCCTATGTATTTATAGGAGAGGAGGGTTTTATTGAAGATATGGACAAAGCACTGAATGGAAGCAGTTTCCTTAGGACATAGTGAAGAATTTAAGAACACACACACACATGGATGTACACAGATTAGACTTGACTAGCCAAAGCACAATCTCTTCCACCAAGGCAAAGGGGGGGGGTAGAAGGGAATATGAGCACAAATACACATAATTTGGGAGATATTATCTTAAAATATGAGGGAAAGTCATCTAAATGGTAGGGAAAAGTTCAGGAGATCCACTAAAAACTTGAAGTAACTGTTGACAGAAATAGTGAAGAAAATGTACTAGAAATGCATGGAAAGCTTATAGAGAAGTACCAGGCAATCTGTGTAAGTATGGTATTTCAGAGAGAGAGTAACGTCTGACAGCAAAATATCTATAGTTATGCAAGTGGGTAGCTGAATTGAAGAGATTATGGAAATGGCAACTTTGGGAGAGAGCAGGACAGCCTACAAGGTCTGAGATTTTTATGGATGAGGGCACAACTTGGGTGGAGGAGACGGTGATCCTGGTGCCAAAGTCTTCAATGAGAAAAATATTATAAAACGGTGATGGCTATTAGGCATCAAACACAAGGGAAGATATTTTTACATAGAGAGCAGTACCTTGGGAATTGGCCCTAGGAAGTGAGGAAACTAGCAAATCTCAATGAGTGGCAAAGAGTCATGAGTCTTAGTGGTGTCCTTGAGGGTCAAATTGGTTTCCATGTATGAATACAAGGAGTACACAGGACAGAAATTTTGTTTCCAAAGAAGGGCTTCAGAGTACACAGGGACTGAGAGCAGGAAGGCATGAAAAAGAAGTGAGGCAAAGGTAACTGAGTATAAAGGAGCAGAGAGATGAAGATACAAGAAAGCACAGATGAATGGAGACACCTACGTTCTGGGTGGTAAACCCAGATAATACAGAGATGTAGAAAGAATTGGCTTGAAGATTTCCAGTGGAACTTGTTTATTTTTTTTTTAATTTTTTAAATGTGTATTCATTTTGAGAGAGAGAGAGAGAGAGAGAGAGAGAGAGCGCGCGCATGGGCAGGGGAGGGGCAGAGAAATAGGGAGACACAGAATCCTAGCTCCAAGCGGTCAGCACAGAGCTCAATGCAGGGCTTGAACTCAGGAGCAGTGAGATCATGACCTGAGCAAAAGTCAGATGCTTAACTGACCGAGCTCCCCAGGCTCCCCCCAATGGAACTTGTTTAAAAGTTGATTTGGTATCAAGTGAGCATGGGTTCCAGAAAGAGCCCAAGGTCTGTTAACCTTAACAGCTGGTATGAAGGTTTTCAAGAGAAAACTGTACAGGTGTACAATCACCTTGCAGTAAGGCTACGCTGTTTTGTTATTTTAATTACTACCTTATATTACCACGTGCTCAATTCAAGAAGTTGAGTAGCTTTACCTATTAAGTCAGATTGCAATTCTCAACTGTGGTGACATTAACAGAATGAGTAACATATCTAGGAGTCTGGTAAAGGCTCAGATTGTGCCTTAGAGTACTGACTCACAAACCTTTATGTATCAACGAATCAACTGTCCGTCTTGTACAAATGCAAATTCTGATTCATTAGGTCTGAAATCACACATTTCTAATAAACTCAGAGATGTTGCCAATACTGGTCATCCAGGGACCACTTTGAGTAGAAATGTCCCCTAGAATTCAACTTTAATTAAATGCATTTTGTTGATTATATGGATAAAACACATGGCTAATAGATAAGGAGAATTTACATTAGGCTTAAAAGTATATAAAACCAAAGTGATAATGTTCGAGGATATTCCAACTGGTTGAAAACACTTGAAAGTAATAGATGAAAGAAGTCAAGTGAAAGAAAAAAAAGAGGGTAATATGTAGCCTTTTTTAATGGATGCCTAAAAAAGAATACCACTTAAGTTCATAAGGGCTTCCCATGTGTTAAAAATAAGTTACATAAACTGACATGTGAAGAATTAAGAAAACTAACGTATGTTTAAACTGCATTCCATCATCATTACTATACATTTCTCTCACGGATTTTTAATACATATGTATTATATTTAGCCTGAAGGAAATGTCTAGGTAAATCATTTCACAGCCTATTTTAGTAGGCAATTAAGAATGATGTTGTTATTTCTGAAAATGAGAGTACAAGTTGGTAAAGGTGACTCACGAGGCATCCGAAAACCACTCATACAACATTGTAGGCTTTTTTTTTCTTTTAGCACTTTCAGTCTGTCATTGCTGACACTATTGATTAAATGCAAATTGCTTCTAGGTAACCATATGATAACAGGAAATTTTTGAATTTATATTCTTGAAATGCTGGAACTCAATTTCCCTGCTTGATCAGAGCTGTTTTAAGATACGGAAATAGGATGACAAACAGGTAAGTAGATTATTAAGATAAATTTAAAAAATTTAAATTAGCTAATAAAATGTCTGCCCAAGGTGACTTATGCTCTCAGTGGCCAAATTTGTCACATGAACTTTAAATGTGACATCTTCTCTAAGTAATTTTCCGCTCATAGAAATTCCCTCTACAATCCTAACAAAGAAAATACCTTCAAATAAGTATACTTTGAAGTAACACATGTTGCTAATTTTCTACCATATATATTATGCTCTAGTTTAATTTTAAAATTAAACATTCACAACATAATCGTAGTGCTCATTTTCTAAAATTTATAATAGTCTATCATTACACTAAGAACACTGTATATAACTAATAATGTATTTAAAATAACTTTCCAATGTATAAATAGTTAGCTCTGAGACATGTTGATGAAATAATCTGCCCCCGATGTCAAGCAGCCTAAAAAATAGATTATTTAATCCTAGAAAAAAAACCGTTTTTTGCTCTTCAAAAGTTCCAATTCCACAGCAAGTATTAGCTTGTATCTAAGATAGTGTTGTATTTGTAACAACCTAAGGGAGTTTGTATTGTACGAAACTGAATGCTCAAAACATAAAGCAGAGTTATCCACTCATGTGACCTTCCTATAGGCTAAAATTATTTGACATTCAGAATATTTGTTTCTTTAGCCTGCCCACTACAAAGTATTTACTTTGCCTGTTAAAACTCTCTCACAAACAATTGCCAAAATGGATGTGTTATAATCGTTGAAGTTGGAATACCAAGCCCTGATAATGTCCTTGAAGATGAAGCAGCACTTATTAAATTAATAAAAATCCCTATTGTGAAGGACAAAACTATGATGTCTCAGTAGGGAATAAAAATAGCAAACCACCTATTGCTATAAATAAATACTGAAAGAGGCTGGACATCTCTTAGTTATGGTAATGCAATACATAAATATCTGGAAGATGCAAATCTGTTATGACAAGTACTAATGAGTATAAAGAATAACTTTTTGATGATAGCTAGAGCATAAACAGGGCCCAAGTATAGTATCTCTAAAGGTCTATATTCTATTCTGCAAGCTTGGAAAGTCCCAGCCTTGAGGTGACAGAACAAGACAGGAAGGAAAATCAACATGAGTTCATGTTATAAAATTGTTAATTTACAGCTAAATAATACAAAAGTTAAAGAAGGCTTGTGAAAAGCATTCCTGCTCAGTCACAGCACAACCAACAAAGATTTCTCTATGCTAAACTCTGATTCTGCTTGATATAGTTTAAAGATATATTTAAAAGCATTATATCATAGTGCTTTAATCTTTTCAACTGATAGAATGAGAGAGTACAAAGCACAGAGTTTACAAGCAGCAAAACTTAGGAAAATACATAAAATTTAATGCATAACCTACATTGACTTTTTCTTTAAGGTCTGAGAAGTTGCCTTCCTTCCTATAGATTGCAAATTCAGGACTCTGCAACACAGCTTCTGAACGAGTAATCCAACTGTGAAGTTCAGTTATATCGACGTCCAACCTAAGACAGGAAAAAATAAGGGTCATTATTTCTTGATTATCTCTTTCTTCTGTTAAAAAAAATGCAATCTATTCACATTTACCATTCTCCTTCCAATCTGAGACTCCTGCCTGATGGCCGTGTTACTGTTAATAGCACTACCATTTCCCTAGTTAGTTAGGCTTAAAATTTGGAGTTAGCTCTGATCTACAGTCTTATGGTCATGGAGGTCATTTTATTAATCACAATGTAGCAATTGTCTCCCTACAGCATCTCCTATAAGCTATCAATCAGCCTCTGTCTGAATGTTGCACTGGTTGAAAAATTACTACTCCCCAAGACAACCCTCTTCCTTTCTGGAAAGTACTTACAGTAAACAAATAATTCCGGTCTGTAGCTCCCACTGAACCATACCTTTGATATCCATGCCCTTCTGTAGCTCCACCAATACAGACTCTGAAATTGTCCCTGTGACTTGCTGAGGCAAACGGGGTATTAGTAAGGGTAATGCAAGCAGAGACTTGATAAGTGCTTGCGCTGTGGATCCTTTCCTCTTAGAACATGCACTGAAAATGCAACCGTTACCTCAGGATTCCAACGGCCCATTAAAGAAGCTCAATCTAGCCAGGTGGAGAGACAACGTGAAAGAGAATGAGGCACCACGCATGTGAAGAAAGCTTTCTTTCACCTGTTGATCCATCTCAAACACCAGTTGAATATAACCGAATGAATTCTCCACCTGATATCACTTAGAGCCTCAAAACTACCCAGAGAACCCTGCCCGCATTGCAGAAGTGTCAGAAAAGATAAAGAACTGTTGTTTTAAGCCACTAAATTTGGGGTTGGGTTGTTATGCTGCAATAGACATCTAATCATATACCCTGATATTCTCAAACATTCTTTTATTGCAGAGACCTATGGAGCCAATGGGAGTTTACTGTTGCATCAGGTCATTCAGATCTAGTTAAAGCAGAGATGGGAGGAGAGTCATGGATGGGTTGCAAGGGTAGAGTTTGTCTGTGCGTCACTTGAAATTCCAGGTACAATTCTAAATGTGTGTGCATGTTTTCTTGAGAAAGAGCCCCTAGATTTTATCAGCACCTGTAAAGAATCTATGAAAAGAGAACTGAGAAATCATCTAATCCAAGTTTATTAAAACAACACGCAAACACAGTCCCCAGAAAAATACTCACTTTTCACAGGCAATTTGCGAAGTAGAACAAAAGTACAAATACAAAATTTAAGACACCAAGTAACGTAATTTAATCACTATGCTAATACCTTCTTATCCAATACCACACTCAAATAATTGAAATCAACTCTTGAAATCCCCTAGACAATACCCGACAGGACCCAACCCTACTAATATTTCAACAGCTAATTCCACGGCTTGCTGGTATCTTCCTTAAAATGTGGTTCCTAAAGAGATCATGTGAGTTGTGTTTAGTACCATCAGGAATGAATAGACAATTACCTTCTTGGATATGCAGCCTATGAATCCAATTAATATTTTGATTTCCACATTAGACTTTTAACTCACACTGAAGTTAAGCTGAGCTAAAACTTCCCAAAAATTTTCACATAAACTATCACTAAGCCAGTTCTCCACAATCACAAATGTAGAAGCTGATTTCCTGAATTCAAATTTCAGGGCTTTAAATCATATAAACCAGATAAAATTGTGCTTATTACCTGCAGGCTACTGTTTTAAAATTAAGCTTATACAGAGCTTCGTAGGACACAAAACACTTCCAAAAACATATTCTCTTTTTACGTTCTTAAAAAAGCCCGTGGTAAGATCTTATTAATCTTTCTGCGCATGTAAGGAGATGGAAGGTCAAAGAAATTAATTGATCTCAGATTGTTAGAACCATGGAGAAGGAACTTAATTCATCTTGTTTACCATTTTATCATTCACCTCAAAAAAAATCTAGTTCAGAGTAACAAATATTTACTGAGTGAAGGTTACCCAACAAGAAACTGAAGGAACAGAGATTTGAATTCAGAGATTTTGACTCCAATCCTATGTCACTGAATGTCAAAACTTTATGTATGTGGACAGTAAATATTTATGGGTTTTTATTTTACCATACATGGTGATTCATATCTTCCCTACATTTTTTCACCATAAGTTCAGTTACTGGCTTTCCTATTTCTTCATTCAAAATGGTGATGATGAAATACAGTCCTGCTGCAGGCTTCTAAACACCTCTTTTTCTCTCTTTGACGTTAACTCATTAAATCAAATTTTCGACTCTAGTCATGTAGCCACCTAGAAAAGTCAGTGCATGTTTTCTATCAGAATGTTTCAGAAAAGCATTTTTGCTTTTCCTCTGGTACAGTATAAACTTCTCTCTGCCTGCAGGTATTCACATGCCAGTGCATGGGGCAGGGTAGAAGTACTGAGCTGTTAATACCACCGGGGTGACACTTACCAAGTGAGAGCTGGGAGTCGGTAGACAAATATCACAGCTCCCTTGCCCTTCAGCATGACCATCAAGATAAAAGTTGCACACAGTGCCTTGGAGGGTTCCCAGAAGGATTCCTCTTCAGTTGCCTCTAGCAATAACCCATGTGTGAATCCTTTATTCTTTTCCTAACCTCACTTCTCCACTTTGCATCCTGGGATCACTTCCCCAATAAACTACTGCACCTAGATCTTTGTCTCCAAATCCACTCCTGGGGGAACGCAATGATCAATGGCCTCAAACAAACCCATGATTCTGCCATATTTAGTTGTTTGCAACTTGAACTCTGACTCTCAACAGGAACAATTTTAGACTTTTTCTAAAGATTTCAAAGCACTAACCCATCATCCTTCTCCAGCTCTCCACAAATGACATTTTTTATTACACCAAGAAAAGTGCAATTATCAGACTAGGATTTCTTCCACTTCCTATATCCAAATATTCAATCTTATCTGTGAGTGCCCTTCTCATTCCCTTCTCTTGAGCCACTTTCCCTTCTTTATCTAAAGTCAATCCCTCTACCTGCATTTGATACTTTATTCTCTTACTTCTTCTTGGGCATGTGAGTTTTTCAAAGTTTTGTTATTTGTCTACTATTAATTCAACCCTTCACAGAATTTCAAGTGAATTCTGCACATAGAAATTTAAAATTACTGACTCATACCTTTTAAAGTAAACTCTCTCCTGACCCTCATATTCTCTTCCCGCCATTTTCTTATCTTCTACAAAGGCACAGTTTTTCAAGAGTTACCCAGTTTACTGTCAGTTTTCTACTTCCTTTTCACTCTTTCCACTCAATGTTGTTTCTCAACAAAAACATTGTTCAATATAGCAATCATGTCACTGAAGCCCACGGAGAGTTTCAAGTTCTTGCTATCTAGAAACACTTAACACTAATGACCACATTCTCCTCCTTTTGCCTCCATAGCACTCTATTCTATTTTGTCTTCTATTTCTATGATAACCGGTGAGTTTTTTCTTTGCAGGATCATCCTCCTCCACTCACTTATATACTAAAGTCATCAATCATCTTCTAGTCCCTATATTACTCTTTCACTAGCAAGCTATTCATGCTCATGACATCAGTGGCAAACTGTATGTGTCAATGGCTCTGAAATATGTATCTCTAATTCAAGCACTTCTTCTGAGCTCCATGGCTCCATAACCCTAACATACTGGCTGTCTCCAGTTGCTTGCTGTAAAAGATCCTTCAACATAAAATGTCAAGACTTATTTTTTACTCTTGTCCCCCAAACAGGTACTCTCCCAGTGTCCCTCAGATGTGTGAATGGTATCACCATCTATTATCTTTGACACCTTCCTCTCTCTAACCTTCTCTTGTTTAATCAATTGCAAAGCCTAATCCATCAAACATTCTATTTATTCTGAATCTGTCTGCTTCTCATGCTCTCCACAGCTGGTACCCTCACTCACCTTGCCATTAAATGTAATCAAAACTACTGCAATAGCCTCTCAACTGGCTCTGGAAAACCCTTCTGGAATCCTTCCATCTAGTCCATGCATTACTGGCAAATGATAAGATCTAAAAACATATCTGAGGGCACCTGGGTGGCTCAGTAGGTTGTGTCTGACCCTTGATTTTGGCTCAGGTCATAATCTCATGGTCATGAGATCAAGCCCCATGTCAGCCTCCGCAGTGGACATGGAGTATGCTCAGGAGTTTCTCTCTCCCTCTCCCTCTGCCCATCCCCTACTTGTTCTCTAAACAAACATATCTGATTATGTTACCCTCATTCACAAAATCCCTCAAAACTTTCCATTTTTTTTAGCATACAAAAATTTCAATACAGTCCTTATCTGGTCATAACAGATTACTTAAGCTTATATTCTATTTTAGCCTTTATTCAAGCCCTTCTAGAATGAAATCTCACTTCAACTTTCTTAGGGAGCCCAGAACCACACTTAACTTTTGTCCCTACTCCAATGAAGTAAAATACTTCACTGACTCTTATTCACCCGGCCATTAGAACATTACTGTCTTGGAAACTTAGCTGCTTAGCATAAACCACTTTGGCCACTGTGGTCAAACTTGTCCCTCTTCCTTTAAGTCAGTCTGACCCAATTACACACCAAATACACTCTGACTCATAAAGGTGAGATATAAATATCCACCATTCTGTCAAATTCTCCCTTTAGACTTGATCTCTTTGGTCTCATACCCTGTCGATTCAGACTGTCTCTAAGAAAGATTGCTCACTTCCACCTACAGGTCCATGAAACTAAAACTTGACTGAAGGTACACATCTGGCATTACAGCTGGGAGAGATGTGCTAAGACCTATGCTGGAGAAAGTTTTCTACCAGTCCTGGAATTTACACTGGTCTCGTTGACACACATGTTAAAATTATCATTTACCATCACCTCCAATCCATTTCAAAAAAGTTATTTATTCAATTTGATAGCATATGTCATTCAAAAAGAACTCTTAGAACACTTTTAGACATGTGTCTTTATGAAGAAGGTGAAACTGTATATGTTTCCTTTTAAAACAGTCAAATATTTCCCTTCATTTCTACCACAAAGTTTATACTAAGTGCTTACTATGTGCCATGGTATTAACCTCCATAGATAACAGACATAAAAATGCATCTGTCCACATGATCAAAAAGTGTGGTTTAGTAAAGCATCTGTTTGACAAAATAAAGTGCTTTAAACATTGAACTGGGGCTCAGATCACAGTGTGACTTTTTTTTGGATAATCAAAAAATACTTTTTCAATGAATTAGGATTAAATCAGCTTCTAGAGTAGACGCTCTTGTCAAGTAAATTGGTTATCTCCACACAATGAAAGCTTTGTGGAGTCAACACCATGGTAACCGTCTGCTTGCTGCTCAGTCTATGAAGATATTAAGGGAGGACTGGGCACCAGTTGGCATTGAGTTTTAATAATTCAGATCAATTGAGGCAACAGGATGTGAAATTCCACAGAGAGGTCTTTCCTCATTCAATTTTTTTGTTTGTTTGCCTTGATAAATTTGGAAAGAGGTTGCACAAGGTGCCTGAACTCCTCTTTTACATAAAGATCCTTCAGAGAATGATTATACTCCTTTCATGATATAGAGATTTTTAAAAGGGATTTCAAATTTTTCTAGGGCAGTTGTGAGTGCAGTGCTTTCCCTAAAAAAATGTCTATTCATAGGCACATAGGTTAATATGTTACACTTTCTTTCTGAAATAGAATGAAAAGAAATATCAATGAGTTTGTACTATTCTCAGCTGTTAGACTTTCTTTTTCTCTTTTCTTTCATCATTGTGACATCTGGATTCCTTTGGAAATAGGTGGAAGCCAAACCTAATTCTTACATGATTTAAGCTCTGAGCTATTCCTTACCTAATCCTTTTGGTGCTTTTTTTTTTTTTTTCCTGTGGCTTCCATTTGGCCTTGTTGCCTCAACCACATCTCTGATTTGCTTAAACTTTCTCTGTCCTGATGTAAAATACAGTCAGCTTCCCCTCCAACATCTGCCATTTGACACCATCCCCTAGAGTTCTGGGAATTCAGCTGCTAGCATTGTTTTCCCACTCCAATATTCTGCCAGTAGTCATCTCCATGTCTTGATACCAACAATGAGGATGGAAGGGTGAATGGGAAACAGAGACAGTTTCAAAAGGCCTCCCATGCTCTTATATTGAGCGCCAACAGCCCACATTCAATACTTAGTCTCAGTGACATGACTGCTTTTAGCAAAATGAAGCAGGTCGCCTTCTTGGCTCCTACTCAGATCCTGGCCTACAAAGTAGCAAATGCACATTTATTTTATTCCTTATCAATTTGACAGCTATTGCTTCATCACTTTCTGTCGTTTGTCCCCTAGTTTTCACTACTATTAAATATTTTTTTCAGATATTTCAGCTAAGATATATGGAACGTTAACAAACTCCCCTAATTTAAATACATACATGTTCATAAACAGGGTGCTATCTGCTCTCAGCAGCATTTTGCCAGAGGTATTTCCTTTAATTTGTATTCATATTTACTTATTTTTGAGAGGTGGAGGAGGGGCAGAAAGAGAGGGAGACACAGAATTTGAAGCAGGCTCCAGACTCTGAGCCATCAGCAGAATCCAATGCAGGGCTTGAACCCAGGGACTGCAAGATCATGACCTGAGCTGAAGTCGGATGCTTAACCGACTGAGCCACTCAGGTGCCCCTACCAGTGGTATTTTCTACCATGCTCTGTACCACCTGAGGCTGGGTGTTTAATCACCAACTAAAGATACCATACAAATGTAACTCAGTTACCTTCTCAAAAACTCTCAAGAAAAAGACTGAACAATTGTTTTCAATACCACATTAAAGCTTGGATGCTGTGCATGTATTTCTTTTTTCATAAAATCACTCATTTCCACTAACTCTTTTTTCTTCACTTTTAAAACTCTTATGAAATCACTGTTAATGAACTGATATATAGTAAGTTACTCATAATGGGTCTCTATACCCTCAGAATCAGCCTATTATTATACTCCTTAATATTTCCACATCTTACTCTCATAACACATTTTACTCTGTACTTAACATACTTCTGTATGTTGTTACAGACAGAATCTATCCCTTAAATCCAGTCTACCTTCATTCAACTTAAAATTACTTTTTAACTACTAAGAAAACTATGACTTCTTATTCTCTCTTTACAAAATGATTTTTCTCCAATAATTGTTGATGAGCACTCTTCCATTTTCCAAGCATGTTCTAAAGTCTCATCTTTGCTGTTATTTATGATTAGCATGAAGTAACATTTTTTCTTCTTTTCAAAGGCACTCATTACAAAACTAAAATCTGAAAGATCCCATACAGCTGAGAAGCCTATCTTTCAATTTTTATTATTTGCAAAGGATTTATTACTGAACCAAGGTCATTTTCAAAGAGACCCTCCATTTTCTGGAAGTTTCAAAATATCAAAAACTATTTGCATATACATCAAATACTCAGAAGTTTAAAGTTTTCCCTTAATTGCATTGTACAAATGGACTCTACTGCATCCAGTTAAATTTCTCATACAGCAATGCATATTAGATCATTTACATTCCCTTATGGTCAAAATTGGGAAACATATGTGTGTGTAAATATTTTAATATTTAAAAAAACACAGAAACACATCTGAAAGAACTAGATAAATACTTGTACTTTAAAAAGTTATCATTTTTGGAATGTTGATAGTATGTCATTATGTGAAACTTGTGCTATATGATAATTGTGCTAATTATGTCAGAAGAGCCTCTTCATGGGCACCAACTGTATTCTGTTAATTTTCTGTACAGAGACTGCCGTATGAAGTATTAAAAGTGTCACATTTACATAAACTGTAATCCAGTCACTTTCAATATACCATTTGGTAGTCATCATTCCCAAATGTGTAAACTTTGAAAATAGAAATTCTCCAAGATCCCAGACATAACTAATTTGATTAGTGAGCTAGGCTATGCATGACCATTTTACACCTTTAAACACCTCTGCACATAGAATTTCATAAAAAATCATGAGCCTCATCTTTAGAAGCCTGAAAGTAGTGCTGATCCTTCTGCAATATGTTAACTCTTACAGGATCCTAAGGCTCTAGATCTAGACCACATACTTAACAAATTTTTAATGTAAATTTTAATTAGCTAGAACAAACACTTTCATGCTGAATGGAAACAAAAACTATTACTCTTTTTCAATGGTATTACAACATGGAAGAAGTCTTTTGGAAGTGAGGTAAGAGTTTAAAATTTTGTTTATTATATTTTTAATAATTATCTTCCTCAGAGTTCTGGAAAATGAGAAAACATTTTAATTCCATGTTGATATATGAGTACTCTCCTGACCCCAGACCATCTGATGAATTCCTATCCATTTTTAAAGATTCAGTTCAAGATATTTAACTTCGCTGAAGGTTTTCTTAATTAACCTCCCCCTACCCTTTCCCTTTCAACTTCCTTTCTGGGAAAGCTGGTCCCTCCTTCCCTCATGTTTCCACATGTTGGTTGCTTTTAAAAATTAAATAAATAGAATACAAATTCGATTTGAATCAGAGAGCTCTAATAAAATATCAAATGAAATTCAGTATCAATTCTGTTAGTGCTAAAAACAAAGTATTTTTAAAACTTTAACATGTGCTGAGTGCATAATAATTATTATACTTCCATAGTTATATGGAAGCTATTTCTATGGAAATATAGATATTTTAAGGGGGAAAATCTCATGTAACCAAGAGAAAACTAGTCAACATTTCGATAAATACCTCCTCCAGGTCAAGGTAGTCTGTGTACTGTATACACGCACAGATGCATATGTGTGTGTGTTTGTACAGTGTGGGTGTGTTTTCCTTGGGGGTGGGGGAGGAGACTGGGCCACGTGACTGCCTTACAGTTTTTTAATATGTTTGATGTATGTGTTTTTATGTGTGTGAATGTATGTGTTTTAAATGTAAAAAGTAAATAGTGCACAGTGGAAAATTCCGGTATCACAGGTTTTAATCAATCATCATGATCTGTATGGTGTTTTCTTAGGGAAATGACTCAACTTAACTGATCTTCCTTTACTTCTTCCTTTAAATTGCAAAAGTTAAAAAGCTTCCATCTAACTGGTGTTAAAATAGAAACGAACAAATACTTTTTAGAAAGTACTCTTAAATGTGTTTATTTACCTCGCTAATTAAAGCAATTGTAACCTAAGATACGAAGCTGAGGTCAGCCTTGCTTACACTGCAACATTTATATTCCAGTTACATCAGTGTGTTTATCTAGCAATCAAATTAAATAACATCTAAGGATGTTATAACTCCCAGTTATAATAAGAACCCTATAAACTGTTCTCAACAGTTCACACGCACCTGAAACAAAATATGATGAATGAGAAAGGATACTGTTCTCAACTATTATAAATATGCTACATTAACAGTCCTATCAGATAATCTCCTTTCCTTATGTTTGCATGATCTTATTTACAAGCTTAAACGTATTTCTAGTTTTATATGTGTAACTTTAAACGCACCACTCATAAAATAATATGTTTCCATACCGTAAAATTTAATGATTCCAGATTGTGCAGAAATGTATCTTTAAAAGAGACTAAAAAATCAATTTCTATGTAGTTTACCTTGTCCTGAAATATGCCTACTTAACATATGCTTCAAAATCCGAATTCTAAACCCAAACAGGAAATTTTTCTTTAAAACGGACATCTCGTTCATTGTCATTTATGGCAAACCATATTCTATGTTTAATGTGTATAAAACTGTGGCTTTTTAAAATAGATGCCCTCGGATACAAACCCCAGTTATTTAGTGTTTTTAAGCTACAAATGCTAGAAAACTCCGAGTTATCTGTCACTGATGATATTAGTCTTTGTACCTCCAAGACAGCTGACTGCATTAAACAGAATGAAATTCCTACAAAATTCTGTGTCTCTGCAAAAAGCAACACTTAACTAAAATATTTTAACATCTGGAAGAGAGAAATGACTAAAATAATCTTAATTTGGTAACAGATCCTAATAATTAAAAAACTTTTGGCCATATTTATTTCTAAAACATGGCAAGGTTGCAAAAAAGTCCATTTCATATCTTTTCTCAATATAACTTTCAGGAAAATATACCTTCAAAGTTGAAGAAATCCCCCAAATTCTAAGATGTCAGAACCAGATTAGAGGAATTAGGTTTAAAGCCAAGGAGCAGGCAAGCATGTGGACAAAAATTGCGTGACCCAGAGGATTGGAAATAGAATGTTGCTTAGCCACAGACGCCTAGAGCCTATTTTTCATTTTCAGTAAATTGAAAGCCCCTTTGAAACAGTTCTGTGCAATGAAATCACCTTAACACAGGTTAATAGAAACATTCTCTTAAGTGATAGATGAAATCTTGTCATAGTAATAAATCTACAATCATACAATGTAATATGCTCAAGCCGAAAACTCTGAGCCATTTATTTTAAAATCAAATTTGATGTTTATTTAAAATGATGCAACCTAAAAGAGCTGTGTAAATCCTCAGGAGAAATAAAGGTAGGTCACTAGAGGGCGCACACTCCCTTTCACAGCTTGTCTGGTCCTCAGTTTGGCTTCTCTTTTATTTTCTTATCTACATAACGATAGCATGGTGACAAATGGATTTTTCATGGGAGTTCGCTTACAGAAAAACATAAAATGTCCAAAGATAAAGATAAAGTGGTGTAAAAAGAACATGTTAGTAAGACACTCTCAGATGCACAGTTAAAATGCCTTCAGCCATTTTAATACACACACTAAAGTATCTTAAAGTCATAATACACAGATTCCCCTGAGAAAATGTCTTCAATGTGGGGAGATACGCTTAATCCAAATAATAGAGCAGCATTTTCTAGACTTTGTAAACCAGTAGTTTTTGCCCAGTTCATTAATTTTACCTAATTTTGGGACCTTTATAAATAGACACTCATGCTCTACAAATTTGCCTACAATTGCACTCCTATATATCTAGATGTTAATTTTACATTCAATCACATCCAAAGAAAAAAGGAAAAAGACCATGTTAAGCATCCTGTTCATGTCACACACTTTCATAAAAACACAAATTTCATCTCCCACAATAAGAGTATAAATTATTATAATCCTAATTTCATAGACTGACCATGAACAGAGAAATTTAGAAGGCTTCTTTACTTTCAACACACAATGAAAACTGGAGTTAAGATTCAAAACCAGGTCTGTCTAAATCCAAATATTTCCACTATAGTACACTTATTTTCCTTTGCTCTAAATGAAATCTTTTTGCTTTTAAATTAAGGAGAAGTCATTATGAATTTCCTGTCCATTGCTATATAGTAAAGTCTGGTAGTTACTACTGGGCTGTTTTAGATGATGCCAACATCTGATTGGAGTCTCTAACGCTAGGACATTAATTCTAAACACTGTCATTCACCTTAACTAGGACCCTTAGCTGCCTGACACCCCTATGGCATTAATAAATAGTTGCCACTCCTAGTTTATTTTTACCTTAGAATCTTCCTTAATTGCCTAAAACCTCCAAATCTCCAATCTGTTGTATATTCTGATATTAAGCATAGTCAATGGGGTGCCTGAGGGGGCTCAGCCAGTTAAGCGTCTGACTCTTGATTATGGCTCAGGTGAGGATCTCATAGTTCATGAGTTCGAGCCCAGCATCAGGCTCCACGCTGACAGTGAGAAAACTGTTTGGGATTCTCTCCCTCCCTTTATGCTCCTCACACCTCTCAAAATTAAATAAAAACTTTTTTTTAAAGCATAGATACAAAGGTTGTTACTGATGACACACAAGGAGGTTAAGACAATGGTTAGCATTAGAAGTCTTAACACCTGCACCTCCATTTATGCCTTGATGCTAAAAAGACACCTATCCTTGAAACAATTTTTCTTGTCACTGAAAATGATTTCTGCATTTAAAGATAGCCAAATGCTCCAAAGGGAACCCTAGAGTCTATGAGAATTCAGAATGTAGAACAGTCATAATCTAGGGTAAGTATACATTTTCCATACACAGACCTCATCTCAATAAATTCTTAAACAGTCTCAAGAAATCTTTTCATTTCAGCTAAATAATTTGATGAAATCACCTTTAACTTCCCATTAAAAGACAGCATGGCATACAGTTGAAGAATGCAGCATCCTATGCTAGATGCCTGGGTTCAAATCCTACCTAAACGGCTTCCTGTAAATTTTGCAAGCATGAGCAAGTCACCTGACCTTTCTGTACCTCATTTTTCCCCTTGGCAAAAAGAGGGCAATAATAAATATAAAAAACTTTATAATGTTAACGTATAAAATATGGTAATATGTGCAAAATATGTAGAAGAGTTCCTGACATGTGGGAGAAACCACATGTGTGTAAGCTACTATGATCACTGTCTTCCATGACTCTTACTGGGTTTAAGCCAGCACTATGCTACTTTTCACATTATCTTTTGAGGGTAGACATGTTTGTTGTAGTGTTTTGTTAAGCACTGGTAAATTAGGGGCGCCCGGGTGGCTCAGTCGCTTGAGCGTTCAGCTCATGATTTCAGCCCAGGTCAGGATCCCAGGGTCTGGGGACACCACATTGGGCACCACATTGAGCATGGAGCCTACTGAATAATCTCTCTCTCCCTCTGTCCCTTTCCCCTGCTCGTACTTTCTCTCTCCCTAAAATAAAATAAAATAAAATAAAGTAAAATAAAGTAAAATAAAATAAAACAAAATATCAAAACAAACAAAAAAGAACTGGCAAATTACAAACTATTACGAGTAACCACAAGAATAAGAACTGTATCTGTATCTTGTAAATAATGCTGCAATAAACACAGGGGTGCAGATATCTTTTTGCATTAGTGTTTTGCTTTCTTTGGGTAAATACCCAGCAATGTAATTATTAGATTATATGGTATTTCTATTTTTTTATGTTTTGTTTGTTTTGGGGAAGAGAGAAAACAAGTGGGGAAGGGGCAAAGAAAGAGAGGGACAGAGGATCCAAAGCAGGCTCTGCACTGACAGGGTGACAGCAGTTCTATTTTTAAGTTTTTGAGGAACCTCCATACTGTTTTTCACTGTGGCTGTATCAGTTTACATTCCCACCAACACTGCAAGAGGGTCCCGTTTTCAGCACTTTCTTGCTAACGCTTGTTATTTCTTATCTTTTTTATTTTAGCCATTCTGACAGGTATTAGGCAATATCTCACTGTGCTTTTGATTAGCATTTCCCTGAAGATGAGTGTCCACTGAGAGACAAATGGATAAGGAAGATGTGGTATATATATACAATGGAATAGTACACAGCCATAGAAAAGGGTGAGATCATGCCATTTGTAACCATATGGATGGTCCTAGAGGGTATCATGTGAAATAAGTCAGACTGAGAAAGAAAAATATTATATGATTTCACTCATATGTAGAATCTAAAAACAAAACAAATGAATAAACAAACATAAGGAATATAGTCAATAATAATACAATAGCACAGTGCAGTGAGAAATGGTAGCTATACCTGTGGTGAGCACAGCATAACTTATAGAGAAGGTGAATCACTGTGTTGTACACCTAAAATGAATACTGCATTGTGTGTCAACAATACTCAAAAAATAATAATAAAAACTGCAAAGAAAGCTGTAACAAAGACAATAAAATAAATAAAAATCATCAACAGCAAAATAATCCCATCTGTTGTCCCCTTTATTTCAGGAAAAGGCAAACTATGGCCCATGAGACAAATTTGGCCCACCACATGGTTTTGTAAATAAAGTTTTACTGGAACATAGTCATACTCATTTATTTGCATATTTTTTATGGCTGCATCTTCACTATAGCAGCAGAGTTGAGTACTTGCGAAAGAAACTGTATGGTGCTCAATGTCTAAAGTAAGTTTCTGTCTGGCTCTTTAGAGAGCAAGCTCTCCCTGCTCTATAAAGTTGAGATGATGTCTCCCAACACTCAGGGAGGGTCAAAATGGTATAGTTTGCAGCAGCTATATTGTTTTTGCTGTGTCTCAAAAATGTGCACTGGCTCTCCATGACCAGATTAAAGTCTACATTCCTTAGTCTGGCATGGAGTACCTTTTTTACAGTGAACTTTTCACCTTTTCAAACTCATCCCTTATTTCTCTCTTTCCAGTACCTCATACTTCTGCTTTAGGAAAAGAAACACACCCCTGTGTAAATGCCAATTGTATACAGGCTTGTAGGACAGCCTGTATTTGAATTATCTTTTCCTACCTCCTCTTGAGTCCAACACGCCCCTGTCCTTCAAATGTCCATTCAGATGCTAATTTCTCTCAGCTTTCCAAGTTCAACTCCCAGCAGGAAGTAAAATTCTCTTCCTTACAACTTTTCTAACACTGTACTGGCACTTCTTTGTGACATAGTTTATACTAGGATGTAAACTTAGTGAAGAAAAGATTAAGTATAGTTCACAGGTATAGCAACTGGAGTGCCTTACAAATTACAGCAGTTGATGAGGTATTAGTTGAAGGGATATGGAAATTAGCAAGAACACTAACTTTGCTGTCAATATATTCTTGAAATACAGTGGACTCATACTGACTACAGGAGTGTTCAAAGCACCCCTCCGCACATTGGATGGTGCCTTGGACCCTGTGGGAGGCAATTTAAACTTTAAATACTCTCAGTGTGAAAGCTCGCTGAGTTTAAAGGACTTCAACATGCTTTTATGTTGTGGGTCTTTAAAGTTTAAATAACTTCCAGTCAAGGTTCAAAAACTATCTAGTGCAATGCAGAAAGCCATTTAAATCTGACGTGTACTTACTGCCCCACTGCCGTTTCCCTAGCATCATGAGTTGTTTCAATCCAACTATTTCTTTTAGTGAGCATTTCTATCAACTTTGGTTACAACACAAAGTAAAACTCACTGTTCCACAAAGCCAGGGCCTTAGCGCAGGCCAACATAACAAAATATCAGACAATGGGTGGCTTGAACAACAGAAATTTATTTTCTTAGAGTTCTGGAAGCCAGAAGTTCAAGATCAAAGTGCTGGCATGGCCACTTTTTGGGGTTGTATATAGCCATCTTGTCACAGTGTCATCACACAGCAGGGAGGAAGAGAGCAAGCTCTCTGGTGCCTCTTCTTAGAAGGGTGCTAATCTCATCATGGGGGCCCCATCCTCATGACCTCATCTAAACTTGACCACCTCCCAAACACCCCATTTCCAAATGGCACCAAATTGGAGTTAGGGCTTCAATACATGAAATGTTGAGGGGTAGGGGGGACAATTCAGTCCGTAGGAGGTGGGTATAATTTTATGTGTGTGTGGTGGCATGATGTGTATTGATTCATGGAGGTCCAAGTTCCTGACCAGGGAAGACAGAAGAATAAGAATATTCTCAGAAGATATCAGAACAAGAATATTCTCTACTGTAACACAAATGTAGTGATGGGAGGATAACCGTTCTAAATTAGTAATTGGGAATTCAGACTTCTCCTGGGAAAAAGATGTATTATTTTTACCTAAACAGTCAACAAGAGAGGCGTCCATAATAAAATCTCCCCAGTGTGAGGGCAAACAAGAAAAGTCATATCAGTTCCATTTCAGAGATGAAGAACTAGATACTGAGTGAGGTTCAGTGACTTTCTTTAGTCATACAGTTTCTGAGTGGAAGATGCAAGTCAGAACCAACCTGTGCAGTCACAGGCCCCTTTACTCTCAGGTCCACTCACCGCATTTCTCTTGCCCTGTCTGTATCTGAGGGTCCTACATTGCCCACCATAGCTTGTCCTCTGGCTTCCAGTTAGGTTTGTTCAATTGGAGGCAATGACAGAATATGTGAAGAGGGAAGGAAGATGCCAAGGTATTGTTCCTTTGCATTCTACTTTTGGTAGATCAGCTACGTCTCCACTGTGGCTTTAGTTTCCTCTAGATGGCCCCTCCCTCCTTTGGTCCAAACTCTTGCTTGTTAGTCCTGACAGTGTTAGTCCCTGTCAGAAGGCTCCAGCTTGGGGCTCTGGTAACCTCCTCTCCCTGCATTGTTCCTCAAACTCTAGAGATGCTACTATTTTGGGTTGCTTCCCTATCCCAGTTGCTTCCCCGTTGTCTACCACCTGCTTGGCCAATTCCCTGTATTAGGTTGCCTCTCTCTGAAACACCTAGAATGGTTTCTCTTTTCCTAATAAAACTCTGACAAAATACCCATTTAATATCCCATAAAAATTTAGTGAGTATCTGTGATGTGCTAACTTCTGGGTTATGCGCTGTAGGTCTGGAGTTGAAAATAAATGGCACCTGCCCTCCACGAGTTCACTGGAGATACAGATATGAAAAACCAAACTCATCACAACAAAATTCTGCAAATGCTTTAATGGAAGTATTAGTAAGTCTGAAAAATGCCTGGGAGACAAACTAGGTAGTTAGTTGGAGGAGCAAGGAATGTGAGAGGCAGAAAAGGGAAAGTAAAGAAAAGAGAATCTTAGGTAGAGAAAGAGAACAGAAGGTGCAAAGGAAGAGAAGCTTGAAGGAACATAGTGCATTTGGAGATCGGAGAGTGGTTAATTAAAGCTGAGGAGAGGGCAGTGTCACTCGAAATGCAGTTTATGGCCAATCTGTGAACTATTTGTTAGCAGTCTGTGACAAGAAAAAGTCACTAGAGTCTAAATCAACAGTCATGAAGCATACTATTTCATCCGATTTCTTTTTAATTGCAAAACTTTCTTGAAAAAGGAAGCACTGCATTGATTTATATTCTAACCCAACCTCCTTATCTCATGGTGCCCTGGTAATAAACAGCTTGCAGGCTATTTGGAGGAGCACTGGCATATAAAGAAATGGGCAGGGGAAAAGGGAGTGAAGCTGGAGAGGTAGGCAGCTAAAGATCAGAAAGCAAGTTTTGTGCCATGCATTTCAACAACTATGGACAGAGAGGAATGATCTAATTAGAGTTGCATTTTAAGATGGCCCTCAGAAGGCTGTGAAGGGTATGAAGAAGAAGGGTGAAAGGAGAGACAGAGGGATCAGTTACTAATTTCATGCAGAAAATGATCAGAGACTAAACTAGGATGAAGGCAGCCTGTGTATGAAGGAAAGGCCAAATTAAAGAGAATTTAATAGACACACTCGGAGGGATTTACTTAGGTGGCAGGTTTTGGGACCACTGTAAATGGTTGCAAAGGTTGTTCACGGCACAACGCCACGGGGTGCTGCTCTTAGAAATGATGATGCGAATGGTGCTCTTTAACATTGTGCAGTCTACACTGCGGAACCACATCTGAAACTTGTGTAAGAAGTCCAGGTGCAAATGCCCAATAAACATTTGGATCACACAGACAGGAACATCAAGAGGGAGATCGAGCTGGAGAAAACAGAGAGGAGAAAACAAACAGGAGGGAACAATGTCCCAGAAGCCAAGGGAAAGAAAAAATTCAAGAAGGGACTAATCATCATCACTGTCAAGCACAGCACAAAGGTCAAGAAGGACAACAACTGGCGAGTGACCTTTGGAGTCGGCAATTAAGGAGCTCTCTGGTCACCTTACTGAGGGCGGTTTCAGTGCTCAGTGTAGACCATGAGAGAGTAAAGGAAAGAAACACAAGTAAAGAAGGAAGAGGTAGTTCAGATCCTCTGATTAAAAATCAACTTCTCGTGGCATTCGGGTATGCTTCTTCTTTCAGATGAATAAATAACAAATATGACTACCATTTCCTTCACTCAGGGAACAAATAAATGGCATGTCCTGGCTCTGGGAATATGGCCCTGCCTTTCTCCCTGTTGGCATCCCTGTATGACTTGTATTCTGGAAGAGTACATTTTCATAAAGCTGCTGTAGCTAGATATCCAGAACTATGTAGACTATCTTATAGGATCTGTTCCATCAGAGTATGTTTCAGTTCATAACGTGTATTAGGCATCTACCAAACAGAAGACCCCATACCAAGTAAGGAATGAGGTATGGACCCTGGTCCAGTAAAGCTTTAGGTTGAGTGGATCAAACAGGCATATGAATAGATCATTTCAACATAAAGCATTAGGGATGTCACAAGATGGAACAGGAGGATTACTTAGCCTAACTGCGAATTAATGGTTCCTATCAGTGAGGCTGGTTTGGGAATAAGAAGCAAGGGTCAGGTTGCAGCTGAGACGATGCTCAAATGCACTGATTTCCAAAATGTGGGCCATGAACAAGAAGCATCAGCATCACCTGAGACCTGTTGGAAATTAAGTTTCTCAGGGTGCACGGGTGTTTGAGTCAGTTAAGTGTCCAACTCTTGATTTCTGCTCAGAGTGATGATCTCACAGTGTGGAACCCACTTGGGATTCTCTCTCTCCCTCTCTTTCTCTGCCCTCTTTCATTCATTCTCATTCTCTCTCTCTCTCTCTCTCTCTCTCTCTCTCTCTTTCTCTCTCTCTCACTCTCCCAATAAATAAATAAACTTAAAAAAAAAAGAAATTAAGTTTCTCAGGCACTACTCCAGACCTAAAGTCACTGAAACTCTCATAGGAACAAGCAATGTCTTTTCATAAGCCCTCTAGATAATTTTGAATTATGCTAATATATGAGAACCATGGTTTGGGGGCAAGAGTTCTCAAACTTTAAGGCTTCCCATAATGTCCTGGGAGCTTGTAAAAAATTCCTAGGCCCACCTGCAGTGTGTCTGATTCAGCAAGTTTGGGGCAGCCCCCTCCAAATTCGCATCTCTAACATGGTCCCAAGGGATGCTGCTGTTTAATGCACAGCACTAAGAATGTCACTGCTCTAAGTGTTCTCTGGTCCCTTACTTTGCCTCTAGAATTCACATTCCTACACTCTCCAAAACATATTTATTGACTATTCTTGACTTATATGACAAAATAATTTTAAGAACCTAAAATAGGTGGTTATCTTTTGGAGTATCTGAAGATGGAGTGTAAGGTTTCTATTCTTCACCAAAAATAGTTTCTAAACTGAAATCTGGCTTTATGACCAAGGTCATTTGACTCTAATACATAAAAAGAAGCAGGCCATTGCAACTATAACACTGGAATAGAAATTAGGAGCCTCAGCACTAGTCCTTATTTTGCAACTGAAAGCAAGTTATTTAACCTTTCCGGATTTCAATTAACCTGTAACTGTAGACAACTCCAGAGTCTCATCTCCTTAGATAAAAGATGCAAAGTTTCATTTTTCTAGACCGTGCCAATGGGCAAAAATGTTATCACAGAGACCAACACCAACAGAATAGTTTAGGATCAACTTGTCCTATAGAAAATTTAAAAAAAAAGCTTAGACATATTAATCATCTAGTAAGATTCTTGAAATAAACTATATTGTCTTAGTTTATGACTTCCAGATTATAATTTGGGAAGCAAAGTTAAAATAAATATCTAACACAAAAACATTTTAGGCAGTGATCTTATAAAACTGCAGAAAGAGTCTTATCTAACACTTATCTAAAGTCTTTCCAATGGTGTGACATAAATTCATGTCAGGCAACGGAGATAAAAAGAAAGAAAAAAAAAACAATTAAGCTGCAAAATAAAAATAAATAAAACAATAATGCAGGCCTGTAATTGTCCAGGCAATTTATTCTGCCATTTAGTAAGTAGGCAAGAAACAGTCAGAGAAAGCAAACTTAAGACTCTGTCGGCTCAGCCAGGAGAAGATAAAAAGACTAGGTCAATGTAGGTATTTCTAAATGTCTCTACTTCCCTTCAGGTCAGATACTCATCTATTAACACTATACTATGGCGTTCACCTAAAAAAAAGATTCAATTTGCAGTTGGTCTCACCTGGTTGATGCAAAAATGTAAATGAAAGCTGTTATGAACATCTTTTAAAAGAACTGCTACATGATTAGGAACTAATCTCCTCAATAAATTCCAATTAACTAGATAATAGATCTAGTTTTAACATAGTCTGAGTTCCATACTCTGATAATTACTTATATGTAAAATAGCATCACTGAACTGCAGGGATAATTTACTGTTAAAAATAATTACCCTGTGACCCAAGATCATCAACACTTTTGTATATCTTAGTGTGAGGAGGACAATTTATGCAGTAAATACAACAAAAGCAGAAAGCAGAAACTGTCTAATTATTAAGGAATCAACTAAACACATCTTAGATATTTAAAAAAATGTGTGGTACAAAGCTGAGTTTTAAATCCTTTAATAGTTTTGAGTAAATAATGATAGCTTAATGGGCAAAAAATAGAATTATTAAAGACTATTAGAATGTTCATTTGTTTATTATTAAGAATGATTCCATGCAGAACCAGATAAAATTCGTAAATATCCAGGAATATAAAATTTTAAGGATCACAATTAGTTGAATTGTATTTATTCACTCTTTCAACAAATATTTGTTGACTATTATATGCATGGTAGTATATAGGGGATCTAAATAAAATATAAAGGAGGGTCATAATAGGACCCCTTTGTTGTAATTGGTGATGAGAAAAATTTATGTGGGTAACATTAAGGCATCTACCAAAAGAATGTAATGTAATTTACTGGCTGAAGTGGAAAGACTCTGGGGAAGCTAGAAATAAAAATTGGTGGTAGAAGAATACTGAAGATCATAAGAAGTGAGTTGTGTTTTATTTTGGGGGTAATTGGAGTTACCAGGATCTCAGGTCTGGAAGGTCAGCAAAGAAGCCAGCCACATTTTAGATGTATTAATTTGATGTGGATTAATCAGAAAGGGGACAAGTCTCACCGCATGGAGGTGCATGGCTTAGGTTATGGAGTTGGCAGTTAGAATTATTGGGAAATAACTGAAATCATCACGAGCCCAATAGTATAATGAATTATTAATAAATAAGGGAAAAGGTAGGAGAGCAGAGATTGACAGAAATAGGGCAGTCGCTTGGTAAATTTTATTTTAAAGAGGAAGATGAGAAGGTATATTTGTTATATTGTTTAAGTTTGAGATGATGTTTTTTATGGGATTTTTTTTTTTTTTTACCAATAGCAAATGATCACCATTTCCACCCCTACCACCTTCATCACCATCACCACCTACACTACCACGGTCTCCACCACCATCTCTACCACCTCTGTCACCTCTACCACATCCACCCCTAATCCTTCCATGCCCACCATAACCAAATGACAGGAATAACAGCTACTGCATTTGCTAAATTCTTACTACCCTACAGGCACCCTATCAAATGCTTCTCACTTAATCCTCAGTATTTTATATAGTGAGGATAGTAGATTTGAGGCACAGATATTAGGTAATTTGCCTGGGATCTTAAGCTAATAGTTAAAACAGGCAGGTTTCAAACATGTGTAATTCTGGTTCCAAAGTCCATGCTTTTCCCAATATTTGCCACTCCTTTAGCCATACAGGCAAGAAATTATAAGAAGTAAAATATTTGCACAATGTAAAAGTAGGTGTAGTTAAACAGAGGCAACAACTGTTTGCATTTGATCAAAAAATACTGAGGCACTGACAAGATGCCTCAATACAATGTACCTAGATGACTAGATACAAGTAAACTACATAGTTTTAAAGATACAAACATGAAATTTAAGGGAGAGAGTCAGATATGGAGCTATAAGTAAGAACTCAGGGTCGTTCACTTAGTGTCAGGCTTGAATCAACCTACAGGAGCAATTCAAATGAAATCAAAGAAGCAAAAGAAAACATATTTTTACGAGCTACTACCATAGTACTTAGGCAAAACGTAGAAAACAGGTCAGGTGCAGACCCAGTTGTGTGCAGGGAAACTGAAAAAGGAGGTCATTTTTAAAAGATGAGCATTCAATAGACTGTCAAAACTACAGTCTTGACAGTTAAGTGCTAGTGGTTCTCACATGGGACAAGAGATGGACCACAAGCTATCATGAAGCTTTCACTCATGTTTGTATGATGCCTCTTGAACTATTACACTATCTTAAGCAGCTGTCATCCTATAGACAATGATCACTTACTGAATATAACTGTCCTAAATGTTCACTTGTGTCTGCTCTTTGTTCAGTACAAAGTTATCGATCTAGAATCTTATATAAAGCATCCATGTTACGGTACTGTCCAAATCTGGACATATTTGAGAGTGAAAGTTGGTCTTACGTATAATTATGATATCACAAAAGGTATAATCTGGGATGGATTTAGGGAAACCAAGATATAAGATCACCTTAGTCATCTATCTACTGTAGAAGCATTTTACTACCCAGTCTAGCTTCTGTAGTAGGCTACCTCACTTGAAATCCTGGCTCAGATGCTCTGTAGTGGTGTGTAACAGTAATATTAGCCATACTTATCTGTAGGGTAACTGTGAAGAATAAACACACTATGCAGATAAAGCATTTGATCTAGTGCTGAGCACACAATAAAACCATCAGTAAGTGTTAACTTTTATTTAAGTAATACATTCTTTATGTTCCCAATTGGTCATCTCATGTCAGGCACTTATAAAAAATGATGAGAGGGTGAGATGCAAACAGAATTTAGGAGACAAAATATTTCATCACTAGCCACAGTTGCCTGAAAACAAAAAGTAATCAGAACATATTTTCCTTAACCAAATAACATTTACCAAACAGAAGCCAAGAATATACCTGGCAGAAGCGAAGAGAGAGACTGACATGAATCAACTTGCTCTGCTCATTTCTGTATTACTAGAATGTTGAACACATTAGGAGGGTAAGAAAACTAGGTTTCCATACTGCTCTGCTTGGAAAATTGGTGAAGAGCTGTTGAGTTGTTGCAAAGGATCCATAAATCCATGTCCCCACTAAGCACTGTCTGCAGTCATATATTTCACAGGATGTGAAATTAATATCCATGCTATTGGGTTAATGAAAAGCAGATTCATTTACAGATTTGTTTCTGCCATTAAGTTTTTTTCTCCATCAATGTTAAATTTTCAGCTACTAACAGAAGTAGAATCCTTGAAAGCCATTGCCCCAGATAGAATGCTAATACTTAAAGATTCAAAGAACCATTTGACTGGAGTGAGGGTCAGCAAACTTTTTCTGTGAGGGGCCAGATAGTAAATATTTTAGGCTTTGTGGGCCATATAGTCTGTGTGACAATCATCCAACCCTGCTCTTGTAATGTTAAAGCGACCACAGATGATATATAAATAAATGACTGTGGCTTTGTTTCAATAAAACCTTGTTTATGGACACTGTCATCTGAATTTCATATAATTTTCACATCTCACGAAACGGTCTTCTTCTTTTATTTTCAACCATTTAAAAATATAAAAAAAAATTCTTAGCTCATGGGCCATACAAACACTGGAAGCAAGGTGGACTTAGTCTACTGGCTTGAGTTTGCTGACCACTTTATGCAAGGATCCACCCAGCCACGCATATACCACTAGGGAGAAAACCCTAGCAGCTCACTGCGGAATTATGACAGCAAGTTACAAATTACGGATTAAAAGAGAAGTATTGAAAGTCCCAAATAATATACTTAGGTGTTTTTTTTTCCTTTCCCTAGAACATCTGACATGCTATTTTTAGGTGTGTTCCTCTCCTCATACTTCTATACCCTTGTATACGTTAATTCTAATGTCAAATGTTCCACGCATTCCTAAACATATGCTGCTTAGAAACATAAGGAAGATTTTAATGTTCTTTCTTAATCTTAGAATGATAATAATTGGAATCAAAAAGAAACTGTACCGTTTTTTATGACTTTCATGGGAGTTTTGCATTTATGAAATTTTATTCTCATCATTTTAATATAACCACGGATGTACATAATACCTAGCTTATCTACGATGTCTAGTTGAAAATATCTACCAAATGATCAGTTAAAAATTCTAACACCTTCAAGATAAGACTTTATAAATATCAAAGAACAGGAAATCTATTCTGTAATTACCCCTGATTTAGGATGTGCAGATTGAGACATTATGTTCTCATAAACTAGCAGAATGGATCTTGTCTATTATAGGTGTACTTCTTCATGAAAATGTACTTTCCATTATTGGAAAAAAAGACATTTAATGCAACAGTAGGCAATGAACAAGCAGGCTCTTTGTAAGAAAAAAAAAAAAAAGAAAGAAAGAAACTTTCCGGATAAAATGAGTCCGTGGCAGTTCATCACCCGTGGTTTCTTATTTTAATCCAGGAAAACATTATTTCCATTAAGCATTCAGTTTTTCTTGGGATGCTTATTCCTTGGGCAAATTTTAAAATTCACTTTATAATTTTTCTAACTTAACTGACATTACAGGCACCTGAGGCTTCTGGAAATATTGTTTAAGTAAACACACTGCCATCCAACAGCTATAAATGAGTTTTCCTGCTTAACAATTACTTTTTGCTTCAGGATAAAGCCATGAGTAAGAGCCTCTCACCTTTTCCTAATTTCAGAATCCACAATAATCTGCCTCTTCTTTTGGGGAGGTGGCGGTGGCAGTTCCTCTTGGGCATGCTTTACCAGAATTTGTTCCCTCGTGGTCACCATAGTTACCGTTTCCATTACAGTTGTCTGTGTTAGTGATGGCTGAGTAGTGGTGACAGCCTGCGAAATCTGGGAGAAGTATTGAAACAGAGGTCACACATTGCTTGAAAGACTTCAGTAAAGACTGCATGGAGCCGCGAAGGAAAATAATGAGAAACTGTTCCTGCGTGTTGGTAAATTGACCTTCAGATCAAAATAGCACCATATTGAACCAAAATCAAATTGTTTTATCTGACGTATGTTGACTTCAATCACAAAAGGAAGTAATCTCAAAACCGGAAGTAAACTTAGTGTCTCTTCAATTTATTCGTCAAACTATGGGAAATAAAGGGAGGTGGGGGGCAAAGGACAAAAATGTAGGGTGTCACTCTGACATTTAATTAAACATGCTGTTTAAAGTGCTTACCACATTAATATAAATTTTATAAGGTATACCAGCACCAACTGCATTGCCTTAGCATACCGCAGATGCTTAGTAGTATGGTGAGTGCTTCTTTGACTATCATATATACTAATTAGTTATAGCCCATACCTTTTTAGACAAAATTACTTGAACTTTACAGAGACTGACTTTTTAATCAAATAAGTGAAATGCCCCTTAAAACTACAATAAAAGGTGAACATAAAGTGCCTATTAGTACAAAAGCATATTTAAACTAAAAAGCACACTACCCTCGTTTAATGAGTAAGTTAAAATATTTGAGTTTCCAAAGTTAGCATTAAAGATACTTCTTGGTTTACAATCACACTAACTTTGTGTTTAAACTTTTTAAAACTATCTATTAAGCATAGACCATCACTCTTTCGAATAATATGGTTTGTGATGGATGAGAAGCCATCACCTCAGTTAAAGGCCAGTACCAGACTAGCCGTGTAATGGGGAGACACTCTCCCTTCCTTAACCAACTCTCTCTCTCTCACAGTACTCCTGTTATTAGAACTGAGATGTTAATCATTATTACTCTTCTAGTAATCCAAATCATTTGGAAGGTCAATTTACAAGGAGACCAAAAGAGGCCTGCATTAGATCCATTTATAGGTACTTGATATGCACAGAGCTAGGGATCTGGTTGAGGTCAGAATTAGTTTGACTAATTTTCCTGACCTTGCCAAGAGGTAATGAAAGGGTTTGGGATAACCTCCCTGCCTCACACATGACTGATTCCTTCAATGGGAGGCAATCGGGAGAGCCTCAGGATCCTCTTATTATAGTTTCCAAAGAGGCAATTGACAGCTATGTAATGAAATCTTTTGTCACAACATCTTGTGTAAAAATTCCTCTTGACAAATATATTTTAGAAATGCTACCCTTGCATATGTCAAGGCCTTAGAGACTTCCATTTTGGTAGCCTAGTTGTTGTTGTATTTTTAAGGACATTAGGAAATACTGAGTTTCTGCATGTGTCAAGCACTGGTTTTATCTTCTTTAAGATCTCTGTGGACTCATTATTTAGAAACCACCATTGAGCCTCAAATGATACTTAAACAGTCCATTGACAAGTTACACCAAAATGAAAGCACAAAGTAATACAGCTGTCAAAAAATGCTTAAAATATAACCTCAAACCTACCTGCACTCAACACAAAATGATCATTTCATAATCAAATTAAAGTTTACCTTTAACAAATAAAAATGTAGTTTTTAAGGAGGATTCCAAGAGCATTTAATGATTTCAGAGTAGTATTTTTTTAAACATGAGAACACTTTTTTGCATACCATAATAGCTTGAAGGGAATACTGTTCAGGGGGAAATTTTAATTTTATGCGTTAGGCACCAGAAAGCAGAAATTCTGAAAATGCAAACCTATTGTTTACAGTTGTATCTAGTGTTGTAAAACATTTGTGCTCCTGAATATCCAGTTGGGGAGTTAATTTCTATAATATTATAATATCTTCTCATTGATACTTACGAAATTGAATAGAGGACCCATGGAGGGGAGGGTAAAGAGAAATGGCAACAACATATACTATAAAAAGGCATTTAGGAATATGGCAAACCTTCTGAGGCAGAAAAAATAATCTATTTAATGAAATAATAGTGAGACATAAATCTAATTGTTCTACACTATAGTCATTACTCTACTATAATTGAAAATACTCCTCCATTTCCTTCGGGATGGGAAAAAAAAAAAACTGTGCACTGACCCTGTAGCTATAGGATATAATTTGTTATATATGACAAATAGTAACTTTTAAAACCTATCCATATAATCAGAATAAATACCAAATGGTCATCTACTAAATTTCCCCATGACTTTTAGTTTATTGACTATAAACACTTAATTATGTGTTAGAATCATTAGAAATCCAGACAGGAAGGGATTAAGGAGGTCACTTAGTATAACCTTACACTTACTATAGGATTTACTCCTCCCAGAAGAAGAAGACCCCTTCCTGAATATGGCAGGAAATTTTCCCGTTAGTAAAGTTTTACACCTAATGGAAGCCTGCCTTAGTATGATTTGGTTCATTTAAAGTTTGTTTTGAACCCTGAACCGACACAGAGTAAGATGAGTATTGTTCCTGACAGTCTTAAAGATCTGAAGATTGATAATCATGACTCTAATAAATCTTATTTCCATGTTTTAAAATACCAGGTATGGGCTAGAGTTAGATTTACTCTGATTGGTGCTCCGAAACTTAGGTTTCTTACCTTTGGACCTCATATTTAATTAAAGCAATCTAAAACTATATGACTTAGCGGCTGAATCACATTTTAATTGAATTCCAACATACATTCTATATGTATCACTATGGAACATTTAGAAATACATAAAATGGAATCTCGGTTTTTAGCGATATTATAGCATAGTAGTGAAGGTGACAAACACACAAACAATTGTGAGACAAGTGAGTGCCACATGAAAAAGAGAACTATGCAAAATAATTACATGCACTGAACATACAGTAATCAATGTAGTTTCTTTTTAAATGTTACATAAACAAATTTCCCTCAGCCAGTATCCTCATATTTAAATGTATTTAATGTACATATTAAATGTAGAGGCTGCATATAACACTCACCTCTGTTCACAGGATAAGCATAATGGTAAAATGGTAAAATAGAAACAACCTAATGTCAAGAGGCACTGGCTTAAATAAATTATAGCACATGCATGTGATAGAGTTCTTGTACATTTGTCAAATATTTTCAGTGTCATTGGATAATGTTTACATTATAGTACTGAGTGGACAATGCAAAATATAACTGTCAGTAATTATGTTTTGGCAGAAAAAGCAGAGATAATTTCTATCATACACTATATATTTCTATATTCTTTTTTTCTTGACTTTCTACAATAAAATATTTTCTGCAAAATCTTGCTTTTGCAGGCAGAAAAATATTTCAGAACTTTTCTGTTCAAATTGTTGTTTTAAGTCTATCATTCCTATGTATCTTTAGAACTATGGAATTATGTCATCCAAATACATTAAAACAACTAAACATTAGGAAAAGTGAAAATCTACTAAGAATGACTTAAGGCCTCCACTAAAATGCTGAATAGAGCAGGGTCAAAATTAGAATATAACATAGTTTGCATTATAGTCAACAAACATTGAGTCTAACTAAATAAATTCCTAGTCACCTTTCCTTTTTTTTTTTTTTTTTTTGCTCAATCATAATTAACATATAATGTTAGATTAGTTTCAGGTGTACAATATAATGAATCAACAATTCTGTACATTTCTCAGTGTTCATCAATGTAAGTATACACTTATGCCTCTTTACTTATTTCACCCATCCCCCCACACGCTTCCATTTTGATTATTAGTATATTGGAAATGACTTTCAAATGTCATCATGAAAATAAAATGTATTTGTTTTTAAATAGTAGTCCCCTGATCCATCAGTTAGTCAGCCAGTAAAAATAGCAAAGAGTTCGTTTAGACTTCTTACAGCAATTAAAGTGGGGGTCTTTGAGCTAGCCCTCACAAGTCTCAAATACCAGGTCCAGAGGTGACATATGATAGCATTTAGGGTAGGTTCATTTGTCTCTCAGAACCGTGATGTCTTTTCTTCATATGTAAAATAGAAATGGTAACATATCTCTCATAAGGCTGCTGCAAACAGGGCCAGCTTCATGAGTATACAACTTATGGCGTCACCCAGGTCCCCTCACTCAAAGAACCCTATGTTTGGCCTCATGCTCTGCTGCCACACTCTTGACATTCTTAATTATATCTGAACAAGAAACTCTGCATTTTCATTTTCCATTGGGCCTCACAAATTATGTAGCCAAACCTTAGTTTCAAGAATTGAATTATGTAACATCTGAACACAAAAAGTGCTTTCTCAATACATATTAGTAATAACCGCTATATTTTCTAAATGTTCATATAAAATTAAAAAAAATTCTCTATTGAAACTTCTCACTCATATGTTAATTTCCAAAAGTTACATTTTCCCCCTCGTGAGAAAAACTGGAAGAGCATTTGTTCAGTCTCTTGATAGTTCTAGGGTATACATCTTCCTGCAGGAACGTTGGTACAATTCCGGTAGTTGTGGAGGAATCAAACTACTCTCAAACAATAAAATCCTTGCCAACTTCTCTTCCATTTGTATAAAATGCACATTTGGATACTAAATATATGTATATTCAAGCATATTTAAAGAATATAAAAGGGGATACAATGAAAGGAAACATTTCAACCACAGTCTCTGGTTTCTTACGGACAACTAGTTGTATTTACCACCTGCTCTCACATTTTAAATTAACTGTGTTGGTGCTGTTTTGTTTTGTTTTGTTTTGGCTGTATTCTTAATTGCATCTTTGATTCGTCCATTTAATTATTTAAATATTCTTGCCCTTAGAAGTTCTTTGGGGTTACAGAGTTCTACTTATTGCATTGTGAGATATCCTACTATTTGAACATTTAAAGAAACTTAATAAAAGAGATTCAAGTTACGAAGCCTCAGTTACCTACTTTATCTTATCATTTTCATTATTATTAAAATACTAATGCATGTAATAATACCTACCAATTACAAAGCTCTTTGCATGTCCCAGGTATTATGCTAAGTGCTTTGCATTCATTATCTTACTGAAAATACTTCGAATAGTACATGCGATGAAGGCTTATTAAATAGTAGGTGTCATTACCTCATGGCTCTAAGAGTAAATAATAATATTATTCCCATTTTACAGATAAGAGGTAAAATTTCGAGGCAGATACAGCTTGTAAGCGGCAGAAGAGAAATGTAAATCCAAGTCTCAACGTTCACTTACTGTTAACACCTGCTCAGATTTCTGAATGGTGATTTTCCCTTAGGTGGAGTACGTGTTTATACATACACACGTGCATATATAAAGTCAGAAGAAGACTGAAAATGAACACAATGCCTGCCAGTTCCTGATGAACTCTAATTAAATTTGGGAAAAATCAATCAAACTAAATACACCTGAATTTTTGAAAAAAACTATAATCAGGTTGACAACGATGGATCAGAGTGTTTTGCTGTGTCTTTTTTAATACCTAAGTTTAGAGTGATTAATTGACTTTTAATAGGTATGGAAAAATCGTAGTTCTACAGTTTAAAATATACTGCATAATCATAGCAGCAGCTTTAGCTGATAACTGGTAGCCAGGCTTAAAACCATTGCCATAGGCATGATAGCACAAGGCTCAAATATCTGATGGTGTGAGGATCTACAATTCAAAGCAACAGAAAGAATTTTATATGCTGAACTTTGTGAGAAACCTGGGGTAAAAAAATCAGGTGCTCACAAAGGAAGCTGGGTGATTAATCAAAAGGCTATAGAACATTCTACTCCATGAACAAGTGCAGAGGAATTACCAGGGCTTAGGGGACCATAAAAGGAGTACCAAAGGTCCTAAGAGTGGTGTGATAACTAAATTTTATTTATTTATTTTTAATGTTTATTTATTTTTGAGAGAGAGAGAGAGAGAGAAAGAGAGAGAGAGAGAGAGAGACAGAGCATCAGTGGGGGAGGGGCAGAGAGCGAGGGAGACAAAGAATCCAAAGCAGACTCCAGGCCCTGGGCTGTCAGCACAGAGCCCAAAGTGGGGCTCGAACCTATGAAACGTGCTATCATGACCTGAGCTGAAGTCGGACACCCAACCGACTGGGCCACTGAGGCGCCCCTAAATATTATTATTAAATACTGTCTTTTTTTGATACCGATAATAAGGCAATACAACATTTTGAAAAGATAAAACATCAGAATCATGAGCATATTTAGAGTCTATATTAAAAAGACATCAAAAAAATAATTCTATTTAAAATAAAATGTATATTAAGAAGGCTTATTCTATAAAACTGTGCAATTTCATGTATTTTGTCCTTCACTTCATATTATATTTTGTACAGCTTATCAGAAAGAAGAGATTCATGCTAGATTCAGGATTCATATTAAACACTGATTTTGAACAACAATGTGAATTCAGTGCATCTGCAAAAAAATCAAGGAGCAATGAAATTTATTTTTTTTTCTGATCCACCTGACCTTCCTGTACATACCATCTGAAATGAAGTAATGAAACACATTCTTTAACTAGGGATGCAGATAATCAAGTATACACTGAGGGAAAAACTTACATTTTTCTTTATGTGTTATTTCACTTATTATCCATAGAGAATAGATGAATCATATAGATACTGATTATTTTATTTTCAGGGTATCTTTTTAAAAAAAAATTTTAGAGTTTATTTATGTTTGAAAGACAGAGAGAGACAGAGCGTGAGTGGGGGAAGGGCAGAGAGAGAGGGAGACACAGAACCCCAAGCAGGCTTTGGGCTCTGAGCTGTCTGTCGGCACAGAGCCTGATGTGGGGCTCGAACCCACAAACCATGAGATCGTGACCTGAGCCAAAGTCGAACATTTAACCAACTGAGCCACCCAGGTGCCCCTATTTTCAGGGTATGTTAATCACATATTCAGGAGAGTGAAATATACTCATTTCAGAAGTCAATCTTCTTTTTACAGGAAGAGAATTGTATTTGCATTATCATCTTCCAGCTGACACTGAGATTGATATAGCAGAGAGAGTTTTATACACAATTTTAAACAAAGAGAAACATATCACATGCATTTAGACTGGAAGGATACTGTGGAAATCTTCCTAGCCCAAACTTCCCTTTTTATAAATAAGGAATGAGAGATTCCAAAAGTTAACTCAGTTCTTGTCTCTTAAATATTCAGTGCCTACAGGATTTTATGCCATTGTAAATAATGAATTTATAACATAAAAACTATTACACTGATAGACAAGGCCCATTTTCAAACACCTACTTTAGTAGGAGGTAGGAAAAGGATACAGTTCATTCCCAAAGTTATTTTAGCTATAATTTTGAAATGTTCTAATAAAACCTTTAACCTAAGCAATTAACTAAAATATGCTCTAAAATTCAAGATGGTTAGTCTATGAATTTAGGTAGCCCTTGAATAATATATAAACCTAAAATAAGTGAAGGGGTTTTATTTTAATTCTAGGTTTTATAAAACGATTTTTTTTTTTAAATTGCATCAGGTTGAGTAGCTTGGAGAACTTTCAGGAACCAGTGAAAAGGGTTGTCAATGGAAAGGCCTTAGAGTACTGTACAAATCAATAGCAAAAAGAAAAGAGGTAAACCAATTGTAACTACATCTTAAGTACCAATAGATCTACAAAATAATGCTTTGAGTATGGACACAGTCAGAATGTGCATGTAAAACATTTTGTGAAGAGTAAAAAGAGGGGTCTCTAAAAAATGAGAATGAACTCAAAAAACAAAGGTAAATAGAGAAATGTTCATCTTAATACTTTTGCATGCCCCTTAATACTTTTGCATGATCAGAATTGCATCAGAATGCATTTCTGATATTCTTAAAAATACCGGCTCATTATGTTCAACCATGTTTTACACTATTCATATGTCTGGCAAGATTTTTAAAACTCCCAGCAGGAGATAAATGTTATAGAATAGATACATACATACGTAATGATCACTTACTCGATTTGGACATCTGTAACTATAGATACAGAAATATACAGCATCAACATGTACTCTCATGTGCAAGGAGAGGACAATTCTGGGTACATTGATTTTATCTTTAAGATATTTGTGCTTATAGTTCAGAACATTGTAAATATGGTCAATAGAAATACAGCAAAATATTCACAAAATGGGAATTATATATATAAACTTACACGTGTCATAAAATGTCCCTTACTTCTGGCACAGAAGATAATTTACTCTGCTAAAAAACATGACAAAGCTATAGAATTTTTAGACTGTTCTAGATATATTCTTACATTTAAACACCTAATCCCAAGTTTACTATAAATTATCATAATACATTATAATGCACATGAATATTAAACCCGTTCCACAGTATGTATGATTTCAGTTAAATGGGGAAAATAATGTTTCAAATCACTAAAATTATGTGTAAGTTTAAAGTATTAACTATAATGAATTTCTGACTATCGTATTCCCTAATTATAATCAAGATAAAAATACATTCATCAGGGTTACAGCTTTTAGAAAAAAAATGACTGTGTAAACTTCAACAAGCATATTTATAAAAAATGTAGAGGACACATAGGGTCATTTGAGAATTCCAATAAGTCAATCCAGAGTTTATTTGATTTGTTTTCTTTTCTCATCTTAAGCATCCACATAGCAAGGGTTATTATTCTTCCTAACTCTGGGAAACAGAAAGTATTTGTTTTCTTATGCTGCCTTCTCATCAACTTAAGCATCCTCAGCATGTGTCCAGGCATTAGTCAAGCCAGCCTTGACTCTGAAATGCAAGAGAACAGCTTCACAGTTGATTTTTTTTTCATATTTTGATCTCTTGCCATGCTACTATTTCTTAAGGTCAAAATCCCTCAAAGCTTTGACCTGAATAGCAGTCAAACATTCGGACACACGATGTCCTTTATGTGAGCACAATCGGATGCCCTGTCACCTCAGTCACAATTCCTATATCCTTCTGGATGTTAACCATTACCAGATTTTCCTCATTCCTTAAGCTGATCTTTAATCCTAAAAACGATTTTTAGAAGACTGAGTATATCAGATCATTAATGGGACTGATTCTCACAATATCCCCACTCCTGCAAACATGCTGGAAAGTGTGCATACAAGAGAGCTTTGTTTTTCAAAGTCACAACCTCACCCTCAACATTCTTGGACTTCTTCCCACATTCTTTCAGCCAAGTTCAATTTTACACGCAAGAAAGAAACTCAAGGGCTTTTTTAGTTATAAGATACTAGTTCATGGCTCGCTCTATCTCCCTTTCAATTCCTTTGTCCTGGGGTACCTTCATTTTTATCTTTCTTAGAGTCCCAACTCAACCCAGCAATGATTTGGACTGGGCCTCTGATAGTTACTTTCAGGGAAATAAAACAACAAACAAAACCAGAAATCGAACTGTAGAAAGCTGAAGTTTAGGGTCCTAAAAAGCAACTTGCTTAATATAAGTCTACATATCTGCTTCTGATCTGGCAAAGTCGTGCATAAATGTTTGAAAATAAAAATTAAAAAAAATCATTGTGAACCACAACAAGCCATTCGGACTCACTGAACAGTATGCCCTGTATGTCAAGAACACCAGTTGTTTTTCCCCCCAAAATGCTTTCATGTCTGTGACTTTATTTTATTGGCAAATACAGTAGATACATGCTATCCTGTATACTGGACATCATTTTACAAAGAACTGTATGAACCAGAACTAGTGGTTTTTTATTACAGGTTTTGAAAATTTCAAACATAGAAAGGTGAGTAAGTACCCTAGGTGGTAGATTTATCATTTTAGGCCATTACAAATAGGGTTGCTAAGTTTTGTTTTTGTTGTTGTTTTGTTTTGTTTTTTTTACCAACTAGAGTAACAAATCAGTAACATTTGGATGATACGCACAACACTTTAGAAAGTAGGCTCATTCCAAGGAGGTAAGTATATTTAAATACTGCATTGATAGGAAGGTCTCCATTCTCCCCATTTCGGGCAGGACTGTGGAAATAAACCACAAAATGGGGATTTGTACATGGGTCACTGTCTTGTTAACTCAATGTTTTATAAAAATATGGTCTGCAGACTGTATCAAAGGCTGCATGCAGATTGCTGACTTACTGAGTGAGATTTCCTGAGCATGAAATCTAGGACTATGCATTTTAATCAGTTTCTCAGGTGATTATTATGGAGACTCAGGTTTGAAAATCACCGGATATAGTACAAGTGAACAAGAACACGACCCACTGTTAACAGTTACATCTCCATAAGCATACCCCTTTAAAGGAATGTATTTCTAAATAATTTTCTTTATAAGGCAATGCCAATCCTTCTTAGCATGGTGACCATTTTATAGCAGCAATAATCTATGGAACCAATGGGTACATACTGGAATGATATCACTGTTGGTTTAAAAAGTACCAAATTTTCTAATATCTCACATATTGGTTACATAAATTCCAGTGCTAATGTAAAGTAGCTATGGCCAGATCATATATAATAAGAAGAATCACGATGTGGTTATAAAATCACTGTTCGATCAAGCAATTGCTAGAAATATATTTGGTGGAAAACACATGGAATTAATTCCCAGTAAGTGCACAGGAAATGATTACAATGTATACTCCTTCAAATTTAAATTTTTAAGTATGAATTTAATTTCAAAGGAAGGTTGAACTGTGACTGAAAATCATATACATTGCCTGGTCATATTTTCTTAAATTATATTTCTGGAAGCAATACTTCATCTTTCAACAAACATTTCCTAAGTGCTACTTATCAACTGTCAAGTCTCAGGAAAACAAATTCCCTGCACTGTCTCGTAACAAAGGAGATGAATGCCTAAAGTACCGAATGTGGTCATTGCTCTTTCATAGAGATGTACGGATGGTGCCTTCAGCTATGAACTACAACCCATTGGCACAAGTTAGCTTCTATAATGAAAAATAATATGGCAGAATATGTTAAATGCTATTATACATAATGTTAATATTTTGAATAATTACCCACAATTCTACCATCTAATAAGATCAGATAATACAAGTTTCTACTTTAAAACTGCCCCATTTCCTTTAAATTACCAAAACTTTTAAAATTCTTGACATAAAACCACATTATGACACTACAAGTATAACACAGATGCTTTCCTAATCCACAGCTTGTGTGTTAGTGTTGTGAATTAACTGTTTGTGGCAGAAATAACATCCAATGAAGAGATCCTTACTCTTACTAATAAAACAGTCTTCAGTAAAATCAAAGGACCTGGGCCCAAGCCATGCTCCTATCACTAACTTCGCTTGGACAATTCATTTTTCCTAAGTTTCATTTTTCTCACATGTAAAATGTAGGGATCAACTAATAGCCCTCCAGGTTCTATAATCTGTGATTTGGGGTTAGGGTGTGATGACACAGTCCTCTACCACTCTGTCCAATTGTTCTAAATCACTCAGATCCTCATTCCCGCTGAATAGGGGAATTACACTCTAAGGCAGGAACTAGTTCAGTCAATGAGCACTCACTCCTTCACCTCTCCCACATTCTCCACTACCAAGACAAGCAAGAGAGCCATGTTTTTTATTCAAATGACTACTTAGCAAGGACTAACCCCGTGATATCCTTTGTAGGGTTATAATACTGTTGTCTTAAATGAAGATTTCAAGAATCTCAAGGATGACTCACTACAGGGTAATTCATTAGGATCACTAACCTGTGCAGAACTTTTTTCAAGTTTTTGGACTAAATTATCCCAGCGCTGGGCAAAGTTGTCCAGCCAGGCTTCCATCTTTTGGGCTACCAATGTGTCCTTCAGTGTTGACAGAAGATCTTGGTTGAGCGAGCAGAGTTTGTCCATGGTTTGCTTTTTCTTTTCTAAATCTGTTTTTAAAACCTGTTAAAACAGGAAAGAATACATAATAAGCCTCGATAACACTTGATAAAACACTATACTTCAAATTGCTTTTGTGTGTATTTTCTAATTTGTATAGGTACAAAAAGACTATAATCGTCCCTGCAAAGGAGCAAGAGCCCATAAGAATAAGACTGTAAGTAGTTTATAATCCAAATGAGCTTCCCGAGACGCTTGAAGAGGGAAAAAAAAAATATGTAGAAAAAACACCTAGGAGAGAAACTTAAGAGCTACTTAGAAATATTTGAGGAACTTGCAACTAAAGAAGTGGTGTTACTCAAAGGGCAGTTTACTGACTTTTATATTTTTTTAGTATCTGTTAATCAGTTAACATTTGGCTATCTAAGTAATTATCTTCTAAAGCAAATTTTAAAGCCCATTAAGTAATTGAACTAAGCAATTGAGTGTGACATAAATCCTTTGGAATCACTTTATGTTTTCTAAGTACACATGTGTTTTATGGAGTAATTTTTTATAACATTCATATTTTCAAAGTTCTTGTGAGTTATGGAGGGTTACACATGCCCTTTGGTGGAAATGAAATGAATAAACAAAGTGGCTTATATGAAATCAGTAGACCCAGACAGCTTATTCTTTCACTTTAACCATTAAGGTCACCCTTTACTTTGGGAAATCCAATCTCCAGCTCCCAAACACTAGCTCCAGACTTAACATGTAAACAAAGAACAAGAAGAAAGAAAGGAGACAATTATTTTACAGCCTCTTTGCAAATTCCTTTTCGCTATTGCAAGTACAATGAACAGAAACTGAACAGTGAGACCGGTCTTTCCAAAACAAATGTAAATTTAAGAACTAATATTACATATGGCAATTAAATGAGCATGAAACAGACGTACCAACTGCTCATGAACTGACGTGTCATGTACGCAAAGAAATCAATTTGCCACCCCCCATGCAAGGGACACTTTATGTAGCTCATTCTGGCATGCTGCCTGCACTGCTCGCTCTGAACTGCAGAATGCTCTCCTTTATTCCGAAACTGCTTCGCCTGGTGTACTTTATACTGGATTCCTAGTGTATGCCGCTTTTAAGGTATAAAAGCTAGTTGTGAAGTCGATTTCTAATTTTCCCTCAACAATTATGTTTTTTTTCACTATTTTGTCTCAGTTTGAAAGATGCAATAAATCAAAATATGACTTAAGATTCTTAAGATGAATTCATATCAAAATAAAACTTTCAGTGTAGGAACTTAGTTATGCATTGGTTTTATATGTTGATATTGTTTGTTTAATCCACATGTTAGCTCTCCATTAAATTTAAATGCGTTGTGGACTAGTAGTAAAACAACAGTTTATGCTACCTGCCTAGAGCTGGGACCCAAATTTTAATTTGTACATTCCTCCAATACCTTTATGGCATCTGATCTTCTTCTTCTTTTTTTTTTTAACTTGTGGCATGCATTTGTTTTGTTGTAAGCCATTTCAGGTTCTTTTTTGGGGAAAAAAGGTTATGACAGAATTAAAGGCATGCACTTAAAAATATAAAGCTGTGAATACAACCCTCTTTGGCTTACTTTCTCAGGGCTTCAGGAGCTAATTTAAATAGCTGTATGCATAGGGCTAAGGGGTACACTGTTATTTAAGCTAAATATGCAATGATTTGGAAACATTTCAGAATAAGGATCTGAGAGTTATGTTTGAAGAAGAGGAAGCAATTTGTGTTGGAAATTTACGGGTAACTTCATGTCACTTAAACAGTTTTTCTTAGATGATCTATAAAATTAATTGGATACCCAAAGAGATTTAGTGGCACATGAAGCTAAGCCTTCTGTGTTAAGATTCAGCCAAATGAAAAAGGACTTTGTGAGCATCACAAAAATAAAGGGAAAGTCAAATCACCATTAGAGAATACCTTTAGGAAAAATGGATTCAAGGTGAAGTAAAAACATTATTATAATCAAATTGTGGAATTATCAAATCAACATATTTTTACCTAAATCCATATGACAAGAGCACTGTACTAAACAAAGCTTCTAGGTAGTAAATCTTAAGTCTTTATTTTTTTAAATGGTGCTGGCAGGTTAGTTGTTCAGTTTGTTTCCTTTTTGAGGGAACATTTCTCTCTCTTTTTTCATGATCTCCTAACTATCCGAAGGACTCTCCTACCACACCTAACAGAGGGAGAAGACAGGAAATCCATGGTGCTGCCGGATGCACTGAAGTACCTTTTCCCATCTATCCTTGACTATCAACACTTTTATGCTTGGATTTTATGTGTGCATATTAAATAACTATGTTTTAATTGTTACTTATTATTAGAGTATAAAAATGTTTTTCTGCATATCAAAAACTGATTACGAGTCTTTGAGTGCCAGAGTACCACAGAGCTCTGGAAAACTCAGGAAGAAAAAGGAAGCTCTAGAAAATTTACACATGGCAGAGGTCAGCCAGGATTTTAAAATAAGAAATGTATTCTATTTTCAAAGAAGCCAAGTAGCTCTGGACCTATGTCCAAGATAGGCAGGAAGGTCAGTCAATATACCAGACGAGGCCAGTAGTAAAGAGGGAAAAAAGATAGATAAGCAGCCCAAGAAGACAGAACAGACATGTTCTATCTGGTCAACGTTAGAAGATGATTTGAAGGGCAAAAGGAATGTATCCTTACAAAAAGTCCAGGAAATCCCTGAGAGAACATCAGAATCACCTAGAAGCCTTGCTAAAATGTACATTCCTGGGAGCTACTTCCAGGCCCTCTGAATCAATAGGTCTGGGATGGGACCTAAGAATTTGCATTTCTAACAAGTTCCCAGGCGATGCTGATGCTGCCAGTCTGAGGACTACACTTTGAGAACCATCGATTCTACTTGGATAAATTCTTTGAAGATGGTAACAGGAGGCGAGGCCACTGTATCAAGTCTTGGTACAACAGCACTATCAGCACGGATCTGCTGGGCCACTCTAAGTACTTCCGCCCTGCCAGTGTGTCCCGCAGCCACCTGAGACTGTCCTCAATACCACAGTCCCCTGTAGCCCCTGTACACCCTAGGCCCGTGGACCACCATGCTTCCCAGGGTGGTCCTTTCCTGGAAAACACCACAGGTCCTCACGGCAGCTGAAAACTCATCCAGGAACATATTTCTTTTAAATTTGAGCCTTCCCGTGATGCCCTACCCGATTCTACAAGTCTTAGAATTTGTCTCCTAAGGGCCACAGTTTCTTCTCTCCTTTACTTTTGATCATTTACATCAAATAAAAAATCAGTTTTGACCATGAAAAAATAAGAGATCTACATGGTTTGGATAAAAGCACAGATCAAGAGGAAATGAAATACTTGACTCCTCATGTCGCACATCAAACGAAAAGTAGGAGAATATCCCATGGGCTATTAGTGATAATATTTCAAAACAAATTGCACTGATTATAAATAAAAGAGTTTGAGCACACTGTATCTATACCTAGGTATGTAGTAGGAACTGGTGACAGATGGCACCTGTTTTGGGTCTCAGATTGTGACATATTTTAATGAACATTAAATTCTTATTCACTGCCTGAGTCAGCAGGGGAATTTTACCTCAAATTCTAGACCAGCTGTCAGGTTTTGTTAATTGGCTTAAACTATCAAACGGTAAGACTTATACAAAACATATTTTTACTTTGTTCACAAGTAAGGTGACATAATTTGAATTTTAATCATATTGGAAAATTATTGAGCATTTTCATGGTCCTGAGGCTAGTGAAGTCTTTTATTCACAAATTTGTCAACATAATAGCACTTTACTGTTAGAAATGATGGTTCTCCATCACAGTTCTTTTTTTTGTCAAGGAATCAAATGATATGAGGAGTTCTGAAATAGCTTAAAACGGCTGGACCTGAGTCTGGATGTCTTGGTGCTCAATTTGACTCTCTGTGATAGCTTATGCATGCCACGTGTTTCCACCTCCCCACCCCCCCACACACCCCGGGCCTCAATATTCTTTTCTGAAATAACCTTGTCTAGTTCCTCCTCTTCACACCCAATGCTACTTAGTTCAGTTCTTCTAACTGGCCTCCTTACTACCAAAGAATATTCCAAAAATACAAATATGAATGTTATCAAGTTCTCAGTGGCTCTCCATCAGCTGTGGAACAAAATTACAAATACATCACTGACATTTTTGTATTCTTTTGATACAAATACAGATCACTTTTCTGAAATCCGTCTTTAGTGGTGAAGTCACTCCAGAGAGCATATATTTTTTGAGGAGTGAATTCTTATCCATAGCAAGTCTAGCTTGTAATGACAAGCAATATATTTGTTAATCAATTTTAAATAAAAAGCCTAAAGATTAGTAACCATGGAGCAAAAATGCATGATATAAAACAATATTTGGTAAAATGTACAATTTAATTGGGAAAACATATTTAAGATTAGCTTTAAATAAATGATTTAATTACATCATACAATATCAATATAGATATAAATCAATTAATTTAGGTAAAATTATAAAGTGTTATTTATAACAGACCTTTGTTTTATATTAGAGTTAACACTGAGTTAGCATTTATGAGAAATGCTCTATCGAAACAAGAATAAGAAATTCTAACTATGGAATATTTTATTTGAAAAATTAAGCTCTTGATATTACACTGCCCTCTCCTTTACAGCCAAATAATAAAGTTCACAGTGGAAGAGAAGCTTTAGAGATCTTTTCTAATCCTCTAAATTTCCACTCACACTGAAATATCTCATTGAAGCCCCTGTGATGTTTTTTTATTGCCAAAGTTCCCTCATTTCTCAAACCACACAGGCACTTATAATTAATGCTGTTGGTTTGCTTTAACATTTCTTCTAGTTTTCCAAATGAAGGTATAAGCCCCTTATGTGAGGATAATCATCTCTCGTACTTCTATTTCTCAAAGCATTTAATCTAGACTATTACTTTAGAACCATAGACTGTTTAGAACTTCATAGGACATTCCTATGTACTTCTCAGTGTTACCTTTTTAACTGAAGTCTTATTCCAGATATGCCATATTTTTTTTTCAAAAGTACAATTTTTTTGAAAAGCATAGTTGCAAATCTGTCTGCATCTTATGGAATTAATGTTCGTATTCCTCCAAAATTCATGAAATGAGGGCTGAAGCCTCCACTGTGGTAATATTAGGAGACTGGGCTTTGGGGAGGTAATTGGGTTTAGATGACAATAAGACAGTAGAGCACCACAATGGGATCAGTGCCCTTGGAAGAAGAGAAAGAGCCAAGAGATCCTCCTCCAATTCTACTATGTGAGGATACAGCTAGAAGGGGCTGTCTAAAAGCCAGTTAAAGGGACCTCACCAGGAACCAAATCTGATGGCACCATAATCTCATACTTCTGAGCTTCCAGAAGTGTGAGAAATAACTGCCTGCTGTGTAAGCCATCCAGTTCATGGTATTTTGTTATAGAAGTCTGAGATGTCTAAGACAGGATTGGTACTAAGAAGCAGGGTACCACTATACCAAATCCCTAAAAATGTGTATACAGCTTTGGAACTGAGTAATGGGTAGAGGCTGAGAGATCGCCAAGGTATATGTTAGAAAAAGTGGAGATTGCAGTGAAAGGACCCCTAAAGGCAATTCTGGTGAGGGCTCAGAGAAAGAGACCTGGAAAGTGTTCCGTTTTCAAAGAATACGTAAATTAAAATGGACAAAATATTAATATAAATATGGATGGTAAAAGTCATTCTGATAAGGTCTCAGATGAAAATGAGGATGATATTATTGGCAACTAGAGGAAGGATGATGCTAGTTATAAAGTGGCAAAGAACTTGGCTGAATCACGTTCATGTTCGAGCATTTTGCGGAAGGTAGAACTCGTGAGCGACGAAATTGAATATTTAGCTGAGGAGATATCTAAGCAAAGTGGCATGATTTCTCTTGTTCATGGCAAAATGGGAGAAGAGAGAAATGAATTAAAGAATAATCATTTGGCATAAAGGCACTAGAATTTAAAGATGGGGCCAATCCTCAGCCTATCCATATTGCAAAAAATGAGAAAATAAGTTCAGAAGAGAACACTAAGGGTATGGCTGACTGACCACTTGCTAAGATTAGTGTGGGTGGGAACCAGAGACCTAGTCAGCCATCTCAACAGAAGCCAGGAAGGTAAATGGGATTATACCAACAGAAACACTGCCAGCTGAGACTAAAAGAAACAAAGAAAAATGGACAGAATGAAGGAAGGCTGTCCAACATGTGGTATTCCTCAAGAAAAAGGAAGAATGATATAGGTGATTTTGAGATATAAGAGATACCCCAGTCCCACCACAGGCCCAGAGAGCAGGGCTAGTGCCTCCTGGCTTTCAAAGAGTGGGGCTACCTCTCCAGTCCGTGGGGCAGGATGCCCCTCCCCAGTAGGGCAGGAGCAGAGCCACTGCAGAGAGGCCCGTGGGTAAGGCTGCTGCAGAGGGCCACATGGGTGGTACCCTGTGGAACTGAAGAGACAAGGCTAACTTGTGGAGTCCTGGTGGCAATGCTGCTTCTCCAGGGGGCCTGTAGGGCAGTACATCAGTCCAAAGAGGATTATCCTTGAGGCTTAAGATCTAACGGAATATTCCTTGCTATGCTATGTTGTAGACCTGTTTGGAACCTGTCACTCCTTCCTTCTTTCCTTTTTCTCCTTTTTGGAAGGGGAATGGCTATCCTATGCCTGATGTAACAACACATTTTGGAAGCACATGACTTGCCTGGTTTCATAGCGTCACAGCTGGATAGGAAGTGGGCCTCAGGATGAATGGCACCTGGAGTCTTACCACATCTGATTTAGATGATGATGAAACTTTGGACTTGATACTCTAGAGCTGATTCTGGAACCAGTAAAGACTTCTGGAGCTCATAAGATAGAGTGAATGTATTTTGCATGTGAGAAAGACATGAATTTGGGGGGGATCTGCAGGTATGATGTTATAGATTGAATGTGTCCCCACAAAGTTCAGATGCTGAACCCTACTCTCACACATATACATAAAATGTGATGATATTAAGAGGTGGGGCCTTTGAGGGGTTATTAGGTTTAGATGAGATCATGAAGGTGGAGACCTCATATTGGGGTTCATGCCCTTACAAGAGGCAGAAATGGGGGAAGATTGGTCAAAAGGGACAAACATTCAGTGATAAAATAAATAAGTATGGGGAATGTAATGTGCGGCATGGCTACTACAGTTAATAATAACATAATGTGTATGTGAGAGTTGTTAAGAGGATAGATCTTCTCATCACAAGAAAAAGAATGTAACTGTGTGAGGTGGTGGATGTTACCTAATCATGGCAATCATTTTATAATACACACAAACACTGAATCACTATGCTCTATATCTGAAAGTAATATAATGTGATATGTCAATTACATCTCAATTTTAAAAATTAATTTAAAAAAGATAGATGGGCTAGATGGCTGATGGGTATTAAGGAGGGCACTTGTGATGAGCACAGGGTGTTGCAGGTAGTGATGAATCACTGAATTCTACCAGTGAAACCACTATTGCACTGTATGTTAACTAACTAAAATTTAAATTGAAAAAAATAAAGGTGGAAAGCGACACCAAAAATTTCCTCTCTTTTCTACCACGGGAACACAAGGTAAGAAGGTACAGTCTGAAAATCAGGAAAGGGTCCTCACCAAAAACTAAATCTGCTGGCACATTGGACTTCCCGGCTTCCATAAGTGTGAGGAATAAATGTTTGTTGTTTAAGTCACCTGGTCTATGGTATATTGTTATACCAGCTGAAGCCGTTTAAGATAATACAACTGTCCCTATTTTAAAGAAAATTCACAATATGATATAATTGAATAGACTATGATTTAAGCCAGAACAATGAGCATTTGGTTTAAGATTGGAAAGAAAAAAGAGATAAAATAATGGTGTTACTGTCAACTATTGGGTTTTTAAAAAAAAGTTTTGAAAGTTAAAAAATACATACAGCCAGTTTTTGAAGACTTGATAACATTTCACTTTGATCCTTAAAGCCAGTTGTGTGAATCTTGTTCAGTGCATCTTCTTTTTCTGAAAGCCATGCACTAAAAAGGTACTGAAAGAAATAAAATAAATCCAAAAAAGAAAATAAATAATTACTGAAGTAGATCATCATATGTTTTCTTTTACCCCTTTAACATCTCACCGTATCTTTCACTGATACAATTCCCCCGACATGACTCACCTGTTCTTCAGTAAAACGCTGCCATTTCAGGAGGATGTCTTGTAAAAGGACCCAGCGATCCTCTGTCCATCTACAGATGTTTGCCCATCGATCTCCCAGTACCTGGGGAACACACAACCCATCACCACACCAGCAAACAATTAATTGTTAACTGAATTTCATTTAAAATTGCATGAATAAGGTGGCTCAGTCTGTTAAGCATCCAACTCTTGATTTCAACTCAGGATCTCATGGTTTGTGAGACAGAGTCCCATATCATTGGGCTCTGCACTGACAGCATGGAGCTTGTTTGTGATTTTCTCTCTCTTCTTCTCTCTCATTGCCCCCGCCTCTTGTAAGTGCCCCCTCTCTCCCTCTATCAAAATAAATAAATATTTAAAAAATAAAAACAAAATAAAATTTCATGAATTATTCGTGAAAGTATCTAATTATGAGTCTCCTATGTATACTAGGAGTGGTAAAGGACACCCTTCATGATTTGCTTATAATTACATAAGTACCATGCCTTTCATTTGTCTTTAGATTATTTCACTCACTCTTTCATCTTACAGTGAAATGTAAAGACACTTACAAGAAGTTTGAGGCAGTTATCATACCATTATTTGAAATGTCTCTACGGTAAATGAAAGAGAGCAAAGACATAAATATAGAATTAAAGAGGATTTTGCATTGATAATATGCAAAATGGGTATCTTTCTTAGATCTGAAAATGTATCCCAAAGAATAAAAGTCTGACTACTAAGTAGAATACCTAAAGACTCTTCTGGGAAGTAATCGTGTGTAATTAGAATTGCTTAATGTTTTGACTGTAGAAGAAAATTTCAATTTAAATTACATCCACATGTGGACTTTAAAAATTATCTAGATTATTATTACAAACTATTTAAAATCACTCTGTCTCTAAAGTAGTCTAGAGAGAAAATTGTAATATTCCCTGCATAGTAACTGCCATCTCCGTAGCATGTTACTAATATTTATATACACACACTATTTTAATAAGTCACATCAACCAACTACCAATGGTATGTACGCATGTATATATTTATGTACATGTGTATATATTTTCCGACTGCTGGAGACAAACATCTTTATTAAAGATTTTCCCAAAATTTTGGCAAACATTTAACAATAAATTTGCAAACAGTGCTTCCAACAGGCAGCACTTTGAAAAGTCAATACGATAAGACAACACAACTTGAATCAACATTAGTTCAAAATCCTTGCATTTTTGACATTACTTATGTTTCCACATGATAAAACAAATGAGTTTAAATCAACATCAACAGATAAACTCAATGAAATCAAAGTTTGTGCTGTTTGATGAATCACAATCTGATATGGTTAAATATATCCACTCTTTATATTCCCATAGATCTGTTTCATTTTCATAACATGTTGACTTTGCCCAACATTAATAAAGCTGCCATACTGCTGAAATGGAAATGCTTTTGTCTCCCACAATAGAAGTAACAATTTGACAGTAAAAGAAACCCCTACAGTAACGCTCATCAGTTGCTTACCCGAGGGTTTGACCTACTGAGATAAGCAGCATTTTTCCCCCATGCACCCTCACAGGCACACCACCTCTGCCCACATGCAGCCTGAGCACGCGCTTTCAGACACCGGTAGGCCACACTATGCTTCCCATTGCTCTAACCTAGTGGGAAGTAGTGTAGCTAATGAGCTAATGATTAACCACACCATATACACAACTGGCAAACACCTGAAGGCAACCATTGCGATGGGGGGTTAACTTGCAGGGTGGATTTACTGTTCTAGATCAAATCAGCCTGAACGTACATGTGTGTGTGCACATTTGTATGCATACAAATACTCATATACCTTTCTATTCTTTAACCCTCCAAAACAATGTTTTAACTTTTTTTGTATTTTGTGCAAATTTCTAAATATTCTACCATTTTAAGGCAAAGAATTTGCATTAAGAAACATCAGGAAATAGGCTTATGTTTATCTAAAACTTTTTCACCTTGCACATTACTGGTTTTTTTTTTAAATACACTATCTAAAAAATCATTTCTAATGATAAACACAAGTTTTTAAGGGAAAAAAAACTCATGTGAAGTATTGACAGTTGATCCCCAATATTAAAAAATATTTCTACTGGCAAACATAAATTGGGGGGAGAGGGCAGAAAAAACAGCTTTACAAATGCATGGAACCAAAGTGCAATGGGGGAAAAATAACTCAAGTTTACTAACACTGAAACTTGCAACAAGCAAAGTTTCATTTTTTTTTTTAGAATCTTAGAACAACTCATTTGGAACTTTAAATACAACCAATCAAAATCGTGCCAGCATTCTTCTCAAAGCTAGAACAAACAACCCTAAATTCTGTATGGAACCACAAAAGACCCCGAAGAGCCAAAGTAATGTTGAAAAAGTAAACCAAAGCGTGAGGCATCACAATCCCAGACTTGAGCCTCTACTACAAAGCTGTAATCATCAAGACAGTATGGTATTGGCACAAAAACAGACACAAAGACCAATGGAATAGAAAACCCAGAATTGGACCCGTTAAATACATGTCTAGCACCATGACTCTGCTTGCTGTTGGTCAAATTCACCTATTACTGTTTTTTGATGTGAGCCACCTTGTTACGAAGTTCATTGCATGCATATTCTTCTTCATGATAATTGGGACTAGACTGCTTGATCTTCTAATATTCTTTTAAGACTTCTTCATGAACATTCCGATTCTCTTGTGAGCCCAGAGAAAGCCAATTTTGTTGTGCACCCAGTTTGATAAATCTTCTACCTACGATCTCCATCCCGGCACACAAGGCTCTATTGTCATCAAACTCGGTATCAAAGTCATCCTTGTAATTCTGGCATTGCTCAGACAAGACGATAGCAATATATTTTATCAACTAAGCTGGGAGTTCAATTGTGGAAGAAGCCTCCATGATGGCAGGGCAACCTTCTTTAGCTCCTTCACTGGAAACTGGACTGAAGTTGTTCAGCTTGGCAATTCCCTCTTCTCTTTTAAGGTCCTCTTCCTTTTCATCAGTTGTTGCAATGTTGTGGTTTTTAATTTGACCTTTTTCCTTCTGTTTAAGTTTTTTGGACTTTTTGTGAGACTGAATGGTTTTCTTCCATAGGCTTTGTGTACTTTAGTAGAACTGAACCAGAGGATAATGTTTCCAGAGAAGCTCTAGAAGACTATTTGCCTTGCTGGTCCTCATAAATACTATTGTTTTGACCAAAACTGTCAATAGGTAGGGCTTGCATCCTCCGGCCTTCTGGAGTGCTAGGGGAAGTGGAGTGAGAGTTTAGTCTGAGGAGGATTGGAGACAGGCAGGTAGACTGAAAAAGCAGCAGTGAGGGGTAGGGATGGCAGCAGCTGCAGGGGGTGACAGGGGGCCGGCAGCAGATTTTTCAAGGGTGGGATTCAAAGGACCAGTGACCATTGGAGGCACTCTCTTTGTCAGGTGAGATATTTGAGATTTTTTATTCATTAAAGGATCAATGCAATCCGAATCCAAAAGCCACTTCTGAGAAAAAGATGCAGCATTGCTATTAGAACATGCCAGAGATTCTGAATGGCTGGTGCTGGCAGCATTCTGTTACAGATTTAGCTTTCTCCAGAGCACTCACTGTAATGACTGTTTATTTCACTGTACCCAGGCCAGTCTCTTTGAAGCTCTTCAAAAACATAATCCTTTAAGGTATACAAGAGGCCGTTAGGATTCAGATTGGCTACCTGTTGCAGAATTGCTCTGAGGGAGTTCCCATCTTGTTGACTGACGCCATCTTTCTGCTCAGGTTTCTTGTGGGCCTACAGTGTCAAGCAAGTGAATCTCACTATCCCTATGTGGTCCATGAGAAACACTGCTGCTGCCTTGTATCTTTTGAATCATATTTGCAAGATTCCTGGGGGGGTGACCATTTCCTCTCAGGCACTACATCTGAAACAGCTCCAGGTGCTTTCTGAATTTGCACTCTTTTCCCTACAAATGGTCCACCAAGTTTGATAACTTCTGTGCTTTGCTGCCGGACTCCTCCTCTGCCTCAGGCATTCGTTCTCCTGTCATCTGATAGGAGTCAATGGTTGCACATACTGTAATTTCATCTTGCTTAAGACCCAGGCAAAGGAGCTGGGAGGCTCCAAAGCTAGAGAACATTTGCTGGATGCAGTCAAGGCTGCCCTGAGAGTTGTCTTTATCCACATTTGACAAATAGAAGCTAAAGCCATACACTGCATTACGGGGATCATTTTTAGGAATGTTGACAAGCTCCTGGAGCCCTTAGAACTAAATCGGAGGTCAAAAAGGAATTAATGTAAAACCCTGAACTGTGAGTAATCTGTTTTGTGAGTGTTCTGAAGGACAAGCAAACATTTCTAATAAACTTTAACTTGATTAACGACTGATGTCTTGCAATACGAGTTGTACATGACACCAAATGTCACATGAGCAAAACTGAGCCAATAGTTCTTCTCCCTCTCTCTCTCTCTCTTTCTCTCTCGCTGCGGGACTGTGGGTGATTATCTCCCATGCTTGGATGCTCAGTCTCAGGCCACAGTGTTTGGGAGAAATCAGTGATTTTTTAGAATGCTGGAAAGTGCCCACAACTGGCACTAGTGTAGTATTTTTTCCTTGGAAGTATCACTTCCAAGCTCCTATGGACAGTCCTTTGCTTTTCCAGACAAGAGTAAGCATAGGAATGCTGTGCTTCATTCTAGGTCAGGTTCCTTATTAAAGGTGTACAAAAAGAAAAAGATTCTGTTGAGCCAATAGATAGCAGTGATTCCGTTAGTGATAGTGAAAGTCGTCCTATACAATAACCCTCCTCTCTTTGTCTTCCTCACACCAGCCACGAAGGCTTTCAAAGGTAAGTACAGGGTAATTTATTTTTCTTTATATTTTGTATTTTCTTTATTATTTCACATTATATTAAAGTATTTTAATCATTTTTATATGAATAATTTTGGGTTGTGGAGTGAATCATCTGAGTTTCCATTATTTCTTATGGGGAAATTGACTTTGATATAGAAGGGCTTTGAATTACAAGCATGTTTCCGGAACGAATTATGCTCAAAAACCAAGGGTTTACTGTAGATTCTTGTGTCTCTGGCAGGTCCCAAGGGCCCAGAATGCCATCTCAGTGAGGTTCACATGTAAGAGGGTGATGCTGTCTTGCAGGACAGCCTCTAGCCCTGCCCACCACACGCCCCGCCCCCGGGCTCTACCTTCCACTGCAGCCACCACCACAGCTATGGCCCTCCCACTGCTGATATACTTTCATATACCCAACTATCAGTGGTGTTTAGATGAGAAAATATATGTTGGGATGATTGCTGTGCAAAGGGAATATTTTAAGACAAAAATTAGGCATCATTTGTTTTAATCCCATTACGATGCCTTTCAGAGTCTAAAACTTCAACTTGTTTTTTACTTTAGTGTAAATAATAGAATTATTTTCCCATAGCTACCATATCTTTACAATGAGAAGTATCTCAAAATATAAATTTATTTTGTATAGAATTAGGGCTAGAAAAATGCTGGTAATTCATATTTTTTACAAATATATTGGGTAACTGAGATAAGTTTTGCCATAATTTCTAGCATATATGATGCTACATGTTTGGATTCACTTATCTAGAAGATATTAATATATGATTCAAATTATACAAATGCAATTAGCATCATGAAAAAAAAATCCACCTATTCCTAGGAGGGCTTGAAGACCCACCTAATTTTTTTTTTCAAAACCATCTACACTACCATCTTTTCAAAAAGGGAGTCCTGTGCATGAGTAAGGAGTAGGCGATAAACATTTTACTAACAGTATGAAAATTATCATGTACTCGTATTCAGCATGGTCACAAGTGAGTTTTCAGTTTTTCTTCAGAAATGTCAATAAAAACGTTATTGCTTTCAACATAATGTAACTGGTGTTCGTATTTTTTATAGTTTCACTCTCTACTCCTTTTGAATTATGCTAGTTTATGGCAGGAGCCATAGCACTGAAATAATAATGCAAGATACCCAAAGGAAACATGCTAACATAAATCAACAAATTCAACAATATTAGTCATTTAGTTATTACAACCAACTACAGGGATTTTTTTTCTGAAACATCAGAAGTTCTTTAAGCAAACTTCCTAGTGCCTATGTCAGGACACATCAGGAAAAATGGTATGTAACGTGTCTGTTAATGGATTAGTTGTTTTAAAAAGTTAGCTTCGGAGAAAATCTTACCCCTTATAGCCATAAACTACTCTACCTACCTGATTTGAGGAAAAAGAAAGAAAAGGACAAATTGTGGGATGCTGATTGCATCCATTCAACCCCATTGGAGACGGGAGTGAAGGTGAGGAGAGACATACTCAAACAGGAGCACCCTCTTCATAAATGAAAGAAAATGTACGGAGACTTCGAAATAGGCACACTATCATCTCTCTAGTGCTACAGGACACATAAAGGTAGTGTCCAAAGAAGTAGCATCTTAGGTTTGTAACCTCATAGACTGACAATTACAATTTATTAATTTTAGTAGGACATCCTATAAAATAAATCTAAATAGGGGTGGCTGGGCAACTCAGTTGAGTGTCCAACTTCGGCTAAGGCCATCCCACAGTTCATGGGTTCGAGCCCCACATTGAGAATGGGATTGGGATTCTATTTTGGACTCTCTCTCTCTCCATCCCCAGCTCGTGCTTTCTCTCTCTCTCTCTCTCAGAATAAACTAAAACAAAATTCAAATAAAGAACTCCATATACTAGATTCCTTAAGGTTAACTTTATAGAAATTCCAAAGTATGCTAATACTACTTTACACTATAGTTTTTTTCACTATATGAATGAGTCACAAAAACTAAAAATAAATATTCTTTTAAATACGCAACCTATTTAAGACAACTATTTTAAGAAGTGTCTTTGGTATTCCAGTAAGCATAACAGATAATTTTGGTAATTTACTGAACGCTTATAATTCATCCAAAAGAATATTTACTTTAACTTGCAGTTAATGATAGCCTCTAATTAATTCATTCATCCATAATGAATCCACTTATATAACAAATATTTATTGAACACACAGTATATGTCAAAAATGAACAGAATAAAAAAGTTATGGGCTGAACTGTGTCTCATTTTATTTTTGCATCTACATTTTACTTAGAAACATTTATATCTTAATGACAGAAGAGGTTAGCGAAAAGATGAATTATAATTTCAGTGAGTTAAGAATGCAGCTATTCAGGGACGCCTGGTTGGCTCAGGCAATTAAGTGCCCAACTCTTGATTTTGGCTCAGGCTGTGATCTCATAGTTTGTGAATTCAAGCCATGTGTCGGGCTCTCCACTGACAGCATGAAGCCTGCCTGGAATTCTCTTTCTCTCTCTTCTCTTTCTCTGGCCCTCCCCAACTCGTGCATGTTCTCGTTCTCTCTCTCTCTCTCTCTCTCTCCTTCTCTCTCTCTCAAAACAAATAAACTTCCAAAAATATAGCTATTTCCCTATGACTGTACACATATGTCTACAAAGACTTGTATCTTAATCAAAGAAGATGTTAGTTGAAGGATGCATAACATGCATTATAGTCTCAATGAGTTCAGCACAGAACTATTCTGATATATATCCACAATTATGCTTTGAAACATTTATGACTTTTTAAAAAGTTTTTACTTAAATTCCAGTTAGTTAACATACAGAGAAATATTAGTTTCAGGTGTAGCATTTAGTGATTCAACACTTACATACAGCACCCATGCTCATCATAAGTGCACTCCTTAATCCCCATCACCTATTTCACCTATCTTCCACTGCTCTCTCCCCTCTGGTAACCATCAGTTTCTTCTCTATATTTAAGAGCCTGTTTCTTAGATTGTCTCTTTCTTTTTCCCCCCTATGATTGTTTGTCTTGTTTCTTAAATTCTCCTTAGGAGTGAAACCATATGGTATTTGTCTTTTTCTGACTGACCTATATCATTTAACATAATAATGTCTAGCTCCATCCGTGTCACTGTAAATGGCAAGATTTCATTCTTTTTGGTGACTGAGTAATATTCCATTGTGTGTGTGTGTGTGTGTGTGTGTATACATATATATATATATGTATATATATATACACATCTTCTTTATCCATTTACCAATCGATGGACATTTGAACTGTGTTTCCTTAAATTCATATGCTGAAGTTCTATACCCCTCTAGTACAGAATATAGTAGTAGACGTTCAGTTAATACATACAGTTAATAATAACTGTATTAGGAGACATACAGTTAATAATAACAGTTACTAGTAACTGTATTAGGAGACAAGGCTTTTATAGATAGGACCTTTACACAGGGATTAGGGTGGGATCTAAGTCAATCTGACAGGTATTCTTATAAGAGGAGGAAATATGGACACATGGAAAGACATCAGAGATGTGTGAGCACACAGGAGAACATGTGAAGACACAGTGAGAAGATGGCCATCTGTAAGCCGAGGAGAAAGGCCCCAGATGGAACAAACCTGCCAATACCTTGATCTTGGACGTGAAGCCTCCAGAACTGTGACAAAATAAATCTCGGTTGTCTAGGCCACCCAGTCTTTGGTATTTGGTTATAGCAGCCCAAACAAACTACTACAAAAGACACATTTAAGAGAGACTGATTGCATGGCATTACAAAATATCTCATAAAACTAAAGTTGTAGAAAGTAAAGATGTATTTATTACAGTGGGAAAATTTTAGAGAACACATTTCAATCACTAGAATAAAATTACTTAAAATCATTTAAATAGAGGAGATTTTTAATAATTTATTGTGATTCAACTTCCCAAATGTATAAATCTATATCACTTTGTAGTTTTGTGTTTTATGTGGGGAAGGACACAAGTATCTGGAGCCAAACAATGTAGACCTAAGTGTTAGGTTGGTCAATTGCTTGGATTACTTCTCAAATTACAAAAAAAAAAAAAAACAAAAACAAAACAAAAAAAAACACACATCATTTTCTTGTAATGATTCTGGCAATTCTTTGTGAGTTTGTTATTACTATCTCTTACTCCCAAACAAAATCAAGTGACTCTGAAGAAATTCATGGCTAAATCATTTCATTTGTCTCAAAAAAAAAAAAATCATATCAACCCCTTAAAGAACTGCTACCAACATGAAACAAGATTATGTACTGGAAAGCAGCTTTAATTTGAAGTGAGTTACATGAGTGTTCATCATTATTTACATTTTGTTCGATCATCACGTTTATATCAAATCTTCTAAGAACCAGCAAGGGTCATCTATTTTATTCTACTCACTCTAGAAAGGTACTTATTAAATCTTTACAAGTAGTTGTTTAGATTTCAAGTATATTCTTCTTTAAAGATTTCCAACACAAGAGAGTATACATATCTTTTATTAATACATTCCACTGCTTAAACCTATCTTACTCTCAGAAGATCCTCAATGAACTAAATCTAAGTCATTTCTGTTATAATGTAGGCATGAAGCTTTTTACTCACCTCAGTAAAATTAGATAAGTGAATTAGAAATTGCTTGCTTGTATGCTGGACATGTTTACCCACAGGTAGATTTTTGTAATGGCATATGCACAAATATAAATGGATGTATACAGTGCTTGAATTTATGGATTTATCTGGTTATTACTTAGAAATATCGGCCCTGATTTGAATTACAAAGAACAGAGCTAAGCAATTGGAAGAGTATCAGTAAGCTCTATAATCACTCAAAGAAGCTGCTTCCTATCATTGCCTAAAGGGATGTAACCAAATTGTTAGACAAGTCTCAAAGACTGATCGAATGTGGCTGATGGAAAGCTAAATAATTTTTTTAAAGAATCACTATATTAGGATTAGAAACCTCTTCTATAGAGAAAAAAAAAGTCTCTCTGAGTTTCCATTTAAATATTATGAATCTTTCAAGCTTTTAGAAAAATGCCTATTTCTGTGAAGCTAGGTAAACATTATGCACATAGTGAAAATGAATTATAACATCTCATAAAGTGATAAGAAGAAATTAATTTTTATTTCTGTTCTCATTTTGTCTTGGCAGTAAGAGAAGCCAAAGGTCAGTTTGCTTACTCTAACACACTATCGTGGGCTAAATCACAACTCCATTATCATCTCTGCTTCCATCCACAATGGGGAAACTTCCCCCTCCCATTCAGTTTTCATCCCATATTGTTATACATGACAAGGACATTTCTCATTTGAGTTCCTTTGTTTGGGTGAGTTGGTTTTTCAAGCAAAAGTGAAAAGTGGCCATCAGAGAAACATTTGGATAAAGGCAAGGAGGAAAATCTGACAAGCCTGGAAGGTAAAACTTAAGTACCTTGACCTTTGAATTTATGGAGGCCAGTGATAGAATGTGAGAGCTAAACTGTGCCCATCAAGATTGGCATTACGAGATAAAGAGTTCCCACGAGTATGTCCCCTAAGAAGGAAACAATTATGTGCCATGGACCACACAACACAGCAGCAACTAGGATTTATAAGAAAGGGAGATAGCAAGCATCCCATCTCATTTCGCTTAAGACCCTGGAATATACTCTCCAGCTAAATGAATTTTATACGTACTGTGCCTTCTGATAAATAACATTTCTTGATTTTTCATTCCCACCTTATAAACAACTATAGAGTTAAAAAGGATAAGTAACTTCATCTTACTGACGGTGATATGGAAATAATATCAAATACCTTAATGAAAGAAATAAGATAACACCCATTATGAGGCTAGAAATGGGGCAGAGTATTACTGACTAGAGTTTAGCCAACTCTAGGATTCTCTTCTCAATGTTACATGTTTTTACAAACTGTTAACCAAAGCAGCATATTATAAAATAGCATGCCTTATATCCTCACTGTGTAACATATGGCCCAGGGTGGGAAAACATGTCCTGATGTATTGGGAAACACTTACTGTAGGTTTCTCTGAAAATATCATTCTGACTTCTGTTTAAATGATCCTGTAGGATTCTTGACTAAACTCAAGGAACTTGTGACTGCCACTTCTCAATGTGTAGTTTAAAGGCAAGAACGGGACAGTGAGATGAATCCTTGTCATTTGCAACAACATGGATGGTACTGGAGTATTATGCTAAGCAAAATAAGTCAGTCAGAGAAAGAGAGATATCATATGACTTCACTCATGGGTGGAATGTGAGATACTTAACAGACGATCTTAGGGGAAGGAAGGGTAAAATAAGGTAACAACAGAGAGGGAAGCAAACCATAAGAGACTCTTAAACCCAGAGAACAAACCTAGGGTTGCTGGAGTGGAGGAGGCTGAGGGGGATGGGCTAAGTGGGTGATGAGCATTAAGGAGGACACTCTTCGGGATGAGCACTGGATGTCACATGGAAGAGATGAATCTCTCACTGGGTTTCACTCCTGAAACCAAGACTACATTGTATGTTGACTAACTTGAGAATAAAATTAAAAAAAAAAAAAAAAAGCGGGAACCAGACACTGAGATGAGTTAAGTAACGTGCCTAAGGCCACAGAGGCCACAGGATTGAGTTTCTGGCATCGGATGTCAGATACATCTGGCGACAAGCCCACATTCTTCCATGTCATTTACTCAGTGGAACACGCAACATTCAATATGCCTTGTAACGGGTGCTGCATAACCAAGTGAGATGTATACATGCAGAATCCTTTTTGAATCTTTTCATATTTAATTTTAACAGAAATTTGACTAGACTTAAGTATACATTTTATCTAACCTACTTAACAAGGATTTGAAGCCTAACATTATAATTTCATCTAAAAACATGTGTGACATTTTAACTCCATATTTAATTAAGATACGTTTTAGAAAATCAGAAAATACTCACACTCCCCGATCAAGAACATGTGCTCTTTTGCAGGGACTTATTTTTCAAAGGTAAATATGACTATCTGACTTCTTAATGAAATTTTGTCTTGGTGCTTATGCTAAAAACATAGTGAGATTTTGAACTTGAAGAAGTATGTTCACCTGTGCCATTACAGTCAGTTCCATATATTATTTATTTTTATGAGTTTATAAAGTGCTAATGAATAAATCTGGAAAGGCCCGGTTGTTGATGCTGCTATTATTTACAGGCTATTATTTAATGTTCAGTGAAGCTTAATAAACTCTGTACTCTCCCACTCCCACCAGTCTATTCAATTGGGATACCAGAAAATAAAGACCAGGAGTCCTAAGGAGTGTTCCAACGTCCTTTTCAGTGTTTATCGCACTCCTGCACATTCTTTGGTGGCTTAAGGTTTTACTGTTACTTATTGTTTCAGGCCTCACAGGCTCTGAACTTCTTGGGGGGGGGGGAGGCGCTTCTTACCTTCGTGCTTAATGTCTTAGGGGGGTAATCCATGAATTTCAAGGAGTACAGAAATGTCTCAAAGCTGAGTACCACCATGAAAGTTATCAACATGGGGGCTTTCTTAGACTTAAAAAGTCTTAAAAAGACTTAAAAAGTCTTAGAAACTTTTTTGCCTTCTTCTTCATTAAATATCTACCTGCCAGTAATTTATGGCACCAACAAAGCTATTTATAGTAAATTTGGAGAGGCAGAGGAAGATAGAATCACATGTGAAGTCCTATCTTCTCCACCTCAAATTCTAGATCTTTAATACTTACAATGGGCATCAGTCTTATAGCAGAATCTCTGAATTTGGGACACATCACCAGGCATGACGTACAGATTGTGTGAATTCTTGTCCCAATTCTACTGCTGCACAAGTAGGTATTCTGTCTCAACAAACACTAAATCTTGTTATGGTTTAGATTTCCCACTAGGGAAAGGGAGATAATAGCAACTGCCCTGGTACCTTCCTAGCCAGGGCACTGGTAGGATGAGACAGGTCAACAAATGTGAAAATGCTTTCAAAACTGTGATAAATTATGCATATGCTTGTGATTGGTAAATATTTAGAGTGCCATTGATGAAAAATCAGCTTTTGTTTCCAGGTATGATAAGTCTACAGCATAAGATAAATTTAATACAGAATACAGCAAAACATTTCAGCATGACACTAAAACGACTAGTTTTTCATATTTTATCTATAGTTTATTAAGGTTTATATTTTATACAAGAGTTGAAAATCTTTTACTTTAAAATTTTAAATCAAGAGCATAATCTATCATGTGTCTTATTTGTAATCAAGTGAGGGAAAAACAGCCCTCTATGCTTCAATCTAACTCTAGGCACTGAAATATGCCATCTATAAGAAATCACAAATTCAAGGCACCTGGGTGGCTCAGCCAGTTAAACATGTGACTTCTGCTCAGGTCATGATCTCATAGTTCATGGGTTCGAGTCCTACATTGGGTTCTGGGCTGATGGCTCAGAGCCTAGAGCCTGCTTCAGATTCTCTGTCTCCCTCTCTCTCTGCCCCTCCCCTGCTTGCACTCTGTCTCTCTCTCAAAAATAAATAAGCATTTAAAATTTGTTTAAAAAAGGGAATCACAAATTCTAACGTGTACACATAATCAAATGCACAAAATAATCTAGGTGTAAGAGAATGGGGAGTAATGGGGACTGTAGCTAAATGGAGAGTTCCTGCTAAAGGTTCCAGAGCTATTTGATTCTTACTGAGGTTAATATTCAGGAAAAGAGTCAAAGGATCACCAGGTCACTTGCTTTATCCACAGAGGCTAGACATGTATAGTTTTGTATCACATTTCCTAAACTTCGAATATTGATAACTAATAAAACATTATTATATACCATGTGGACTAAACAGAACTTTATATGAACATACTTGTAATTTTAGAGGCAAAACACAAATACCTAGAAAGAAAGAAACTACTCAAACTGACAAAAAAATGGAAAATCTGGAAAATGGAGATAAAACCCGAAAGTAGAAATCAAAGATAGAAAATCTTATGTCTATCAAATATATTTAATCTTTCATTTAAAACTTCCCCAACAAAGAAAATTCCAGGCACAAATGGCAAGTTTAATCGCACAATCAGGCGATTAAACCTACAAACTTATTACAAGGAAAACAACAGGCCAATATCTTTCATGGACCCAATGGGAAAATTCTGAATCAAATATTAGCAAATACTAGCAAAGAAATCTAACAACAAAGACAAAAGATTATACATATCATTTCTGGTTTACGTCAGGAACGCAAGGCTATTTGAGCACTAGAAAATGAAGCAGTGTGATTTTATAAATTAAGAGAATAAAGAAGAAAACTAAATGATCATCTCAAGTGATCCTGAAAAAAATGTTTGATAAAATTCAGCACCCAGTAATGACAAAGCCTTTTAGAACATTAGGAATAAAAAGGATCTACAACAAACTGACAAGAGATATCATGCTTTATTATGGTGATTTACTAAGAGCCTCACCTTCAAAAACAGATCAACAGTAATATCATTGTACTAGAGTACACAGCACAATAAGGCAAGAAAAACTGATTTTATGAACAAGGACTGGAACAGGAGAAGCCAAACTGTAATTACTTACAAACAACCTGGATATGTACATCAGAGTGATGCAACAGGTAAGCTATTCAAATTACAAGTAAATTTAGCACGATCTCTGGACACAAAGCCCAGGAACAAAAATCAAATTGTATTTGTCCCTATCAGTGAAAGACAAATGGAAAAGGAAATTTTAAAAACACACTATTTATAAAAACAGCAAATTTATCAAAAATATTTTTAAAAAATGAATAAATCTAATAAAAAGTCTAAGACCCACTATCCTGGAAACTGTATAACATTACTGAGGGAAAATAATGGCCTAAATAAATGAAAGACTATTCCAAATTTATGAAATTAAATAATTTACGTAATAAAGATATTCATTCACTACAAATTAATCTATATAGTTATAAACCCAATTAAAATCACTACAAATTAATCTATATAGTCAATGAAACCAATCAAAATCATAGAAGGGTTGTTTTGTTTTGTTTTTGTTTTTTGCTGGGGCCAGACAAGCTGATTCTAAAATTTATATGGAAATGTAAATAAATAAAAACAGCCAAGATAATTTTTTAAAAGGAGAAAACTAACATAAGGGTTTACATCGGCCAAGATAGATTTAGTGTTTCCTTCATCTTGACTAAACTTTGGCTATAGGCCTCCGACTTTGCTTTTCTTAGAGCACTTACTTTAGAGAATTTTGAACTGTAAATATTTTGCTGCCCCTTTGAGATGTAAATATTCTATAACCCAAGAATGTCTTTCTCAAGGACCTGAAAGCCACATTTTTTAAATCTAATTATCAAGAAAGACAGTACCCCTGTCTCTCAAACTCTGGGAGGCTAGGAGCCTAACTATGATAAGGGACAATTAGCAAAAGGAGATGGCTTACATATATTGACTACCCAACCCCATAAAGGTTCTCCAATGCTTTTATGCCAGCTCATTTCAGCACTTAACAAACTCGTCTGCATTTTGTTCAGTGGAAGTGAGTTCAATATTTTCCCTATTACAATAGTCATGATTCCTAATTGCAATAGTCTTGAATAAATTCCCCCTTGCCTGTTTTACCAACTGATTCAATTTTTCTTTTACAATACTACCAGATGTCAAAATTCATCATAAAGCCATAGTAATTAAAACAGTGTGGTATTGGCCTAACTATAGGCAAATATACAAATGAAACTTTATTGGAGTTCATATGTGTGTGTGTGTGTGTGTGTGTGTGTGAATACATATATATGAGTACATACATATATATGAATACATATAGTGACCCATATATGTAGAGGTATTTGATTAAAAGTGACAATGAAGAATGTTAAGGAAAGAATGGTCTTTCCAATAAATTTGCTATTTTAATTTTATCTAAATGAGAAAAAATGGACATTCATCGCTTCAGAAATACTAGATGGATTGTAATATGAAAGATAAAGCAATTAAGTCCCTGTAAGATAATCCAGGAGAATGTATTTTGGGTCGTAGAGTAAGAAATTTTATTTTTAACTCAGGACAGAAATATACTAACCATAAAAGAAAATACTTAAGTAGACTACAGTGAACTTAAAACATCCATTTACTAAAAAGATATTAATAAGTAAAAGCATAAGGAGCCTATAAAAACAAAAAAATGAAATGATTAATATAGATAATCAATAAAGGATCAAAACCCAGAATATATATACTTTAAATAAATACAACAAATCACTAAGAGAAATACAGATAATCCAACAGACAAATAGGCATTTCAACAAATAGGTATTTTGAATAGCCAATGAAACAGCTGTTAATAGTGCTTTTACTCTCATTAGTCATCACTACATGCAAATGAAAACAAGAGATGCCATTATAAAACTACCATAAAAGCTCAAAGAAAAAACCGGCCGATATCAAGTAATGAAGAGGATATGAAGTATTTGTACCTGATTCGCTACTGACGACAGTAAAAATTTGTACATCAACTTTAGAAAACTCTCATGAAATGCCTATAAAACTAAATACGCCTATATCCAGTGATCCAGGAGTTCTAATCTTAGGTATATACCCAATACAAAAGCATACATATATTCCCGAAAACATATGTACAGTTATGTTCATAGCAGCATTATTCATATAGATCCCAAACTGGAAAGAGCCCAAATTTTCTGAAGAGAACATATAAATTGTATATTCACAAGAAGGAATACTATCCAGCCATGAAAATTAATGAACTCATACTATATGCATAATGGCGGGATCTCAGAAACATAACATTGAATTAAAAAGAGGTGGGTACAGCCGCTCTGGAAAACAGTGTGGAGGTTCCTCAAAAATATATCAGTTAAACTCCCCTATGACCCAGCAATAGCACTGCTGGGGATTTACCCAAGGGATACAGAAGTGCTGATGCATAGGGGTACATGGACCCCAATGTTCGCAGTGGTACTTTCAACAATAGCCAAATCATGGAAAGAGCCTAAATGTCCATCAACTGATGAACGGATTAGGAAGATGTGGTTTATCTATACAATGGAATACTACATGGCAATGAGAAAGAATGAAATCTGGCCATTCGTAGCAAAGTGGATGGACCTCGAGGGTGTCATGCAAAGCGAAATAAGTCAGGCGGAGAAGGACAGATACCATATGTTTGCACTCATAGTTCTGACAGGAGAAACCTAACAGAGGACCATGGGGAGGGGAAGGAGGGAAAGGAGGGAGAGGGAGGGAGACAAAGCACGAGAGACTCTTGAATACTGAAAACAAACTGAGGGTGGAAGGGGGTGGGGGAAAGGGGAACGGGGGTGATGGTCATGGTGGAGGTCACTTGTGGGGAAGAGCACTGGGTGTTATATGGAAACCAACCTGACAATAAACTATAAAGTTAAAAAAAAAAAGAGGTGGTTACGAAACTACACATTATGCAACTGCATTTACATTACATTAAAAATAAAACTATTCTGAGCTATTATAAATCAGGATAGAGGTTAAGTGTGAAGAGCTGTGAGAGGTTTATGACTACTAGGATAGGACTTAACAGGAGTGTCTCAACTGCTGGCAACAGATTATCTTTTTATCTGAGTGTGGAACTATAGGTATGTTACCTTTATGAAGTCTTCAACCTAAAATTATGATTTGTGTACTTTTCTGGATGCTCTGATAAAAAAAAAATAATTTTTTGCCATAATGTGAAGTTCAGATTTCCTTCAGAGACCAAAAAGGCCAGAATTCTCTTTAGACTGTATCAGAATTATATTCATAAAGAATATTATCATTCCAATATATTTATACATATATACTTATATTCATAATATTCATAAAGAATATTATTATTCCAATATACTTGCATATATTTACCCTATAATAATTTTCTCAAGGTCACACAGTAATTTTCTTCTGTGACACTGAGAGATTAGGAGAAATCACGCAGATCTGGCTACCAGTCCCAGGTCTGTGACATGAAAGCTATATGAACTTGGATTTAACTTCATTAAGCATTGGCTTTTTCATTGTGAAATAGGGATAGCATTTCATACAACGTATGTAAAACTTTTAGAAAATGATGAGCACACAAAAGTGCTAATAATTATAATTATTGCTTCATGGGCAACAATTGTTGACACTTGGCTTTACTGAAATTATTCCCATTACATTTGAAGTTTTTTTTAAAACATCCTTTTTATTCACCAAGTAAAAAATCAGAAACTATAGAGAAACATCAAGAGTATTTTCATCTATACTCTTCCTCACAAATAATTTCTATTTCTCAATTCTACAGGTTTTAGCATTCCATAGACTTTTTCCCTTGCCAAATTATCCCAAAGGTATGTACTGTAAATACTTTTCATGCAAACCCATTTCCAAGCCCTGATAGAGAAGAGGACACTAGAGCCCTTCTAAACAACTACTTTCCAGCAGACTATTTTCCTTCCAAACAACAGAGACATAATTATGATACGCGATGGCTTCAAAAAGGGAATAGTCATTACCAGGTAGAAAAAAACCACCTCGTGGAGAAAAATTCAAAATGAGTTTTCTACACAAAGTAGTTTTCACAGTAGATGACCAATATGAGTACTGTGAGCAACAGGAGAAGCATATACAAGGACAGTGACATAGAGAGTATCAGAAATGGCCTATAGAAATAGAAAATAGGTTAAGGGATATTGGGGGCTAAAAGGAGACACATAGTAAGAGACAGGTAGCGGTCAGGCAATTAAATTCATTGCAGGCCTAAGTGACCAGACTCTACAGAGAATGGAAAAGGACTAATGATTTTAAATAGAGGAGAAACTATATCAAATGGCTTTTGAGAGCCAATACCGACTTTAATGCAGAAATTAAATTAAAGAGAAGTAAGAATTCAGGCAAGGACTTTACCTTGGGTAAACAGTGACAGGAACAAAGATGAAATAATGACTATGAGAGACAAGGAAGAAATTCTGTGATTGATGACATACAGGGGAAAGGAAAGGGATGAGTCTGGATGATTCCAGGTTTCTGGTACAGGTGACATGGTGAATGGCCGTGTAATAACAAAAGTGGGGAAGTCAGTCCAGGAAGGAAGTTTAGAGGAACACAGAGAACAAGGAGTCAATTTTGACCTTGTTGAGCCTGTGATGCATTTTGGATTTCAAATTGGATTGGATCTATCCAGAAGAAAGTGGGATAGAAGAAACTGGACTCAGGAAGGAGATCTGGGCAGAATACAACCAGGCTTATCAACCTCTGCTTATTTTTGATACAACCTTCTGAAGTAACACAGAGGAAAGTCTTCCTCTTTCTACAAGACAATATGTATCCCTTATCTCTGCTGAGGCTGTTCTTAAAATTAAGCAATCCCTGGTTCTATAAACATTCTTTAGAGGATGCCACTATCCTGGTAAAATCCAGCTAAAATCCTAAAATGCAAAGTGTATTCAAACCAACACAGGATATAATTATTACTCCTTGTAATGCAGACACTATACCATGTCCAGGATTGCATTAACTTACTAAGAATCTGTATTATATTGATTTGATTTAATATTAATCTTGTGCCCAAGAAGTGTCTCTCTCTCCATATATGTACACACAGGTATGTGTGTGTGTGTATTAAAGAAAATGTAAATGTATATAAATGTACATTTGTACATTTGTATAGTTATATACATTTACATACACACATGTACATACATATACATGTATATATATGTATATATATGTATATACACACACACATATATATGTATGGATGGGACGTCAGACTTTCCTCATCAAAAACTTATTCAATTGATTTAAAGATATTACCTTTAACAAGCAGCAACATTTCAAACAATAAACATACCTTTTCTAATTTAAAATATGAAAGACAAGTATATGACATTTGAATGTGACATTCTAACTTTACACAACATTGCTATAAATCTTAAGTCATGTGGGAGAGGAAATCATCCATTAACCACTCTAGTTCGGGTAAAATATACACAATGTCCCTCCCAGCTAAATCCTCAAATGGCTTCTTTCCCCCAAATTTTCTGACACTGCAGGTTGAATACTGGAATCCAATCATTTTCAGTCCAATTCTCTGGCACATAAATCAGTTACCAGGAAAGAATATATTAAAACACAGATGTTCTCCACCAGCTCATATAGGGACCGGAAGGTTGACCTTATCTATCCAGAGACATATCAGGGAAGGCTTTGCAAAATATTTTAGGTAAATGAAAATAATTTATATTCATTCCACTCTACTGGATCAACCTACTTAATAAATCCACCAAAAATCTGTCTTAATAATACCACATATTTGTATAAACTGTTTACTGTCATCTGATGTAAAGTTGGTTTTCATGTCTTCATTATAGTGAATGTATTTTAGCTCTCAGAGACCTTTCTTATCTTCAAAAACTGTTACTTGATGCAATAAATAAGTTTAGTAACTTCGTCAGGTAAGCAAGAAACTGAGCATGCATATATTTGATAATTTGTTCTAAAATTGTATTTCCTAGGTTATTCTTCAGAATAGAATGCTTGTCTGTATACACTCTTTTGAGATACCTTTAATTCTCCAAAATAGTAGGCAGTAACTGTAAAATGAAGGTCATTGAATATTCCAAATGTCTTTTATATGACAGAAACTCTCCTGAGTCTGTGCCTTAGACAATATTAACACATCTAGTTGGACTCTCAAACGTTGATGTGTATAGAAGAACATCTACAAATGGGAATTCAATCCCTCTGCCTTTTCTCTGGAAGATGTTTTCATTAGAACAGCTTCTATAAACTAGAGGCCTATGTTTCTGGTTCTTTTTTTTTACTAGAAGCCTCCCTAGAACAATAGGTGTTCTTTGTGCTCCACGTATAATCTTTCTCCTGTGCTCAAATGTAAAAGGCTTCAAAGGCCCTGTGTACCTTCAAAACACTTCCCTTGCTCTGTTTAAGTTTCTACTTAAATGCCACCTTTTCAATGAAGTGTCCCCTGACCACTCCCCCGTAAAACTGCTCCCTTGCCCAGTGTATTTTTTCTTTATAGTCCTTATCACCGTTTTCATAGTATACAACTTGCTGATTTATTATGGCATGGGCTTAGAATGTAAGCTTCATAGAGAAACAATTAATGTTTTGCCGATACTTAAGCTCAAAGCTTAGACTTGGCTGGCAGCTAGCAGCACTCAAGACAAGGTTGTTGAATGAATAAATACTGTTCTTCTGCACCGAACACTTTCTTACCCTTTACTGTAGCCGAATTTAACCTCTACTTTCCTGACCCTCTAGAGTAAGATAGGTCATCTAGCGATGTATGTTTTTGTCCCAATGAACTCATCATGGCCATAATTTTACATTTCATTGCATCTGATTGTTGCATCTGATTGGTGCAGGTCCAGGACACCAAGTGCCAAGACTTTGGCCCCTGCCCATCCCACCTACTGTAGTCCCAACTGTCATCCAGGCAGAGAACTGCTGCTCAATACATGTTTATTGACTGAATTTTGTTGGGAGTTTAGCATCGCGCACTAGTTCTAACTCTTAGGTAAGCCCCAAGTCCCTTTTATCTGCTAAGCCTCCTCTAGCATCACTCTTCTGAACCTCAAGGTTGTAGCCATATTTGTCCTTTTTTCAGTTCCTTTAGGATGCCAGGCTCACCTGATTTACTGTTTCCCCTTCCTGGAAACTACCTACCTCCACCAATCCCCTTTACACACACTTCTTTAAACACATCCTTTAGACCCTAGCTTAAATATTTTCCTAGGGAATCATTCCTAGCCTTCAAATTTCAGTTGAAGTCAGATTAGTGTGTTGTCAGAAAACCTTGTTCCTTCCCTCATAGAAATAAGTTGTGTCTGTTTTTAAATACTTGCTCATTTTTGTAAATACTTGATTCGTATCTATTTCTTCTGCTAGAGTGCAAGAAACAAGAGTGCCTACCATGGTGACCACCAATGACAGGATTAGCTTTCGATTTCAAAGAAAGAGCCTGAGAAATGGCTACCATTGTTTCTAGGTTCCAAGGAAGGCGGCAGGTTCACAGATGACTCACTCCTGACCTAGGAAGGTAATGACAAATTTTCTTTTTGCTCACTCTTGTACCTCTGCTACCCAGCACAACCCCTGGGACATAGCAAGAACACAGCAAGTACTCGGTGAAAAAAAAAAAAAAAAGAAAAGAAAAGAAAAGAAAAAGAAAATGCAGATACTTTAGAAGGAGATATGGTAATATCCTCCAGGAATGGATATTGTACATAAATTACTAGTCTCAGTTATTTAGCCAAGGAATTTCTCAATAAGATCAGTTAACTGGCATCACTGCTTACAAATCAGACTCTCTATGCAGTGATATCCCAGAACTCTCCAAAGTTAAGGACGAGTTTATGACCTGTGGTGACACTGCTGAGGGACAAGTTGAACCTCTGAGAGAGAATCAAATTAATTTACAACAGACTGTACTTACCAGAATATTATCCATCATAAGCCATGCTATCTTTCAAAATCCCTAAGCATGTGTTCTGACCTTTGTTTTTCTTCAAACCTTTTAACAGAAAGACTTCTAAAAGTCTTTTAAAGTAGAGAAATTTCTTATAATAAAGTTCATAGAATTAAGTCAACACACATAAAAATATTCTATGAGGAATATTTTCAGAGTTCTAAATCAAAATGATAAGAACACATCCCTCTATTATTACACTAAATCAAGGACTTCTCTTCCTAGTTTGCCCCATGGGCATCTCTTAACTAAAGACCACTGGGTATCTATTTGGAGGCTCTGGATGGTCCTTCAGCACACTGGAGTGAAAGAGATTAAGGCATTGTAATGGTGGAGAAAGAAGGAGTGGAATAAACATTCAATACTAACAAGTCTAGAGGAATAAACTATGGACCAGACCTAGCTCCAATGAAAGCCCTTAAGGATTCTTCTCAGATCCCTGCCAGTATTTTTGCCCCTTGTATGGAGTCCATATACCTGTTTTTCTCCCTTAAAATTCTTCCCATTCTAAGAGAATTCCTCCGGGCCCAGCAGAAAACAGTAATAGTCCACGTTTTCTGAAGCACACATGGAATTCTTATTTATGTGCAGAGAATGCTTGTGCCACTGTTAAAGTGACTCCTCTAATATTTTTGTTTATCTTTTTATCCTTTATTATTTTTTCTCTCCTCCTCCTTCTCTACGCACTTCTCTTCCTCTCCCCATTCCTTTTAAAAATTCAACTAGGTTAAGACCAGATCATATCACTTACAAAGAACCTAAAAAGAATCATCAAAATTTCATAGTCAAATAGGAGCCTAGCATTCCAGAGCAAGTCAAACCAAAGGTCAAATAAGGCACAGAATTCAAGGATGGATTTCTCTAACATTGAAAAAACTGACAGAATGAGAAGAAAGAAATGTTGAAGCCGGGGCATTCTTGCCACAGAATTCCTTCCGACTCTGCCCTTTTAGACACTAGTCTAGATTAGCTAAAAGAAAAGGCACAGTAAGGGGAAGCATAGAGAGAAATTAGGGTAACAAAGGGGAAAATGGGGTTGAGGGGGAAAGAGGAGGCTAGGAGGCAGTAGTCAACACTAATTAATGGGAGGTGCTCAGAGACAAATGCTGATGGAGTCTATATAATTTAGGAGTAGCCAATACATGCACAGCTATCTCAGTAGATATCTCTGGGCTGAAGAAATAAAGACAGAAAATAAGGCGAAAATGAAAGCACGCAGGATAATAAATATAGAAAACCTTAGGGACACAATTCAATTTATCGTAATTAAGATCTAACCCAGTCAACATCTATGAGTGCTATGGACTGGTTTTCAAGGTGGTCTAGTCTCATGACATGGACATCAACCTGGAATGATTATATTCTAAAGCTAGCTGTACTAAGTCCAGTAATACCAAAGAGGATGTCTTTCAGTTGTTTTAACTAGAAATAGTGTATGATTTAGAAAAATGTCTGTCTTAATTTTTTTAACCTGTCACCCTCCCAACTCTGCCCCCTAGCCATCTTTTATCTTTTCTGAAAATTTCTGAGGAACGCTGAGTACTGGATTTTTGCCCATCTATAATTAGTTACAACACTATTTTATCGGAACTATGGAATTCTTTCAAATGGTCACAGCGGTGGCCTATCAGTACAGTCCTTCAACTAGTCAGTCACAAGTGGTGTGTGTAGACAATTTATTTGATCATATATATGATAATATATTATAGTATCAGGTGTCACAAACCTTTTTATTTGTAATCCCTGCAGTTTCACTGAATGATAAGCAATTAACATCGGTGACTAATATATGTCAAATGCTCGGTTGTAGCAGTTCAAGAATTTTCTTTTTGTCATTTAATGATAGAGAAGAAGATGACATTGTCTAAAGCAGTAACCTGAGGAAATGACATTTTTCTCGGATTCACACCAAAAGAGAAGAAAACAGAGATAAGGCTTTAAGAAACTGGGTTATAGGTTAGGTAAGAGAAACAATGTTTAGAACAACCTTGGGCTGATAAAGCTATTTAAGTCCACACTGATTGGATCCTCAGACATGTCAGACTATTGGCCTCTAACAATCACAAAGAAAAGGCAGGGATTTCATGATTTCATGGGTACAATGAATGCCTCAAGTATAACTTGAAGTTGTGTGTGTGTGTGTGTATATATATATATATATATATATATATGAATGTACATATCACATTCAGAACAATAAATTCTTCTATTCTTCCTTAATGTTGATGTTTTGGTATATGTACATATTGCTTTGATGAAAATGCCTTCTTTTCTTTTTTTTTTTTTTAAACAGTAAAACACTGTTGTTCCCAATTAGGAAGAAAAGATAAAAATACGAAAATAACCATGTTACCCTTTGTTACTATGTACTGGTTATATTCCCAAGCACACAATTACTATGACTCAGGCTGAATGAGGGCTTGCTTCTCCAACAAATCTTCCATAACTTAAATGCCCTGCTATGTCCTCATCAAGACTATAACTTAAGTTTTCTAAGAAAAAAAAATATACTGAAGGTGTTCAATTTCTCAATTTATTGAATCTTTTTGTGTTTTTTTTTACTTTTGTCCTCTTCTCAGCTGTAGGTTTTTTAAAAAAATTTATTAACGTTTGTTTTTGAGAGAGAGAGAGAGAGAGAGAGAGAGTGTGTGTGTGTGTGTGTGTGCGTGTACGAGTAGGGGAGGGGCAGGGAGGGAGGGAGACAGAATCTGAAGCAGGCTTTGCACTGTCAACACAAAAGCCCAGGGCTAAAAAGCACAAACAGTGAGATCATGACCTGAGCTGAAGTCACCCGGGCACCACCCCCCCTTGACTGTAGGTTTGAAGAGGAGATAAGTAATATCGTCGGACACTTCTCTAATACATGTTATTCAATTACAATTTAAAAAAAAAACAGCCTTTGGGGAAATACATGAATGCAGATTTGTTTTTTTTAATTATATGATACTGTGAACAAACAGTGGATAAAGAAAGGGAAATGTGCACAAAAGGGACATAATTTGAATTAGTTTAAATAAATGTACTGCACTGTAAATATTTGTAATATACAAATTACATTATAAATTTTCTAAATATTTTCTGAATTGCAGTTAATTATTTTCAATGATAACATTAGCGTATTAAAGAAAAATAATCTGACCTTAAGTTGTTCTTCCAAAGCAGCAGTTGCATGGTCTCCGCCAGATTCATCAACCACCACCACCATGTGAGTGAGAGAATTGACCCTGACTTGTTCCTGTTCTAGGTCTTCTTGAAGCACCTGAAAGGTAATAATAATAAAAATAAAAATAATAATAATAATATAAAGGTAATTAAAATAATAGTCCCCTGAACTGAATGGCAAAAACATTTCTTCCCAACTGTGTGTCTTCAAAAAAGATTTGTCATCTTTTAGGCAATGTAATTTTTTATTAAACAAGAACCATTCCAAGCAAATTTTCTGCTATGGTGCTCAGCAAAATTTCCCTATGTCTACTGTCAAATGAACTTGGAAATACAGAGGGAGCATCTGTTGAGAAAGGTATGGTAGGATGTTCTACACCTTATCCCACCTTCTCTCACTTTTTGAAGGACTTTTCCCCTAAAATTACCTGCCGCCTCTGGTATCGTTATTGTCTCCTTCTCTACTGAAGTTCCCCATCATCAACTCACACAAAACAAACTCTCTCGGCCCAACAAACCCTTCCTACTATCATGTGTTCTTCTTCACTGAAAAATATTTTGTTCTCTACACTTACTCCTTCCATTTCCTTACCCAACTATTCTCTTCACCAAATATCCCACTGAAACATCTCTTGTCAAGGTTGCTATCTACCTCCAGGTCCTCACGTCCATTCTTCATTCATTCCCTTCTCAACTACAAATCAGATGGCAATCCTCTGTATAAAAACCAATGGAGTCACATTAGTCACACTAAGAGGGAAAATACAAATTATTTATCTCAAACAATCTAGCATCTGCCTACCTCTATAATCTGGTTGCATACCATTCTTGCCCTCTGATACTATGTTTCAGCCATACTAGTCTTCTCTTCCATAATCCGTGAAGTCATTTGCTTCATGTGAAGTGTTCTTCCTCCATATCTCTAAATAATGTCTCCTTCTTGGTGTTCAAGACTCATTTTAAGTGCCACTTGCCCAGAGAGGCTTTTCATGAAGATGCTATCTAAGTTTCCTTCTCATTTACTCTCAATCTCTCTAATTTTTTTTTTTAATTTAACATTTTCACAACTCAGTATTTTCATACATATTAGCTTAGTCATTTGTCTCTACTTACTGGAATAGAAGATCCACTAGAACACAGATGTCCCTTGTACTTCTCACTACAGATTCCAAGCAACTGAAGATCAATAAACTGTTTCTGAATGAATGGTGCCAGGTGGAGGGGTAAGGGCAATATGCACAGATGACTGTGGATAAAAATTACAATCTAAAAGGAGGGATTAGCGTTTTTTAAAAATGTAATTATAATTACAGTGGCATCACATATAACCACAGAACGGTATTTCAATCTTTTAAACATCAGAGCATACAAGGTTTTTTGGTAAAGATAAACAGGGTAAAGAGAGTATAAAGGAAATAGAGAGGAAAGAGAGAAGGAGTCAACAGGGAAGGACATTCTAGAAGTGAGACATCTTGCCTAGGAGCTCGTGTCTCCGAGACCTTGTCACGCTACACTAACTGTTATTAGAAAATTCCTAAATGAGTATGCACAATGTCTGGCCATCTAGTTTGCTCCCTGAAATGCTTTATTATATATTACAAGAATGGAGGAGCAGGTTTGGGACAAGATCTGTTATTTTCTGGACGATCAGCAACCCCTGCCTGTGAAACAATGATGCTTGGCACCTATCCGAGTAGCTCTTAGTTATGCATGCCCTATGATGGATATAAGGGAAGTTATTGGGATTGGACACATCACAAACCCAAATGCATGAGCATTTTTAATCCTAGGACCTTCTTCTTTTTTTTTTTTTTGAGTCTCTTTCATTTTTAGAGCACTATAAAATCACTTACTTTTAGTTCCTCTCTCTAGATTTTTATGCTATATTTTCAAGTGAAGCAATTTAGAACAAAATGACTCTGCATTTATTTTGTGTGTGGAGTCTATACTGCCTAGCATGCCTTTGACATTCCAGAGCTTACACTGGTTAATAAAACTCTTTCTGCCATGAGGCCAAAAATGGAAACATTAACATTCAGACTTGTCCTTGAAAGTCACGTTGAGTCTGTGTTTTCTGAGTTATATAAGGCAGGACTGGGAACATTTCAAATGTGTCAGCCAGGAATTTTAAAAATAATTAAAATAATATTTTGGTAGCCGATATATGATAAGTTGGTTTCTTTAACTTGGCCAATTCTTTTCCCCTATCATTCAAGTATGAGAGTATATATAATTACATGTATTAAAAACAAGTGAGAACTAATGCTATACTGGCTCATATTTTTACATTTAAATTTTTTTCACTGTTTTAATATATTTTAGTAAAGGACCTTGAGAATATCATTGTTTGATCTATGAAGTGCTAATTTTCAACACAGGTTCAGTCTTTCTAAAGCATAGGTGGTCAAATACATTATGTATTTTCTCTATTAGATTTCTGGTTTTGTTTTGCTTATCTGGTTGCTTTATAATCAGTTCACATTTTATCAAGGGTTTACTTCTTATGCTTTTGACAAAGTGCTAACACAAAAAATCACTAAAGCTAGTTCTGAGTTGAAAGCTTCAAAATCAAACAGAAGAACTACCTGGATTTATAGTGAGCAAAGGGAAATAAAGTAACATGGGAAAGGTACTCCATAGAGGCTGAAATTCTTGCATAGAGGCTGAAATTCTTGAAGTGTGCAGAGCACCGGAAAAGATGAGCCTATACTATTTGATTTCAGTTAATTCCAGTAACTCTTTTTCTCTTTGATGACTTATTCAAATCACACCTCTCCTTTTACCCATAATCAGGAATTAAAACAGAAAGGGTTCAACTCACTCTTTTGAGCATACTCAACTGCCTCAAGACAGAAGCTACTTTGCAACACTGTAACCATATTTCCTATTTCCTCAGACCTTGTCTCTGAAAATAAATAGAATGCATACCATAGAATTTGCTAATGCCCCCAGTATCAGCAAAAGACAAAAGACTATAAAATATCCAATGTCAAGAATTCATTTTCTTAAAAGATGATTCTTAGAAGTAGCAAAATGGCACATACAAAAAGGTGGGACTAAAAAGTTAAATTTTTTTGCCCACCTGTGTATCCATTAATAAAGTCCTTGATCACTGGTAGAAACTATGCCCTCCTGCTTCCCTCTTAGAAAAAAACATGGGTTCTCAAGAATACTAATTTTTAAAATACATGAAAATTTTAAGCATTTTAAAATTAATTTTAATTATTTACTTATGTATTTGAATTTCTCATAGCTGGATTTATACAATAGAGATTTACAATAGATTCGCTAATTAATCCTAAAAGAGGAGCCAAATTATTCCAAATATTGATGTATCCCCAGAGATATATGGTAACATTTTTGCCTATCAGAAGATAATAGCTTCAAATTAAAATGCTGTAATACATGATTGTTAAACTTTTTTCTTTATTAAAAGTATATAAATTATTTATATACATATAAGTACATGCTAGGAATTTTATTATGTATTTCATACCATTTTTTTTATTAAAGTAGTGCTTTTGTTACACTTACCAGATTTTAAAAAATTGTCATGCTCCTAATTAAATTTCTATACCATTATTAGAGAGATACAAATGTCAGCAATGTTTGTTCTCTAATGTCAACTAACAATCTTTATTTTTCCTTATGACAAGAGAAAAGGCCAACAGTGAAATTTAACATTAAAAATGCTTAGATTTGACAAACAGGTTTTGTTATACCTCTGTAAATAATTCTATTTCTTATAAATTATTCTGTAGTTAAAGGTCCTGACCAAATTTGTTATTCCCTTAGTACATATTCACAGTTTTGTGATTTAAATATGACTTTTCTTCCATTCTCTTCAAATATAATCAGTAGTAGTGAATTCTTCTTGCCCTGACCCATGTCAAGTTGGTTTTCAAAAACTGGCTTAGAACAACCACTGGAGAAGAGGCATTTCAAGTGTTTACTTCAGACTTCAGCAATTTAACTCTTTATTAGCACACGTGTGAAATAATGCTTGGAAAATAAAGGAATGGAAATATGTAAGGCTAGGCAATTATTAGATATGATATCTAGAGGTGAAGATGACCAATTAATAGAAACGTAGAGAAAGAGAATGCAAAATCAAGGTCAGTCTCTTATAATCTCCCTAGGAGGCTATATATATTATTGCCCTTGGCCATAGTATATGCTCCACAACATGGAATAGGAAGGGGCAGTGGCTGTATACCTGCATAGTTTACTTTACTACTCCTTCTACTTCAATGATGAGCCGACAGATAATTGCCAACCCCAGGTCCTACATGCACACATATGTACACATGCACGCACACATGAACACACGCATCTAGAAACAACACAGATCATGGACTATGGATGAATTCCCAGGCAACCTACTGTCTCTTACATATTACTTTAAATTAATATAATTAAAATATGTTTAATAAAATATTAGGTTTAAGTAATTTCTACTTTCTTAGTTTAGCCAAAAATATGTACACAGTAAGAAAGACTGATGAAAACAAAACTTGCATCAAACATAAAATTTGTAAAAAATCTTAAGAAATTATGAATTTCTACAAAATGGGCTAAGTCCGATATCTAGGAAAGCAGTATTTTAAAAAGGCCACTCAGGGATGCCTGGGTGGCTTAGTCGTTTAAGCATCCGACTTCAGCTCAGGTCATGATCTCTAAGTTTGAGAGTTCAAGCCCTGCAATGGGCTCTGTGCGGACAGCTCAGAGCCTGGAACCTGCTTCAGAATCTGTGTTTCCCTTTCTCTCTGACCTTCCCTGTTCACACTCTGTCTCTCTCTCTCAAAAATAAATCAACATTAAAACATTTCAAAAAATAAATAACGGGAGAAGAGGCAAGATGGTGGAGAAGTAGGGAGTTCTGTACTTCCCGCCTGCATCTCTCAAACATAGAAAGGCTGAAGCCAAAGGACACTGAACCTCAAGAGTCTGGGAGGAAAAGAGACAGAGTCCACTCAGAAGACAGCCTCTTAGGTGCGTGATTGGGAACTGGGGAAGATAAAAACGGGCTGGGACACGGAATCACGGAGGGGAGGAAGCCCCCTCTGCAGAGAGACAAAGGGAAAAGAAAGAGCAGCTGAAACTGCTCATAGAACCATCCCTGGAGAAGAGAAAAACCATGGCCTGGGAAGGAGAGGGATCCTATCATCCCATCTCTAACCACAGGGTGTTCAGAGAGAGATACTACCTCTAACTGCAGAGGCTTCTTTGGGCTGAGTGCCTCAGTCCCAGAAATTCCCTTTGGTACATACTGTATGCAAGGGACTCAGTCAGCATCAGGAGAAACTGCTCCCCTACTCGATCCCCGGCTAGGAAGAGCCCCGGCTTGGGTTTGCAGGATTACATTTAGGGTGGTATCATTACTGCACAGGGAATAAGAGCTGGAAAGGAGGCTAGGGGCGGGACCTAGAACAGGGCCCACCTTGACTGCGCCCGCAGCACAGTAAGATCGGATCCAAAAGAGTGATGTGCAACACTTGGTTGAGAAGGGACTGGGGAATCGCCATTTTTCTCCCCACAACCACCAAGGCGGGGTCTCAGGGAGCCGCCTCGACAGCCACAGTGGAGGCAACAGCTGCCTACACCAAACCACGCCCTTGGCTCTGGATAGCTGCTTTGTTACTGGAGCTGGAAAGATGCTGTGGAAACAGACAGCCCCTCTCCCAAGATCAGCACTGATACATTGCCATGATTAATTATAGATCAATTCTTGCTATTCAGATATATTCTCCCTTATTTCATTCTTATCTCTCCCCTCCATTGGACTCAGGATTCTGGTTATAGGTTTGCTTAAACAGTCATATTTAATCCATTCTCTTGATGCATATTCTGCACCTCCATCATTACCTTCCTTTCTCTATCTCTGAAATAATCAGACTATATAGTTTCTCAGGTTAACATTATCTTTGTTTTTGTTTTTTTTTTTTCTCCTCACCTCCTGTCATATTCTCCTTTTTCTCTATCTGAATTAAGACTTTCAGTCTATCTGCCTGGTCAATGTTCAATTTCACTTTCTCCCCACCCCTGTCATTTATCTCTTTGTATATGTTCTTCCATCAGCACTGCCTCCACCCTGCTCTTTATTTGTAGCTAGGATTTCTGGTGTTATGCTTCTAGACTGCCCTTTGTCTTTTGTTGTTTTCGGTTTGTTTGTTTTTTTTTCCTTGCAGTTTGCTTGTTTGTTTGTTTGTGTGTTTGCATGCTTTTGTTCCTTATTTGTTTGTCTGTTTTCCTTTCCAGGGCTACCTCAAGAAACAAGCCAAAGTACACATGGTGGAGAGACCCAAATATCACCACGAGCAGGGAAATAAAATAACCAAGTCTCAACGAGAGAGACCAACGGACATCATTAAAAGAACACTTCCTGAACGGACAGGCCCTGGACAGTCAATGAGCCTCCTTTAACATAGCAGTACTCGCAGGTGCAGAGTACAAAACAAGCTTTTAAAAGTGACAAGAGATAGAAAGCTATCCAAAATGATGAAACAGAAGAACCCTCTTCTAAAGAAATTCCAGGAAGAAGTGACAGCTAATGAATTGGTCAAAACAGATATAACCAACATAACTGACCAAGAATCTAGAAAAACAGTAATAAAATTAATTGTTGGGCTTGAAAAAGGCATGGAAGACATCAGAGAAGCTATGGCTACAAACAATATGGACCTTAAAAATAGTTGTGATGAATTAAAAAATGCTATAAATGAGGTGCATAATAAAAAGGAGGCAGCCACTGCATGGATTGAAGAGGCAGAGAGGAGAATAGTTGAATTAGAAGACACAATTATAGAAAAAGAGGAAGCAGAGACAAAGAGAGATAAACTGATCCAGGAGCATGAAAGGAAAATTTGAGAACTGAGTGATGCAATCAAACAGAACTATCTATATCATAGGAATTCCAGAAGAAGAAGAGAGAGACAAAGGGGCTAAAGGGGTACCTGAACAAATTATAGCTGAGAACTTCCCCAATCCGGGGAAGGAAACAGACATTGAAATCCATGAGGCACAGAGAAAGCCCCTCAGACATAACTTGAATTCATCTTCTGCATAAGATACAGCGAAACTGGCAAAACATAAGGATAAAGAGAGAATTATGAAAGCAGCTAAGGATAAAAGGGCTCTAACATACAAAGGGAGACCTATCAGAGTGGTTGCACACCTATCTACTGAAACTTGGCAGGCCAGAAAGGAATGATAGGAAATCTTCAATGTGATGAACAGAAAAATTATGCAGCCAAGAATCCTTTATGCAGCAAGCCTGTCATTCAGAATAAAAGGAGAGATAAAGATTTTCCCAAACCAACAAAACTTGAAGGAATTCATCACCACTAAACCAGCCCTACAAGAAATCCTAAGGTGGACTCTAAGAGGAAAATGTTGCAAGGAACTCAAAGTACCGAGACACCACTACAAGCATGAATCCTACAGAGAACACAGTGACTCTAAATCCATGTATTTCAATAATAACACTGAATGTAAACGGACTAAATGCTCCAATCAAAAGAAATAGGGTATAAGAATGGATAAAAAAACAAAATGAATCTATTTTCTGTCTACAATAGACTCATTTTTTAAAATTTTTTTCCTAATGTTTTTTTTTATTATTTTTTTTGAGAGAGAGAGAGACAGCGTGAGCAGGGGCGGGTCAGAGAGAGAGGGAGACACAGAATCCGAAGCAGGCTCTAGGCTCTGAGCTAGCTGTCAGCACAGAGCCCGATGCGGGGCTCGAACCCACGAACTGCAAGATCGTGACCTGAGCCGAAGCTCAACCGACTGAGCCACCTATGCGCCCCAAGAGACTCATTTTAGACCTGAGGACACCTTCAGATTGAAGGTAAGGGGATGGAGAAATATGTATCATGCGACTGGAAGTCAAAAGAAAGCCAGACTAGCCATACTTATATCGGACAATCTGGACTTTAAAGTAAAGGCAGTAACAAGAGATGAAGAAGGGCATTATATAATAATTACAGGGTCTCTCCATCAGGAAGAGCTAACAATTATAAATGTCTATGCACCGAATTCGAGAGCATCCAAATACATAAAACAACTAATCACAAACAGAAATAATCTTATTGATAAGAATGTGCTAATAGCAGGGGACTTTAATACTCCACTTACAGCAATGGATAGATCAACTAGACAGAAAATAAGTAAAGAAACAACGGACCTGAATGACACATTGGAACAGATGGATTTGACAGATATATTTAGAACTCTACACCCTGAGGCTATGGAATTCACCTTCTTCTCCAGTGCACATGGCACATTCTCCAAGACAGATCACATACTGGGTCATAAAGCAGCCCTCAATAACTATAAAAGAATTGAGATCATACCATGCACACACATTCAGATCACAATGCTATGAAACTAGAAATCAATCACAGGAAAAAGTCTAGAAAATCTCCAAAAACATGGAGGTTAACGAACACCCTACTAAAGAACAAATGGGCCAATCGGGCAATTAGAGAAGAAATTTTAAAAAAATATATGGAAACAAATGAAAATGAAAATACAACAATCCAAACTCTTTGGTATGCAGCAAAGACAGTCCTAAGAGGAAAGTATATTGCAATCCAGGCCTATTTCAAGAAATGAGAAAAAGCCCAAATAAAAAATCTAACAGCACACCTAAAGGAACTAAAAGCAGACCAGCAAGAGCACCCCAAACCCAGCAGAAGAAGAGAAATAATAAAGATCAGGGCAGAAATAAACAGTATAGAATCCAAAAAAACAGTTGAACAGATCAATGAAACCAAGAGTTGGCTTTTGAAAAAATAAACAAAATTGAGAAACCTCTAGCCAGGCTTCTCAAAAAGAAAAGAGAGAGCATCCAAATAGACAAAATCCAGAATGAAAATGGATTTATTACAACCAATCCCTCAGAAACACAAGCAATTATCAGGGAATATTATGAAAAATTATATGCCATCAAATGGGACAACCTAGAAGAAATGGACAAATTCCTAAACACACACGCACTACCAAAATTCAAATGGGAAGAGAGAGAAAAATCTCAACAGACCAATAACTAGTGAAGAAATCGAATCAGTGATCAAAAATCCCCCAACGAATAAGAGCTCTGGGCCAGATGGCTTCCCTGAGGAATTCTACCAGACATTTAAATCAGAGTTAATACCCATTCTTCTCAAGCTATTCCAAAAAACAGAAATGGAAAGAAAACTTCTGGACTCATTCTACAAAGCCAGCATCACTTTCATTCCCAAACCAGACAGAG
>CM053579.1:80057931-80070495 GCA_028646485.1 Cryptoprocta ferox | reverse complement strand
ATACAATGGAATACTACATGGCCATGAGAAAGAATGAAATCTGGCCATTCGTAGCAACGTGGATGGACCTCGAGGGTGTCATGCTAAGTGAAATAAGTCAGGCGGAGAAGGACAGATACCATATGTTTGCACTCATAGGTCTAACAGGAGAAACCCAACAGAGGACCATGGGGAGGAGAAGGAGGAAGAGAGGTAGGGAGAGGGAGGGAGACAAAACATGAGAGACTCTTGAATACTGAAAACAACCTGAGGGGGGAAGGGGAAGGGCGAAAGGTAATGGGGGGTGATGGTCTTGGTGGAGGTCACTTGTGGGGAAGAGCACTGGGTGTTATATGGAAACCAACCTGACAATAAAGTTTAAAAAAAAATGAATACAGAAATTGTATGCCAGAGTCAATCCATATAACTTGTGACATTAGATCCAAAAGGGTCTTGGGGAGAGAGAGATTGGGTGAATCACAGAATTCCATGTATAGTTCTGGAGATTTTTGAGAGAGTTGCAATTATTATACTTACATAAAATATGGCACAGTACTATATTTCGATCCTTAACTGCAATTTTACCAATCTAGCTATCTCTGGGAAATGTTTCTTCCCCTTAAGTTATTAAAAATGTCTGGCAATATAGTTAAAATTCCAACTTCTGTGAGCCAGATATTGAGTTCATCTCCCGTCTCTTTTTTATTAACTGTGTGACCTTGTTCTCACCTCTATGTATCTGGTCCCCTTGCTGTAACATTTACAGAGTAATCATCCTTTATGTTGTAAGGTCAAATTAGGTAATTTAATGGGATGCTTATACCGTACCTTAGAAATAGTAAACATCAGTGCATTATACTTGTGTTCTAATTATAAATTCTGTAGCCATTTAGAGGGAGAAGAAGGTATTATAAATTAGAGCAGAGTCTACAAAGTGGGGAACTCCCTCCTAGGAGGTCCATGGGATGATCTACTGGGGTTCTGGTAGAATATATCACAATGTCTCTTCATATGTTTTTTAATGTAAAATTAAGAAAAAATATTTAAAAATTATTACTGTATAATATACATGTTTTCAGTTGATTTCACGTAATACAGGGTGCTTGATATCCTCAGTGGAAAGTCAGAGATCTTTAATAGGGTAGGTTGGTAGTGGGTCCCTCTGCTGTTTATTAGCGCCATTGGGGTTCTGGATGCATTGCAATGCATGTGAACAGTTTTATAGGTTTATAGATTGTGTTATATTAAGTAGTAGAATACTTATATTTTCCAGTGAAATGGAAGCATCCTAGAAAGTCTTTTTTACTGTGGACTGTGTTATTTCTCAGATAGTTCCAAAAGCATTAAAAATGCTTGATATTTCCCTTCAAGGCATAGTTCTGCACTAACAATGATCAAGAAAGAAACTGCATTTTATAAGAAATGCATGCTATGGAGAGAGCATTTTAAGAAAGGATATTTGGCAATATTCTCATCATAAATTTGTCACTTATAAAAGTTTTCACATGGACCCACAGAAATTTGAAAGGAAACTTTTAAGATTTATTTAAAATGTTATAAGTGAAATGTTTCCATGAGATTTTGAATCCAAACATTTTCATTTGGTATTTCAGAAATTCTGACTTAGATGATAAAAGATTAAATTTTTAGCCAGACTTTTTTTATATACCTGGTGCATCAGGTGAAAAGTGAGTAGGGCAGCTAAATTGTATCAGTTCTCAAAGTAGGTATTGAACAAAGTGACTAAAAATGTAGAATATGCATTCATAAATATTATTTTAATAAGGATGATCAATTTATAAAATTGGAGAGCATTAGTGTAAAGGATCAGGAAAAGCCATACAAGAGATGATATTTGGGCTGGAACTTAAAGGAGAATATGATTTAAATGTGTTCGGAAAGTGTTTTTTTTTTTTTAAATATGTTTGTAGTAGAAATAAACAAGTAGGGAGGTGAAACATGCAAATGGGCTGATGTGTAGGTTTCCAGAACCCTGAGAGAGAGAATGGAAGGAAACATCTGAGCCCATTACATGATAGGGTATGAATTGGGGACTTTATATTAAGATTAAAATCACTGGTTTATTGTATACAAGAATATCATACTTAGTATAAATATTGCAACTGTTCTCAAGTTGGCTTGAAGTAACCAGAAGAGGAGACAGAATCAATGTGGAAAGAATGTCGTTAATGTAGTTCTTGTGATGTTTCAGGGCACGGTTTGGGGCCCAATCGTGTTTTGTTGGTGGAGGGGGAGGGGGTGGTGATTACTGTACTTGAGCTGCCGCTGAGCAGGGCATTGTAGGTTGTTTAGCAGAATTTCTCGCCTCTACCCACTATATGGCCTAGATGTCAGTAGCACCCTCCGCCTCAGAAGTAACCATCAAAACTGTCTCCAGATATTGTCAAATATTCCGAAGAGTGTAAAATATTCCCTGGTGGAGAACTAGTGTTTTAAGGCGATGCCACTAGGAATAGAAAAGAAGAGGTAAATGCAAAATAAATTGTAAAGGATGTTGCTTACTGGACAGCTTTCAGCCAAACTGTTTAAGGAAAAACAAAGTTAATTCCATAATAATACAAGTTGAAAAAAAACCTATACACACATGTTTTTGTGATATGTATTTCCTATGTCAGCCTTACTTGGGACTTTGTTTTGCTTTCCTACTCAGTTTTCTATTGCCTTATTCTATAATACATATATAATGCCCTAAAATCCTTTTTTAGTATCTTTCCGACGTCAGGAGTGGTTCGTCCTAGCTTGTAGCCCACCCTGACTTTTGAGATAAGAGAAGAAGCATTAGTACAAGAGATAAAAACTTGTCCAAAGGTTCCACACTTTTTATCTCTATCACTTGCGATGAGTCCACATGCACACTTTTCAGTTCTCAGAACCTTGAGATTAAAAGCTTTAATTGTCAGTGAGACCCTGAAGTATAAGCCTTGAAGCGTGCTCACTCTTGTTAGGAGCTAATGATACAATGGAAGAACTGCCCAGTGCATTCAGTTGATTCTGTGCATGCACCTTTTAGTCCACCTGCCCTTACAGGGTAGAAGACTACTGGGCTTTTATTTGCCTTGAGGCAGAGGGCAGAATTTGCACCTGTTAATGAAATCTACCAAAGTCTTCCCAGGGCCTAATACCATTAGCATTTTCCTTACAAATGTCAAGCTTTAAAGGCCTTAAACAAACGATTTTTCCTTGAAGACAATAAGCAGGCAAATAGTACATTGGTAAGGCAGCAGGTGCTATAAACAAAATGTACTCTTTCTTCTCTCTGCTCTGATATGGTCTGATATGACCTAATTTCCTTAGGATCTAATTCCCTTAGGAATGCTCTGATATGGTCTGATATCTAATTCCCTTAGGAAAAGTAATTAATAAATAATATATATAATGTATAATATATATAAATTAATGTATTATATATATTAATATAAAGTGAGATGGGAAATTGTTACCTGGCATGTGCTAGGAGATTGGTTATTTTATTCAACAGAAGTCTATTATGTTCTCTTATGTGTCACACGCTATAGTGAACAAAATAAAACTCTACACTTGTGGAGCTTACTATGAGGGTTTTCCTGAAGTATATACCATGCCACGCTTTCAAGAACAAAGAAAAGAGACAGAAGCATGTGAAATGAATAAAGAAAAAACTAAAGGATTTAGTGATCTATGTGAAAGGGTAATCCCAGTAGCTGGTGTACCTCGAAGTGAAGATAACCACTGTGTCTGAGGGAAAATGACCTATTTCACAAAAGGGTGCTAACTTAGTTGTATATTTTTTATAAGCCAGAATAGAAATAAAACCAAACCCCCTCTGTTTTTTATGTATAGTTGACACATAATGTTAAATTAGTTTCAGGTGTACAGCACAGTGATTCAACAACCCTATATGTTTTGCTTTGGTCACTGTGAGCGTAGCTACCATCTATGACCATACAATGCTATTATGATACCATTAACATATACTCTCTGTGCTGTACCTTTCAACCCATGACTTGCTCTGTAACTGGAAGTCTGTATCTCACAGTCCCCTCCATCTGCTTTGCCCATCCCCCTACCCATCTCCCCTCTGGCAACCACCAGTTTGTTTTCTGTATTTGTAGGTCTGTTTTTGCTACATTTGTTCATTTGTTTGTTTTGTTTTCTAGATTCTTCATACAAGTGAAATCATAGCATGTTTTCTTTCTCTGTCTGGCTTACTTCACCTAGCATTATACCCTGTAAGTCCATCCATGTTGTCACAAATGACAAGATCTTGTTCTTTTTTATGGCTCAGTAATATTCTGTTATACACACACACACACACACACACACACACACACACACTATATCTTCTTTATCCATTTATCTATTGATGAGCACTCGGGTTTGTTCTATACATTGGCTATGATAAGTAATGCTGCAATAAACATAGGGTGCAGATGTCTTTTTGAAGTAGTCTTATTTTCTTTGGGTAAATACCTAGTAGGGAAATGACAGGATCATATGGTATTTCCATTTTTAATTTTTTGAGGAACCTCCATACTGTTTTTTCAAGTCACTGCATCCATTTACATTCCCACCACAGTTCACAAGCATTCCTTTTTCTCCACATCCTGGCCAACACTTGTTATTTTTTGTCTTGTTAACTCAAGCCATTCTGATAGGTGTGAGGTGACCTCTCATTGTGGTTTTGATTGGCATTTCCCTGATGATGAGTGATGTTGAACATCTTTTCATGTGTATCTTGGCCATCTGGATGTCTTCTTTGGAAAAGTGTCTTCTTTAGGTCCTTTGCCCATTTTTTAATCACATGGTTTTTGTTGTTTTGGCATTGAGTTGTATGGATTCATTATATGTTTTGGATATTAATTCCTCATCAGATGTGTCATATACAAATATCTTATGTATAGTAGGTTGCATTTTCATTTTTTTAATGGTTTCCTTCACTGTGCAAAAGCTTTTTGTTTTGGTGTAGACCAAATAGTTTTTTGTTTGTTTGTTTGTTTTTTCCCTTGCCTGAGGAGACCTTCTTAAAAAATATTGCTAAAGCTGATGTCAAAGAGATTACTGCCTATGTTTTCTTCTAGGAGTCTTATGGTTTCAAGTCTCAAATTTACCAAACTCCTTTTGTTGATATCACTTCTTACTTCTCTATTCTGTGTTGCACTAAATAAGAACAATGAAGGAAAAGGAAGTGATTTTATAAAGGTTGGATGGAAAGGGGTAATATGGAATATCAATAAAAACTCCGTGTATGTTGTCTATGAGCCTTACAATACCTCCTAAGTTAATACTGTCAAATCTATTTTCAGGTGTGTACCAGGAATCTGAGATTAATTACTTAGTTAAACACACACTCCTTAAAAATTCTAGAGCCTCAGGAATTTGAACTCGGGTTTATCTTGCTCCAAAGTGAGGCTGACCTAACGTTCCCTGAGGGCAGGCACTGGTTCTGTGTATCAGGACATCTCTGAGACATTGCCACATACAGGGGCGGAGATGGAGCCAGGGTAGGCAGTGCGATTTTAGAAAACACTAGCGAGGACGTGCGATAGACTGGGAAAGCAACCCACTAAGGTCAGTTTGAGGGGGAGAGCTTGGACAGAGAAGAGATAATCAACAGTGGGAACTTCCTGAATATGTGAAAAGGAATGATTCTGTAAAATAGAATGAGATTCTTGACTACATGAAAGGAATGAGATTTAATATGGGAAGCAAATAGATTATCAAGAGATGGCAAATACTTATAAAAGATTGATTAAAGTAAGTAAGACTGGGTATATTTGCATTAGGCATATTTGAAAGTAGATATGATTGTTAAACTTAGGACTGAGGAAGCTAGCATTAAGAGCTGATTTGGTCATCTCAGACATTTTGTAACTGCCTTATTTTAAAGTTACTTTCAGAAGATACTCAGTTCTTTAAATTCCTACTTGTATGAAGTTCAACCAAATATTATTGACTTTTAAAATTATTGAAGCATACCAAAAATATTATAGTTATTATGTTCGTGTTTTTTCTCTGGAATCCATGGGTAGTATGAAAAAGTAGAATAAGGCATGCCTCGGTGGCTTGGTCGGTTAAGAGTCCAACTCTTGATTTTTGCTCAGGTCATGATCTCACAGTTTGTGAGTTTGAGCCCTGCATTGGTTCCTGTGCTGACAGTGCAGAACCTGTTTGGGATTCTCTCTCTCTCCCTGTCCCTCTGTTCCTCCCCCACTTGTGTTCTCTCTCTCTCTCTCTCTCTCTCTCTCTCTCTCTGTCTCTCTCTCTCTCTAATGATAATAATAAATAAATCAACTCAAATTTCTTTTAAAAGTAGAATTAGATAAATTAAAGGAAATACACACATGGTATGTGTCAAAGGGAATGTTGGGAAAAAAGTATATATTTAAAATCATGAATGTTTGACACCAGGATACACTTATTTGCCAGACATGATCCCTGGTTGAAACATATTTTCTATGAGACCATAAATTGGAAGTTCAAATGAGTTTTAATGATTCATTAAAATTAGATACCCAAAACAATTAAATTCAGTTAGTATTTATTAGTTGTCTTTATGTTCTGTCTTCTCTTAGGCCTGTGACAGAGTCCCTGCCTTCAAGGAACACAGAGATTTGTGTAATGTCTAGAAGTGTATACTACACATTATATTCTTGAAAGTTGGTTGGAGAGTAGATCATAAATGTTTTCAGTACAAAAAAAGAAATGGTAATTATGTGAAATGATGGAGGTGTTAGCTAAAGCTACAGTGGTAATTGTATTGTAATATGTATATATCAAAGCATCATGTATACCTTACATTTACACAATGTAATATGTCACTTTTCTAAATAAATCTGGAAAGAAATTTTTAAAAGTTAAATGGGTTGAAAAATGATGATGATCCCAGAGTCATGGGATCAAGCCCCACGTCGGGCTTCGCACTGAACGTGGTGCCTGCCTGACAGTCTCTCTCCCTCCCTCTCCTTCTCTCTCTCTCCCCCTTCCCTCTCCCTCTGTCCATCTCCCTCTCCCTCTCCCTCTCCCTCCATCCATCTCCCCCACTTCTCCCACTCCTGCTCACTCTCTCTCTATAAAAGAATAAAAAAGAAAAGAAAAAAAATGATAACAAAATGAACTGGAACCTTCAGTCAGAATATGTTTAACAGAAGGAGGGTATATTAAGCAGAGAGGCATATGATTTTATGGTAGAAAGTTTATTTTAAAACCACATATTAGCTCTTAGAAATACATTTATCTTCATAGTAAAATTTCAGTTCCTAGAAACTTAGGGCATGATTGTGTATTAGATAGGATATAGGCATTGTGAAAGCAACAAAGACACAAAATATTAATGGATTATCTAAGAAACAAATTTATTTCTCTTTCAGAATTATCTAGATTTTTCTAGTCCAGGCTTTGTAGGAAAGTTCTGCTCATCCAGGGACCAACATTTTTTTTGCCCTGTCATCCCCTAGGATACTGACTTCATCAAGGATAGCTCACTGTCATGTCTGTATTACAGCTTGTGGGAAGGAGGAAAGTACAAAGAGGAGAACATTTTGATTTTTCTTAAGTTTTCACAAAGAGGTTGCACACATCCTATCCTCTTGCCAGTATATGGTCACATGTCACACCTAACTTTAAGAGAAGCTGGGAACTGTACTTTATATTCTGGATAGCCAGACTCCATAGCTCAGGGGTCAGAGCACTGCTCTTGAATATTTTGGATAGCCAAATAGTCATCTGTACTTTATCCTACTGTATAAGAAGTGGAGGAGGACAGATATTGAAAGACCAGCAGTCTTTGCAACGGACACTTGATTCTGGGTATCAAGATGAACACTTTGGTTCCATAACCTTTTGTTTAATAGATTTGGGGATAAGAGTTTTTTAAAAATGGAAGTGTACACATATACATAACATATATGTATGCAGATGATGACATACTTCTTTTGTCTTAACAGCACGCTAAGCACAATATAGCATTTCTGCAAGACATTCTATAATAGTGAAGAAAATCAGCTTAGCTGATACAATGAAAGGCATGAGATAGGAATTGTAGAAGGTATGGGGTTCAAACAGTAGATTTGACACATGTCTTTCTTTAGAGAATATTTATGTTAGCTTTACTTTTTGTTCATCTTCTTCTGTCTTATAAAAGAGAGTGTGTGCCATCACCTGGGCTGTATCTCATTTATACCTCTCCATTGTCCCCTTTCTTCAGTGTGATAGTAGTGTCTTTGTCTTGCAAGCAGTATTTTGAACTTCACATCTGATTTCCGACTAACAATGTGGGGTACAGATATTATTTTCTTAGTAGTTTCAAAACACTGATTCTGAAATTATGGACATGAAGAAAAGAAAACATATATATATATATATATATATATATAATTTTTCAAGGCAAAATTTATTAGCTCAACCATAATCTGAATTGACATGCCTCTTACTGACTTTTCCTGTTAGCTTTCTTTAAATGGACTCGTCTTAGGGGCACCTGGGTGGCTCAGTGGGTTAAGCGTCCAACTCTTGATTTCAGTTTAGGTCATGGTCTCACGGTTCAGGAAATTGAGCCCCGCGTCAGCGGAGAGACTGCTCGACACTCTCTCTCTTCCCTCTCTTTCTCTCAGCCCCCCTTCCCCACATGAACATACATGCTTGTGTATTCTCTCTCAAAATAAATAAATAAACATTAAAAAATATAAATAAATGGACTCACATACTTGGCATAAGACAACTTGCAATTATAGTTGCTGTTTGAAATTGAAATCCTTCCTAGGTGACTAAGGAGATTTGGGTTAGAATGTTAGTTCAATAACTGTTTTTTTATGAACCTGAGCTGTAACTTACTCTAATAATTTTATTTACTTTATTTATTGTTATTTAGATGTAATTGTAATATAGCATTATGTTAGTTTCAGGTGTACAGCACCTGTGTACAACATAATGATTCACGATATTGTAAAATGTTTGCAATAGTCTCTCTTTTTTTTTTTATGTTTATTTATTATTGAGACAGAGATAAACAGAGCATGAGTCAGGAAGGGGCAGAGAGAGAGAGAGGGAGACACAGACTCCGAAGCAGGCTTCAGGCTCTGAGCTGTCAGCACAGAGCGCGACGTGGGGCTTGAACCCAAAAAGTGTGAGATCATGACCTGAGCCGAAGTCGGACACTCAACCGACTGAGCCATCCAGGTGCCCCTTGCAATAGTCTCTTAACATCCATCACTACACATACTTATAAGTAAATTACATACACATTTTTATTTTATTTTTAAGAAGTCTTATTAAGATACTCTGTAAAAGTGCTGTTTCATAGATTCTGAATTCATTTTCTTCACTAATAGAGATGTATAAAATTGTGGTAAAGATAAGTGTTTGTAATCCAAACAACGTGGTTTTAAATCACAGAACAGCAAATTACCTTTGTGATTTTTGGCATATTGTTTAATTTTTCTGCTCCCATTCCCTTATCCTACTGTGCTTTGTCATCCTGATTTGCTATGGTAAAAAATGATATAGTGCACGTTAAGTGCCTAACAAATTGACTGACACTAAGTGTCCAATAAATAACGGCAGCTGTTGTTATTGCTTTTATAGATGTAGTCGTTGTTGTTGTTGTTGTGATTATTGTTTTAATATTGCCATAACAACAGACTATAATTTTTCCTAATTCCTTATTAGGGCTTAACTTTGAACTGGATTTCAGGCCCAAGCAGTATTAAAAATTACCTGTGTAATGGTATGATTAGATTGAATGTCATATACAGTGTTGCATGATGGATTAATTTCTCATAAATCACTTCTGCAATCATTTTTTATACTTAGAATAATACCCTGGTTTACATGTTATGTCTCCGAGGAAACACAGGGGAACTGTGGGAGACTATTTCCACATACTAATCCTGGTCCCTGTGAACTGTTCTTGTGTTATTTATTTAGTAAAAGAACCACTTGGTTATTCCTCTGTAATCCTTTAGCTTTCCAATAATCTTTCACTGAAGAATAAAAAGTTTATAAAATACAGCAAAAAATTCACTATCCATGCATTGACTTGACTCTTAAAAAAGTATGACACATTTAAGGGAGCTAAGTGATAACATTTTCAAACGTTCTTGAAGTGTTTACACATTCAAGAACAATAAAACTCTTTTTATCCAGATTAAAAGTCTTATCACATTTTAAGTTTGCATTCGGGGAAGTTGCCAAAATAGATTGGTTTCAACAGAAATATAAAACTACCCAGTAATAGATTGTGCCCTCTGGAAACGTCCTAGCTATTTTTCTCAGAGCTTTGTGGTTTGCTGGATTGCTCGTTTCACTTCCTATATGTAGCCATTTGGTGACTTATCTCCCTTTGAATTGCCAAAATCATGCTTCTAAAAATACACACAGCTCATTCAACTGTGTTTCCTCATAAAAGTCATTTGCCGTTTCAGTGAACATTGGTCCCCAAATACAGGCACTGTAGAACATTTCTTGGAAACTAGAATGTGCTTAACATTTTATTTGCATCATTTCATATAATCTTTTCCCCAATCCTATGGAGATACATATTTTATTTTCCTTGTTTTACAGATGGGGAAACTGAGATACAGAGAGGCTAACTAACTTAAGATTAGACAGAGAGTAAACTGGGTTTTAAAAAGTTATATGATGAATTAGTGTCAAGGCTATTGCTCTGTATTTTACTACAACAATTTCTGTCACTGGAATCAGGTTCCAGACATTTGTCCTAGACATTGCAGGACTAACACATATATTCATTTGTCTTCCCTTATTACTTAATTTTCTCCTCTCTACTCTTCTACCTTTATGAAATAGCAACATCTTCAAGGAACATAGGTGACAATATCTGTAAGTCTTCATGCAAAAGGACAATCATTAAGCCTCTGAAGTGTGTGGATAACGAATAAATTTTAGTGTTCTTAATTTTGAAAACAACCAGAATTGTTTCATCCATCCATCGTTATACCTCTCATCTGAATCATTATTTGCCCAGCGTACTGCAGAGAAACATAAACCACTGTGATAAAGACAGAAATTAAAAGAAGATTGAAGCTTAGGAAAAATAAAAATTAGTTCCAGTTGATGATACTGGCATCTTCAGTCACAAAATGATTGGTAACATTTTCTTATGCACATATCTTCTATAAAAAGCAAAGATCAAATTTCCTAGAAAATTTCCTTTGCTGCCATGATATGTATGTGCTGGCCACAAGTTTAGGTAAAATATGAAGTACTATACCAATAAGTATATGTTTTGGGAAGCTGGAACCAAAAGTATTAGTCTCTCTACGTACATCTGCTTCTAAGTTCTCTGTTCGTTGGCGGAGGTCTCTGAGAGGACATGACCACTCCTTGACCTATAAGCTGGACCCTGGCAATTGGAGGCCCCCTCGCCCCTTCCTCTGTCTTTGGAATGATTGCACTTGCCTTCCCCACTCCTAGAGTTGCCCCAAGGATGCAGCTTCGAGAGAGTGATGTAATGTTGAGCCCATCTGGACCGCTTAAGTGACTGAACTCCATTAAGGTCTCTATATGAACGAGGCTTGTATGTAAGTTGCCTTGTTTATTGAACTTGCCGCCTAACTATCTGGAGTGCTTGCTTCTTGAGCTGGTTTCCCTCTGGTTTCCACATAGATGGATTGATTTTAGATTACACCTGGGAAGCTCCCAAGGCGCTTCAGAACCACCACTGTTACAGATGGATTTATAGAGAATGTGTTTTGTTCCAAGGGTTCTATTGAAAATGTGCACATGTGAAATTCAAGCACATTTTTTCTTTCATGGGTTTACTTGTGCTGAAATTCTAGAATTGTTTCCAATTTTGTTTCCTAAACTACAGAAAATATTTTTTTATCTTGACCTAGACCATACATATATGTACACATATATATGCATATCTGAAACAAAAATTCACAAAACAATTTTAATCCTTAACATAAATGACACAGGCTAGTATTTATTTTATTTAATTTTAAAGAGAATATTCCTGGTTATGACTCATTAAATATTCCTGGTCATGACCCACTAAAATGATTTCATGAATCATTCATGAATCATGACTAACAAATTTGAAAAATAGTTGCCTAGGGGCACCTGGGTGGCTCAGTCGGTTGAGCATCCGACTTCAGCTCAGGTCATGATCTCACAGTTCGTGGGTTCGAGCCCTGCATTGGGCTCTGTGCAGACAGTTCAGAGCCTGGAGCCTGCTTTGAATTCTGTGTTTCCTTCTCTCTCTGCCCCTCCCCCGTTCTCGCACTGTCTCTCAATAATAAATAAATGTAAAAAAAATTAAAATAAAATAGTTGTCTAGACAAAGAAAGAATTACTCAGAGCCCCACTGACAATTTTGACCATAATCATCTATATATGTTGAATTGATTTTATGGATATAAATAATGATTTTTTTTTAACTTTATAGTTTATTGTCAGGTTAGTTTCCATATAACACCCAGTGCTCTTCCCCACAAGTGACCTCCACCAAGACCATCACCCCGCTTTACCTTTTCCCCTTCCCCTTCCCCCCTCAGTTTGTTTTCAGGATTCAAGAGTCTCTCGTGTTTTTTCTCCCTCCCTCTCCCTAACTCTTTTTCCTCCTTC
>CM053579.1:80019475-80057831 GCA_028646485.1 Cryptoprocta ferox | reverse complement strand
TAAATAATGATTAATTGAGTTATTTATTTTATTTTACACAGCTTATTCATGTTTGGGTTTAGCTTTAATAAGGCTGTCTTTGCAAAGTTTTTTGTTTTATGAACATCCTCAGACAAAACGTTTAGATTCAGAATTTATGAGTACTAGACATCATGTCCTTGACTATAAAGATTTGCCTTTTAAAATTGTCTCCAAAATTTCAAGCCTCTGTAAATATCAATAAATCATGAAGTGTTTGTTTTATTTCTATTGAAATGTAGTTGGCATACAATATTTTACTAGTTTCAGGTGTACAACTAGTGATTTGACATTTATGTACATTATGAAATGATCACCATAATAAGTCTAGTTACCATCTATCACCAGAGTTGTTAACAATATTATTGACTGTATTCCCTGTGGTATACTTTACATCCTCATGACTTAAGCATTTTATAACTGGAAGTTTGTGCCTCTTGGTCCTCTTCACTTATTTTACCCATCTCCCTCCCCGCTCCCCCTCTGAAAACCACCAGTTTGTTTTCTGTATTTATGAGTCTGTTTCTGTTCTGCTGTTTGTTTGTTTTGCTTTTTTAAAAAGGTTCCACATATAAGTGAGATTATACAGTATTTGTCTTTCTCTGTTTGACTTATTTCACTTAGCATAATACACTCTAGGTCCATCTGAGTTGTCACAGGTGACAAGATTTCCATCTCTTTTATGCCTGAGTGATCTTCCATTGTGTGTATATGTCACATCTTCTTTATCTAGTTATCTGTCAATGGGAATGTTTACTTTCCTAATCTAAATTGTACATTGGTAAAACGTGTTACTTGAGTAATAGTGTTGTTTACAGTTTATCATTTTGAGAAGATAATTAGAAATCAAGATCATTAATGATTTTTAGAACTTTTAGTAGGAGCTAGGTTGAAGTTCAAGTTTCATAAAGGTTTAATTTAATTGATTTTATCAATTAATTATTTTTTATTAATTAATTATTAATTAATTAATCAATAATTTAATCAATTCGATTGATCAATTTAATTTAATTGAAACTTCGAAGTTTTTTGGATCATTTTTTCCACAATAATTTTTTGGCTTTTGAAATCTGGACAGTGACTTAAGATGATAACATTGGAGTATGTTGAGTTTCATAATGGTTCTTATGTATATAAGAATCCAATATTAGTTACAGTTATCATGTACTTTTAGGATTCTTACAGAAGATCAGGCATTCTGCTAAACACAATATACTGTTCTTTAATTCTTACCACAATCTTATTAGGAAAGTATTACTGCTCCTGTTTTACAAAGGAGGAAACTAAGGCTAATGATAGGGCTAAGTAACCTCCCCAGGGTAATAAGACCTCAGACCAGAGTCAAGATTCGAACACTGCCTCCAAAGCCCTTGGGTTTTACAAATACGCTCTACTGTACATGATAATAAAGCACCGTCTCCTCTCACCTGTAACCCAGAGAAGCCAAAATATCCAGAATTGAATTGTATTTTTTTCACCTGCAAACAGGGCTGGCCACCCAACGTGCAATACAGTGAAAAATGAAATACAGGGCCCCTTGTTCAAAGAGCAGGAAGGAAGGTGCTGTTAAAATTAAACTATAAAACTGTTTCCTTTATTCCATGGTCTCTCCTTCTTGACTTCCCATTGTGTTTTTTATTTGCTGTTTAACTTCATACTGAACAAAGAAAATTAAAATTTTAAAGTATTAGCATGAGTTTTATTGCTCATTGTTATAGTGTGCAGTTGTGGTTGTAAATGCAAATATAAGACCATTTAACTCCTGCAGAATCACCAGCACTATACAATTTGTATCTCGTAGCTTGTACATGCCTTTGTATTTCATTCTTAATGTGGAAACATTGCACAACTAACTTAGCTGTTTTTATTTCACTTCTTGATAGGTGCACATTCTACTCCTATTCTGTCCTTGCAGCATTCTGATGAGTAAGGCAGGATTGAAAGGACAAGGAATCCAGGATTGCCCTTGCCCTTTCTTTCTGTGTCCTCAATTTCAGCCTAAATGGTTGGCTAATACGGGAAGGAGATACAACTAAGAAAGGATATCCAAGGGCTTTGTAGTCATTCATGTTTTCTTAGAATTGCCTTCTTTGTGCATTCGAAGCAAGTCCTGGTTCAAACAGAAAGCACAAGTTCCTGGGGCTGTTAGTGCCATCAGTCATTCATAGACATACTTCCCTTGTACTCACTCCTAGTGTTGCTCCATCCCCACATAGCACGTGCCCACCCGAATTTTATGCTTGTGGCACATCAGTAACAGTATATGCAAATAGGGGCAGACACACATAATATACACATTTCCTTTGTCACCTTATTGGATTTCACTTACATTACCCACGTTCAAAGATAAAATTATTAAGGGCAGTGTCAAGAGACAGGTAAAACAAACAAGGCATGCCTCTGGGCCCGTGGCGCTGTAACACTGCTAGGGTTGCACAACCATGAGGCTGCTCTTGTCTACATACATCTCCCAGGCTACCTTTGTTTGACTTTTCTCCTCTTAATGCTAACTTTAATGTCTTTTATTAATAGTAATTGGGGATGGGGAGAAGGGATGCACCATGGAACTTGTTCAAACCCCTAAGACCTTCAGAAACTTGCCATAACCTTGAGGTGGGGCCATGCAAATAGGTCTCTCAGGGTCCTTATGCTGTTTGAGATACTAGAGTTGGGTGATTGTGACCTACCAGGATGACATATTTCTGCCAGTTCTCTAGAAACAGATGAAGAGTGCATCATTTGATGAAAATATCACACCAAGCACTGCCCCTATGTCTTTCCAGCTTAGGACTTAATAGTTGAAGAAATTTAAAAGGATGAAGTTTCAGAATGGGAGCGTTTATCGGAAGAGCACAGTTAAGTTGGTGCCGGCAGCTCAGTAGGATAAGGCCCAGCATTGAGAGAGACTAGAAATTCAAGGCAGACCTGCCAGAGGAAAGCCATCAGAAGGATGGATTTTTTTATCTAGACAAGATCATGTGGTCTCCCAAGTAGCTTCTGGTTATTCTACCCGCCTTTTGTTTCCTTTTCAGAAGCCTGTTTGTTGGGGCCTGCTATTTGCTTACTATCTTTGGAGTGTACAGAAGATTCCTCTCCAAATATTTCTTCAATATTTTTGCCCTGCTTAACTGTGTCAACAATTTGTTTATGTCCCTTCCTTCAGCGGGAAACCCTCTTGAATGCAGTCTTTCTTAAGGTCTTTGAAGCCCAGCAATGTACCATGAGTGTACCCAAATAAAAATTCATGCAGATTTTCTTATTTACTCAAATTCTTACCATTGGCATTTGCCCTAATAATATCAAAGCAGAAGACACATTGGTTATCCTGAGAGTCGTCTCCTCTTACTTGGTAGTACTGGTCCCATTGCTTCTGAATCCCTGCTAACACCCAAGGAGGTGTAGAGGTCAGTATTCCATCCTGGAAACTAACCTGTCATCTACAGGTGAGTCTTTTAAAGTCTCCATTACTTGGCTTGAGGTGGGGAGGACGTATGGACATGCATAGTACTCCCACTACTCCAGAATAATCTTTTCTCATCAGTTTTCTTTAGTCCGTCTCCGTGCTTCTTCTTCTGTATCTTCAGCTAGGTAGTGGGTTGAGAGCAGTGGGACCAGTCTTCTGGTTTCTTCTTAGCAGTGCTTTTATCGGTGGCCTAGATCTTCTCTTTAGAATTATGGACATTTTGTACCTGTTGTTCTCAGCTTTATGGTTACAACAGAAATTTAGAGATTCAAGACAACTGTTGGGAATCTTACTTAACATCCTACTAATTAAATGCGGAAGCAGGGACACCTAGGTAGCTCCGAAGGTTGAGCCTCTGACTTTGGCTCAGTTCAGGATCTCACAGTTCTTGAATTCCAGCTCTGCGGCGGGCTCTCTGCTGTCAGCACAGAGCCTGCTCCAGATCCTCTGTCCCCCTCTCTCTACACCTCCCCCACGCATGCTCTCTCTCTTTCAAAAATAAACATTTATAAAAGAATGTGGAAGCAAATCCTTCATCTTTTACATCTTCCATGGTAACACCTTGCTACTGAAACCATGGCCTTCTGGAAATAAAAGCTTAATTTATAGAAGTCATCGTACTGTTAGAAATTTCAGATGTGTGAGTGAGATATTTCTGTTTAAATTTTATCTGCTTCCCTCATTTATTTTCAAACCAATAACTTTTCTGCTCTTTAAATTTTCAGAAATATTTAATTCCCTTCTCTTGGGAAGAGTTGTTTCTTTTAATGTCATTACAAAAGTATGTAAATATAGTACTAACAATGTATATATGTAAAGGATTGAAGACATAAAATGAAAAAGTTACCTACAACTGAAAATTTGTAGCATTTAAAATACAACATGAAGAGATGATGTATTCATTCATTTTTATTGTAATCCAGAAAAGCTTTAATAAAATATTAATTTGAAGTGGATTTCAACTGCCATTTGAGAATTTGTGTGTATGTTTGTGAGATGTTAAAATGCAGACTTGGTATTATATATCTGCTATTCATGACTCTGATAATGCAAGTGGACATTTCTAGCATTTTAAATATTTCATTCGATTTATCATGTAATGTACTGGAACAGTCTGCAAAGATACTAATTTTCTAACACCCAATTTATTTTATTGTTCAGCCCTTGGGAGCTCCAGAAGACAAGTCACTTGGCCGTTCATCAATGGAGACTGAGGTAACCCTGGACACGTACCAAACAGCTTTAGAAGAAGTACTCTCATGGCTTCTTTCTGCTGAGGACACACTGCAAGCCCAGGGAGAGATTTCTAACGATGTAGAAGAAGTGAAAGAACAGTTTCATACTCATGAGGTAAAGCAAAACATTGATGGGTGCATCAAAGCACATGACTTGTCATAATGGCAAGTCCCTCTTTTTTATCTCAATTACTCTGTGAGATCCTTGTAGTTTGGTAATTTGGTTTTTATTTTGAGATGGAAACAAATCAGTGTTTATGGGCATGGGATCCCAACAGCTGGCATTTAAAGTGCTGCCTTGCAGAATGACACTTGAAGTTGGTGAGATCTCATTTTGCCAGTGACTCATGCCAGGGATGTGAGAACCCAGCTCCCTTCTCTTGGGTCAAGGTGATGCTGGATTATAACCTACACTCTGGAGGAACCATGCAGTATCAGGCTACACCGCCCTCCGTGGGAGACTTTTCTTGAAATGACACACTTAACTTGCTTTCCGCCCCTTTTGTGTCCTGTTTTCTGATCCTTTGGCTCCTTTGCAGGTCTTCCTGGGAGCTTTTACTTAGAAAATCACTTGCACACAGATCCTTATCTCAGGATCTGCTTCTGTGGAAGGTGACTTAGGCTAATAGTTGCCCTTAATTCATATTTAAAGCACTATTGGGCTTTCTTAAATAAAAATTGAAATCCTTTTACTGGGAATATAATTTAAATGGGCTACCAATTTAAAATTGGAGAAAAAAATAAAATTGAAAACTGTAACGATTTACCTAAAGCGTCCACTTCTGTCACCTCCTTTTTCTGTCAGGGGTACATGATGGATTTGACATCTCATCAGGGACACGTTGGTAATGTTCTACAATTGGGAAGTCAGCTGATTGGAACAGGGAAATTATCAGAAGATGAAGAAACTGAAGTACAAGAACAAATGAATCTCCTAAATTCAAGATGGGAATGCCTCAGGGTAGCTAGCATGGAAAAACAAAGCAAGTAAGTCTTTATTTTTAATTCCTAAAAATAGCGAGTTTTGGACTCGTGCTATTACCTTGATGCAGTTTCTCCTTTAAGTTGCGATTCTCAGTCTGCTCCTAGAGCACGTAACTTCTTTTTAGGGCATGTTTTGGTTGGATTTTCATGTCTGTTTCATTTTGTTTTTCACTTTTGTGATTGATGTGGAGAGGTTGGATAGAAGGACCATTATCTCCAGAACTCTGCTCTCAAAGTTGCCAAAATTGTCACAGTTAACATTTTCTAAGTTTTCTCCAGAAATTAAAATGTGAATATGGAAGGCTCGGAAATGTAAACAGGAAACCATGCGCATAAAATCATCTATTAGGTACAGTTGACAGGAAACTTCTCTTCTGAAGGAAAAGCTCTCAAAATATTAAATAGTTTCTCATGCGTTTATGGGAAATCCTTATGCAAGTACTGTATGGTAGTGAATTATTTTAAGAAAACATATTGACTTTATCAAAGAAGAATTTTTGAGACGTTTCTGAAAATGGCATATTTCTTATAAAGGTAACAAGTAGATCTCATCATTCTGGATGTGTTGCTTTGATTTATATTGTTAGGTGTGTGTATTCATGTAGAGCCTATCGAGACAAGATAGATTTATTTTTAAATGAAAAGAAATGAAGTGCCTACTGTGGATTTGAATACATTAAGCTAAAGAAATTGTCCAAGCGCCTTAAGTTTACTTAGCTATTATTTATGAAGATTAAAAGCTTTAAAATAGGACCAAAGAAACTCATTAGATATGCTGGGAAGATTGCTATTTCAGTACTAAATTATAGTGTGACAATAGGGAGGGGAAAAACACATTTTTAAACTCATGTCTTTTGAAAGAATAAATAAGGCATATGTAGGATAGAATTTTCACAAATATTGGTATTCCAAACCAGAAGATATGAGTCTATACATACTGACATTTTCCCTTGCTGTGACCGTGTTAATGAGTGCAACTAACTCTAGAAATTAGAGTTACAGCAGCCATATTATTACCAATTGAGTCAGTCTCGTACCTATGTCCAAGGGTCAACTCATTTATTCCACCCATTTATTATCATAAATTATAAAATATAGAACCTCTTACTTATGGTCGTGTCTCAACATTCTTCAGGTTACAACTTCTCTTTTCACTGATCTATGCAACTTAAACAAAACATCCTCAGACAAAATGTTCTTGTCCTTAAAATCCCACAGTGGAAACAGTGTCTTCTCCTTCCTGTGTTTTCGTTTCCCATTCTCTCCTGGAGGCTAATTACCCCCATCATTCCCTTAATACCTTTTTAAATTGTTTTTTAATGTTTGTTTATTTTTGAGAGACAGACACAGAGTGTGAGCAGGGGAGGGGCGGAGAGAGAGGGAGACACAGAATCTGAAGCAGGCTCCAGGCTCTGAGCTGACAGCCGAGAGCCCAATGTGGGGCTTGAACTCATGAACTGTGAGATCATGACCCAAGCTAAAGTTGGATGCTTAACTCACTGAGCCACCCAGGTGCCCCCCTCAATCCCCTTTTTAGGCAAGACTGACAATATGGCATCAAGTGTTCATACTAATCAATTAACTAATTATATTTTGGGACTGAGTTACAAGAAAGGGTGAATTCAACCTAAAATTAAAATCCCCAATTTTTAATCGGTTTTAAAAATGAGGTTAATAAAAAAAAAAAAAAGCCTGTCTTGAACAGATACCTACCATTAGATGACACATAGCAGCATAGATACACATACGTGGATGATGGTGCACACATCCATATTTACACACATACACGTGCATAAACGTGCATACATACATATGTGTGTATGTGTGTAATTTCTTCACCCCCATCCTGCTGGAGGATGGGAATGCTAAAATGACAACATCAGTCCTTAGCTACGATTGACCTCAAAAAACAGTTGGTCCTGGGGCCCCTGGGTGGCTTAGTCAGTTAAGCATCTGAATCTTGATTTTGGCTCAGGTCATGATCTCATGGGTTCGTGAATTCAAGTCCCACATTGGGCTCCACGCTGACAGTGTAGAGCCTGTTTGGGGTTTTCTCTTTCTCTCTGTCTCTCTCTCTGTCTCTCTCTCTGTCTCTCTCTCTCTCTCCCCCTCCCCCTCACTCTCTCTCACTCTTTCTCATTCTCTCACTCTCTGCCTCTGCCTACGTCTCTCTCTCTCTCTCTCTCTCTCTCTCAATAGATAAATAAACTTAAAAAAACATTTTGTCCCGAGGGAATATTTGGGCACTTTGGTATGTGTTTAAGGATTTGGAATGATTATTAGGAAAGCGAGGGTGGCCTCTTAGTTGGCATAGATTTTGCCAAAACATAGAGTTTTGGAAATGAGACACTGATCTGAAACCACTTGTAGCACATAGTCGTTTCTGGACAGTATTATTGAAATACCCATACACAAAGTATAATTTTGCAAAGCAAATTCAGAAATCTTTTGTGAGGTTGTAAAAGTAAGTCTTCCATATCACTTTCACTAACTTTGTGTGTGTTCATGCATAAAACCTATTAAATTCTAAATGAGATAAGCCATTATGCAGACCATGCTGGACCTGATTCTTAATAGACTTTTTTTGAAGGAACCAAAGAGCTAATTACGACAATAGGGTATCATCAGTATTTAAGAAAAATAATAATTCTAGGTTTTATTTCATGCTTTTATAGATTGCTACCCATTCACTTTCCATTCTCATGAGCTTCATTGATGATGAGCTTCATAGGAAGCATCACCTATTGTTTCCAAGCCTCTGAATCCTAGCAAACAAAAATGGATCAGCCTACAGTTCCCCTTTCTCCCTCCCAAAGACAGAGTGTGGATGGACCCCATCCGAAGTTGTCATCCCTGCTGAAGCACAGATTTTGTGATGACAGGAATGATAATTATAGTTTGTCTGGGCATATAAGATAGAACTGAAGCCATGCTAGAATTCTTAAGTTTCTGTCTTATGACAAATGTAAAAAAACAAAACAACAAAAAAATAACCGGGAATACAAATAAGCTTATAACTATATATATCTATATATATCTATATATATAGATATATATAAAACCACACACACACACACAAACATAAGTATTAACAAATATTAATGGAGTACCTCAAGATATCAGATGCATTTCTAGGCACTAGGGACAAAGTATTGGTCATAAGAAGTTAAGTCCCAGATCTCCTGAAGGTCTAGAGAGGCTGTTAAAAAAAGAACCAAAGGAGGGGCGCCTGAGTGGCTCAGTTGGTTAAACTGTGGACTCTTGAATTCAACTCAGGTCATGATCCCATGGTTCGTGAGGTGGAGCCCCACATAAGGCTCCGCACTGACAGTGCACGGAGCCTGCTTCTGATTTTCTCTCTCCCTCTCTCTATGCCCCTTCCCCACTTGCAGTTACTCTCTCAAAATAAATGAATAAACTTAAAACAAAAGTATTTAAAAAAAAAGAACCGAAGAGAGGTGCCTGGATGACTCTGTTAGGTGTCTGACTCTTAATTTTGGTTCAGGCCATGATCTCACAGTTGAAGAGTTTGATCGCACATTGGGTTCTGTACTGGCAGAGCAGAGCCTGCTTGGGATTCTTTCTCTCTCTGCCTCTTTCTCTGCCCCTCCCCTGCTTGTGTGAGCCTTCTCTGTCTCTCTCTCAAACAAATGAATAAAGATTAATCTTTAAAAAAATGAACTCAAGAGGATAAAAGGAAGGAGAAGCATCTCTGTATCACAGCACCTTTTAATCTCCTCCCAAAACTTATTCCTAGCTGATAGTTAGCCTTTGTGATCCAAGAATGTTATTTCTGGGGTGTTACCATTTAATTTGAATTTGAATGACTAGAAGGAGAGTAACATTTCAGGCAGAGGGAACCGCTACTGCAAAGGTGCTAAAATAGGAACACCTGGCTTGTTACAGGAAGCAGAAGGTCAGCATGAGTGGAGAGTCACAGGAGGGAAGGTTACATATTGGAGGTATGTGACAGGATTAAAAGAGAGGTAAGGGTCCCCTCTTGTGTGGTGGTGTTAGGGTAAGAGAAGAGGGTTTTGGAGTTCTAGTGTAAGTGCAAGTGTTGCAGGAGGTTTTTTTTTTGTTTGTTTGTTTTTTTTTTACCTCAGTACCTAAAATTCATCGTCTCACCGCTTGGAAGAATGAAAAGGTGGACACAAAATAAAATGAGCAGCAGGCAAAGTGTACTGGAGTGTAAGATCAGTAAGTAAGAATAGTATGAAAGCTCTCTTTGCAAAGGTGCCATTTAAAAATGGATGCCCCCCCACGATAGGCATGGTCTTTGTTTTATAAGGTTTTCCTTTTTCCCTTGCTCATTCTCAGGTTCTAACGTCACTGGCTTCATAACTCTACATACTGGGTGCTCCATTCCTGATTGGCTCCATTCCATTGTGTGAGGAATCAGACTAGGGTCATACTGTTCCTCTTAGAGCGTAAATTTTATGGTTTATTTATTTTAGTTAGATACTTTTATTGTCAAATTCCTGACAGGAACCTGAGGGGAAGTAGGTGGCGTCTATTACATTCTTAAGAGGCACCTTATGCCCAAGGGGGTTTGCGTTGGTCAGATGCTCCCCACCTAGGGACCTCAGGTCTTATCCTTTCCCTCTCTGCCCATTTTGTCCTATCTTTCCCTATCACACATGAAAAAGCCACCAGAATGTTTTAAGTAAGAGTAGGGGTGGGGGGAGACAGGTAAAGAACATATCAGTAATGCTCCTGGAAGAAGAGAGGACAGTTAGAAGGTCAGTGCAGTAACCCAGGTATGAAAAATGGCAGGTCTTAAGCCAGGTGGTAGGTGTGATATAATACATGAGTATACTCTGTTATCTTAGCCCAACAGTTAATTTATAAGCTATTTCTGCTATACTTAGTTTAGTTACTGTTTTGCCTTTTTAACAATCAAGATCCTTGTTTTAAGTTTATTTTTATTTATTTTGAGAAATATACACAGAACTAGCCAGGGAGTGGCAGAGAGAGAAGGAGGCAGAATCCAAACCAGCTTCCACATTGTCAGTGCAGAGCCCAATGCGGTGCCCAAACTCAGGAACTGTGAGATCATGACCTGAGCTGAAATCAAGAGTTGGATGCGTAACCAACTGAGCCACCCATTGCCTCAGTCAGGATCCTTTTTGCTTTCGAAATAGGTATCCTTGCCTTATACACATAGATGTTAGCTATACACAGGTCACATCTAGGAAATACTGTGTATCCCACAAACCATTAACAGTTACCAGACAAAACAAGAAGTTTAAAAATATAGAGAGAGAACAAAATGCTCCTCTTTTCACTTTACCCTAAATCTACTCTAAGTTGCCAAAGGGATAAGGTGTCTCTTCCTTTTTTTTTTTTTTTTTTTTTTTACTGTTTATTTATTTTAGAGAGAGACAGACAGACAGACAGACTGCGAGCAGGGGAGGGGCAGAGAGAGAGGGAGACACAGAATCTGAAACAGCCTCCAGGCTTTGAGCTGTCAGCACAGAGCCCCATGCCGGGCTCAAACTGGTGAACCATGAGGTCATGCCTTGAGCTGAAGTCGGAGGCTCAATGGCCTGAGCCACCCAGGTGCCCCAAGTCTCACTTTCTTAATCACGTGTTTATGTGAACTGGGGCTGTATACTTCCCCTCTTCGATTCTTTCTTATTGATTGATGAAGCAGCAGCACTTGTATGTACCTGGCACACCTCAAAAAGATATTGGCTGATGTAGAGTATGAAAAAATAGATCATGAATGCAAAATAATTACAAAATGCAAAGAATGATCATTATTGTAAATAAGATGACTAGCCATGGGCTAATTATTTTAAGTCTACCATAATGGTTAATAATTTGCCTCATATGTATTTTTTTACTTTTTTTCCAGCTTGTTCTAATTGCCTCATTCATTTTTTTTTTCTCCCATTGGCTGTGAGCTTGGGTGTGTTCTCTGGGGGTGAGGGAATATGTCCAAGGAAATTGAAATTACATTTGAAGTTAAAATTTTGCAATGGAAGCATTTCGAAGTACACTTTTGAAAGAAATGCCGGTAAACAACATAAACATGCAGATGCTGCTCCCTCCTTTCTTCCTCTTATTACTCCATTTCCATTGGATTCGTTTCTTACAAATTTCTTTCCACTACAATTCTGATACCTTCATAGATGTGAGTTGATGATGAGGCTAATGCAGCAAAGAAGTTTGTTAAGATATCTCTAGCCACACACCACTTTGGCACTAACGTGCTGCTATCGGTCCATTAAAAATCTTTATTTATGAAATTGGAATAAAAGAACTACGTATCCCCGATTGCATAATTAAAATAAAATAATGAAAACAGGACAGTGCCCGTTGACATCCTCGAGTTGGCAACCTTATGGACAGGAGGTGAAAGCATTTTTGTTTGGATTCCTTTTATGCTGGAGAATACCCTTTGGGTGGTGGGAGGTGAAAGAGAGAGAAGAAAAAGGCAAAATTTCCAACTGTGGAAGCACAAGAAGACAACGGGCGTAAGAACAACAGCAGATCTTCTTCTCTATGAATAAACTAATTAATTTGATTGAAAAATGCAACCTGCAGAGAGAAAAAGAGATTTACTGACATTTCTACAAGGACTCATAAAGATAAGCGCAGCAAGTTCCATCAGCTTCTCTGATAATTGCAGTTAGGACATGCAGGGGGAGACTAAAGCCTTCGTGGTGGTGAGGGAAGAAAATGAAAGCAAGTCAGGAAGGAGGCCACGTGAAGTTACATTCTGGTTTACATCAGCAGGAGGAGAGAGATGAATAGTATGTGGGTGAAAAGGCAAGCCATAACATGGCTAACAGTTGTGAATCACCATCAACACTTTGGAAGGAAAAATATGTGTAACAAATCTGGTTCATCTCTTTTCCCCCAAATGCCTGTTCCAGTCTTGAAATGAGATGGCCAACGTGAATGAATAGAGTAAAGGAGATGGTGAGCAAATGGTGGATTTTCTCCCAAGTGAAGTACCTGACATACTTCATATGTGAATATAGGAATGAATGGATGAACGAATGAATTAATTTCTTCAGGTAGTTCAGTCCATCAGATAAATTTGTTGTAGTGAGCATTTTAATGATGCATAATCTCAGACTCTTATGTGTGATTTTATATCACTGTTTTGTTAATTCATACCTAAATTATTCTAATAATGTTAGAATGACAGTTTCTTACAGATCGAGGTGGTTCAAGGACCAGCAGGAGCAACATTACCTGAGAATTTATTAAAAATGCAGATTCAGTCCCCCGTCTGTTTATAGAACCAGAATCTGCCACTTAACAAGATCCCAAGTGATTCCTAAGCACATTAAAGTTTGAGAAGAACTGATCTGCTTGAAACAACTACAAAATAGTATAAATCCATATTCCTTCTTTGTAGACCACTATTTTTAATATCTTTTGTCCCTATTTTTCTATGAAGGGCAGGGCCAGATATTTTAACTGATTTCTTTCTTTTCTTTTTTAAAATTTTTTAATATTTATTTATTTTTGAGAAAGGAGGAGGAGCAGATAGAGAGGGAGACACAGAATCCAAAGCGGGCTTCAGGCTCTGAACTGTCAGCACAGAGCCTGATGCAGGGCCCAAACTCGCGAACCGAGAGATCGACCTGAGCCGAAGTCAGATGCTTAACCAACTGAGCCACCCAGGCACCCCTTAACTACTTTCTTAGAAGCTCCATAAATGATGCTGGTGATGTCTCTTTTAATCCTACAATGTTAATATTATCTCATCCGGGTGACTAATGGAGTCCCAGGATTTTTGTAAAGAATAAACAATAGGGACCATATGAGAGTACTGACAATTAATCACTGGCCTATTAAGCAGCAGTAATTGACACTTATAGTTTAAATAAAAAATAGGAAAGCCAATCTCTGGAATTTTTAGAAATGAAAGTAGAGAGTAGGATTTTTTGGAACAATGTTTTTTCACAAAGATAAACAACGATAATTAGAAAATTAAGTTTAATCATTCATTCATCCATCTCACTAACACTTCTTATCTACTATATTCCCAGCACTGTTTTTAGATACTGGGGAAATCTCAACGAACAAAGCAGACTAACTCCCTCTCTTATTAAGCTTCCATTCTTAGTGGGAGGCAACCGTTAAAAAATACATATAACATATCAGTTGGTGAGAAATGATAAAAAGGGAAAAAAAAGCAGGGTATAGATTTAGAGAAGGAAATGTGTGTGTTATTGTATGTATGTAGTCAGTTAGGGAAGGCCTGTCTGATGAGGTAATATTTAAGGAGAGCCCTAAATGAAGGGAGGGAATAAGCCATGCAGGTAGCTGGGGCAAAGGCAAACAAATGGAAAAGTCCAGAGGCAGGAGGGTGCTGGCCATGTGTGTGAAATAGTGCGCCGGAGCTGACAAAAGGTTAAATGATGTCATTGTGATTTAGGCCAAAAAAAAAAAAATGGTTCAAATTAGATTAATAGACGTTCTTAACAGGAGCAGCTTTTATGGAAATTGACATTTTAATAATCTGAATTCTGATATTTCGGATTGGGAAAGTGTTCGTGTTTTTGTGTTATGTCTTATATTTGATTGATAAGTCAGTGATACCACTTATTCATTCACAAAATATTTGTCATGTGTCTTGTATATGCCAGGCACCATGCCAGATGTTCTATAGTGACACAATTTTTGAATTTGAGAGTAGGCTTCTATTGCCGTAAAAATGAATGTGATACCTGAGTGTCAACATTTCCCATTCTTACTAGGGATAATTTAAACAGTCTTCCAATCATTGTATTTAATAGTAGTCCTTAGTTTGTGATGACATCTGTGAGTTTCTTCATCCACTTTGTAAGTATTTAATCAGGAAGATTCAATTGAGGGTTGCCATAATGTATTTGCCATAAGAATCTTTTGCATCCAGCCATGCAGCTTCTTCATTGTGTTACTCTTATTACTTTGAATTTATGCTTTCAAAATGCAAATGAATTTCTTTGCATTTTGAACTTTAATCTTGCTCTGGATAGTTGAAGAATATCAATAATTAAACTGCTGTTGAGTTATATGGACGAAGGAATACAATAGATCAGGACTTTGGAAACAGTGGTTCATTTTTGTTTCACAGAATCATTTTTTAGGGCCACTGTTATTTCTCAGATTCCATTCAATGTACAAATTATTAATACACATTTAGTTTTGAGGGAGGGTTGACAATTTATTTTTATTTCTAGCCGTTGGAAGGGGAACTTTGCAGGTGAATTCTTTCTGAGATATTTATTGTGAGGTCGCAGAGTAAAAACTGTGGCCTCTGAGACCAGGTTGCAGGCGTAATACAATGGAGCTTTCAGACTTAGCGGGAGCTTTTGAAAGATGTACGTGACCTGTTTCCTTGCTTTCTCTTCTGGTCCAAGACAGATGTCTCTTCTGGCCCAAGACAGGTGTACCAGTTAATGGGAGTGGTGGTGCTGTAGAGGGGAGGATGGACACATTGGTTTTAGGTGGGAGGAAAGCCTCTTTATATGATTCAGTTAGACCTTTGCCTCTCTTCGTTCTGCAGTGGAACCTACTCTACTGGTAGTAGCAGTAGTACACTGGTAGTATCCAGAAGCCCATTGTCCACTGTCAGCCTTTGCAGCTGGAGATTTTTAAGCGTTGGTTAGGACTTGGAGGAAAGAGGATGTATTTATTGAGGCAGGGAGGTACAGGGGGGCTACTGCACAGATGGACGTACACTTGAAGAAATTTAGAATGGGGGCTGGCAGTGGTGGATGTAGGGGTGGGAAAGGGTACCAGTGATGGTGAAGGTTGTACACATTTGGGGTCATTGCTTTTACTGGATTCCCAGTTTTGAACCTTGTATTTCACAAGGCATCCATTATTGAGCTTTGATAAATGTCCCAAACCTTGAGAGTTGAAAACTACTAATGTGCTTCATATGGCCCATTCATTACTGCCATACAACAAAAGCCTTTACATATGTTTGTATATGCATTACTGAAACTTTCCTTGAGAAAAATCAATATTGCTTTACTATTTTAAAGCATTGTGGGGTTTTTTTGTTGGTTTTGCTTTGCCTAGGATATATCATGATCTGATTCTTCCATTTAATGAAACATTATAAATATTTAAAATATCTGGTCATTTATTTTACCTTGTCACCATATGTGTAAGGGAAAGCAGGTCTTTGTGTATTGTGGTTTCTATCATTAATGTAAACCTTATGCTAGGAGCATTTGTCTCAATAGTAACAACCGCACTTTTCATTTTGGTGAGAAGAAAGAACAAAATTATCCATTGATGACAATCTCTATAAAAACCCGCTAAATGACCTGTTTTAACTTCTGTTTTTATATCCTGATAATCACTGATATAAATGAAATGAGGGATAGATATAAATATCATCTCTAAAAAAATAACATCAGTACTGACATTGTAGCATGATGATGAAGGAGGTCCCAGGGCCAAATGGCCTGATTCCCACTTTCCCATCTCCCCTCACTTGCCCTTCAACCCAGGTGTACTTTTGTTTCTCCATTCTGTGAATTGGGGCTAAGGTTAATTCCTGCATCATATAGTATTATTAATTTATAAATAATTCAGTAAAGATATTTTTATGTGTCCTAAACCTGCCTCCATGTCATCTCCATGCCTCTGGTTCATGTTAATCCTGATGTGGTCTTGCTGCCTGGGCTTAGCCACCCAGTCATTTGCCAGCTGAGAACACCCAAGGGCTGAAGTAAAACTTGTGCCTGAGTCCTAAAAACCAACACACTCATTTTTGACCCTGGATGTTCATTGGAATCACCTGGATGGATTTAAATTCCACTAAATCACCATTTAGTGATATTTTGAATAAAAACCTGTTATGTAAACATCACCTTCATTGATCACTTTTGTAACAGAGTAAATGAAACAAAAACCCATGCAAGGGGGTTAAGATAACTACATTTTTAAGTATACATCAGCATTCCCGGAACAAGAGTTGTACATAAACAATTCCTGAGCTAAAATCAAAGCTGTATAATCTAGTCATTAAAACCATTTTGCTGATATTTTCAGGCCAACAGTTTGAATAAGTAAAGAAATTAATTTTGGTTTTTATTGGTGTGATTTTAGTTACTAAAGGGCGGCTCATTTGAAAGTAAAAAGTGCATTAAAAACTCAATTTCTCTAATTTATACTGGTAGCCCTCCTTTAAATCAAATATATAAGTTTTATTGACAACTTAAATCATCTGATTGTATTGTATTTGCATGTACAACATGTATATTTTAACATCACTGAGGATTCTATTGTAATTTGTAAATTCACATTAATATTTTACCTCATTAGTTGTATTTCTTATTTGAGAATTGCATATAAGCAAGTTATTATGAAGTCTAGGAAATTGAGCCTGAGAACCTATCTTATTAAATAGTTTACCCCTCTTGGTAATTTTTAGTTCTGAATCCCTAGGCTTTCTGAAGTCTATACATTTACATATTTATTAGTATATTGCGTACCATATTATTATGTTTTTTAAGTAGTTTTATACATTTTATAAAGTATTCCCATAAGACCCAAGAAACACTAGTTAGACTATAAAATATAGGCTGAGATTTATGAAAACATGTACAGTTTTGGCATGTATAAATTTGTCTAGGGAACCAAAATTTCAGAAAATGCTATTTATATTTATTGCTAGATAACTTAACTCAGCGTATCATTTCTTATAAATATTATGTGACATAATAAAATACTATGGATAAAGACTGTCAAGTAAGGATTCTTTGCTATGGTCAAGCCAGTTATCCGTTGGTTTAGACCTATGCTTTCCAATATGGCAGCCACCAGCCACATCCAGCTATTTAGTTGTAAATTTAAATTATTATAATTAGATATGGGTAAAAATTCAGTTTCTTATTTACATTAGCCATATTTCAAGTGTGCAATAGCCACACACGGCTAGTAGCTATAGTATTGGATGATGCAGATTTGTACCATTTGCGTTGTTGTAAAGATCTATTGGGCAGTACTGGTTCGAGTGTAAATGCCTTTTTACAGTCCAACAGAGTAAAGCAAACTCTGTGTTTGCACTGAATTCCTTTATGTTCATAGAGATATGTTCCCGCAGCAGGGTGTGGGGTGAGAGATCTTCAGTAAAGTTATTTGGAAAATGGTATTCCTTAAAATGCTTTTCACTGCGACTAACAACCCAAATCCAAGTGGCTTACACTATCACTTCTTAAAATGTTATCCATGGACCAGCAGTATTGGTATCCCCTGGGCATTTGTTAGAAAGGAAGACTCCCAGCCTCTCCCTAGACTTCAAATCCATAGTTGAACAAACTCCCCAGGTGATTTTATGCACATTAAAGTTTGAGAAGCCCTGGTTAAAACCATAAGGATGTCATTGTCTTATATTACAATAAATCCACAGGTGGGATAGCTATAGGTTAAACATGTGACTCCATTGTGCCATCAAAATCCGAGGTTCTTAGGGCGCCTGGGTGGCTCAGTTGGTTAAGCGGCTGACTTTAGCTCAGGTCATGATCTTGCAGTGTGTGAGTTTGAACCCTGCCTGCTTTGGGCTCTGTGCTGACAGCTCAGAGCCTGGACCCTCCTTCAGAGGCTGTGTCTCCCCCTCTCTCTGCCCCTTCCATGTTCATGCTCTTGTCTCTCTCTGTCTTTCAATAATAAATAAAAATGTTTTAAAAAAATATGAGGTTCTTTCATTTTTTTATTAGAGTACAATTAACTTACAATGTTATATTAGTTTCAAGTATACAATAAAAAGATGCAATAATTCTGCACTTTTCTCAGTGCTCATCAAGCCAAGTGTACTCTTAATCCCCTTCACCTATTTCATCCATCCCCTCACCCACCACCCCTCTGGCAGCTACCAAATTTGTTTTTTCTTTTAAAAATTTTCAGTGTTTATTATTTTTGAGAGAGAGAGAGAGAGAGAGAGAGAGAGAGAGAGAGCGCGCGCGCCAGAGTGCAAGCGGGGGAGGGGCAGTGAGAGAGGGAGACACAGAATCTTAAGCAGGCTCCAGGTTCAGAGCTGTGAGCGCAGAGCCCTCAGCGCAGAGCCTGATGCGGGAGCTCAAACCCATGAACCGTGAGATCATGACCTGAGTCAAAGTCAGATACTTAGCCAACTAGGTGACCCAGGCACCCCCCCCCCAAATTTGTTTTCTCTATTTAAGAGTCTATTTTTTGGCGTGTCTCTTTCCTTTGTTCCTTTGTTTTGTGTCTTAAGTCAACATATGAGTGAAATCATGTGATATTTTTTTCTGACTGGCTTATTTCACTTAGCATGATACTCTCTAGGTCCTTTCAGTTTATTGGTTTTGCTAGCCTCCCTCTGTCCTCAGATGATTTTGCAATTAGAAGTTGGCTGCAGCAGTTCCGAGTATCATATCCTGACATGCTCTGCCTTTGGATTTTGTCAGAACTGTGTCCAATCTGGCACTAGTTTATTCTTGTTCCACAGTCTCCTCCCTCCATTGCCAGTCACATATTTATGCTTCATTTTCCTTTTGCTTTTACAGTCTTTTCTAAATGACTGCTTGAAAACCATAAAAGGAAACTAAGGAAAATGCAAACTCTTTCTTGCCTGTAGGTGATAGATTTTTATTTTATGAATTTGACAAATTTCCCTAATTTATTTGCATCCTTAGAATGTTAGTTGGAAATGTGGAATTTCTTTCTCATTTTAATACTATTTTAAATTGAACAATATGAAATTGTCATTTTCATGGAAAGAAAACTCCTATATCAGCAGTGTCATATGACCCAACCTAACGCTACATTTTATCCATAAAGAAGGAAAATAAGTCAAAGTTAAGAGCACAGACTTGGGTCACAGATAGTTTAGCATTTATATACTGGCTTAACTGGTCACTGAGACACTCTGGGCAAGTTCTTTAACCTTTCCAAATTCCATTGTCCTCAGAAATAAAAGAACAATGGTATTATCTACTTCGGTAGGTGATAATGAAGACCAAATAGAATTATTCTGTGTTTTTCAAACACAAGTCAGTCATGTTCCACCTTCACAATTTATTTCGTATCTGGACTCTTTTTTAAATAAAAAAGTTTATTTATTTGTTTTGAGACAGAGATTGTGAGCCAGAGAGGGTCAGAGAGAGAGGAAGAGAGAGAATCCCAAGCAGACTCAGTGCTGAGACTTGATCTCAATGCGGAGCTTGATCTCATGACCATGAGATCATGACCTGAAATGAAATCAGGAATCTGACACTTAACTGACTGAGCCACCCAGGCACCCCTGCACTCTTTTTTACCATTATATATTTAATACTCTTGCTTAAAATAATTATCTTTACTTAGCTTCATCCTAAGCTGTATGATTTTATATATGCATTAAAGTCATATATAGACTCACTTTATGTATATGTGTATACAAACATACACATATTGCTTAGCCATAAAGGTGTATGCCAAGACATATTAAAATAATTTCCTAAGTTTTTCCTTTTGCCATGAAAATCATTCTGCAAACCACAAATAGATCGCATGCTGTCATTTAGGATCCATTGAAATAGTGCATTTTATGCTTACTAACAGAGTTATCACACAAAAAATGTTAAATACATGTTAACCAATACAGTTAAAAAATCATTTTAAATGATATTTTAACCCAAGGATTAGTTATCCCCCACCCCTTTCTAAAGTTACCCCTTCTTCTACTACATTTGAAAAGGGGGCATTTGTGTTGTAAAGGCTTCTAAACAGTCTTCTGATAGCACTGCCTCCTCTTGGTTACTTCTTTCTCTGCTCAGGCTTTGGCGTGGGCCACTGTTCACGTCCCTGCCGCTCCCTCTGAGAACTCTGGCTTGTAATTCATCCATGTGCATTGATGGCTATTTTCAAACCTCAGTGAGCAAAGAAAGCATAGCACTTTTTACCACCTGTTAACTTACTACACATAATGCCTATACAGAAAGCAATAAGTAGTGGCCAGACATTATTGAATAATTAAGAGTAGCTAAAGTAACCGCATTAGGAAAGCAAAAACATTTTTGAACATTGTATTAAAAACAACTGTTCTTAGGGTCATCTGGGTGGCTCAGTCAGTTGAGCTTCTGACTTTGGCTCAGGTGGTAATCTCATGGTTTATGCGAGCCCCACATCAGGCTCCGTGCTGTCGGCACAGAGCCCACTGCGGATCCCCTGTCCCCACTCTCTATTTGCCTCTCCCTGCCTGGCACTCTCTATCTCAAAAATAAACATTAAAAAAATAATTGTTCTTAAAGGCCAAAGGAAAGCCCTACGAAGTTAAGCTCTTCACAGAGGTTCCCCACAGGGCTATCCTACCCACTAGGAGTTTCCAGCATAGTATGAAATTCAGTGAATATTTGTTGAATGAAATGTCTGTCTAAAAGTTTATAAAAAAGTAAATAATGTTTTAAAATGAAATTGCTTATTAACTATAAAAATGTGTTATACTTGTAATATTTCTTTAGGTATAAATAATAGTGTGGGAATTTTTCTTCAGTTTTTGAAAGGTGAAATTTTTATCTTTAAGGACAAACTGGGCAGGACAAACAACAAAAACCAAGAGTGATACTGTAGCTAATTCTCATGAAATCTTATTCTCAGGTCAGTTCTCAAAGGTTGACTGAACCAGTAAAGTGAATGATTTCTATACCTTGTAATGCAAGGATGATATTCTTTATTTAAGAGGCTTAACCTAGATAAGCCTTTTACTTAAATGGGTGCTTCTTCATTTATGTTGCTTCCCATAAAAATAAGATGTCTACTTTTTTTGTTTGATAAATGAAAGATTATTCTCATAGTCTTTTCACTGCAGTGTGCCTCAGTGAACATGTGTCTGTGAAAGGTAAAAGATCAGTAAATGGTGTATTCTAAATTATATTAAACACTCAACTATGTGTGTATTTTTTGGATGTAAACGTGCTGACTAATGGAAATTTCTGGTAAAGATTTTATAAATCACAATAGTGAATTCCTAATTCAAATTATGTCTTCCTTATCAGTGTTATAAGATCAATGTTCAGTATACTATAGTTTCCTAAAACGCTTTAAAGGTGTCTTCATAAAGAATATTTACCTCAAAATATAGGTATTAACACTTCTCATTTGAGTCTCAAATTTTTATTGAATGGATAAAATGACCTGTTGTAATTTTTATCCTCACCATGAAGTTGTGTGATTGATAAGCAAGGTGTTGTCCCTTGTCCCTGATGCTGGCAATCTAAGAAGGTTTAAGAAGTTGGTTTTAGGGCATATAGCCAGGCTTTAAATTCATTAACCCAGCCCACTATTGTTTACATTTTTGTAAACAATACATCTCTGTCACTTATCTATTTCTGCATAACAAGTGACTCCAAATCTTAGTGGCTTAAAACAATAAATTATAATTACATCATGATTCTGTAGATCAGGAATGTGGCCATAGTTCATCTAGATTGTTGTTCCGCAATTGTGATATGCCTGAGCTCACTCTTTGGGCTGCATTCGGCAGGAAGCTCAACTTTTAAGACTGCATATTATTCTCTAGAGTCACTTTCAACATGGTCTCTCATCATTCAGGAGTGTAGCCTGAGCTTCCAACTCCATGGCAGCTGGGTTCTGAGAGAGAATATAAATGCTTCCTTCTCCCCTTACAGCATTTGTACTTGGAACTCGTAGAGTGTCGCTTCTGCCATATTCTATTGGTCAAGACAAATCACAAGGTTAGTCCATATTCCTGAGGATGGGAAGTAGACTCCAGGGAAGAGTGGCAAAACATTTGTGACCATTGTTAATCACCATACGTATTAAAAGAAAGGAGGTATGAATGGACAATTGCCAGGATACGCTATTAGTTCAAGTATTAGAGATGGGTCACACTTAACATGGTTACATTTAGGTAGCTGTGTGAAACTTTCTAAAACTCACGATGTGTGAACTATAATAAGTCGGAGAAAGAGTAACTTCAGTGGTGATTAATCATGGGCTCTGCTTCTCTTCTTAATGTCTGGTAGATGTCAAACAATGTGAACATGCCATAAATTATAAACGTCAACAGTTTTATCTTCTAGGTTTAATAATGGTAAAATTATTTTAATAGAGGTAATAACAGACATTTTTCACGTTTTCAGTTTACATAAAGTTCTAATGGATCTCCAGAACCAGCAGCTGAAAGAGTTAAATGATTGGCTAACTAAAACAGAAGAGAGAACAAGGAAAATGGAGAAAGAGCCTCTTGGACCTGATATTGAAGACCTAAAATGCCAAGTACAACAACATAAGGTTAGTATATTTTATGCTGTTTGCTTTCTACTGGAGAACAAACTCTGTGTATACATATGTGCATTATATACACGCATATACACATGTATCAGGGTTTACAGATAGGAAAGAATTAAAGCTTCAATTAAGAGTTTGAGAGTCATTTTTACCTAATATTTTTGAAATGTTTGTTTTTTTTCAAATATGGCATAATTAGGCTTTTTCATATTTGAAAAAAAAGTGCATTCCTGGAGGACAAAACACTGGATATGTGATTTATTAAAGTTTTGGTTTCTTAGAAGACAGACTCTGTAGGGATTACTTGCAATGCAAATTTAACTAATAAGACAAGATTTTTTTGTTCATGTTTTTACCTTCAATTCATAAAGTCTTAGAACAGACCAAGTTTGATTAAAATGAACATCTGTAGCATTGGTTTTCTATAAAATACAGAATCTATTGTTTGCAATATTTCCATTGTATCTTTTTTCAGTTTATTTTTTATTTACAACTTACGCTCTCTGGTTGCCAGAAAGCATTTGTTGTTTCTGTGAGTAGGGTTTCTACAGGTATATTTCTTTATTTATTTTCTTCAGCATCCATTTTTTAAATTTAGGTAAAATTGACATATAACATAATACAAATTTTAGGTATACAATACAATGGTTCAAAATCTATATACACTGTGAAATGATCAGGAAATAAGTCTAGTTACCATTCATTATCATACAGAGTTGCACATTATTTTGTGATGAGAACTATTAAGATGGACCCTCGTGACACCTTTCAAACATGCACTACAATATTACTGACTTGTGCCAGGCTGTACATTACATCCAGATGATTTACTGTTTGATAAGTGGAAGTTTGTACCTCATGACTCCCTTCAGCCATTTTGCCACCCCCTAACCCCTCTCCCCTCCGGCATCCGACACCATTTAGTTCTCTTTATCTGGAAGTTTTGTTTTGGTTGTTTTGATTTCTGTATTCTACATATAAGTGAAATCATACAGTATTTGTCTTTCTCTTTCTGACTTATTTCACTTAGCATAATACCCTCAAAGTACATCCATATTGTCACAAATGGCAAGAATTTATTTTTTTATGTCTAAGTATATTCCATTGTGTATATGTGTATGTATGAATACATACATTCATGCATGCCACATCTTCTTTATTCATCCATCACTGGACACTTAAGTTGTGTCCATATCTTGGCTGTTGTAAATAATGCTGCAATGAACATAGGAGTACATATTTCTTTTTGAGTTATTGTTTTCATTTTGTTTGGATAAACACCCAGAAGTGGAATTGCTGGATATATGTTAGTTCTATTTTTAGTGTTTTGAGGAACCTTCATACTGTTTTTCATAGTGGTTGCATCAACTTACTTTCCTAACAACAGTGCACAAGGTTCTCTCTTCTCCACATCCTCCCCAACGCTTGTTATTTCATAGGGTTTTGTTTGTTTGTTTGTTTGATAATAGCCGTTCTAACAACTGTGAAGTGGTAGCTCATTATGGTTTTGATTTCCATTTCCTTGATGATTAGTGATGTTGAGCATCTTTTCACATGCCTGTTGGCAAAATGTCTATTCAAATCATTTGCCTATTTTAAAATCTGATTGCGTTTTTGTTGTTGAGTTGTATTTATTTCTTTATATATTTTGGATATTAACCCCAATTGGATATATGATTTACAAATATTTTCTGCCATTCAGTGGGTTATCTTTTCATTTTGTTGATGGTTTCCTTTGCTGTGCAGAATCTTTTTAGTTTGATATAGTCGTACTTGTTTATTTTTGTTTTTATTACCTTTGCTTTTAGAGTCAAATCCAAAAAAATATCATCACCATGACTGCTGTCATAAAGCTTACCACTTATGTATTCTTTTAAGAGGTTTACAGTTTCAGTTCATACATCAAATCTTAATCCGTTTTAATTTTTGTGTATTGTATAAGATAGTAGTCTAGTTTCATTCTTTTAAATGGGGTTCTGCCCTTTTTTCAACACCATTTATTGAAGATAGTGGCCTATCTTTATTGTATGTTCTTGCCTCCTTTGTTGTAAATTAACTGACCACGTATGCATCATTTATTTCTGGGATTTTTATTATATTCCCTTGATCTGTGTGTTTGTGTTTTATGCCCAAACCATATTGTTCTGATTACTCTAGCTTTGTAATATAGTTTGAAATCAGAAAAAACCATGCCTCCAGCTTTGTTCTTTGTCAACATTGCTTTGGCTACTCAAAGTCTGTTATGGCTCTGTACAACTTTTAGGATTGTTTGTTCTAGTTCTGTGAAAAATAGTATAGGAATTTAGATGGGGATTGCATTGACTCTGTAGATTGCTTTGGGTAATATGGACATTTTAATAATATTAATTCTTCCAAGTCATGAGCATGAAATATATTTCCATTTATTTGTGTCTTCTTCCGTTTCTTTTATCAATATCTTATAGTTTTTAGTATACAGATCTTTCACCTCCTAGGTTAAATTTATTCCTAGGTACTTTATTCTTTCGGAAGCAATTGTAAATTGGGTTGTTTTCTTAATTTCTCTCTCCGATAGTTTGTTGTTACTGTATATAAACAGATTTTTGTGTATTGTTCTTATATCCTGTAGTTTTTACTCTACGTATTAGTTCTAATAGTTTTCGGTGGCATTTTTAGGATCTTCTGTGTTTAAAGTCATATTGCCTGTGAATAGTGACAGTTATTTCTGATTTGGAATTTTGAAGGTGCTTCATTCTAATAACCATTATAGAACTAGCTCTGGGTTTTACTGTAGGAACAAGAGCTTGCTCAGTCCATTAAGAAACATACACACACACAGAATAACCTTCATAATTGGTCCAGATTAGGCTTGCCAGATCTAGGAAATAAAACTCCAAGAAACCTAGTTAAATTTGCATTTTAGATAAGCAACAAATACTGTTTTAGTGCAAGTACGTCTCAAATTATTCACTGTTTATCTGAAATTGAGATCTTAGTTGCCATCCTGGATTTTATCTGACAACTCTGTTTAGGATTCTGTGGTTCTTGGATTCATGGCTTTGAAAGAAAATATCTGCTCCCTCAACTCATTCCTGCTAAATCTGCATCTCACTCAAGTTTATTGTCTCTTTTTATAACACTTTGTCAGAGCTAGCTTGGAAGTTATTCTTTGCAGATGCATGATACTGTTCCTTCTAAGTCCCAGACTTCTTTTCTTATTTAATGAGCTTCTGATTCAATGACAAATGAGACTGGCCTTTGCACAGCCATTTTGGCCATAGCAGTTTACAGTCAAGAAGTTTGGGGAGAGCTATAGCTATGGTAATCCTCGGACTCTGCACCATCAGGGAAGAAAAAATAAATCTATTCTAATTTTCATGTGAAAGTTGTGATGAAAAGAGACTAATTTGTCACACTGTAACTGAACAGCTGATAAAGAAGTTAGATGCAGTGCTCGATCTCACACTGGACCACATTTCATGTGTGTATCCTGCACTCTTATTGTAGACACGATGCCACGCTCTTCCCCTTGGTCTGTCCTGGAAGTTGCATGCAGACAGTTTCTGTGTACGCTAATGGCTTCTCTGTGTCTGAAGACATTTGCTGCCACAAGAGAATCTCAGCCAGTTTGAGGGTGGGAAGGGAGCAAAGTTAGTGCTATCAGAGCTTCCATTAATTAGCAAACGAGGAATGGGAAATGATGGATAAATCGCCAAGAATCCTTGTCCCATGGTGGGACAGTTCTAAAGTGTTTCTTATTTCCCACAGTCTCTCAAAGGTTTCCCAGCAAGACTGGGCCCCAAGTGTCCATGAGGTAAACTGCCTCACATTCTCTCTCATAATGCCTCCGGAGATCACTTCCCAAATAAACTCTTTGCACCTAAATCCTTGGCTCAAGATTGGTTTGCAAAGGATCTCAGCCTGACAGCCTTCTTACCCTGGAGGCTAGACTACTATCCAGATTTGCCTCTAACTAAATGTGTTGCTTTCTTAAGGGGCACCTAGGGGGCTCAGTAGGTTAAGTGTCTGATTCTTGATTTTGTCTCTGGTCATGATCTCACAGTTGGTGAGATCAGAGTCGGGCTCTGTGCTGACAGCATGGAGCCTCCTTAGGATTCTCTCTCTCTCCTTCTGTCTCTGCCCCTCCCCTGCTTGCGTGTTCTCTCTCTCTCAAAATAAATGAATAAATTAAAAAAATAATTACTTTTTTCTCATGTCCTCCATATCTTCACATTGGAAATAATATTGGTTTTAATGTTTCTGTTGGGTTTAGAATGTGGGGCCTTTTAGGAAAGGGCAAGACTAAGACTGGTAACATTGAACGTCAGAGGGAATGATGTTGGCACTGGATCCCTGGAGTATGAGGAGGAAGCCAGGAAGGACTCCAAAAGAGAAATGGCAGAATAATGTCAGGATGGCCATGAGTGTGAATGACGTAGGGCAACTACAAGGAAAGGTGTCAGCTTGAAACCCTGAACAGACTCTTCATGAAGGATAGACAGCCCATCTAGAATCTTCATATTCTGGCAATTACCTGATTTTTTTACACTTTACTCTGGAAGATATAGAGTGAATGATATGGAAAATATTGGACTATTATTGTCATAAGATGTGAATAGATTGTCCCCTACTTGAAACTATGCCATTTCTGATGAGTATGAACTTGTTTTGAGGAGAATAATTTGAAACAAAAAGCAACAGAATTATATGCAAGCTGATTACTTAATCTTTTACATTAAGGGCTTATGCATGTACGTGCATAAAGAGGAACAGAAGGAATTGGTTTGCTGGCCCAAAGAGTGAGGCCAACTTCTACCATTAACTGTTTAAACCCACTTCAGACTATATTATTTCTTATGAATTAGGATAAGGGAAAAACATATAGCAAAGAGAAAGCCTGACAATTGATAGTACTCTTTTGTTACTTGAAGTAATTATGGGAAAAGAAAGTGATTCAACAAAATGAAACAACTTATAAAGGAGTTAAATAAATTTATTTAAAGTTTTTATTTAAATTCCAGTTCACATGCAGTATAATACTAGTTTTAGGTGTACATGGTATAGTGATTCAACACTTCCATATAGCACCCCGCGCTCATCAGGAAAAGTGTACGCCTTAATCCTCATCACCTATTTCACCCATCCCCGACCCCCCATCTCCCTTCTTAAAACCCTCAGTTGGTTCTCTATGGTTGAATTTATTTAAAATGTTTTAATGTTTATTTTTTTTTGTGAGAGAGAGAGAGAGAGACAGAGTGTGAGTGGGGGAGGGGCAGAGAGAGAGGGAGACACAGAATCCAAACCAGGCTGCAGGCTCCAAGCTGTCCGCGCAGAGCCCGATGCAAAGCTTGAACCCCCGAACTGTGAGATCATGACCTGAGCCGAAGTCAGACACTTAACCAACTGATTCACCCAGGTGCCCCAGTAGTTGAATTTACTTAAATGGGAAACATATATTTTCTTAAAAGTACACACTAAAAGGAGTATATTTTTTTTGTTGTTGTTATTCTTGCCATGCTTCATAAAACAGAAAAAGATAAATGTTCTTTCTTGAGGTAACTGAGTTCAAACTGAAGCCTGTTTTAAGTAGTCATCAATTCGCTTTGCAGCTTTTCTTCCCAAGAATTGTAGGTGAATGAAAATAAGGAAATTTCCCCTGACAACCAAATACATCAGCAACCTTAGTAGTCGAAGAAAGCAACTCCACCCAGCTGCTTCGTCACACTTGTCACCTAAGCTAACATTTAGGGTTGTTAGCTATGTATAGATAGACATTACATTCTTTAGTCATCTTCCTTCATTTTCTAAGAGATGATTACAGATGACAAATCAAAGAAAAGACACAGATTTGGTGGCCCAGAATCCATTTAAATTCTGCTCAGGTCAGAGGCCTCTGCCTGATTCTTTCTCTCTCCCTCTCCCTTGCTCCCTACTTCTCTCCCTCCCTGTCTCCCTGTCTCCCTCTGTTGGAAGCCAGAAAAAAAAAAAAGTTGGCGGGCCTTGCATGTACACCATGGTTATCACAGATACGCTTCTCTGTGTTCTGTGACAGGACCTTTTGCCATCTCCATTTGAACAGCATTTTATTACAAGGCAGGCTAGAAATGCAATTACCGTGCAACGCTGTGGAGAAGAGGTCACTTGTACAGAATCTTCCATTAGGCAAGGCAAAACAATCAAACCTCTATTGGTGGTTACTGTTAAATGTAGCCAAAATGTTAACTCTGGGCAACTGGGAAAAGTGGAGTGTGCTGGAAAGTTTGGAAAAACCAGTTGTTATTCATAGCTCTTGCTTTGGGGAGAGAATTTACAGGTTTGCTTTAAATCTGAGTCACCCAAAAGTTAGTCTCTTGGGAATGAATGAATTGAACTTCTCCTTCCCCTCACAAAGGAACATGGCAGAAATAATTCTGGTGGGTTACTTTTGTCTTAAGAGACGGACTATGATGTTGATAAGGAATGACAGGGTTTCCCTTGAAGGAGTGACAGTATTATTGAGGAGTCAAAATCTGTTGTGGGCTTGGGCATTGATTAATGGGAAGGAAGCTTGCTATTTTGGAGGTTCTTACCATCAAAAGGTAAGTATTTGACTGAGGAACCATTTGTCTCAAAGCACAGTCACACTGAGATGTAGTTGAAGGCTCAGTTTACTTGCCAAGTTACCAATTCTTCTGAGAGTCTTAGACTTTTTGTTTTTAACTACATTGGCTTAGTAACAGCATTAACAAAATCCTTACCATACAAGTTATTAGAATCTGCAGATGTAAATATGACCTATGTACTATACTCTGACTTCAGTGAATGTTCTATGTTAAGTACTGATGAATACAAATGAAATGGTCTTTTAGAAGTTTAGTCACCTATCCTTTGCTTGCAGCTTAGTTAATCTCAAACATTTGGGTTGCCAAGGTTGTGAAATACCCTCTTCTGGTGACCTTTAAAATGATCTAGATGTTCATGTAAAGGGGAAGTTTTAAGTGTAATCCTGCTAAAGGACTTGGCATTTCATTTCATTCCATTGCATTCTGTTCCATATCATTGAACAAACACTCATTAAAGCACAATAGGTGCTGTGAAGAATAGAGAGACTGACTACGTATGGAATCTTCCTCAGGAAAGTCACGTTAGTACAGCAGATAAAGACACAGAAAACGAGTGACCGTTGTACAAGGCAGAATATGGCAAATGACTTGAGAATATTAAAAACAGTGAGTTGTTTGGGCAAAGGAAATGAGGTGGCAGAAATGTAGGGTGTATGTCACTTGCCTGGATCATGTGTTGCACTATCTTCAGTGCTAAAAGACCACAACCTGACCATGAAGAGTCTTGAACTCAAGACTCAGGCATTTGGAGTTATTTCCATGGGAAATAGGTAGCTATTATTGATGAGAAATTAAAGAGTGGTGATTTAGGAAAATTTATCTTAATTTTTCAGGAAGATATATCTTGTAAGATAAATCAGAGCACAGATGAATAGGAGACCAGAAGACATGTTAGGAAGATACTACAGAGAGTATATAGAGCCTCTCTCATGCCTGAATGGAGGCATGTCAATGAGAATTGTTAGCCGGTATAAGGAACATTTTGGAAATCAACAGCACAAGCAGCAGAACTAAATTTAGGAAATGAGCAAAGGGCTTGAAATACAATAAATTGTGAGCCTGGATAATTGGGAAGCCCAAATTGGATTAAAAAATAGCTAGTATTAAGTAAGCATGCAGTATTTGGAAGGTGGAGGAGGATTCTGAAAAGCCTAAGAACGTCATGTGATCAAGTAGTGCTTTTAGTATGTGGTTAGCTCTCCTTAATCTTTAGTAAGATTAAACGTTATTACTGCTATGAAATTCCATTTTATTTCCTTTTACTTTATAAGTGATTAGTGAATATTTGATGACGATCACAGTAAAAATAAACAATATAATCAGGAAAAAATACTATGCTACAGCCAGAGAGCCAGATAGACCTCTTCTGATTTCTCTACTCCCTAGCCAAATACTTAGTACATAATTGGTGCTCAATAAGTGTTTGTTTGTGTTTTTTTTTTTGAAGCAGGTGCTTTAAATTATTTTGACTAGCTCTTTTTCATATGCAAGCCTCATCATGGCTTCCTTCCTTCCTTACAGACCCATAAATACGACAACTTAAATAAAAAAAAAATTGTGAGTAGGGGCAAGGAAACAACTTATAGATGAGGAAGGAACACATCTATAAAGCAATGTACATGGAGATATTATCCCTGATGCCCTCTCACTACCTTTCACATTTGTTCTTTTCTTCTATCCCTGTTTCATTTCCTGTTAAAATGTGTTAATGGTTGTAATCCTGGCATCTTCATAAATAGCACACAAGATGCCACCAGGAGTCATACCTAGGTATGTCTGTTGAGATCAAGCGTGTAAACCCTTGCTTATACAGAAAAGGAAATCCATTTGATGGAATCACATTTTTCAGTGGATACTTGCCACAGGATGGTCAGTTCGTGAGGAAAATGTGCAGACTGGACGAGCTGAGCAAACTATAACTGTCTATAATCATAAGACTCTCTTCTTACATTTATGTGCAAAATTCTGGCCTTGTGAGTCACCATGAGCCTAATATAAATTGTAAGGACTCCCTGCCCTCTGGCGTCAGTCATAGGCTGCATTAGGTCTAGTTGGCCCTTTTTGAAAGCTGCCCTTACAACTTAACCTTTCTTCCCAGATTCATACTAAGAAAGAGAGAGGGCCTAGAGACATTATACTTTCTCTCTTTTTTGAGTTCTGTATAGACCTTACTTGACCCTCAAGGGGCAGAGAATAGGAACCATGGGAGAAAAACATGTATTCTCTTAAGTGGGAGAAGATCCCATGACCATCTCAGTACACAGCATGATGACAAATATGTTCCAAGAGAGAATATCCAGATAGGAAAGATTCATGAGAGGAAAGTTAAAAACAATCAAAGAAACTAAGCCATGAAGACAAAAATCACTTGAACCTCCTGCTAATAGCCAAAACCCCATATTAAACACTGTTCTGATTAACATCTATTGCTAAAATGCCCCATTCTTAACCCTGCTTTCAAACAGTAAGAATGTATAGTATAGGAACTAACTATCGTGTATATGTGTGTGTATTTTTAAAGTTAGCTTTGTAGTAGTGGTCTTTAAAATAGGTTTACTTCAAGTGTCACCAGAAAAATAAAATAGGTTTAATTCAAGTGTCACCAGAGGGCTAGAACCTGGAACTCAACTGAGTGCACACACATGCACATACATTTACACACAAGAGTTTAAGTTTCTGTTTATGTGCCTTATGTTGTGTAGTTATGGAAAACAGATGTATGTATCTCTTATGCTTATTTAAGCTATGTTAATATCTCTTATACAGAGGCAGTGTATTATAGACCCTGCAGTCATAGTGACGAAGATCAAAACTTAGCTCTATCACTTAAGAGATGAATAGCTTTGCAGAATTTACTTAACTATTTTGTGCCTCAGTTGCCCCAGTTATGAAATCAGGATGATGATAATGATGAAATCTATCTTATAGGGATGATAAAGACATTGGAAATATAATTACATAAAAAACACTTAGAATAATACCTGGTACCCATAAGTATGTGAATGGCCTTCGGTGTTATTATAAGATATGACTCCAAGCTGAATAACATTGATTTATGTGATAATATTCTTTTGATATAAAGAAGTGGCAAGTTTAGGTAGAAAAGGACAATATCACACTTTATAGTCTACAGAGTCATATATGTATGATACTCAGTTTTAATTTTTTATTATTTTATTTTATTTTTACATTTAAAAAATTTATTATTGAGAGACAGAGAGAGACAGAGCATGAGCATGGGAGAGGCAGTGAGAGGGGGAGGCACAGAATCTGAACGAGGCTCCAGGCTCTGAGCTGTCAGCACAGAGCCTGACCCAGGGCTTGAACTCACAAACTGCAAGATCATGACCTGAGCCGAAGTTGGCCGCTTAACCGACTGAGCCACCCAGGCGCCCCAGTTTTAATTTTTTAAAAATCTAGTTGAGAAGTCATCTAATTTCCTATCAATATGCTATAAACAAGCAGCAGATTCCAAGGATAACATTACATACTAGATAATGCCATTAATTAAATTAACAATATCAACAACAATAGTAATGAAATCCACGCTCATGTTCTTTTTTTTTTTTTAACACATCAAGTGATTCCATATAGCTGATTACTAATTGGTTCATAAAAATCAGTGAGTGCTGATGCAATAACATTACATTGCTCAAAATATCGTGGCCTTGTTTTAAAGTATATCAGTGCATGGGGGTACCTGGGGGGGCTCAGTCAGTTGAGTTTCCGACTCTTGATTTTAGCTCAGGTCTCAATCCCAGTGTTGTGGGATTGAGCCCAGCTTCAGGCTCCACACTCAGCATGGAGCCTGCTTGAGATTCTCTTTCTCTCTCTCTGCCCCTCTCCCCTGCTCATGCTCGCTCTCTCTCTCTCTTTCTCTCTTTCAAATAAAAAAAAAATACATCAATGCATCTACTGAAATATAACTAAGACGCCCTAATCTTTGAGACAGTAGCTTTATTTTTTTAATCTTAATTTCTCCTATAATCCCTCTTTATTAGAAGTTTCTGGCTCTGGGGAGAATAAAGAAAAAGAAACTAGTGTACTCTGTCACTTGAGGAGTTAGTCTCATGGAAAGTATCTCTGTTTTTCTGAACCAATACCAATTAATTTCAGTTCCCCTGAATAGGTAATGCAACATTAATAATGTAAATGAATTATTTACATATATAACACATTTTAGAATGCATTTTAGGGAGAACTTTTTCATAAGAAAGCCACAACAGATATGATAATATGAATTTTCAGAGAATAATTTTTCTTGAAAGAATATTCATGTATCTTACAACAAAATGCAAGAACATAAATCCATTCTCCTATTAAAAATAAGGTTGAATATGGCACTGTGTCTCATTCTAGGGAATATAAAATTGGTAAGTACAGTATACAATAATTTTATATTTAATAGTTCTGTTACGAACAAAAATGATTTCTTGTACAACTGGTAGTACTCTGTTATTCAATGGAACTACATATTGCAGAGATAATTTATATTAGATACTGTTTTATTCACTCATTCATTCATTTTAAAGTTTATTTATTTTGAGAGAGAGACAGACAGACAGACAGACAGACCCAGCAGGGGACGGGCAGAGAGGGAGAGAGAGAATCCCAAGCTGACTCTGCTGAGCAGGGAGTCTGACACAGGGCTCCATCCCATCAAGGCGAGATCGTGACTTTAGCCGATATCAAGTCAGACACTCAATCGACTAAACCACACAGGTGCCCCATGAATAATATTTTAGAATCAAATAACAAAGATCTAGATCACATCTAGTGAGACTGAGACAACTAATAAATCAGATATTTGTGTATGACGTGCTGTAGTTTTAGCACACTGAGACTATTTAGTAATTAGAAGATATATGATGTGATTATCAAAAGTTTTGGCAGTAAATACTGATGCCCAGAGGGGCTGTTTCCATAGATCTCAGTCTAAGAATTGAATGATATGGTGATGATGTCAGAAGTGGAAGAAAGTAAGCATTTCCTCACCCTCTCCCAACTGTGAGCATTGTGGTAGCTGATTCTAATGTAGTTTATCATTTAATTCCAGTTCTAATACTGGCCTGGAGAGATTTAAATCTATCTTTAATTTTCAGGTAAATGTGTTCAGTGAGGTTAAGGAGGTGCCTAAGGTAACTTAAATAGTAATTGGTATACTAGGGCTTCTCTACTTGACCTGCCAGACTCTCTCACCTCTTTTCTTAGATTCCAAGGAAGTTTGACTCCAATGGCTATCCTAGAGGTTAGAGCAAATGCAGAGAGTAGCAAGAGATGGGGGAAGTGTGGTACTTGGTTTCCCTGGCTTGGGAATATCTAGATGGAAGAGATGGAGAGACTGCATGTACGCCATCAAACTCAGAGTAAGCATTGGGAAAAGACAGCACATTAGTGGGTGGCTGGGTAGGAAATGCTCAGAATTAAAATGGTTAAGGAAATTATTTTTCAGCATTAACCCTACAGCTCTTTATTCAAAATTAGGGCAAAAGGAACTAGAAAGGGAACACAGAATAAAATAGGCTTATAATGAGAATGGCAGTAATGTTTGAGCAGGAGGATAATCAGTAGAATTGAATATCACATCTGTATGCTATTAGACAATCAATGAGTATCACTTCCTCTGTGCTGCCCCTGAAAACTTCCACCCCACCCCTCTCTCCCAATATTCCTCTTCTTTTTCATTAATTATTGTCAGGCTAAAGGCATTTTGTAATTATTCATTAGATTTCCTTGGTGTTCACCTGGATCTAACTTTTGATTTCAGTGGTGTAACTATAGGCAGGATGTATGGATGGATGCATGCATGCGTGGGTTACAGAGGAAAGAGGAAATATATGAGAATTGAGGTCTATTATTTAGTGATTAGGCTATATCCTCTTTGTCCCCTGATACAGCTTTTCTGACCGTGCTCATTTTTTAGCAATGTATGACGTCATTAGTTCAGTTACTTTAAAGCTACTGTTGTTAATTTCATGTAAATAATTTGGAAGTTAAAGACTTACTTACAGATTTAAATTCATTTTATGTATTTCCAGATCCTGAAATTGGCTGTAACTTCAGTTCTTCTTTTCCTGGATTTCTAAAACAACACCCTTTCTGTACTCATAATACCTATTAGAGGATAGTAGACAGTATGAGTTAGATGAGGATGGATTAGGTGACTGTTGGGTTCTTGCAGGATGGTTTAAAGTATTTGTTCTGGGAGGACCTGGGTGGCTCATTTGGTTACGTGTCCAACTCTTGGTTTTGGCTCAGGCCATGATCTCATGGTCTGTGAGTTTGAACCCCACATTGGCCTTCATGTTAACAATGTGTAGCTTTCTTAGGATTCTCTCTCTCCCTCTCAGTCTACCCCTCCTCTGCTCGCTCTCTCTATCTGTCCCACAATAAATAAATAAACTTAAAAAAATAAAAAATATAGTCTTTGTTCTGAATGTGCCTGAATGTGAGTACTTTTTAGTATTAACTAGCTGTTAATGTTTATTGGGTTCATATTGTGTGCCAGGCAATGTGCTAAGCAATTATATCATATTCAGGATTCCTATCCACCTAACGAGAGAGGTACTTCTGTTACCCCAATTTTGAGAATCAGTAAGCTGAGGCATGGTGTAGTTGGAAACTTTCTCAAGGTCACAGAGCTTGTCAGCAATGCATCCAGGAAACCTAGAAAATCTGACTTCAGATCCTACACCTTTAAACATGCATATATTTTTATTAGTCTGTCATTCATGCCATGCCCTAATTCAACTTATACTCTGAATGAGGCCAGGTACATTAATTGTGAACACTTTTTAAAACAATTTTTCATATTTATTGAACCCCCTTTTTTGTAGCTGGGAAGCTTTAGGTTTTGAAAATCTTTCTAATGTCTTCATTGAAATGGTCTTTACGGCTCACCCCTTTGGTAGCTTTGGAATTGGCTGAAACATAAACGTTTATTTCTAACAAAAAAGTAAAAACAGTGGGTTCTGATATAAAGACTAATGTAACTGTACATTCATATTTACTAAGTGGAATAAAAGTAAAAGGTCTTCTAGAAAGGCCTGTTGAGGTGGCTTTTTAAAACTATTCAGCAAATGTACAACAAAATTACATACTATAAATAGATCCTCTTGAAGAACTAGACCATACTCTGACCAGTCAGGCTTAGCAAAGTGAATATTGGACTGAAAATAAAATGGCAAGCCATTTCCACATCATTTCATTCAGGGAAGCAGGAGATATAGAGCCTAGGCCAGTGCAGAGCTGATGGAAAGAAGGAAATAAGAATGGCCATAAGAGAAAAGGTAAAGAGAAGGATAAATTGCCCACCTTCTTGTCATTTCTTAACAAATCATAAAATTTTGTGATTCAGCTAGGATGTTTTTATTTGAAGACAAAATCAATTCATATCCAGATTTATTGCATTAGCTAATTGTTCATAAGTGTCTGGGTTTTTTTTTTTTTTTTTTTTTTTGCTTTTGAGATGGACTTTTCATTTTTTCAGTTTTGACATTTTTATTTTTTATTTCATTTTATTTTTGCTGTCTACAAGAGACCCATTTTATTTATTTTTTCCTTTTATAGTTTATTGTCAAGTGGGTTTCCATCTAACACTCAGTGTTCATCCCACCAAGTGCCCTCCTCCGTGCCCATCAACCCCCTTCCACTATTCCCCTCCCCCATCAGCCCTCAGTTTGTTCTCAGTATTCAGGAGTCTCTCATGGTTTGCCTCCCTCCCTCTCCCTAACTATTTGTTCCCCTTCCCCTTCTCATGGTCCTCTGTTAAGTTTCTCCTGTTCCCACATAAGAGTGAAAACATACGGTGTCTGTCCTTCTCTGACTGACTTATTTCACTTAGCATAACACCCTCGAGTTCCATCCATGTTGCTACAAATGGCCAGATTTCATTCGTTCTCATTGCTATGTAGTATTCCATTGCATAGATAAACCACCTCGTCTTGATCCATTCATCAGTGGACGGACAATTAGGGTGTTTCCATGATTTGGTTATTGTTGAAAGTGCTATGAACATTGGGGCACCTGTACCCCTATGCATCAGCACTCCTGTATCCCTTGGGTAAATCCCTAGCAGTGCTATTGCTGGGTCATAGGAAAGTTCTATTGTTAATATTTTGAGGAACCTCCCCGCTGTTTTCCAGAGTGGCTGCCCCAGTTCACATTGCCACCAACAGTGTAGGCGGGTGCCCGTTTCTCCGCATCCTTCCCAGCATCTACAGTCTCCTGATTTGTTCATTTTAGTCACTCTAACCCACATGAGGTGGTGTCTCAGTGTGGTTTTGATTTGTATTTCCCTGGTGATGAGTGATGCTGAGCATCGTTTCATGTGTTTGTTGGCCATCTGGATGTCCTCTTTGGAGAAGTGTCTCTTCATGTCTTCTGCCCATTTCTTCACTGGATTATTTGCTTTTCCAGTGTGGAGTTTGGTGAGTCCCTTATAGATTTTTGGATACTAGCCCTTTATCCGATATGTCATTTGCAACTAGCTTTTCCCATTCTGTCGGTTGTCTATTAGTTTTTTTGATTGTTTCCTTTGCTTTGCAGAAGCTTTTTATCTTGATGAGGTTCATTTTTTCTCTTGATTCCCTTGCCTTTGGGGATGTGTTGAGTAAGAAATTGCTGCGGTTGAGGTCAAGGAGGCTGTTTCCTGCTTTCTCCTCTAGGGTTTGGATGGTTTCCTGTCTCACATTCAGGGCCTTCATCCATTTTGAGTTTATTTTTGTGTATGGTGTAAGAAAGTAGTCTAGTTTAATTCTTTTGCATGTTGCTGTCCAGTTCTCCCAGCACCACCTATTAAAGAGGCTGTCTTTTTTCCATTGGACACTCTTTCCTGCTTTGTCAAAGATTAATTGGCCATA
>CM053579.1:79945376-80011629 GCA_028646485.1 Cryptoprocta ferox | reverse complement strand
TAAAAAAAAAATCCCCCTATGAAGATCACACTTACCTATCAGGGCTGATCATTCGGTTATAGCTCCTTGCAACCTGCTAAGCCAAGATTTCTGAAGCTACGGTTTGTGCTCCCAAAGGGTTTGTATGAACATCTAACACACTTCTTAATTCTACTGTGCCTTAAAGCAGATGTAAGAGTATCTGTCTCCTCTTCTAGTCCATAAGGACCCTGAGGACAAGTCAAATAACACCTGGTCATTAACACAAATTAGATCATCAATAAATGTTTGATGGATTGAGCTATCAGTGTTTGACCTTTACATATTACATTATTATGTAAATTTTAAAGTACCATTCTAAATTAAAAATAAATTTGAGTTGAAAGGCAAGAGGATAGAATTTAAAAATCATAGACTTAGGAATCCAAGATGTCTGGACTCCATTTTAACCTGCCACTTACTACCTTTGTGGCTTTCAGCAAATTATTTAACTTAATCCATAAAGCGGGAAGATTGATTAGTGGCAAACATTATAGATACTCTCTGTGAAGCAACTACCGCATGTTCCTGCCATACAGTCAGAGTACAGTGAATGGTAAAAAAAAAAAAAATGATTGTAATATCAATTAACAGTGATGGCATTTATATGAGATCATTTTCAAAACCTTCGTCTATTTTGAATTTCAAGAAAGTAAGCAGGATAAAACCACCAAAGGAGAAGTTATAAAGAATTACTTGTAACAAAACAAAGATTTTTTTTTACTAAGGATTCATAATAGTAGCTTGTCAGATTTTCCTGCTTGAAACGATTTGAAAATAAAAGTTGCAGAATTAGAGCTTACTGTGGTATCGCGGTAGTGAACACAGTATTAATCTGAACAAATTCTGTCAAGACCAAAAGCATTATAATGTTTAGACAAATGTGATCTCATAAACAGGGAGGATGTGTGTGGGCAAATGGGAGAAAAATGTATACACCGTACATTCTGTAGGATTTTCTTAGATTTTCTTGACTTAGCGAAACAACTAACTCTAAAGATCCACCGGTGTGGATGAAGGTACATGTTCATAAGCACTTTAAGAAAGTAACCCCAGCTCTAAGTGCTATAAATCGTTAATATCCCACTGCCAACACTACTCAGGAGCAAATGACCCCAAGATATTTATACCTCTCTACTTGGTTCCTTCTGAAATTTGGCCTACGTGCCTGCAGAATTATCTAAATAATGTATATCTCTCTTTTATTCAGTGAACTGCATCTGGTTCATAAACATTTCTCAACTACCAGGCATCCAACTGTTCTTATCAAGTTTAATTTCTTATTCCAATTAACCGTAACTTCAATTTTTCAATTTACGATCCTACATACTGACAGAGACACATAGACATAGTTCTTATTCAGCTAGGTTCTTATTCATCTCCCGAACCTACCCTACATAAATACATTGTGCATATAAATACATATATATATACATTAAATATATTATATAACATTTTAAAACTAAAAAAAAGAAAGCATACTGGGTTTTTAATGCTAATTAAATGTTAACAGAGATTCCTTAGACATTTCTATATATAGATTTTTTTACTCTATGATCCAAGTATAATTTATGGGCAAATAGAGATATCAGGTAATTACGCTAAACCTGGTAATTACTGCTAAAAATGTAAGTCAGTATAATGTATTTAAAAGTATTGTAAGTCATACATTAGAATGACCTAGGAGGGTCCTTTATTCTTGTACTCTACAAAGTTATCTATGCAGGTAAATAGTTTCATTTTACTTAGCCTATTAAGTTCTCTTGTTTGTTTTTATAAATTCTATGGTGCATACTGAAAGCTAGCTATCTGTGAGAAGATAGAAAAATGGCAAATTTAATAACAATCTAAACTATGTAAATATATGCAGTATACTTCTTATATGCTTATGTTTTACATAAGCTGTATAGTATGCAACTAGCTCAGGTAAGCTCATGTGTCATTATTTTCTTCTTTGTTCTAAAAAACACTCGAGGTCCTCCTATGATAAAACGAAAAAAGACAGAAATGAAAAATGCAATGATATTGTTAATAAGCACATTCTGAAATCCAATTTGTCATTGTTTTATCACGCATATTTATCTTTATATACACAAGAGCACCTAGCATAGTACTTTGCTTGTAACAGGTACTCAATAAATGTTTGCTAAATGTTGAATATATTTTGCTCTGGGAGAGAGCCTGAAGTATTGCTTTACAAATACTTGCCTCATCAGTAATAACCCAATCTACTCTAAGTATGACTTTGTTTGGTATGGGGCACCCTCTTTGAAAAGCCTGCTATCAAAACTTAAATAAGATAAAAATTTATTGGTCATGAAAAATATATTCCAAAGGGAAGAAAAAAAAAACATATCCCTAGAACCAATGATATGTATGTAGATGTGTGTTTTTCAAATGTATATGCACACACATATAAACACAAAGAATACACATATATTAGAACAATCACACATGATATCTCTTATCCCATTAAAGACTAAAGTGATCAAAACATGGAAAGACATTGAAATAATTCAAATAGTACCATAAAATAATTCCCAAAATGCATTCAATGTATCCCACCTTTGTAGCAGCCTTGCAGTTTGGGTGGGATTAATCTCAACCCCAATCTGGGGATGGGCCCTGACTAGTTTAAGGGAACCCTCCTTGTCACAGTGGTTGACTCGAGAACACATAATAGAAACCCATATGAATGGCTTTCTGCTGGCCACAGTATAATAATCATGGACATATGACCTAACGTGTTCCAACCAAAAGAATACTCAGGCTTTTTGTATGATAGTTGAGGGGGGGGGAAAGTAGTTCTTTTTCCTTGGACATGAGGAAAAAAAGAACTACTGGAGATTCTAGTAACCATCTTGCTATTATAATAAAACTATCTGGGAAAAGAATCAACTACTTGACAGAAGCAGTGGAGTAGAGAGCTGAATCACAGAGAAAGGGAGCTACAGTGTGATGACAGTGTGAATATCCAGATTGAATTTTCACCAGAATCTCTCACTATTACTTGGGAATTTTCTGTTATACAAGCCAGTAATTCCCAAAGTATGACCACAAAAAATATTTAGCGGAAGAAAAGATGTCACATATGACTGTTCCAGTGTAGGAGATTTCTGGAGATATGTATGTGTATTTGAATTTGTCTCTTATGGGGAGAATCAATTGGAAATTTCATTATTTTAACAAAAGAAAGCACTAACATGGCTCTGTGCAAAGCAGATGCATTTTAATAAAAATATACAAGTTATAAAAGGGGTATCATCTAAGTCACCGTTACAAGAGGCTAAATGTTCTACAAATGTACTTCCAAGAATAGTTTACTATTTAAAAGTATCTTACTCAACTAAGAGAACCCAGGTGATTATTTTTAGAACACAAGAACTCTGTAAATAGGTAAAATATACTAACTCAATTCTTTTTAATTACTAATTACGTTTAGTACAACAGAGAAAATATTAAAATGTAACATTATTTTTCATTTACATGTCTCCCATATGACACTTAAAGAGAAATCCTTTCTCCTAATATAACTGCTAAATAACTAAATTAGACTTACTAAGAAAAAGAAGAACACTTTCCAGTTTCAGGTAAATATGTGATAGGGAGAGATGAAAGGATAAAAGTTTAGCATGAATTATGATCTTTGAAAGGGCTAGATTCTTTTCAAAGGAAGCACTAACTCTTCAGCAGCTCACCCATTTATTTATATACATATATATAAACTATTATAAATATGTAAACTATATATACACTTAAACTATGTAAATATATGCAGTATACTTCTTATATGCTTATGTTCTTATATAAGCTGTATAGTATGCAAGTAGCTCAAGTAAGCTCATGTATGTATGTTTGTATATATCATGATGTGTGTATATATATGTGTATATATATACATATACACATGATGTGTGTAGGTATAAATGTATATATATACATATACACGTGTGTGTGTGTGTGTGTATATATATATATATATATATATATATAAAATCCATATGACAATGACCTTACTCAGGAACTGTTTACAAAAATCATATCTCATATCCTTTGTATGTAGTTTGGGGCATGACAGAGTATGGGGGCAAATTCGAATCATTAAGATGACCAATGCCTGAAATGCATGGTTAGTCTTTTCTTAATTAGCTTATGACACTGATCCATATGAAAATGCAATTATTTTCCATAGAGGAGTTTAACACAGAAACCTCATGCATGAGTTTTCCATTACTATAACAAACAGCATTCTAATTTACACAGAATTAGGTACCAGGGAGTGGAGGGTTGAAAGTAACAGATCATAAAATAAGATCAACTATATCAGAAATGAGGAACAAGAGTGAGGAGGACACTCCTATCTCAGGGTGTAGTTATTACATGGTTAAAAACAATCAAAAAATGGCTTACTTTATCTGGAGATACATTCCTTATACCCACCAACACTATTAAGGGACTTAAGAGAGTGTAATCAGATGTCAAATGTAATCCACAGGTTGGCTATGCCTCCTCTCACAAATCTTTACGACAAAATGCCGCAGCCAAAGGATATGTAAAGTACAGAAGAGTAGTAAACAAGACAAAGGAGTTTACATTTGGAGACGAGAATGAGAACAGAGGACTTGGGATACTAAGTCACAGAACTGAGGGAAAAAAACCACTCAAAGTTTAAACATCTTAAGAAAACTGATTTCCAAAGAAATCCTGGGTCTCACTAAAAAAAACTTATTACTCAGTCCCTAGGGTAAATACCCAAAATAATGTAATAAATAGAAGCTTAAAGTGGCACATTTCCCTGAAGTAATATTTTCCCCAGTGTCAACATCAGAGATAATCATGAAGATGACTATTAAATGAGGCTTTTAATAAGCAGAAGAAAAAACAGCAAAAACTCTCAGACAATGTAGGATATGACAGGGGTTTGTTTCCATTCTTTACTTTTACACATTTTTTTTCATCAGCATTTCCTGTTCTCTTTCAACTTCTTATTGAGGGATACTGGACTTCAATCTTTGTCTCTCTCCATTTAATCATAGTCCACTGGATCATGGACTCTTGCATCATAGTCTGAGTGAAAAAGAGTGCAGGGGTGCCTGGGTAGCTCAGTCTGTTAAGTGTCTGACTTCGGCTCAGGTCATGATCTCATGGTTCATGAGTTCGAGCCCCACCTCGAGCTCTGTGCTGACAGCTCAGAGCCTGGAGCTTGTTTCGGATTCTGTGTCTCCCTCTCTCTCTGCACCACCCCCACTTGCACTCTGTCTCTATGTCTCTCACAAATGAATAAACGTTAAAAAAAAGAAAAGAAAAGAAAAGAAAAGAGAAAAAAGAAAAGAAAAGAAAAGAAAAGAAAAGAAGTACAGGTCTTTCAAATATCCTGATCTTGGAAATGGATGTCATCACTGAAAATGTTTTAGACTAATTTCAAGGATGTTATTTGGGTGTTTTTGAAAGCAACTATATGCTAAAGAGGGTGTGGAGCAATGCTGGCTATTCAAAGAGCAGGACTGCAGTAGACACTGCTACGCTTGCCTCATTCCCTTTCTACCGCTCCCCCATATGGTAGCCTGGTGATTGGGACAGGATAAATCTTACCCTCAGTTCTAGATCTGAGTTCGGTTTTTGTGCAAGCCAACGTGGATAATTCCATCCCCACTGCTACAGTGATATGCTCAGGGCACATACATGATCTAAGTAAGAGGTTCAAATCAGATAGAAGCTCATTATCTTCTGTTTGATAGTTGGGGAAAGATAACCTATTTTTTTCTTTTATAGTTTATTGTCAAGTTGGTTTCCATATAACACCCAGTGCTCACCCCAACAAGTGCCCTCCTTCATGCCCATCACCCCTTTCCCCTCTCCCCTACCCCCATCAACCCTCAGTTTGTTCTCAGTATTCAAGAGTCTCTTATGGTTTGCCTCCCTCCCTCCCTCTCCTTAACTATTGTGTCCCCTTCCCCTCCCCCATGGTCCTCTGTTAAGTTTCTCCTGTTCCACATATGAGTGCAAACATATGATATCTTTCTCTGCCAGACTTATGTCACTTAGCGTAACACCCTCGAGTTCCATCCACGTTGCTACAAATGGCCAGATTTCATTCTTTCTCATTGCCATGTAGTATTCCATTGTATAGATGAACCACATCTTCCTAATCCATTCATCAGTTGATGGACATTTAGGCTCTTTCCATGATTTGGCTATTGTTGAAAGTGCCGCTATGAACATTGGGGTTACATGTGCCCCTATGCATCAGCACTCCTGTATCCCTTGGGTAAATCCCTAGCAGTGCTACTGCTGGGTCATAGGGAAGTTCTATTGTTAATTTAAGATAAACTATTTATACCTGGCTGAGAACAAGAAAACAAAGAGTTTACAAGAGCTGCTGAGAGAAGACAGCCTATATCAATCTTACAAGCTGTGGAGGATAGGGTTCAAAATTTAACAGAGAAACAAAGACCCATTTCTGACTCCATAAAAAAACTCTATGAAACCTTTGAGGAAACCTTAAACTTACTACTTACTGAGTCAATGTTTTGTGGCTTACGTAGGTCTGAAAACCAAGAGCATCCTAAATAACACAGGATATAATACACTTTAATATTCTTCATCAACTTAATAAATCTTTAAATACTCAACAATTGCTTTAACATGTACTCATGGCATCTTCGGTGCCAAATATTCTGATTTCAAATTCAAAGCTCAAGTGCTTAGTTCGCCAAATCTAGTTAATTGCTGCTATTCAAAGAGCATTATCATTAATGTCACTGATGCTATTATCAATAAAATGAAGACAATTTGAATTGGTTCACTTATTCATCAAATGAAAATTTTTAGAAAAGACATATTATCTCATCACAATCAGGGAGCCAAATGGTAATTTAATGCACCATTTTTTTTCACAAGCTGGCAAGATGACTACAAACTGGAATCTTTAAAATTCTCTCCCTCTTCCTTTCCCCTTCTCTCTCTCTCTCTCCCTTTCTCCCTCCCCCCCTCCCTCTGTCTCTTTCACTTCCCCTCTGTTACTGTGTCTCTTTCTCAACTAAACTAATGGTAGTATCATCCGAATCACATCTAAGGAAAGCAGATTAATAATAACAGATGATAGATTTTGTAGCAATCATTTTTCATCATTACCAGCAGCTCAACCTTCACCCTTCATGTTTTTACATTCTCTTTATTTTAGCTCTTTATTTTCATGTTGGAGAATTTGCAATGTCTGTCAAATTGTTTAAATATTCATTCACTTTTAGTAAGTAACCAAGAATGTGTGTTTGTGAAAATATAACCTTTACTCACTAAAACTTTTTTGTGTGGCAGTTTAGCATAGGGGCTAATAAGATAAATTTTGGAGTCAGACACTGTGTCTTCAAATCCTGGTTCAACCACTTTTCATCTACATGACTGGGAAGATTTCTTAAACAGTCTGTGTATCAATTTCCTCACGAGTAACGTTGATATGACAAAACACTCTTCTTCGCAGGGCTGTTATGAGGATTGAGCTAATGCATGAAGAGGGTTTAGAGTGATGCTTGGCACATAATCATATTTAATCAGTGTTATCAATTTTTGTGTTGGTATTAATCATTATAGACATTATCTAAGAACATTCAGATCAATACATAGGAAGGATTTTAGACTAATAGAATGGCAATTAACTAATGTAAGAATATGATGAAAACTGTGGATCCATTATCCCAAGAATAGACTACACACACATACAAAAACATTTTGAAAATTATGTTAATGGAGTAATGGATAGTATTATGTACACTTTAAGAACTCTTAGGGTCTTATGAAGTCTAATGATTATTACATCCTTCTGTCTTTAAAATCTGTAGTGACCTATCATTCTGTGTTCAGTTAAAATTCTACAACCTTTGGGGCACCTGGGTGGCTCAGTCGGTTGGTTAAGTGTCTGACTTTGGCTCAGGTCATGATCACATGGTTCGTAGGTTCCAACCCCACGTTCGGCTCTGTGCTGACAGCTCAGAGTCTGGAGCCTGCTTTGATTCTGTGTCTCCCGCTCTCTCTCTTCCCCTTCCCCACTCACGCTGTCTCTCTCTCAAAAATGAACATTATTATTATTTTTTTAATTCTACAACCTAGGGGCGCCTGGGCGGCTCAGTCAGTTAAGCATCAAGCTTCAGCTCACGTCATGATCTCACGGTTCATGGGTTCGAGCCCCGCATCAGGCTCTGTGCTGACAACTCGGAGCCTGGAGCCGGCTTCAAATTCTGTGTCTCCTTCCCTTTCTCTGCCCCTCCCCTACTAGTGTTCTCTCTCTGTCTTTCAAAACAAAATAATTTTTAATAAATTCTACATACAACCTTTAGTAGTCAGTAATTTAACCAATCCCTTAAAAAAACTGTCTAACAACACAATCACACATACAACATACCATCATAACCTCTGGTAACATTTTTTTTAAAGATTTTGTTTTTAAGTAACTGCTACATCCAATGTGGGACTCAAACTCACAACCCCGAGATCAAGAGTCGCACGCTCCACCAACCTAGCCAGCCAGGCACACCCCCCTGGTTACATTTTTAAAAGTGGAACTATACAGTGTACTATTTTCTATTTTAGTAGCATTTATATATAATCCTTAATTAAAATATAATTTCTTGTTTTCAGGATTGCTTGTTGAATTCTGTTTGAAGATTATCTCACTATTTTTTTCTCCTGCTCTTAGGAAATATATTTGCATATATATTTAAAACATGTAAATTCCTTGAAAAACAAGAAAAAATGAAAAATTCAAAGAATTTAAGCATTCCTATAAAAAACATTGTTAAAGGATTTATTGTACGATATCGTATTACTGTATTGTATGATACTATATTATATGAGATTTTACGCATATATTGTAAACATTTCCCAATGCCATTAAATTTTGTTTTATTATTTGGTTCTTAGTGGCTCAATGGTATTGTACTGTTTGGATATATAATATGTTAAAGAAACTAACAGACGGTATTTGAAAATCTGTACAGAAATTTTTACAGAAAGCATATCAATTCCTTAACAAAGATTATAAATAAAAGGACCTAAGGGATTGATGAATAAACTACCTTTCTTTCCATATATCTCATTTGAACACTATTCAGTAATCTCCTAACTAAAAATGAAAGGAAAGGGGTAGCCTGGGTGGCTCAGTCAGTTATGTCCCACTTCACCTCAGGTCATGATGTCACAGTCCATGAGTTCGAGTCCCGCATTGGCCTCTGTGCTGACGCTCAGAGCCTGGAGCCTGCTTCTGATTCTGTATCTACCCCCCCTTCTCTGTCCCTCCCTCATTCACACTTTGTCTCTTTCTCACTCAAAAATAAATAAACATTAAAAAAATTACATGAAATGAAAGAATTACATAAGCACAAGATACTTGCTTCTTTTTATCTATTAATTTTATAAAACTCCATTAAAATTAATGAATTCCAACAATTACAGAAAAATGACCAACCTTTTTAAAAAGTTACTATAAAAATCCTCCATGAATAAAAAATACTATCTACCATGTTTATTCCATGATATTTATACCTAAGTAGCTCAGTGTGTTCTTAGTTATTATATAATAAGGCAAGAAAGAACTATTCTTAAGCCACTTTTTAAAATGAGTACAATTTCAGTAATATATCCTAATTCACATAATACGTAGCAGAACCAGAAGAAGAGGCCACTGCCACTAGCAGTCAAGACTGATTAGCAACTGTGTGTGTGTTTAGGATACTTTAATCTCATGAAATTAAGGGGTAGCCACATAAGCCAGGATGAGTACATGAATACGTGCTCTGTACAGGAGAGAGATGTCTTCCCTCATCCAACAAGAACAAACATGAACATGTAATTGCTATCTCTCTTTCCCACCTTCTCTCTCAACTAATCAACGTAAACTTATCCACGGTGCCATTCCTAAGAAAAATTGTAATAAGTAAATGGCCAGGGACTCTTGACCCATTCCTCACTGCCAACCGTGGAAATAAAACGTGTCTTATTTGTTTATTTATTTATTATTTTTAAAGTTTATTTTTGAGTGAGAGAGAGAGAGAGAGAGAGAGAATATACATGTACTTGTGCAGGGGAGGGGCAGAGACAGAGAGCAAGACAGAAAATCCTAAGTAGGCTCCACACTGTCAGCACAGAGTCTGATTCCGAGCTTGAACTCACAAACCATGAGAGCATGACATGAGCTTAAATCTAGAGTCAGATGCTCAAATGACTGAGCAACCCAGATGCTCCAATGTGTCTTTTTTAAATTAAAGTTTGATTGTGCTAATCATCTCATTATAAAATGTAATCATACTGACATTTCAATTAATACTTTTCCAGTAAATACATATATTAATTTCATATAAAATATAATATAATAATTATATTGCCTTTTATCTATTTTTTTTACTAGATGGAACTGGAAGGCATTATGGTGACTGAAATAAGTCAGTCAGAGAAGGATAGATATGTTATGTTTTCACTCATATGTGGATCCTGAGAAATTTAACAGAGGACCATAGGGGAAGGGAAGGGGAAAAAACAGTTATAAACAGAGAGGGAGGGAGGCAAACCGTAAGAGACTCTTAAATACAGAGAACAAACTGAGGGTGGATGAGGGATGGAGGAGAGGGAAAAATGGGTGATGGGCAATGAGGAGGGCACTTGTTGGGGTGAGCAATGGGTGTTGTTTGTAAGCTATGAATCACAGGAATCTTCCCCCTAAAACTCAAGAGCACACTGTATACACTGTATGTTACCAAATTTGACAATAAATAATATTCAAAAACAAATAAACAAATAAATAATGGAAAATTTTAAATTACATATATACTATTTATTCATTCATTCATTTACTCCATCAGTAATTTCTTAGCATAATTTCCACACTCTGACTCCCTTTTCTCTTGGAGTTTTCATTCATTAGGGGAACACAACTTACAAATAAATTCTTAGCATAACATCGGTAGTGATCAACGCTATGAGGAAAAAATAAAAGCATGGAATAGACGAAAGAGCAATTGTAGTGGTATTTTAATTAGGGCAGTCAGAAAACTCATGTCTGAGGCCTGAGTAAGCTTAGAAGCAAGCCACCTAAGTATGTGAAAAAGAGCCTTCATGGAAGAGACAAACACACGTAAAACACCCAAGATAGAAGCACCTTTCATCTATCAGAAGCAAAGGTAGCAGGTCAGTGCATCTGGAACTCAGTAATTGGGGGGGGCGGGGCAGGAAAGTAGGCTATGGAGGGAAGAGTTCATGTAGCAATTTTTTATTTTCTTCAGAGTATAAAGTGAAATTGTTCTAGGAACAACGTTATTCCACACATCTTCTCTACTTCTTAAATTTGTAAATTCCTTAAGGCCAATAATGTAGTTGTATGTGCCCCCCAAGCTTGGTTCACTGTTGCTTATTCCATAAACAGTTATCACTGTTCAACAAGATTCAGAGATTAGGATCATAGGTTCCAGGCTTACAAAAATGCCAAAACCTTAATCACCCTCCAAAACCTTGTACTGTAAAATTGAGTATTTCTATTAGAAAGTTACGTAATAGTTAAAAATCATGTATATGCTTCCATAAATTTTAGCAAGTTAAATGACTTTATTTATTAAAGTTCTACGTTAATATTTTATACTTGAAAAATTCACATCACTAAGCCAATTTCTTAAGGACATGGCCATATTTTATTTCCAATTTTGTTTTGCCTTTTCAATGTTTATACAAATCATCGCATAGATGTTGCAGCAGCGATAAACATCGCTCAGCTCAGGCTCATTTCCAGCTTCCTACATTTAAGATATGTAATATGAATACACTATCTAGTGTTCTATAAATGGGTGAGGCCACGTGACTAGTTTTGGCCAATGAGTTGTGAGCTGAGGTAACATATCACTTCCTGTCCAAGTATTTAATTGCCACTCAAAGAAATTCCTTTTTTACTTTCCTTTTTTACAGTGACTAGAAATATCCTAGATGGTGTCTGTTTCAGCAGGCTGGTTTGCTGAATGATCACAGTGAATAGAGTCCCTTTGCTGACCCACAATGCACATGTGGTTTGAGCAAGTTGTTTTAAGGTACTGAAATTTGATAACCTCATCTAGAGTAAATGAGAGACGACAATGAATATTGTCCAGGGGCTATTAATACATCCCAACAGCAGTCCTCAGCCTGCATACTGTGATACATTAGTAATTCTCCAAACCAGGATTGGGTTATCCTAGTAAGCAACTTCATTGTTTCTAGTACATAATAATTAGTTAATAATTGTTTATTGATTGAAGGAATGAACATAACTATCCATCTAACAGGAGGCTATTTAGACTTATTATCTCAATTTTCCAAGGGCCATTGAATAATATGGCTTATTTCTTTAAAACTCAAGTGGGTAAAAATCTAGTTACTAAGTTGTTAAACTTCCAATGAAAAAAATTAGCATCACAAAGACAAAAATGAAATGTTATCTCACATACACAAGCCAGTAATTAAATCTGAAGTTATTCACCTCACTAAACTGCAAAGCTTTTGAATAAAAGCAACAAAATACCATAAAAATCCTTTCTGAGGAAAAGACTGAAACAAACAAAAAAGTTTACCAAAATAGACTGTTGCCTTTCCAAATACAACTGGACTGAGAATGTGTTTTTTTTTTCCTCCCAAGTCATCTACTGTGTGCTTTCAACATGAATATTATCCCAAGAGGCAGGGTTACGTCTTTTTCCAGGGACTTGGGGAGAGGATCAAGGGATTTGATAAACAACAACCTAAATTAAATATACACCAGATATTTTCTTTGGCTTTATTCTACCTCCTTAAATTCTGGAATGTTTTGTTAAAGCTAATGGGATCCATGAATAACCACAAATAGGGTTAGATGAGAATTAAATGAGTATAAGTACTCACAGTATATATCATGATTTGGAGTCCTATCTATGGGAATAGGACTACAGAAGTAGGTAGATAAGAGAGGGGGTTGTTGGAGACCACCCATAAATGTAACTTACAATACAATACAATACTTATAATACAATACACACTCTGTAAGTGTTTGATGTTATTGGCAGTGTATTGTACTTATAAGTGTATAAACAGGTACATGCATATACATACACTTATTTATGTATATAATGTATAATTATATTTCATACACTATTTGCAACTTTCTCCATTACCTAACCATATATCAGGACTAACTTTACAACATGGCAATAAATATACCTCTATTAGCATGAATTTTAAAGGTTTCTTTATAGTGCATTGAATATATTTACCACAAGCTTTACCAATCCACAGTAATGGGTATTTGGGTCTTATCTCTAATAAAGGTAATATATGACAAGCCCATGGCTAACATCATATACAACTCCAAGATCAGGAACAAGAGAAGGATGCCCACTCTCACTAATTTTATTCAACACGGTTTTGGAAGTCCTATCCAGAGCAATTAGGCAAGAAAAACAAATAAAGGGTATCCTAAATGGAAAAGAAGAAGTAAAACTGTCACTATTTGCACATATCATGGTGTTATATATAGAAAACCCCAAAGACTCCACCGAAAACTTGTTAAACTAATATATGAATTCAGTCAAGTTGCAGAAGAAAACACCTATGAATAAATTTAATCAAGGAGGTGGCAGATCTGTACGTTGAAAACTATGACACTGATGAAAGAAACTGAAGAAGACACAAATCAATGGAAACATATTCTGGGCTCAATGAATGGAAGTATTAACATTGTTAAAATGTCCAGACTACCCAAAGGAATCTGCAGATTCAATGCAATCCCTATCAAAATTCTAATGGCATTTTTTCACAGAAATAAGACAATCAACCCTAAAATGTGTATGGAACCATAAATTTTCACTTAAAAATATTTAAACTATTTTTTTTTTACTTACATTATTGCACTTGTGATATTAGTGCCTTAGATAAATTTCTAGATGTATGAATGCTGGTCTCTTGTTATACATATTTAGAACTTTGTGATTTATTTAAAAAAAAAAAAAAAACATGCTCTAGAGGCGCCTGGGTGGCTCAGTCGGTGAAGCACCCGACTTCGGCTCAAGTCAGAATCTCATGGTTCGTGAGTTCAAGCCCTGGATCCAGCTCTGTGCTGACAGCTCACAGCCTGCAGCCTGCTTCAGATTCTTTGTCTCCCCCTCTCTTTCTGCCGCTTCCCAGCTCGTCCTCTGTCTGTCTGTCTCTCTCAAAAATGAAAAACATTTAAAACACTTAAAAAAACAAACAAAACTATGCTCCAGAAAGACAACGTCGATTTATTCTGCCATAAGCCCTTTCTTAAATCATGACATTTCCTGTTCCTTTATGCTCTAGAAAATTGTGGGTATTACCACCCTTCCAATTTTCCTATATGCTAGGTAAAAATGATTTTATTGCTTTTTTAATGTTATTTTATTTTGAGAAAGAACACGTGTGCACAAATGGGAGAGGGGCAGAGAGAGGGAGAGAGAATCCCAAGCAGGATCTGCTGACGTCAGCATGGAGCCCAGCACAGGGCTCAGGCCCACGAATAGTGAGATTATGAACTAAGCTGAAATCAAGAGGTGAACACTCAAATGACTGAGCCACCCAGGTGCCCCAACTTTATTAATTTAAATTGTGTACCTTTCATTACTAGCTAGGTGGAATGTCTTCTTATATACATACAGATCTACTGACTTTTTTTTTTCTTTTGTCATATTTTGCCTCAGATATTCACTGTGAATTTTCCTATTGGGGTGTTCTCCTTTTTTTTTTTTATTGATTTACTGGAGTTATGTGTATATGAGGACTATTAAAGATTTTGTATATTATAAATATTACATATAATTTCCTAACTCATTACTTAATTTTTAACTTTAGGAGCTTTCCTGTATAAATTTTAATCAATACATGATACAATAAGAACTGCCTTATTAAATACTTCACCCACTCAATCAATTGTTACTATAATCACAGAATGTGATGCAATAGGAATATTAAGATTTTTAAGAGCTTAATACTTTCTTTCACATTCATTCTTGGCTTCTAGGATCAAGTGGGCAATGAACAATTAGTAAATTAATAGTAATACTACAGTGCTTCTGGCATACTTCTTCCTGAACTATTTGAGGTACCAAATAGTTAAAAAGCCTCTAATTGCCTAGCTTACATGAAATTTAAATGATGAAATAGAAGTAGAAGAATCCATGGGCACATCTTATTTCTAATTCCATTAATGATCCAAAATTCCTCTTGAAATGACTTTCTGAGGTATTATAAAGTAAAATTTAATGTTTCAGAAAGAGAACTACATATCTTAGGGAGCAGATAATTGCCACTGGATTTAGCAATCTGACCCACAATATAGAAATTTCTAATTAAAGTCCGCTTTTTATAATGCTAATCTTTCAGCCAAAAATTTCCTTGGGACATGTTATAATGAAGATAAAATGTACTGAGATTTTAAATTAAACAGAGATCCCAGAGAAACCTAATAAACATTTTCATAAATGTTCACTATAAGTAAATTTTATTGTGAAGTAATCCTATTGTTATATATAGCTCTCATCATAGGCATCATTACACCATGAATAACTGAACTAATTGATATAAATATTTAAAATGATAATATTCTAAATCTGGATTTGATATAGGTATAAGAGGGACATGACCTTCTGTAAATGGATCAGCAGGAAGACAATCCGAAAATATAGTCACATAACCATAGTGTCAACTCATCTGTAATCCTTCCAAAGATAGTTTCTTATTTTTTTAATTAAAAAAATTATTTATTTTTGAGAGAGAGAGAGAGAGAGAGAGAGAGCAAGCACATGAGCAGGGAAGGGGCAGAGAGAGAGAGAGACAGAGAATCTGAAACAGGCTCCAGGCTCTGAGCTGTCAGCACAGAGCCCAACACGGGGCTCGAACCTAAGAACTGGGAGATAATGACCTGAGCCAAAGTCATATGCTCAACCAACTAAGCCACCCAGATGCCCCATATCATATACAATTTTGATGTTATCACACTTTTACTATGGTTTCATTTAAAAGTAGGGTTCATGCACTCAATTAAGTAATAACTATCAAAATATTAGAATACTTACTGAAAACAAAAGTTATAAACAATAAAATCAAGAGAAAATAGAAAACCTAATGAATTAATGAATGTAAAAACTAGAGGTTGTTCTATAGAAAATGTGAATTTGCCTAAAATATTTATAGTCCTAGGTTATAAATCATATTGAACAGATTTCAGGATATCAGGTCCAAGATCCAATATTTCTACTCTGTGACCTTATTTAAATGATTTAGTATCTCTGGACCTCAGTTTCTTTACTCGTAAAAGGAAGAAGATAGAATATTCCATCTACTTAATACTTTTTATATTAAATAACATAAATCAATTCTTCCCAAGTGAATCTGAAATTTCACTTGGGTTGGAAAGCAACTGTAGAATTTACTCTGTGATACTTATGGTATCATATACACCATACCTATACCTTACATTATGTGATAATGACACCAGCAGATTGAGTACTCAATACTGAATACCCATTAGGTACCATGCTGGCTACTATTCACAATTGATCACTATCCCTCATAAGAATGTCACAACTGTGGCAGAATGCATTGTTTAAGATAGATGCAACAAAACCTTTCATCCTACACATTCTTTTAAAAATATAACAGTGCCATTTCTCCATCAGGAATTGGGTTAATTTTCCTCCCCTTGACTATGGGTGGACCTGTGACCATGAAGCAAATTATACCATGTGACTTTCAAAACACAAAAAGTGATACAGCTTCCAAGTGATGTTCTTTGGATCACTTGCTCTTGGGACCTAGCCAAAATTTCATGAAAGACCACAAAATGTATATGGCAAGGCCACATGGAGGTCTTCCAGCCAACTGCCCTTGACGAAGTTCCAGCACTACCCACCAGACATATGAGTGAAGAACCTTTGAGATGACTCCAGCCTCTGCTAGTCTTACTTCAATTCCATGAGAAGCCCCAAGCCCAGTTAACTCAAAGAACTATGAAATATCATGACAAAAATGACTGTTATTTTGGTAAGCTCTTACATTTTGAAGTGGTTTGCTACATGGCAATAACTGGAGAATTAGATAAACATGCTTGTACTACAGAGGTGAGTTAAAAGACAAACATCTGTATCACACAGCAAGTAAGATGAAACAGAATTTTAGTACATTCTTAGAGCATCATGCTCAAAGATATATTTTATTTGCAAAGAAGTATTAAAATACGTATTTGACATTAATATTCCTTAAGAGGCCAAAAATAAGCTGAACAAGACATAGTACTCCAAGTCTATATGAAGAGGTCCAGTTTACTAATGATTCCAAACAAGACACCTGACCTTCTAAAAGATGGTTACCCAAACAGATTAGCTGGATTTCATCCAATAATTACTTCAACTTTTATGAACACACCAAGCCCCATAAAATATGATAAACATGAAGTAAATAGGGGACTTTCACATACCCTTTTTCTGCAGAAATTGACTCCACTTTTTTATCATTCCCAGCTGTACCTACGCAGCTATCTCTGATAATCAAGAGACAGATGGGAAGTCAGTTTCCAGCATGGCTGGTTAAACTATCTTACATCTTTTCCAGACACTGTGAGTATCCTTCCCAAAGGTAAAGATGGGAATTTCATTCTACATTTTTGGATTTACTTTATTTTTAAGCTTATATCATGATTTATACAAAAACACAATATAAGAAAGTTCACCTGCATTAATATAAGCATTTCTTCATGCTGAAACACTTACTTACTGCTTATTGGGTAAGAAGGTGAGTGAAGGCTTTTTTTTTTTTTAATATGTGCTATGTGTTAATTATTTCAGCCACCATATAAAAGAGCAGTTAACTCAATTTTAGAGATGAGAAAACTGGGTCACAGAGAGAAAGCGCTATATCCGGATACCAAGGAAAGTTATTAAAATAGTTGGGCTGGAGTTTGAATTAGAGTAGCTTCCTCTCTCCCTCCTGTTTTTAGCTCAAGGCTCTACTAATACTTCTAGCTGCAGAATGCTCCTTTAACCTTATAATTCCCATTATTATTTTTAATTTCAGGCCTTGTTTATTTCCTTCACAGTATTTCTAACAATGTATAGTCATTTTTAATTTGATATTTAAAATATTCTTGTCTCTTTTCCCATCTTTAAACTTCATGGAAGCAGGTAGCACTTCAATCTTATTCATTGAATAATTCAAAAACTGTAAGAGTTTGACTACATAGTCTGTGTGTAATGCATACTGATTAAGTAAATGAGTAGAATCTACACCACTAATATTAGGATGTCTGACTCAAAAATCTGACTCTGAATGTAAGAATATTGTATACCTGACACTGAAACTTTCAGAAACAATTCAGATGGTGTCCATTCAGCCAGGTCCATCTCCCCCCGCCCCAACCCCGCTTCTCCATTTTATAGATTAAAAAATTGAAAACAAACAAAAAGAGTGCATTTGTTCCAAGTAATATTTTTACCTGTATTCCTTCTAAAGTCCCCCCCACCTCCACTTTTAAAATTCTGCTTGGAAATCTTCAGTGCATCGATCTTTAGAGCTAAGCTCAAACTTGACAATTCTGTTTCTAGGTCACTTGTTTAGTGACATCAGAAAGTATAAAGGCTTCCATGAAACAGATCAATGGTGCTTTTAATCTAAGAAGTGCTCCCCACTGACTGGCTTTGCACCCTCTGTTTGCCAATTCTTCTGTACAATAGGCGTTTCAGCTACGGGACAAGTTGTATCGGGAGGTGCCAAAAGCAGGGACAGAGTGAAGAATCTCCTTTTCCCGTATCTCCTCCCTGCAAAGAAACACTGGGCCTAAAACCACACTCAGGTGCTTTTTTTCTGCTTTAGAAGGAAGAATTGCTATATTCCACTCTGCATGTTCCCAAGATTATTTCTCAGCCTCTTTAGAACTTCAAAGAATATCCTTTTCCTTGGAATCCTTTATCCAGTATATTAACTCATGGAACTGCCATCTACACAGGTTACAATTCAAAAGTCTGTGTACAAATCAGTTTAGAATCCAGGCCTTATCTTTGCATAGAACTGAATACAATATACATAGGTCCTCATATCAGATCACAAAATTTCATTTAACTCCTGATATACTTCAAGTAGTAAGCATGATATTGGTGCCAGTTTTTGAGAAGCCACAATGTGCCTGGACCATGGAAGGGTCTTTATACAATTCATCTGAATTAATCCTCCTAAAAGCTCTATGAGTTAGAATTACCATAACAACATATGAGGAAACTAAGGCCCAGAAAGGACAAGAAACTGTTTCAAGTCCACAGAGCTAGAACGTCGCAGAGCTGGAAGGTGAGAACTTAAGTCTCTCTGGTGCCAGACTTTGGGTTCCCTCCTCTTTACTCGACTAGTACTTTCCTTCTCAAAAACTGGATGCTTCTTTGGGTAAATGTGGTTTTATTTTCAGGTTTCCTAAATGAATGTTTCCCTGCTTTTGGAGTACCAAATGCATGTCTCTGTTTACCTCAACTACCTTCAGGATAAAAGTGAAATTTCTGCCCAGGGACACAAATTCCATCAAGCCCTGAGATAGCTGAACATAAACTGCTGACTACCTATAAAATATCCATTTCCTTCTCTGCTTCCTAATAGTATCTGATTAGACTCCAAGAATCACCCTGTTCCATTTGGTTATGTGATTCAAGGATGGCTGAGTTTTGACTGGTCTAAGCTAATCATGGTAATATACTCTGTCTCCATTTATTGGTTTAGACATAAGGATGTGATATAATCTGTACAACAAAATACAAGGGAATATATGCTAGACAGCTTCTAGAAAATACTTCCTTGTTCTCAAAAGAGGCAACCATTTCGATTATGACAAATGTGCATTAATCAAAAGATGGTTTCAACAACTGGACAGCTTCTGGGGAAAGGATTAAAATTGTTCTCAACTTTTCAACTTGTACCAGTTTTAGCAGAATCAAAGGTTAAAAAACAGAACTAGAAGAAGCTATGGGAGAATTTTTTTAAAGCATCCTTTCCACAGCAGAGCCCTTTTATGAATGTGACCTCTCTGCTGCCAAGAAAAAAAGCTACAAAATACAAGATTAAAGAATTCCCAACAACATAAAATAATAATGTTTTGAATGGAAAAGAACACCACAAATAAATTCAAAAGGCAAGTAGCAAACTGTGAAAATTATCTGCATTTCATGTCACACACAAAACATGGCTGATGTATTTAATATATAAGTAATTCCCCAAAACTGATCAGAAAAGATACTATTCCAGTTGACAAGTTAAGTAAAGACTGACATGTAGAACTTTTGATGAGACTACTTTGTTACAACATTCAACTCCTAAAACATGCCATTTAGTGTAAGGCTGGTCATTTTTACACAAAATCCCTATGCATATGTGAGAGTGTGTACAAACTGGCAAGTATGCATGAAAGACAGAAAGAGAAAGAGGCAAGGGAAAGAAGGAGGAAGCAAACTGATTGAATAGCATGATTTAAAGGCATGCTATAAAGTAAGACCTACATGTAAGGGGGAGTGTACATAGGAGAAGAGTCACAGATAAAATTGACAAGGTTTGCCATATCAAAGAAAGTCTTAAAATCCAGGCTAACAGACAAAGAAAAAGATGCTAGAAATAATCCACAGTGGCAATGGGAAGAAATTAAGGACCAATTAGGTATGACGGAGTTCAGAGAGAAGGGGTCACACATGGCTCGATATGTTAGAGCCTGGGTAGGAATAAATGTCAGAATAGACTCCTAGCCTCATGGGCAAAGATGACGTCAGCTTTACATATACTGAAGTTATAGTTATGGTCAGACATCCATGGGTGGAAACTACCACTCAGTAGGTAGATTAAATTGTAGAACTGGACCATTTCAGGGATAGAGCTAAAGCTCTGAGCATGAGTTATGTCTAAATAGACACAAACACCGAGGGCATGAACACTCTGCATGATGGATGCTTCCTTTTCCTTTCTTCCAGTTTGTGACTACCTAAATGCCATTTCTAGCTCTTTATAGTGTTATCCACTGTACCTCCATCTAACCTTATACTTCATATTTACCATTCAAAATATTTAAAGATAACTCTATTTTTGTAGACTCCAACTCTAACTGTTTTGAAGATATGGTTCAGATATGGTTTTCCTGTTTCTTCCCCTTTGTTCTTACAATAACTACTTGTACTCCTGATAAAATTATTACTTTGGTGATGTTCACAGATGTTTTCATATGGAGGATACTTCTCTATAGTGTTTCTACCTACTTTATATTTGGTATCTCTATTTGAAAGGCTCAGTTGCTTATTCATAAATGCATAAATAATTATTTAATTGTCCTACTGCTGGTAGGCATACTCCCAGGAAGTTGATAGCTACTGTTCATCAAAGAGAAAAAAAAAAGATATTTCTTTTTCTTTCCAAATGGTTTTTAGTACTTACAAATATTAAAAGACTGAAGGAAATGGTGATGACAAAGGAACAGCCCCTGTAACTGATGAGGATGGGAGTCTGAAAGAGTGAAACATCAAAAGTCTACTAGAAGTCACGACATCTGGTTTGAGTCCCAGTTCTACCAGCTACTCACTGCTTACCCAAATTCTTTATTCCATTTAAATTTTTCCACTTTATTTTATTTATTATTTTTAAAATTTTTAATGTTTATTTTTGAGAAAGAGAGAGACAGAGCCTGAGCAGGGGAGGGGCAGAGTGAGGGAGACACAGAATCCGAGGCAGACTCCAGGCTGTCAGCAAAGAGCCTGATGTGGGGCTTGAACTCACAAGACATGAGATCATGACCTGAGCTGAAGTCAGACACGCAAGTGACTGAGCCACCCAGGCGCCCACTCCCACTTTAAAATAGGAGTCTAATAAAATCATTCCATAGGTCTATTGTACTGGTCAAATAAGATATGTATTCAAAAGTCTTGTAAAAACTACAAATGATAGTAAAAGATGAGAGGTGCCTCTGGTTTGCTTGTGCCTCCTTTGCAAGAATGGTAGAAACATGATCCCCTTGTGTTCTTGGAAAATTATAAGAGCATAGGCAAATTATGAGTAACTTTCCAAGGCCTGACCCCTCCACTTTGTGAGCTATTACAGAGAAGGGAGCACTCTATTTGGAACTCAAAATATTGATTAAATGAATGTGGACACCTGGGCCCAAAGCCATGCAAGAAACCAAGATCAATAAGGCCATTACAGGCAGAAATACAAGTGTGTCCTTCTTTGTTTGTGTCTCTGTTTCTTTTTCTTCTACACTGTTTCTGGCCTAAGGGTAGTTTCACAATACCTCTGGAAGAAGGAAGGAGCTCAGGTGCAGCCAAAAAAGGAGGAAGGGAACAACATGATACTTGGTGGCACGTGGGAAAAGCCAGTGATACCATGTTTACTGTTAGCTTACAGGTAATGGATGCCTTCCTCAGATTTGCATCCCATGATATTAGACAGCAGTGGGCAGCAAACACCCTCCACCAAAGACATCCATGTCCTAATCCCTAGAACCTGTGAGTATGTTACATTACATGGCAATGAAGAATGAAGGCTGCAGACGGAATTGAGTTGCTAAGCAGCTGACCTTAAAATAAGTAAACTTTCCGAGATTATCCAGGTGGGCCCAATGTCATCATAAGTTCTTAAAAACAGAAGAGGAAGACAGCCAAGTAGGTCAGAGTGATATGATATGATAAACACTTAACTTGCCTTTGTTATCTGTGAAGATAAAAGAGGGGCATGAGTCAAGGAATGTGGGCAGCCTCTAAAAGTTGGAAAAAACAAGGAAAGGGAATCTCCTCTACAACCTCCAGAAGGAAGGAGGTTGTGCTAACACCTTGGTTTTACCCAGTGAGACCCGTACTGAAATTCTAAACTATAAGATAATAAATTTGTGTTGTTTTAAGCCACTAAATGTGTGGGTATTTATTACAACAGTAAGAGGAAACCAATATACGGACCCATTACCAGTTAGCAGGATGAGGTAATCCAAGAGAAAGATGCTTTTGTCCATGTGGACATTAACTGTTCAGTGTAGGGTTTTTAAAGTGCCTTAATGCAGGTAGCCCCTCACTTTCATTCTCTCTTGAATCCACTCCAATCAGCATACCTCCAAAAAACACACAATCCACTGGAATTGTTCTTAACAAAGTGAATATTAGCTAGAATGAGCATGTAACTTACTGGCAAAATGGGAGTTTTCAGAGTGAACAGAGATGTTATTAGTAATTCCACTGTGATAAGTGCTATATATCAGGACTTCCCGGGGATCCCACCTTATTGACATTTCACCGGTTAATATTCAAGCCCAATGTTACTATTCAGCAATACTTAATCCTGTTAAATAATGTCCTGTCCCTTAAACACTTTCTTCTCCTGGCTTCTGGAATATCACACCCTTCTCCTTTTTCCTTTCCCCCTTCTGGCCATCCTTGTTATCCCCTTTCCTGGTTCCTTCTCACTCTTAAGTATTGGGATCTCTTATCTATGGTACTTTTTTCCTAGGTGATTTCATACAGGACAACGGATTTAAATACTATCTATGTTGTTTATGACGTCCAAATTACTTATCCTCAACTCTGATCCAAGAAACCCATATTTATATATATGCAAGTCTCATGAGCATCTCAAGATTAACATGTTCAACATATGTCCCATTAATAAAAGGAAAAATGATCCTAAGATCAGAGAAAGTGTTTGACAAAATTCAACATTCATTCATAATAACTCTCAACAAAGTGGGTACAGAGGGGATATATCTCAACATAATAAAGACTGTGTATGAGAAGCCCACAGTTAACATCATACTCAATGGTGAAAAGGTGAAAGGTCAAGAATAAGACAAGGATGCCCACTCTCCCCACTTTTATTTGCCATAGTATTATTGGAAGTCGTAGCCAGAGCAATTGGACAAGTAAAAGAAACAAAATTCAACAAAATAAAAAGGAAAGAATAAAACTGTGACTATCTGCAGATGACAAGATACTATATACAGAAAACTCTAAAGACTCCAGCAAAAAAAAAAATAAAAACTGTTAAAACTAATAAATTCAGTAAAGTTACAGGATATAAAATCAATATATGGAAATCCATTGTGTTTCTATACATTAATAACTATAAGAAAAAAATCAAGAAAACAATCTCATTTACAATCCCATCAAAAAGAATAATGTACCTAGGAATAAATTTCACCAAGGAGGTAAAAGACCTGTACATCAAAAACTATGACAGTGATTAAAGAAACTGAAGAGAACACAGATGGAAATATATTCCATGCTCATGGATTAGAAGAATTAATATCAAAAAGTCCATACTACTCAAAGCAATCTAAAAATTCAATGTAATCCCTATGTAAATTCCAATGGCATTTTTCACAGACTAGAACAATTCTAACTTTTTTATAGAACCACAAAAAACCCTGAATAACCAAAGAAATCTTAAGAAAGAATAAAATTATAGGAATGATACTCCCTGATCTCACACTACATTACAAAGCTATAATGGTACTGACATAAAACAGACATATAAATCAATGGAATAGAGAACTCAGAAATAAACTCATGTATACATGGAAAATTAATTTATGCCAAAGGAGTTAAGAATATACAATGGGGAAAAGACAGTCTTTTCAAAAAATGATGATGAGAAAACTGAATAGCCACACGCAAAAGAAAGAAACTGGACCACTATCTTGCACCATACACAAAAGTTAACTCAAAATGGATTTAAGACTTAAAAGTAAGACCTGAAACCATGAAACTCCTAGAAGAAAACAGAGCCTTGATGGTCTTGATGATTTTTTGGATCTGACTCTAAAAGCAAAGGCAAACAAAGCAAAAGTAAACAAGTGGGACTACATCAAACTGAGAAGCTTCTGAACAGCAAAGGGAACCTGAATGGAAGAAAATATCTGCCCATCATACATATCCAATAAGGGATTAATAATCAAAATATATAATGAACTCCTACAATTTAATAGCGAATAAATAAACAAGCGGATTAAAAAATTGACCCAAGATCTGAATACATATCCTGCCAAAGAAAACATACAGACATGGAAAGATGCTCAATATCACTAATCAGGGAAATATAAATCAAAACAATGAGCTATCAGCTCACACCTGTTACAATGGCTATTATCAGAAACACAAAACAAATTACAAGTGTTGGTAAGGATGTGGGAAAAGGAAACCCTCGTGCACTGTTGGTGGGAATGTTTTTTTTTTTTTAAGTTTATTTATTTATTTTGAGAGACAGAAACAGTGTAAGTGGGGGAGGGGCAGAGAGAGAGGGAGACAGAGAATCCCAAGCAAGCTCTGCACTGCCAGCACAGAGCCCAGTGTGGGGCTCAATCTCAGGAATGGTGACATCATGACCTGAGCCAAAACCAAGAATCTGACGCTTAACTGAATGAGCCACCCAGGCTCACCCCAGTGGGAATGTTAATTATTTGCAGCCACTACAGAAAAACAGTACAGAGGCTGTTCAAAATATTAAAAATAGAACTACTATGTGATCAAGCAATTCCACTTCTGGGTATTGAGAAATATGGATGGACCTAGTGGGTACTATGCTAAGTGAAATAAGTCAAATAAGACAAATACTGTATGATCTCACTTATACGTGGAATCTTAAAAAAGAACCACACCAGTTCAGAGAGAACACAGTGGTGCTTGCCAAAGGCAGGGGTGGGGACGTGAGCAAAATGGGTGAAGGGGGTCAAAAGGTACAAATGTCCAGTTATAGAATAAATAAGTCTCGGAGATATACTGTACAGCATGGTGATTATAGTTAATAATACTGTAGTGCATATTTGAAAGTTGCTAACAGAGTAAATCTTAAAAGTCCTCATCACAGGAAAAATTCTGTTATTATGTATGGTGACAGATATTAACTAGACATTATGAGCATTTTGCAATATGTATGAATATCGAATCAAATCATTATGTTGTACATGTGAAACTAATATAATGTATGTCAATTATACTTGAAATTTTAAAAATTAAAGAATAATGATTAACATGTTCAAAAGAGAGCTCCTATCCTTACTTCCAAACTTGCTCCTCCTATAGATTATCCTATCTTGTTTAGTGGCAACTCCATTCTTCTAATTGCTTAAGCCTAAACCTTACCATAATTCTTAGTTCTTTGAATTCTTTCATAACTCATATCCACTAGGTCATGTGGAGCACGATCTTGATGCACTGGTGGCCCCCAATTCTGCTACCAGGCATGGCATCCCAGAGATCAGGAAAAAGAAAGGCCCACTGACCAAACTGTTATGTTCAATCCTATCATTTATGAAATCATTTTAAACCATATACAAGAAGATGAAAGAAATGGGGGGCAGAGAATGCAGATAGGATAAGACCAAAGAGTGAGAAGGACCATATTATGTAAATCTTGGGTTGTACAATTTTCATATGTTTTGCTCTATCAGTCTTTCCTGATGATGGTGCAATGGACAGAATCAAAGGTGAGATTTGAGGGAGGGGTACAACAGACAGAAGGTGTCTAAGGCCACCACATATACTCGTGCTACTGGAGAGATACAGGGGCACGTATACCGTACCATAGCTGTAGCTCATCAATTAGTGTTCAAAAGAGCCATGGGAGTTATTTGCATTTTTAGGTAGAACACTTGGGAGATCATAATGAGACTATACCGACTATCCTGAGTGGGTGGCCAATTTAGGAATGATGTAGCTGACAACCCAGAGGTGACATGGTAATACCTTACAATTTGGTCTTTTCATCTCTTTCTATCCATAAGTAACACTCTTGTGTATTCCATTATTTATTTCGTCTATTTTTACCATGTGTAGTATGTTAAGTTACTATCTATAATTAACACACATTTTGATCTATGCCTATGTCTCACAAGCTATTTGCTTCCTTATCAGCTATTTTTTTCATTTATTATTTTTTAGCATTTTAATTTTTTAATGTTTATTCATTTTTGAGAGAAAGACAGAGTGGGAGCAGGGGAGGGGCAGAGAGAGAGGGAGACACAAAATCTGAAATGGACTCCAGGCTCTGATCTGTCAGCACAGAGCCTGAAGTGGGGCTCAAACTCATGAATCGCGAGATCATGACCTGAGCCAAAGTCGGATACTTAACTGAGCCACCCAGATGCACCTATTTTTTACATTTTTTGTTTTTATTATAATAGCAGTTAGTTAAAACCAAGTGATATACTAGTTTTAGGTGTACAATACACTGATTCAACAGTCCCTTACCTCACCTGGAGCTCAACTCATCAGGTAAATTTAACACAAGGGTTTCATAAACTACTAGTTTACTTCAATTTAATGCTTAACGCCTCTTAGAAGTTTTATCTATCCCCTTTGATTTTTTTATAACACAAACGAATATTCTCTAAGAATACAGCAATAGGCAATCTATAGTCTATTAGCAAATCCTTAGGTTGTCCAAAACATTATCCAGAATTCAACTACTATGCATCATACTCACTGATAGAATCATTATTAAAAAAACAGTATGGAGGTTCCTCACAAATTAAAAAAAAAAAAACAGAACTACCCTATGACCCAGAAATCCCACTTCTGGATGGATATATATATATATATATATATATATATATATATATATATAAAATATCTGAAAAAAACAAAAACAGTATCTCAAAAAAATATGTGCACTCCTCTGTTCATCGCACCATTATTCACAATAGCCAAGATATGGACACCATCTAAATGTCCATCCACAGATAAATGGAGAAAGAAAATGTGGTGTATACATAGCCAATGGAATATTATTCAGCCTTAAAAAGAAATAAGATTCTGCCATCTGTGACAACATGGATGAAGCTGAAGGACATCACATTAAGTGAAATAAGCCAGGTACAGAAATACAAATACTGCATGATCTCATTATAGGTAAAATCTAAAAGAATAAAAACAAAGACAAAATGCCAAAGTCACAGAAACAGAGAATGGTAACATCGCCAGGGGCTAAGGGGAAGAAGTCATGGGGAGTTATTGTTTAATGCACACTGACTTTCATTTTGCCAGATGAAAAGAGTTCCGGAAATACATGGTGATGGCGATGGCAGTACAATTTTATGAATGAACTTAATACCACTGAACTTCACACTTAAAAATGGTCAAGAGTAGGGGAGCCTGGGTGGCTCAGTCAGTTAACCTCTGACTTCAGCTCAGGTCATGATCTCGCGGTTCGTGGGTTCAAGCCCCCCATCAGGCTCTGTGCTGACAGCTCAGAGCCTGGGGCCTGTCTTCAGATTCTGTGTCTCCCTCTCTCTCTGACCCTCCCCTGCTCATGCTGTCTCTCTCTCTCTCAAAAATAAATAAAACATTTAAAAAATTTTTAAAAAAATGGTCAAGAGTAAAAAAAAAAATGGTGAAGATAGCCAACTTTACGTTTAAAAATTTTTTAATGGGGTGAAAAAAGAAAATAATGCAGATCCAATCCCCGTCACATGTTGTCTGGATTACTGCAATAGCATTCTAACTAGTTTCCTTGCTTCCATCAGTCTATTCACCACACAGCAGCCATGTTGAAATAATGTGAGTTTATGTAACTCCTTTAATTGCCTTCCATCTCACTGGTAATAAAAACCAAAGTCCTCACCACTACTAACCAGGCCTTATGTGATCAGGTCTACCATTACAGCTCAGACACCAACTCCAGCACTGGGTCCCTCACCCATACCTTTCCTTGAGTAGTCCAAGTTTCCCCCCAACGCAGGGCTTTTATACCATCTGTGTTTCCTCCTCATATGTTGGTCTCCTCCCAGAGACCTACACCTCTTTCCAGTCTTTATACAAAATTTACTTTCTCTGACTACCCCAACTGCCATATACTGCATATTCTACTTTCTTGTTTTTTTTTTCCTTTTAGCAGTTAACTATTGTAATTACTACTAAATTTTACTTAATACCTATTACTTACATATTATTTGAAATATTTTATTTTTTGAAAAGATAATATTTATCTTTTTCCTGTTCTGACTCTCCCATAAGGTTATGCTACTCCATTAGGGCAGGAATTATTTTGTATGTTTGTTTAGTGATGAATTACTTGGTCATATAATAATACCTGGCACATATGGAAAGAGCCCAAACGTCCATCAATGGATGAATGGATAAAGAAGATGTATATATGAGTGCGCGCACGCGCGCGCACACACACACACATACACACAATGGATTATTACTCAGCAATCAAAAAGAATGAAATTGTGCCATTTGCAACAACATGGATGGAACAAGAGTGTATTATGCTAAGCAAAATAAGTCAGAGAAAGACAAATACTTGATTTCACGCATATGTGGAATTTAAAAAACAAAACAGATGAACACAGAGGAAGGGAAGGAAAAATAATAACAGAGAGGGAGACAAACCATAAGAGACTCTTAAATACAGAGAACAAATTGAGGGTTGCTGAAGGGGTGGAGGGATGGGCTAAATGGGTGATGGACACTGAGGAGGGCACTTGTTGGGATGAGCACTGGGTGTTGTATATAAGTGATGAATCACTGGGTGCTATTCCTGAAACCGATACTACACTGTATGTTAACTAATGTGAATTTAAATAAATAAAATATAAAAAATAAGTGTTAAATGATTACATAAATGAATACTACATGTGTGAGTAATCCTGCATATATATACATTTAATAGTAGAGATCATTCAGTATTAGTATGAAGAACATTAGCTTGTAGTTAGATAAATCTGAACCTGAATCCAGGCTCTGCCACTTATTGGTTAGGTCATGAAATCTGGATCAAAGTACCCAATTGTAAAGAGACGAAAGTCACTCTAGGCTCAGAGAACCCAGAAAGCTAACATGGGAAACTTCTTGGCACTGATGGAGGACAGGGAGTGATTTAATTTGGTTGGAGTAAAGAAAACATGAAAGAGGCTACTGTGAAATAAGCATGAAAATATACATAAATAATAGATCATGGAGTTCCTGGATGATATTTAAGAGAATAGACTTGTTATAAAAGAAAAAGGAAGTGAAAAAAAGTTTTGTGAGTGATATTACTAAAGCTGTTAAAATGGAAATTTAATCAGATTTGGCGGGAACTAAAATAAAGATAGTGATACTGATCGCAAAGGTATTTCTGTAATCTACAAGACATGTATTGAGGGTCTGAATCAGAGGACATAACATCAGGGACATAACTTGATGGAGCAATGTTATAAAGAATGAAGTAACTTTGCATCTCTCCTTAATGAATATCAGATCAACATAGACACGAAAGAGTATGTCACATATTTAAGTCTCAATCACTACTGAGTAACATTCTCACTTACATTACAAAAAAAGGCAGGAAACAGGTTTGTGAGCAGTGAAACAAAATTCACGTCGGAACATGCTAGGTTTAAGAAATCAGTGCACATCAAGGTATAAATATATTCCAAAGAGTTGAAAATGAGTTGGAAATGTGGTTGTATCTCAAAATATATTGGAGGTGGGTGAAAACATTGATAACAGCGGTCATCTGCATACAGCTTGAAGCCAGGAGATTAAGTCATATTGATAACAGAGAGAGTGTAGTAAGTGGATCAAGGGATCTTCCATAAAGCTCTTATACAAAGGGTGTTAGAAGGGGAGAAACAGCCCAATAATGAAAGAGACAGAGAAGAGAGTTGGAGAAGAACCTGATGAGTCTAGAGGCCGTGAGAAGTTATTTCAATTATGGTGGAAAGCCTGAAAGCTGAAAAGATGACATTTGATTTGGTGATAAAGTGTAATTGTTTGTTGAATAAATAAGTGAATAAAGCATAGGCTATTCTACAGAAGGTAATAAATGAAAGAAAGTGTCACATAACAATACATGAACAAGATAAAGTGGAGTGATGTGTTTGGGAAAGGTGATATGCACACAGGTCTAAGGGCCTAGAGGAGTTTGAAACAGGGTTAAGTGCCAAGAGAGAAAGAAATTGAAGGTGAAAAGATAGTGAGTATTTTTAATATAAAGTTAGGAGTAGAATGAGAGGCATGATCAAAGTCATACAAATAGGAATTAAATATAACCATTAAAAAAATGCCCCACATCCAAGGATGGATGGCAGTAAAGTGACACAAGGGAATTCACATCAGATAGTATTTCTTCTTGGAAAATTATGAGAAAAACTCATTTCTAGGTAGGGATCCTGAGATAAGTCAGATTGCAAATCCCCGACAGGTTTGCAAACTACAAAGGTTATAAATCAGATTTTTTGAATTTAGGACAGATAGGGGATAATTGATGTTTCTAATATATTGGGAACACTGAAGATAATTCATAAACTTTATGTTTTCCATAGGGGACAGTCACCCACATAGCTCGCTCTACTATTACGGAAAACTTTACCCCCTTCTTTGTAAACCACCAAGTAAACCACTTGAATCAAACTCCCTAATGGCGTCCAGTCCGGGCTGTCTTGAGTTCATTTGAAGTGGATCAGATCCAACCTGTAGGGAACTGTATAGGTTCACCCCCTCAGAGAAAGCCTTCAGAAAAAAATTTTTCTTAGTATGTACTTAAGACATAAACTTATCAAACCTAACTACGTATAACATCATCTTCTGAGGTGCCTCCTATAGAAACAGGCAGAACATATCATTCTTCACCAATTGTGAATCATGCTTCTTCTTTTCTAAAGGATAGCGTTAGCATTATTTCAACGGCCTAGGCTAAATAAAACAGGTAAATGAATGTGTCAAATATTTTTATTTTAGGATACATTATGTATTTTTTAGTATTTATACAAAGGTAGAATGAACAAAGAGAGTCTAGCAAATTTAGGTCCACTTATAATTACTTCATTAAGGAGTCATACCTGAGCAAGGCCTTAATGAGGTGGTAATGAGGTAAAAATGTGCTGCCAGAAAAGGCAGTGGAGAAAACCTTCTGGAAAAGGCAGTTCAGTAAAATGATAATGAGGAGGAAAAAAAAAAAAACTTATCTCTTTGTCTTGGCTCATGCTCCTTTATTTTAGGAGCCACCCCTATTTGTGACTTCTTGGAGCCTTCAAACGGAGGGTGGTGAAGAAAAGAGTCTAGAGAGTCGGGTAGTCAGGAGGGTGGAAGGGAGGAGGAGGAAGACGATAAAGAAAAGGGCAGAAACGCTGAAACTTAAAATGGGGTAAAAATAGCATCTCCTATCTCTAAGAGATGTTCTAAGAATTTCATTAGTTCGTATAATGTGCATACTTGGCATATGGCAACCCTAAGTAATGTGTGGCAGAGCTATTTTTATTTACTGATAATGAGAAAACTGATTAAGTTTCTTGTTCCAGATTATACAACTAACCTTTGAGAAAACATAGATGGGAATCTAGCTGGAGATGAGGCTGAGTCACACAAATGTTCTCACCCAGTCTCCTTTGTTCAGCTTTGCCAGAAACCTAGCCAAGGATAGAGGGCATAACTACGCCCTGAAATGTGCTTCCCTGGTTAAGAATTTTAGCCTTGCTCATAAATTTACTGTGCAAAACAAATCACTGATTAAATACAACCACTATTTTAAATAATCAATGAACCTCTAAAAATGTGCTTTTTCACCATATAGGATCAGCTCTATGATTTAATTCCCATTCATAAACTACATTAATTCCTATTCTTAATTACCATTCAAAACTACATTTTTGATAAAAGTCACTTCCTTGGGAATTTTTCAAATTGCTCAATTAAACAAAAGAGTTTTCTTCTAAAGAGGAATTCCAGCAAATCTCACAAGTCTAGCACATTTCATTGCCATGCTCTAACATATACCACGCTGTAATTTCTCGTATTTCTAGGTTTCCTACAACTTTATAATAATGGAAGACTCCACTGAGCAGATTACTTATGTGGCAAGTATTAAATGGTGCATAGAATCTAACCTGGTTTGGGTGTGACTGACTTTCTTGTATAAATAGTACAGCGCATGCTATATACATATTCAAATTAGCAAAATTAAAATGTATCACATGAAGAAGCTTGTAGTTATATTTTTCTTAATTAGAAAATAAATACATTTTTCCAGAATGAAAATACAGTAGTAACAAGAGTATCTATTTCCCTTCGGTATCAGATATCTAGAAAAGTCTCCCCAATAGTGTGACTAGTAAGTTTCATCCATTTTTCCATTCTTTTAAAAATTGCTTATACGGGGCACCTGGGTGGCTCAGTCGGTTAAGCATCTGACTTCGGCTCAGGTCATGACCTCACAGTTCGTGGCTTAGAGCCTCTGTGCTGACAGCTCGAAGCCTGGAGCCTGCTTCAAATTGTGTATCTCCCTCTCTCTCTACCCCTCCCCCACTCATGCTCTGTTTCTGTCTCAATAATAAATAAACGTAAAAATTTTTTTTAAAATTGCTTACATAAACCTTTGATGATGTTTGTCTTCTCATGTAACCACTGGTAGCCTTTATAAAAGAGAACCTTACAGGTAGTTACACAATGAAAGCACACACCGCTATTCTCAGAATGCCCACGCATGAAGAATCAACACACGTACACCTAGAGAAGTTTCAATAACCAAACAGCATCACGTTAGAACATCTAATACACCTGGGAACAATGAAAGAGCTCCTGATGAAGGAGAAAAAAGGCACTGCAAAATTCAAACAAAAGCCATGTTAGCTTATCTTGGATGAGGAAATTCTTTGGTTTGTAGAACAGAGAGTAAATGTTGACAGACCTGTGAAGGAAGTGGGCTCCTTGTGGGGTCAGAGGTGGTGACATAAGCAGCCTGTGTGTAGGCATAGCTCTTGAACCGAGGCTTAGGAGAGGAAGGAGTTCGTTCATAGCCCTGTGCTAGACTGACTGTGATCTGCAGAGTAGGGTCAGGGGGAAGGGGACAGAGGGGAGGAGGAGACATCATAAGTAACTCTGGAGGGACTGCTTTCCAACAACACTAGAAAAACACACATTAAATGGAAACAGTGAAGCGAAAAGTTTAATTTGAAACGCACATAGTTGTATTGCAAACTGGAATACTCCAGGAATTCTGATGCTCAACGGCATGGCAATCAGGGAAGGTATGAGGGTGGGAGTAAACTTTAAGGATTCCATGCTGACACAACTCCAGCACTAACAGGGGATGGTGCTCTTCAATCTGCCAAAGAACAGGCATCCAAAAGCAATTTTCTCTGAACTCCAAGTAAACAAAACCAGAATTCATCAGGTCAATATCTTGGAAAGGACTGGAGGTTTTATAAGCTAAATATAGAACTACCTTAGCAGAGTAAAAAAATTAGGCCTAAGATTAGCTTTCCACGCCTTCAGCAGAAATTTTGATAAAGCCTTTTTTTAAAAAGGCTTTCTCATCATCACTTGTGTCAATGAAAAAGAAAACACCGCAAAGCGCCACTGTTGGGAGTAAGAACAACCATGTAATGAAAAGAATCCTACCAGAATCTGTACAAGAATCAAATTCTTTACCATACGTATTCCCCATTTAACTTTTGAAGTATTATAAACTACTTTTATCAAGAATGTTACCTAAGTAATCACAATTTGTTAACACATCAGCAGGTTACCACAAAAAATAAGAAATTATTATTAAACAGAGTACTTGCCTTTGCTCTTGCTCTGGTTCTTTGTTCTTTACTCTCGTTGACAGAAAGCTTTAAACATATATGAGTCTATCTTTTATTTTCTTTTATTTTACACAATGGAATTCCAATACATTGTTTTCCATATTCTTATAATATAGTGCGTATCCGCAGCAGAGTATTTTAATAATATACTTGGAAAATAATATTATATCCATTCTATCAGTTAAAATATAGAAGGTGTACAGAGTTTATCTATTCGTCTACTCATAGATACCTATAGAGACCTATAAGTAGAAGGATAAAGAAATAGATATATATACATACACACATTATGTTATGGAGACATATGTTTGTGTGTATATCCACAGACATAATAGATATGTACATGTATGATGGCTAAAAATGCATATATGATATAAAGTATCATTTATGTTAGTTACTCTTTTGATACTTTACCTGTTGAGAATAGTGCATCTGATGATGCAATTCAAAGTGTTCCTCTCTAGTAACTTTTGATGGCCTTGGCAACATTTCCACTTCCTGGATGGCTTCAATGCTCACTTGTTGAGGCAAAACTTGGAAGAGTGATGTGACATACATTAAGATGGACTTCTTATCTGGATAAGTGGTAGCAACATCTGTAAGCACATTAACACCACGCATCAATTTTTAGTTTCTATATTTGAGTCTCTGAAAGGGGAATGAACAAATCAATGTTACAGGAAGAAGACACATTAATGAGCACTCGATTGCCCATGAATGTCCTCCAGAGACTAATTAGAACATGATAATCAGGCCTAAAATGTCCTTCCAATTTGGCAGACCAATGAGAGGAGCACTAAAGTTAATTTCTTTTCCTTGTTCACATAAAAACTTCATTCCGTAATACTTTTTCCTAAGTCAAATTGCCAGACTAGCCCATCTAAGAGACTGGTTTTCATTAGATAAGAAACACAAATAAAAGATTATATCTTCCTTTCCATGGAAAGCTGTATTAACCTGTCAATTAAAATAGTGCATTGGTAATTAAACAATTACACAAAAGAGTTTAATGCCTTGGCTTCCAGTAAGGAAAGCGTGCACCATCTAACCAAATTTTTGCTGAAGATTAAGTATGTAAAGAGCGAAATATGTCTCTGTGTTGAAATGAACCATGTATTTCCACAATAAACATAAAATAAAACAATATACCATATGCATATGATTTGTAATATTCCTTAAGTATATTAAAAACATTTGTTTACATTTTGGTACATCTGTTAACGTCAGATGTTACCTTCCTTCTCACACTCCAGAGATAAATTTAAAAGCCTTTCACATAAAAGTTGATCTGATATTATGTCCTTTGCCACATCCAAGGAATTGAAGAAACCCAGCAATTAAAGTCAATAATAATTTGTAATCACACACATAGTAAGTGGCAGCTCCTTCAAAAGGTTCTTTTGCTACTTGGCATTACAATTTACCCACTGCGATCATTCCAGGGAACCAAGATGTAAAAATCCTATATGTGAAGTGTATCATTAATCCCACAAGTGTTAAAAACATAAATCCTGGCAGGAGGCCAAAACAACTATGCACCAATGTGCCAGGCATTTTCCTTGCCATAAATTTATCTTAGCTTAGCTAGAATTGAAAGATCTGTTTTAAGTTAAATATGTATATTCTTGTCAGGTATCCTGAATATGACTAAAAAAGCCAAGAGTGAAATCTCAAGTCCACTAACATAAAAGGAGATTGAATAGGTCACTTTGTCCATGTCTTCACAAAGAGCAGGAACATGATTAATTAGAACAGCTATTTTTAATTTTTTTTAAAAAAGAAATACAGAGGAGGAAAAAGTTAACTAATATTCCTTGTCTGCCTCTATCCATAGTAAAACACGGTACTTCTCAATTTTTAATGTGCATATGAATCACTCGAGGTTCTTTTTAAACTCAGAATCAAACTCAGTGGGTCAGGGGTGGAATCTGATGTTTTGCATCTCCAATAAGCTTGCAGGTGATGCTGAGGCTGGGGCTTGAAGATTATACTTTCAGTAACAAGGGTTCAAAAAAATTACACAGGAAACAGACTGCTATATCATGTGCCACTTCATTGTTTTGCCCTTTTTTTCCTGAAAGATACTTACTGGACTCTTAAATGCATAAGGCTGAGAGGTACAAAGTTATATGGTACATAGTTTCTGCTCCTTATTATAACATAATTATTAACCAAAAGATGGTAAAAGTGAGTTTTGGGGGCACCTGGGTGGCTTAGTCCGTTGAGTGTCCGACTTCAACACAAGTCATGATCTCACAGTTTACAAGTTCCAGCGCCATGTCGGGCTCTGTGCTGACAGCTCAGAGCCTGGAGCCTGCTTCAGATTCTGTGTCTCCCTCTTTCTCTCTCTGTCTCTCTGCCCCTGCCCACTTACACGCTGTCTCTCTCCCTCAAAAATAAATAAAAACACTAAAAAAGAAAATAAGTTTTTGGCAGTAATTATTTAGCAAGAACCAGAAATCTTACTAACTTAGCTTTGAAATTCTGAAGACTAAAATCTCCCTTTCATTTGATAACTGTTTTTCAAGTGTTCACTGTACGGTGGATACCGTAATTCTTCACTGCATTTTGAAACTCAAAAATGTTTTCTTTCTTGTCACTATGAACTAGTCAGTTTTATCTGTAATGAGCACATTTTGGAATTCTGTTTATGTTTAGCATATTAAATTAAATTATTCTGCAAGAAAGGCAATGAGTTCAAAAAGGTTGATCTATGCCTATTTACTGCTATACGATACATAAACACATGCATGTATATGTTTGGCCTCAAATATATGTTACGATGAAAATAAAGGTAAAAATAAATCAAGAATTATTTCTATTACCACAAGCAAGTGTCAAAAGTTATAGTACATTTTATCTACACAAAACATCTTTTGGATGAAATCAAGTATTCATAAATATCAATCATTGTAATAAACACACACTATTTGACCAAACTATTGGCGTTTTTGCCCCAATCTATTACCTTCCCATTTCTGAGGTTGTGTGGGTTCAGCTGTACCAGCATATGGAATCCAATAATTCTTTTCTTTAAGAAAGGAGCTTAGATATTCCAAAATATGTTAATTTGCTTCAACATATATGAACTAAGGACCTATTATATTTATAATATTCTAACAGATTATATAGGAGATTAACAAGATAGAAAATTCATGTATTCTGCTCACAATTTGGAATAGTACAATAAATAAATAACAGGAAAAGTACAAAATAATTACACTGCTGAACAGAATTTAAAATGTGTTCCTCTAATTGGTACAACCAGTGCTTAAATATGTTCAGAGAAAGGAAGAAATTATATACTAGTAGGGGACCAGAAAAGTCTTCATGAATAGGAAACTGAAATAAGTATGTATAGGATTTCATTAGCTAGAAATGGGAGAATGAGAAAGGTACTCTAGGCAGTGGGAAAGCACGAGCAGAAGTGCAAAGGTAAGAGACGAGAAACATCCCAGGAATAGTGCCTTCAGGTGTCTTAGCCACAGACAGGAGAAGAGTGAATAATAAGATACAATGTGTATGCCATATGTGAAACATTGAGAGATCGTCAATAGCAAACTAGAAATTTTGACCTCAGTTCAATAGGTTGGAAAGTAAATGACTACTTTTGAGCATGAGTGTGACAGCATTGAATTTTTTGTAAAGTAAAACTATTAAACGCAGAATGGGGTCAAAGAGAAAAACAACTGGAGGGAAGCAGGAAGCTAGGACCCAATACAGATAAGAGGTATTAGAGAACTAAAATAGGCTTTGTAATGAAAACAAACAAACATGCATGGCAGAAATTCTAAGATAGGTCCAAAATGATTTCATTGGACTTCAAATCATTTACTTAGCAGTCTTTGAAAATAATTATATATAAAATTCTGTCTTCAAATCATTTACTTAGCAGTCTTTCAAAATAATTATATATAAAATTCTGTCCTAAGCCCTGAGGGTACAAAGATGAATAAACTGAGAATAAAATGGAGGAGGAGGACAGAAGGAAGGAAATGTTTGCTCTGTAGTCACAGTAACAAGTAGTCACCAACACAAGTCTCAGACTCATCTAATCATGTAACAATTACCTGACTAGATGGTCTTGATCATGCTTCCTGAAGCCAACCATTGGCAACCCGTCCGTTTTGAAAGTTGTCCGATCAGAAGTGAATTCACTCCAATGAACAAAATTCTGAATGCAAACCTATTAACAGTGGTCTCACCTGAATAACCAACCATTGCGTCTAAAGGTGAGATCAACCTATTCCCGTCTCTGAACGCTCACAGATCTAGATCTCTTGACCACCAGGTTTTCCCCAAAACCCAAGAACACTCTATTTTGATATGCTGTAGTTGACCAGCATAGTTCCCTCTTATTTAAATAGGTGATACATTCACCTTTGTGTTTTCATTTCAAATACTGAGTAATGGTTTCATCATTTGATAAAATTCAATGGATGAAATTCACTTGTAAAGTTAAAATTAACTTAATTTATTTTTTTAATTTTTATTTATTTTTGAGAGACAGAGCACAAGCAGGGGAGGGGAGGAGAGTGAGGGAGACACAGAATCTGAAGCAGGCTCCAAGCTCTGAACTGTCAGCACAGAGTCCGACGCGGAGCTAGAACTCCCGAACTGTGAGATCATGACCTGAGTCGAAGTCAGATGCTTAACCGACTGAGCACCCAGGCACCCTTAATGGGTTTTTTTTTTTTTTTAGAGGAGAGTGTGATAGAATGAAAGAATAAGCAATTCTGAGTCTGGATTTGGAGTTTCAAAAATTTGTACCTAAATATTTATATTTGTAAATATCCATAACATCATTTATTTCCGTTTCCACATCTGTGAAATAAAAACCAGAGTCCCAATCTCGTCAAATGCAACAATGCTTAGAAGATACTGTAAACTTAATCACACCTTGATACTGTTGCTATATTGGAGTTGTTGTTTTTTCTGTTATTAGTACAAAAACCGATCTAGTTGTAGGAGACCATTAGTACTATTAATGGGAAGCCACAGGAGGCTGGTGTGAAGGAAAGGCCATTCATCATTTACTAAATATTTACAAAGCAGTTATTAGGTATCATGGAATATGCTTAGCCTGTGTTATATGATAGGTTTTCAGAGGATGAGCCACCCAACAAATAATTAAAACTGAAGAATATACAAGAAATCAAAAGAAATTTCATGACTTACAATGATCTTCACTTAGGGTAATTGCACATAGGCCAATGCCTAGGACTTTGTGAGCACCCTAAATATTTCTCGAGAAACTGAAACATAGTACTTAAAACCATAGACATTGATGAGAATTGTGTAAGACAGCAACTGACGTAAAACATGTTACAGATAATGAGTACCACAGCATTTGAGGAGGGTGAGAATGATGGGATGTGATTTACATTTTTTTATTACAAGACATTAAAATGTATGAAGTGAAATAAGAGGCTGTACTCCCCAAATAAGAACTTACAATTCGATGAAAGTAATCTTTGTACTAAAACCCTACTATGAACAGGTTCATTGCTGCAAAAATTTAAATTAATAATTTCTAACCTGATCCTTAAAGACATCTCAGAATGAAATGTTGAGAACTCATGAGTACTGCTAGAATGTTTTATTTCGTGAACAGTAACACTGATTCTGATGAGTGTTTCTATACTAATCGGCATTTTGACATTGAGGGATATAACAGAACAAATAAATCATTCACTGAAATCGCATTATTTTTCAAAGGAGGAAACTGAAGCTCACAGTAGTTTGATGGCAGGTTCAAAAGCTACTCAAAATCAGAATTAGAACCCAGTACATGCATCAGACTTCTCAGTACCTTCCCTTCCCTTACCTCCATTCTTGCTGAAAATGTGATCTTAGTGCATTTAAAAACCAACTATCTCAAAGTCGTTATTTAAATAATGACCCTGTGATCCATGTGGTTCCATTTTCAAATATTAATGATATTCTCCCTAAGAGTAGTGATTTCTATTTCTAACAATTGTCGTATGACAAGAGTAAATATACATGAAAATGCAAATTCGGTAGTAATTAAAGAAATACAAATTAAATAACAATGTGGGTTTTAATATTATATTACTTTTGCATACCACATTATCAAAGAATGAGAGAAAAATAACAACTCAAGTTGCAGAGACTTCAGCAATTTGGCCAAACTCCTAATAGAGTATCAGGTGGTTCCAAATTTTATGAAAAATATTTTGGCAATGTCTACCAAAATCTTAAGAAAATTCATCTTCAATGACCCACTAATTTTCCTTCTAGGAATCTACCACAAGGAAATAATCAGAAATTTAAATGATGATTTATACAAACCTAATATGAAATGTAAGCAGTATTTATGATACAAAAAAATTATCATACAAAAAAGAAAAAAATTCAGACCATTCCACGTGGTTTAATAGTTAGAGAGGTAGAAATGATAAAATATATAATTGTATATGAATAGTACAAAGCCATTCAGAATGTTTCTTTTGAAGAAGATTTGATAAAATATAAAAATGAATTCTTTATAACATTAAAAGAATAGAATGTATAATTTATAAAGAATATAACTATTTTTTATTTTTTAATGAATTCTTTATAACATTAAAAGAATAGAATGTATAATTTATAAAGAATATAACTTTATTTTTTATTTTTTTTATGTTTATTTATTATTGAGACAGAGAGAAACAGAGCATGAGTGGGGGAGGGGCAGAGAGAGAGAGAGACACAGAATCTGAAGCAGGCTCCAGGCTCTGAGCTGTCAGCACAGAGCCCGACGTGGGACTTGAACCCACGAACCATGAGATCATGACCTGAGCTGAAGTCGGATGCTTAACCGACTGAGCCACCCAAGCGCCCCTACAATTTTTTTTTTAGAAAAGACAAGGAAACCATACTTCAAGACATTACTGAAATGGGTATGTTGGTGGGACTAAAAATAATTTTCCTTTTCTCTTTTGCCCTATCTATATTTTCCGCACTCTCTATTCAGCATTAATACTGTCATCTATATTATAATAAAAATATCTGTAAAGATCTAAAAGCAACAACAAAACAAGAAGTTTCACAAAGTTTTCTTTCAGTATGCCCTCACCCCAAACAAGTCAATGGGAATGAGTTTGCCAGGAAACGGGTGTGTTCAACAGAATGGTTCTTATCTTGAGCGATCAACCTCCCAAAAGTCTGATTAGCCAGCTGGCAGACACAACCTTGAAACACCTCTGGGAAAATCTAAACAAGAGGCTCCACTGCCTAAACCTCAGGTCAGTTTTCTGCCAGGAGAAAGGCAGAAATTAAAATAGCGGATTATAATGACTATCATGTATAATCAGAAAGAAGTAGGATTTCAGAGATAACAGATGCATAAATGTATACTCACAAAGTCTGGTCAGCCTTTTACAAGTTGTATAAAAAAAGTGACAAAGGATATCATTTAGAAACCTTGAGCAGAATAAATCTAGATCATTTTTCACAGATTTTGTATCAGGAACAATACAATAAAAATAAATTCATTCACTGTTAGAGAAAGGGAATAGGTAAATAGGAAAGAAGAAATGTGTGAGCACAAACTAGACATGGTCAGATTGCTCTTAATGTGAAAATGTGAACATACACACACATACACAGACACAATCAAAAACCTGTGTTTGCTAGAATAACCAAATATGAAGATATGCAATTCAGAAGAACTTATTGCTAGAAGCAAGTGTGCTATCATCTGAGGTTTACAAATGAAGATATTATATTATAATGTCATCTGATCTCTAAGCGCTTGATTGTATAAATAACTGGCACTATCCCAGCAATGGACTAATTCATTAAAGTGTTAGATTATTATTTTCAATTTTAATATTTTTCATCCAGCACTACATTCTACATATATGCATCTTCCATTTTGCAAGTCACTGTATACAATGAATATATAGCATTCTAATAAGAAAATAACTTGTACAGGTCCCAAGTTAAATTCTTCCACTTTCCACATGTTTTACCTTCACTAAATTAAGTACTCCTTAATTAAGCCATTCCATAATTTCAGCATTTCACTCACTGATCCAAGTTGCTTTTATCATCTAGTAACAATGCTTCTCATTAAAGGAATATAAAATATACTGATGAAAATAATTTGTATTGATAAAGATGATTCAGTTTGATAATAAAATTAATGATAAAAAGCAGTGTCTTTCATTTATCCATCAGAAACAGTAAATAATTTTAACATTTAAACATTCAATTATTCCTTTCAATATGTTCATGGGGTAGCAGCAGAAAACTATCACTATCATCTTGGTACAAGTAGAAAATAGTGCTCAAAAGACATAATGCTCACCTAGGGCCTAACGGGGAAAAATAAAAACAAAAACAAAAGATGAGGTACTTACAGGAGACTTCAAACGCACTGAAAATTAGTTCAGCTGTCTAATCATTAACCCAACAATGCTAAATATACCTATGCAAATAAAAATCATGTATTCAATCCAATAAATAATGGTAGCTGGAGGTGATGTTATCGATTCTGATAAGTACCAGACTGATAATATGAGACACTGAAAAATATATTTAACAAACATTTACTGTTACTACTTTGTACCAGGCTATATTCTAGTCTTTGAATATACAGTGATAAGTAATTGATCCAAGGGAGCTGTTCTCATGGAACTTTGATTCTAATGGAGAAATAAAATTATAAATAAATACTTTCAAACTTCTCTATTTACCACTTGTCAATTTATCCCTATCACCTAGTTCTTTTAGCTTCCTTATATAAACAAAAGTGCCTTCCATAAATGTGTTTTCTTTGTTGGGCTTTTTTGGGAAGAGTATTAAATGGGAGTGGAGATTCTGGAATGTTAATTACAAACATTCTCATACTGGCCTGAGAACAAATGCACAAAAGCTGGTGGGTAAACTCAATTAAATGGAAATCCTCAACAAATTGTGACTTTACAAGTTTCAAATAAGCCACGTTTAAGTTAAATGTGTTTTTAATTTTGTTTAATTTTGTTGAAACTTTATTTTTATGTATTTATTTATTTTGAGAGAGAGAGAGAGAGAGAGGGAAGGGTCAAGGAAGAGGGGAGAAAAATCTTAAGCAGGCTCCACAAAGCCCAATGCAGGACTTGAACACATGAACTGTGAGAACATCACCTCAACTGAAATCAAGAGTCGGATACTTAACCGACTGAGCCATCCAGGTGCCCCAAAATGGGAAACTTTATTTTTTTTAATTTATAGTTTATTGTCAAGTTGGTTTCCATATAACACCCAGTGCTCTTCCCCACAAGTGTCCTCCACCCTGACCATCACCCCCCTTCCCCTTTCCCCCTTCCACCCTCAGTTTGTTTTCAGGATTCAAGAGTCTCTCGTGTTTTGTCTCCCTCCCTCTCCCTAACTCTTTTTCCTCCTTCCCTTCCCCATGGTCTTCTGTTAGGTTTCTCCTGTTAGACCTATGAGTGAAAACATATGGTATCTGTCCTTCTCCGCCTGACTTATGAAACTTTAAATGGAAAGGAGTCTCCCACAAAAACATCATTTCATTTATTTGTAAACCATTTTCTTTTGCATGTTCGTTTTGTCTTGTATTCTTCTTTATTTGTTTAGTTATGAAAAATCACTGAAGAAACATTAGTTTAGCACAGTTGAATTTTTTCCATGTTGCTGTAAGAGTTCTGACTGAACATTATTTTGAGTGTTACAATAGGCCAGGATCCAAATAATGGAGTAATTGGGCAGTACTCTGCACAATCATTTTTTTATTTTTTTTAAATGACATTTTAGTTTATTGAAAGAATACTATTTCATTAAACAACTGTAATTTTAAAAGATAAGATTATAAATTTTGAATTTTAAAAGGTATTTTTTTAATATTCATTTATTTTTGAGACAGAGAGAGACAGAGCATGCATGAGTAGGGGAGGGGTAGAGCGAAGGAGACACAGAATGTGAAGCAGGCTCTTGTCTCTGAAGCTGTCAGCACAGAGCCCAATGCAAGCCTGGAACCAAAAGACCAGGAGATCATGCCCTGAGCAAAACTCAGACACTTAACTGACTGAGCCACGCAGGTGCCCCTAGGTTGAATGTTTCTGAATCAAGCATCAAATGTCTTCTGTGTGCTGCTAATCAAAGTGAAGTGCTCTGTCTTTTAATTCTCAGTTCCAAATGCCCACAAATTTCCAAAATTCTCTTTTCCAGCTACCCACTGAGTTTGTACCTCATTAAAATAAATTTATTTACAATAAATATTCCTGGTCATTTAAAAACTTAGAACAACTATTCAGTGCATGTATTCTAAAACTAGGAGAATAGGAGCTAGCTTGACCAAACAAACAGAAGCTAATCCGTCAGTATGGGAGACTATTGATAGAAAAACATTTGTACTTTCTTACACTTCCTCTACGTGACTATTGTGGAAAGAGCTATTGGAGTTTCCATTAGAGAAGAAAGTATTTTGGCTCAGTGACATTGAATTCTGTTTCCTTAATTGTCACCTGCTGTTTTTGTGCTTTGCTTCTGATCTAACCAAATTGACTTCCTTTCTTCCTCCCAGTAGAAAAAGTGCAGTAAGTTTCATAAGTAACTCTACACAAAATCTTCTTGACTAACACAAAATGTTCTATTTCTGCCCCCTCTTTCTTTACAGACTTAAAAATGATAGTTGATAAACAATGAAGCCAGAATAGAGGTGCTCACTTCATTTAACACAAGTTTCAGTGGTTATTATCATGCTTTCCAATATGTTTTGGGATTCAGAAATATGCCTGATGGTGTAAGGACAATTCCAAGGCAAATCCCACAATGAACACTAGCTTGAGGCAGAAACTGTATAAGAGACATATTTCTTAGTAACAAATATTATAAAAAAATATCCATCCCATATCAAAGAGCTTAGCCTGTTGAACAAACATACGTTGACACAAGGAATGCTGGGGTCAATATTTAAAGAAGATGAGCTCAGAAGGCATCTCTAGCTAATAGTGGATCAGAGAACCACCTTCTGTCTCTCTACGCCACTGTGGGCTACAATGAAGCTAAGCCTAATGGATGGCTTTTCATTTTACTCCGTACCTGCCAGTAGCACTCTTTCTTAAACTCTTTGCTTTTCTTGAAATCTTTGACGCTGTATTTTTCATGTTTTATACCTATCAGCCACACTTTCTCAGGCTCTCTTCCTGGCCCAACCTATTTAAATTACAGGAAATTATGGAAAGACTTAGAGGCTCGATCTGGGTCTTCTCTAGCTATACTCACTCTTCCCTAGGGTATTATCTTCCAATTATCCCTCCCATTCTCTCTTAATTATTGCCTATATGCTAATGATTCCTAAATACCTATCTCCAGGTGATACCTCTCTCAAGAGATACCTCAAATTTGTTACAGATAAAATAAGGCCCTCAGTTCCCTTCAAAACCATTAGTCTCTCCATCAGTCACCGTCCCTGAATATGGTAACAACATCAAAGCATTGTGTCAGGCTGTAAACTTAGAAATTGTCCTTGATTTTTCTTTGTTTCTGAATTCTCTGTTTTGATCCATTAACAAGCCTGGTATCTTCTGCCTCTAAAAGGAATACATGCACCTATTTACCTCATGTTCATGATTACTATTTTTACCCAAGACATGATCCTTGCCTTCTGGGACCATTACATTCACATCATAACTATTCTCATGCCTTTCAATCCATTCAGTATGCAACAGCTAGAATTATCTTTAAAAAAAAACACACAAATTAAATAGCACTGGCATACTTAAAACCCTTCAAAAGCTTCTCCTTTGTTCAGAATACATCCAACCTATTTCCATGCCCTACGACATACTCCATGACCCAATACTCTTTGCTAATGGCAGTCTAATGGCCTCTCTCTTTCTTGCCCACTACCTTTCAGATATATTGGCCTTGTTTTCAAATCGGAAATAACAAAGGCCCTTTTTATATCTTTTGGTCTTTATACTTGCTGTTCTCTTTATCTGGAATATTTCCTCCATCTTGTTGCATTTTTGGTTCATTCTTATCCATTAGGTTTGAGCTCATATAGCACGGCAGATGCATTTGTTGACAGTCCTATTTTTAAAAACCCATCCCCTTCCCCTTCATCTCAGAGTGGCTTATATCGTATATGTCATAACTCAAACTGTAATTATTACGCTTATTGATCTATTCCCTTGTTATGATTTGTCTCTCTACAATAATGTAAGTACTACAATGGCACCAACTTTCTCTAATTTTTTATCACCTACTAACAAATAGTAGGGACTTCATATTTGTTAAATTAGGAAATGAATCAATGAACAGATAATTATGGCTGCTGGGAAGAAAGTTTCACTGCAATGAAATGAACAGAGAGTAAGTTTCATGTTAAAAATTGAGAACTGGCTGGAGAGGAAGAAAGACTAAATCAGAGAAGAGCAGGCATTATCTATCTCCCTCCAAAATTATACTAAAGAGATTCAGTTTGATATCTGATTACTTTTCAGCGAGCATCAATTACATACAAGGGATTTTATTATGCTTCCTCATTGGCCATTCAACACTCTCTTCTGAGTGAAGAATATTTACAAGGTCATATAACTAATAATTGATAGTCCTGATAAAGCAGGAAAAAAAGAGACTCCTAAGTTGACACCCTGGTTCTCTCATTTTGTGACACTGGACAAGCTTAAACAGACTGAGCTTCAGCTTCCTATTGTAGGCCAAAAGTTTTTCTTAAATTACTGATGGCACTCTCAAAAATGAGACATGATTTGCATAACATCTCATGTTCTAGGAAATGGATCGGATTATTTTTTTAAGTAGTAGGGAAAGAAGCATTCATTTCTAAATTAGAGAGCATTAGCAGGTTAATCAGGAAGCCTATGAATGATGATGACAAAGTTAGTACATTTTTAATTCAGACTGAAAATACTCAAGCTAATACTCAAGGCACAGTAAAACTAATGTTTTATTCATTGTTTCTAAGCCTTGACACAGACTACAAAATACCACAGTGCTTTACATAGACTTGATGTTCAAAAGTTATTGACTGATATATACAGAAAAATTTGTTCAAGTACTCTCTGACCTAGGATAGAAAAAGATAACACCTTAGAACTGGGATGAAGCACATTTCTCAGTAATTTTGAACTAAGTGTTTGAATCCACCGCGGCTGGAAGAGTCAAGCAAAAGACAGCCTTGCCACCTCATTAGAACTACGACCCAGTCACAGGTAGGATCCTACAGTTACAATTTTAAGAGCGGCTCTTTCACCTAAGATATGAGAATGAGAAAGGGATTCATGTAACAAAGAAATATTAATACTATATACATGCAAACACATCTAAAAAACAATATGGTCACTTACAGAACTACTGTGTGTGTGTGTGTGTGTGTGTGCACGTGTGTGTGTGTGTATGTGTGGGTGTGTGTTATTTGAAAAACGATCTCTTTTGACCAGAGATTAGCAACATCAAAAAATGCATAGAGAGAGGGAAAGGCAGAGCCTCTGGTTTCTATTTCAGTGGTGGGATATTCATTTTACCCATTTGCAACTTTACAATTTCTTCTCTCACTTTTCAATGGTTGGAAAAGGGTTAAAAGTGATAGGCTAAATATTACATAGCTACATTTCTTATCACAGCTTCTGGTTCTTCTTGATTTTCAAATTTTGGTTTCTCTCAAATACCTTTCCTTTCAGGTTAAACTCTACTAACACAGCTCTACTGATGACTGTGCCCCTCAGGACTTTAACTAGCTCGATTACTATATCTTGCAAAGCCTGTCTCACTACCCAAATTTTAGAACCTATTCAGGTTCTGGTCTTAGATTGGCCAAAATGGACTCCATTTCCATTCTCATCATGATGGGAAACTTATCTCTTAAAAAGAAATCTCTCCCTCAGAAGAAACAGGCCAGGGGACACCTAGGTGTTAAATCAGTTAAGCGTTCAACTATTGGTTTCAGCTCAGATCATGGTCTCATGGTTTGTGAGTTTGAACCCCACATGGGGCTCTGCACTGACAGCACAGAGCCTGCTTGGGATTCTCTTTCCCTCTCTTTCTTCCCCTCCCCTGCTCATGCATGTGAGCACGCTCGCTCGCTCTCTCTCTCTCTCTCTCTCTCTCTCAAAATAAACATCTAAAAAAAAAAAAAAGAAAAAGGTCAGATTAATGACCTTGATTTCAAGAGTTAATCTTTTACCTATCCCTTAATTTGGATTTAATCTCTTACATTCAAATATTTTTATTACAAAAGCAATGCATGCTTACTGTAGTAGAAAATTAAAACAGTGAAGGAGTACATAAAATGAAAATGAAAGTACCCCAGATCTCTACATCCCTCCAGTCCCCTCTCTAGAAAGAATACTTTTTAGCAAAAGCTATGCTATCTGTCTATTCATCCACTCATATGTCCATCTATCCATCTGTCTATGTAGGCATCTATTTATCTATTAATCTGTCTCTCTAATGAGATCAAACTGGATATAAACTAGGGTGCCTGGAAGGCTCAATCAGTTAAGCGTCCAACTCTTGATTTTGCCTTAGGTCATGATGTCATGGTTAATGGAATCAAGCCTCACCTCAGGCTCTGCGCTTGAAGTGCTGGGCCTGCTTGGGATTCTCTCTCTCCCTCTCTATCCCCCTCCACCACTTGCGTGCTCGCTCCCTCAAAATATATAAACATCTAAAAAACTTAGATAAAAACTATCTATAGATCTACTTTCCTCAACACCTTCACAAGATGTGCCCAGGTACTATAAATTTAAGGCCTTCTCCTAGAATTCGTAGGCTCTATATAATTTTTTATAATGAACTGGATTTCTTCATGTCTTCATGCCCTCATCTATAAAATGGGAGTAATGCTTTTAAAAGAATTAAGATAAATGTAAGTATTTAGAAAAATGTCTATGAAAAAGTAAGTTTTCAGCAAAATGCAGCTTTAAAATGTATATACACATATATACATTTGGGCCTTTAAAAAATAATTTTAGGGTCACATGGCTGGATTAGTCATTAGAGAATGTGGCTCTTGATCTCGGGGCGGTAGGTGCTAGCCACACATTGGGTGTACAGAGTACTTAAAAGTACAACCTTTAAAAATTAATTTTAATAAAGCAGGCATTCATCCATTTATTTTTTTTTTTGCAACTGTTTACTGGGCACCTATCATAAGTCAAGGATTATGCGAGGCATTAGAGTTATAATCATGAGCAAGAGTTAAAACAAAAACAAACAAATCTGGACTCTGATTTTATGGAACTTACAGTCCAATGGTAGAACTCTACCTGCCTAGCAGTCCATACTATGAAATAATATTGGGACAGCTGTACACAATGCTGCAATGAGCATCTTCATATATGTGTCTTAGACATGTGTGAGCACTCCTACAGCTCTAATTCCTACATGTGAAATCTGAGGATGAAAACTGTGTCACATTCCATATTTTGAAAGATAACTCCAAATTCCCATATAAATGTTCCCAAGTGGTTCTTCCACCGAAGGAAAAACAAGACCTATTTCCATGAACCTTCATCACCACAGGACATTGTACTTTGCATTTCTTTAAATATTGGCAGTGTGAGCTTATTTTTGTTTTGATTGGTTATTTGATATTTTCTCAAGGGGATATCCAGATCATTAGCCACTTTATATTGTTATATATATATTTGTTCATACTGACTTTAAGAGTTAGTGAAGTTATTTTTTTTAATTTTTTATACATTTATTTATAGGGAGATAGAATGAGACAGAGCATAGGCAGGGAGGGTCAGAGAGAGAAGGAGACACAGAATCGGATGCAGCCTCCAGACTCTGAGCAAGCATTCAGCACAGAGCCCGACACGGGGCTCGAACCCACAAACTGTGAGATCGTGACCTGAGCCGAAGTCAGACACTTAACCGACTGAGCCACTCAGGCACCCCCATAGTGAAGTTATTCTTGACTATCAGTAGGATTCCCCAGTCTGTCATATGTTTTGTTACTTTTTACTGGTGTCTTTCACCACCGAAAATATTTTAATTTCTGCACTGCTAAACCTGTCAGTCTTTTACTTTCTGGGGTCTGGGGTTTTATGTCAACTAAATATTATTAAAATATTCTTCTACATTTTTGTGTGTATTTTTAAAGTTTACCTATTCACATTAAGTCATTATTATCTGAAAATTATTATTTGTTGTGGAACTGGGTTCTCCTTACATTTTTCTTTCCAAACAGTGTCAAAGATTTCATATCAATTTGCTAGCTAACCCACCCTTTCAGTCTAGGTATGAAAAGACACCCTTAAATAATAATTTTAGCTAAATAAAAGAACTTTTGTCAAATTATCTATCTTATGTTATTAAATTAATTCTTTATCATGCCACCCTGTGTCAGTATAAAATTTACCAAAGCAAGTCACCTATTTAAAAATAATTTCCTGGGGCGCTCGGTCAGTTAAGCATCCAACTTCAGCTCAGGTCATGATCTCATAGTTCATGAGTTCAAGCCCCACGTCAGGCTCTGTGCTGACAGCTCAGAACCTGGAACCTGCTTCAGATTCTGTGTCTCCCTCGCTCTCTGCCCTTCCCCCGCTCATACTCGGTCTCTCTCGGTCTCTCAAAAATAACTAAAATGTTAAAAAAAAAAAAGTTTAAAGAATCAAAATAAAAATAATTTCCTATTGCATGCATTTACTTTAAGACTAATCTTATAGTTATCTTGACAACTCCATCTCCCTTCCATTTTGTGTGATTACGTTGAGTGTGTTCATCCCTCACACATTTCTGCCCTTTCTTCTGCACTTATTGCCTAGGTGGCTGAATGAATACATCTCGTGGGATCATTTCCTGGCTGGATTCCAGCTGCAGTAAGTCAATGGAAAGGACTAGAGATTCAAAGATAGGGAAAGAGAAAGCTAGGGAAAATTTCCTCCATAATTTCTCTGCTTCAGAGCTGCATTTTATAGTAGCTGATTCCTTCCAACAATTGCATTTTCCAATGTGTGCTTCTTCCTCCAGTAGTGCAGCTCTCACTAGTTTCCATGAATATCTATTAATTCTTTTGGTGCTCTTTTCCCCTAAGCCTTAGGGATAGCAATCACTTCCTACTGTTGTTCCTCTTTGGATGACTCACTTTCACCTATTTGTTAATATATTATACGTCTCTAAGTAATCTTTTTATGAAATTCTCTTCATTCAAGCTACCTGAAGTAAATTCTATTTCTTCCTTGGATTCTGTTACACCTTCCTAAATTAAAGGCAGATAGATTATATATATATATATATATATATATATATATATATATATATAGTATGTATATATATGTGTGTATATATATAGTATGTTTATATATGTATATATGTGTATATGTGTGTATACAAGTGTATAGATTATATACATGTGTGTATATATGTGTATATGTGTGTATACAAGTGTATAGATTATATACATGTGTGTATATATAACTATATCTTGATTGACGATGTTTTTAATGTACAGATTAACTTACAGAAAACTAGCATTTTCACCCTATATAACTCTACCTTTCCCCATGTCTTTATTTACATACCTGTAATTCAAACTTAAACTTTCTCCAAACAATCCTTACACTTTCCTGTGTAATTTGCTTCTAAGAAATCTGCAGATTTTATAGATATTCTAAATAGGATATTACTTGTTTAATGTTAATATACTTCTAAAAAGGAGAAAATCATATTGTTTTCAAATGATATTTACCCCATCTTTTCCAATATACATATCTCACATTTCTTTTTTTCTTGTCATATGACATTTGCTAGGTCCTCCAGAATACTGAACAATAACACCAATGAGGAGTATCTTTGAACTGTTTATTATTTTATTAAGAATTCTTCCAGCATATCAAGATAAAGAAACTTTCCTTATATTTCTGGATTAGTAGGAACTTTTCTCAGGACTTGATAATGAATTTTAGCAAATGATTTTAGATACGGTATTTTTTTTAACCCGGGAGTATTGACTAGTATGGTTTCCTGACCTTGTTTAATAAAAGGAAGAACAAAGATTAAATGTTACTTGTTCACTATTTTGCTCTTTGTTTTGAATATCACTATTAATATGAATGTTATTTCACATAAATGCATCATGTGAAAGCTCTGAATTTCATCCCGTTAAAAGCTACGCCTATTTCTCTTTAAAATATATGGCAAATATGGAAGGAATTTCACTTTCAGCAAAGATTTTCTCTAGCTAATATGTTTCTATTCTAATTTAGACTAAAGTGTAAACAGTTAATAAACTTCCATGTTTAAAAAGACCTTCATTTAAACAAAACTAATCTTTAGTTGATGTATCTTTAGAGCGAGAAGGAGCTATATCCCTAATAAAATAACAGTTTTTTCATTTACCTACATAAATAGTCACTAAATTGGAGAAAGCAGGAAACAAGCTGATTCAGAATCCATAACCCTAACTGAACACAGGGGGAAAAAAGGTGAATCCCTATGGTTCCTTGCTCATAATTACCAGAACAATGACCCTGAAATGATATCCACACTTGTTACCTCTGTTTGAATCTACACATTCTTATGAATTTAAAAATAATTAAAGTAAAATAGAATGGGGCATGTATGAGTGAAGAAAATAGCTTGAAATACAAAATGCCACTAAGCTTCAGATAATCTTGATAGAGCTCAGCTTCTAGAGGTTTAAATGAATCAAATGCAAATCAGCTCTTTGCTATGAGATGCTTTTTCAATTTCTTAATATAAATGTGTTCTCTGCATGGGTGCTGTATGCTGCCAAGAAATTAGAGTCAAGTAATTCTGTAACTCTGGGTCTTTGTACTACATGAACTGAGAGAAAAAAGAAACCCAAGTGTTATAAAGTTTAAATTAATTATGATTATATGCATTTTCCTCCAAATATTAATGTGTCATAATGGAAATACAAAATTTAATTTTGGCCAAAATTAATCTTTTGGATTTTGTACAGATGCACATTATTCTTTGAACATATTACATGTGGACTTACTTTTGTGCTTTTATTTAAGCTATTTTCACTGCCAGGAACGCCTGGTCCTATTTATTTTCACTTATTTAACTGAACAAATGTGACCAGTAAGTCAATATTGAGGTGCTATGCAGTTATTTTACTGAATACCTTAAGAGTTTAGGACAAAATGGCATCTTCCAACCTCTGAATTGTTATAGCCAGGTTGATTCTAACATACATTACCTTGAAATTCAAGTTCACAAACACATACATTCACAAACACTCTCAAATATATACACACACACACGCACAAAGAATTAAAAAAACTATTTCTGAGGAAACTGAGATTCTTTTTTAAATATTTTAAGAAAATTGTGACTTAATTACATTGTGATTAGCAAATCAATATTCTTCTTAAAGGTAATTCTATCAAATCAATGTTTTACTCAAAGGTAATTCAACCAGAATGGATTGTTCCCTCATGAATGCCAAGCTCTGGTGTTGTTTGCTGAATATAAGTACTGGACAAGATCGACCTAGCCCCGACTTCATAATGCTTAAGCTGCACATGACATAAAATAATACTAATATGTGAGGACATACAGTGTAGTTTTTTCTAAACTGTTATATATTTAAATGTTTTTAATATTTATTCAAGATAGGCAAATTAAATATATTAAGTAAATAAAATACCATGTGTAATCATTTATTTATTCTGAGAGAGAGAGAGCGAGAAGGAGAGCAAGCGAGCGTGTAAGTGGGGGAGGGGCAGAGAGAGAGAAAAAGAGAGGGAGAATTCCATGCAGGTTTGGTGCGGTCAGTGTGCAGAGCTCAACGCGGGGCTCGAACTCATGAAACCATGAGCTCATGACCTGAGTCGAAATCGAGAGGCAGACACTTAACCTACCAAGCAATCCAGGTACTCCCATGTATGATCATTTATAAGGGAAGTATTGAAACAAGAAAATAGACACATTAACATTACTGGGATTTTTTATATCTAAACAATCAATTCAAGTATTCACACATATACAGAAGAGTGTGTTCTACTAAGTTCCTTTACTGTTATTACTTATTCTATTTTTTTTAGGATTGCAAGGGGAACAATATGAACTTTAAGAAAACAATGTCAATTCACCCTCATTAACTATGTGTGAAGAAAACTTTTTTTTAAATAGTCACAGGTAGACACCCATCTCTTCTGTCAGATAATTTGAATTCTTTACATTCTCTTTTCTGTTTTTTGTTTCTTAGCCCACATGTAAAGCAGAAATTTCATCTATGTGGGAATGTCATCAGATTCATGTATTTAGCCCACATACATATTGTTTGTGCCTTTCTACAAACTGCTTAATTGGGTCCTACATTCACTGTCTCAAAACAGGTGATGAATAGGCAAAGACAATGTTTTTTACAAATGTCAACACTACTGTAAAGAAATAATATAAAATTTTAAAAAACTGGATATACATATCTCAATCAGATTCATTTTAGATATAAAAGGATTAGCATTTATGACTATATGTGAAATTAAAAGAATTAGATTTAGGAGCACTTGGGTGTCTCAGTTGGTTAAGCATCCAACTCTTGATTTTGGCTCAGGTCATGGTCTCATAGTAGTGAGACAGAGCCCACGTCAAGCTCAGCAAGGAGTGCAGAGCCTGCTTGGGATTCTCTCTCTCCTTCTCTCTCTGCCCCTCTGTCTCTCTCGCTCTCTGTCTCCACCTCTTTCTCTAAAAATAAATAAATAAATAAATTTAAAGAAAAAGAAAAGCGGATTAGATTTAATACTTGACAAGCGAGATTTAAGGCAGAGCTTAAAAAGATGCAAAATTTTACTTCTTAAAGAGGTCCCTTAGAAAAACTGATCAAATCAAAAACTATAAATATACACATAAGAACTGGGCTTTTTAGAAGAAAAACAACAATAATAATACACTCTAAATTAGAGTTTTTTCTGCAGAAACTAAATGAGGTTAATAGAGTGGGCAAAGTAATCCTAATTTACAAGGCCATTAGAGCTGAAATGGTTCAGATACTTCTCTGTTCAGTTCTTATCTTTTCCATAAAGTTGATTTATGAAGAAATATGCAAGTCTAGAGAGGTCCACTAAAGTATGCTTTTTTTTATATAAGATTATTTCACACAAAATGGCTATTGACCATACATTTTTTTGTCTAGGCTTTTACACAGGGGAGTTGTTAACATAATTCATTTACAATTCAGTTAGCAAGAAAACGTGTTAAATTGAATTTTACTCTGAAACAATAAATCAAACCAATGTGAAATATATTACACCCCATAAAAGGAATAAACACTGATCAAATTATACAGCTGAACTATGTAGCTCACATATCACAATATATATAAAATATCATCTCCATATAGTCATTAAATAAGTCTCAAGATCTAAGGCACAAATTAATAACTTTGGGTCATATTATCAGCTTATTCTGGAGACTTATGTTGGCGAATTAAAATAGGAACCTCTTCTTATAGTCTACATCAGTAATCATTCAAGTTTTTTCTAATCATAAAAAAAGCCTAAGTTTACAGTGTCATTCAGATGAAAATACATTCTAACTTATGTTGATTATCAGCAGGATCTTTAGCATCCTCAAATAGTTGTAGAAAGAGCTATCAAAATCAGAATCCTGTTTTGAAGTTCAGAAAGCTCTAGTAAACATCAAATACACTTCACCCAAGTCTCAAGACAATAAAAAGATAAAGTACAATGCCTTAGATATGGTGCTTTATAAATAGTTGTGGCTGAGTTATGGTTATGTAACACAAATCAAATAAGTAATACAATTTTAACGCTTGATTTACACTCTAAACTTTATTCTTAGCCATTTCGGCAAAGGTAGTTAACAGGAAGGTTTCCTCTATTCATGTTGAAGCCCTTGATATGCAAGCTTGTGCTAAGAATTCCAATATATTAAATTTGAAAGTATGGCCTGAAAGGGGGGTTCCACGACTGAGTGCCTTATCTATCATCTACTGTCTAACTATCATTTTCATTTATGATCTCACTACCTCTCAATACCTCTAATATATATAATGTATGTATCTGTAGGCTTATAAGTGCACTGCCATTCTAATAAATGGTATGACATATGCAATGACAATTTTTTCCCTAGACTATATGCGATTCCTCTAAGAAATGTTATCTCTGGTTCTAAATTAACATTTTGAAGATATCCTCACATATTTTTGCCCCATATATATGCCACACATCTATTACTGCTAAAGAATCTATACAGTCTGACATTTACAGGAATGAATGACACTGCTACAAACTATCTATGACACTGTGGGATTATCCTATCAACCAATAAACAAAGTCATTTTCTTTTTTGATCAGACCATTAGTGTGATAGATAAGAAAATGTCATACTTACAGTGTAGCTTGCCAATGTCTCTCATAATAAATTCACATATTATGTGCACATAAGTTCATAGAGCATAAGTTCATAGAGCACAGTATTGAATTTGCACTAGAATATGGTATTTTAAAAACACACAGATGGTGCAATACCATACACAAAAACTAATGAAAAATGGACTTGTGTCAATGTCAAGTGATAGCTAGTTGGCAGTCATGTGACTGTCCAGCTTATGCCCATGCCTTAGGATGCTGAGCCAGAAAAATGCAGCTAGTACAATAAAAAATGTTACTATCCTCGAAAGAATAACTCTTATTGTTTCTAATAAAATCTTGCTATGAATATCTTCACTGAAATACTGAAACCAATAAGATAAAATTTAATGGGTAACAAATCTGGGAATAGAGAAAGAAGAGTCACAAGAATTGTATGGATTCAAAGAATATTTTAGAATCAGGCAACCAGAATTTGACTCTTAGCCCTAAATCTCAGGGAGGTTTGATTACCATGATGGTACCAAAAGCCAACCAATTGAGTAAAGGTTTTATATGTTCACCTTGGAGATGGGAGAGATATAATGACGTCTTCAAATAGTAGATGATGATCACGGTACCTCTAAATGTAAGTAAAAACAATGTGTGAATGTTACAAAGATATAGATGCTTGTTCAATATAAGAACTTACAAGCAATATCACTTTTAATAATTAGACTTAACTAGTATAAGACAGGATCTGTTTCAGGAACACTTCAGATTGGCAGAGGGATTCAGCGGGGGATTGCTTTGATTCCTATCATCTGCACTAGAGAAGGTGTTCTGCACTGTTTGATACACTGGCTTGAAACATTATTTCATTTACTCCTTTCTAAAAAATCTGTGAATTAGGTAAAATAAGAACCATATCGAGGTGAATTCAGTGAGACTTAGAAAATAAAATGGCTTCCCAAGACCACTGAGCTTGTTAAGTAGCAGAGCAGAACTACTTCCAACTCTAAATCCTGATTAATGTTCAAGCAATTAACAGGACCACTTAGCAAATTATTTACTAGAGTCCTGTTTATACCTCTATAATCACCTTAATTATTTTTTTCATTTTATGTCAGGCCTGTACCTGCATTGACGTGATTGGTCCCTGTCAGTGAGTAATAAAATACTTGACTTTCCCACAGTGCATTTTTTTAAATCAGTATTTCATAGGACAATACCTGCAAATGCCTCTTCTAACTTAGGATGCATGTTAACCTTCACGACAGAAATAAAAACTGTGTTAAAATTCAAGTATTTCTGGATGATTTTCTCTTGAACATTTTACATATTTCTATTATACATAAAGTATTATATATGACAAATATATATACCCACATATATGCATATTAACTTTTAAAATATATTCCAGTTCACTTTTATTTGCCAAATTACGCTACTGCAAAACGAAGTTTTAGAAAATGCACTATGTAGGACTAACCATACTTGTGTTTTCAATTTAAATAACTTTTTTTGTAATGAAATCTCCATACTTTATAAAGGGCATTATTGCCTGTCAGGAAGAAATAATGAGCTTGCATTTCTCAGCTGTGTATAAATTGCATGCATTTTATATTTCTAAGGAGAGTCCTCTAGCAATCAATATTTTTAGAGAATGACAGTCCTCAGTTAGGCAGTGATTGTTACTGAAGCTGATACATGTTTACCCTTCATTGGAGACTGACAAATAGCCTATGACGAGACTGCTTTCATGCTTTTATGCTTTTACGCTGCTTACATTAAAACCTGTTTAGGAATATGAAAATTCAAAAATGTGATCTTAATGTAAAACTGCTTTCAAATTTCTTGTTCGGAAGCTTGCCAGACAAACCAGAGGGCCATTTTGGGAAGCAAAGAGGTATTACGTGCATAAGATAAATAAGTGAAGTATCGATTAAAAACAAATATAAGCCACTGCTGGGACATGGACAAAATATAATAAAATATTGTTAAATGATCACACTCCAAGGGAGGCAATCAAATGTCTTTTCATAAATGGAGTCCCAGCAAACTTTGTAGTTTGCTTGGAGCAGGTTTAACAGCAGTAGTTTCTCCATAGCAGGCTAAAGTCACTTAATCCATAGCTTCTTTTTATAACAGAGCTGATTTATTTGAACTTAGACAACAGTAGACCACATAAATGTCATGTTAATATTCTAACCTGAGCTAAATCGCGTTAGCAACAAAACCTGTCTCATCACATATTTCACCTTGGTCTATCACAGAATGTGACAGTTACACTATTAATTTACAATAAACCAATCAGTAAAGCAGTTATTTTTAAAAATATATAATGCACGGAAAATACAATTTTCCTGCTCATCTGTCTTTTTTTTAAACCTCTTGGCTTAAGTGAGAACTTCCTGTTGAAACTGCTTATTTTTCTTAGCATTCTTAGCTTTATGTCATCATTTTTAAACCTCCCTTCCCTTTCCCCAGTTCTACAATGAGACGGTGAAAACATAACGACCTCTTTGAATAGTGAAAGGCAATCATGGTTCCTCTAAATATAAGCAATATCAAAGTGTGAACATTACAAAGATACGGATGCTTGTTCAATGTAAGAAAGAACTTACAGGTACTATCACTTTTAATAATTAGACATGAATAGTATAAGACAGGATCTGCTTCAGAACACGTCAGATTGGCAGAGGGATTCAGCAAGAGAATTCTTTGATACCTATCGTCTGCACTAGGGAAGGTGTTCTGCACTGCTTGATATATTGGATTGAACTATATATTGTCTCTTACTTTCAAATGCATTATTTCATTTCCTCCTCCTTCAAAAATCTGTGAAGTCGATGGAATAAGAACTATATAGAGATGAATTCAGCAAAACTTCAAGAATAAAAATGAACTTGATGGAACTGTGTATTCTTCTTAGCTTTCTTTCATCATTTTTAATCTTCTGTCCCTTTCTCCAGTTCTTAAATAGAAGAAAGCCTGACCTTGGCCACAACCACCTGAATACTCTGACAGTCTACTTTAATTTTTCCAAACTGAAATCCTTTTATTTATTCATTAATTCAAGAAATATTTACCAAATGCCTACCATTCCAGGCACTGAAGACAGTGCTAGGGCACAACTGTGAACAAAAAATTCGATGGAGAATTTCTTTATGGAGCTTAGATTCTAGCAAAAGAGAGACACATGTAAGCAGGTAAACTCAGTACTTAGTAGCAAGTGTTATTACAGGGGAAGCTGGATGTGCCAAATATTTAGTCTTCTGACACAAGTTCAAGCCTTAATCTAGCACTTTAACTTCAGGACCATTTCATGTTAATGAGTATTTCGGCCCACTTGTCTATATATTTATATTCTGTCTCATTTCAAAAACTGATTTGTGGTATCTCTGCATTCTGAATGATTCTCCAAAAGTATTAGAGTGTCCTTCTATCTTATTGCAATCCTCGTCCCCTAAAAATCTCCCTTTAACATTTCCACAGTTTCAAATGTTATCTCAGCAGACCCCTTTTCTTCCAATTTCTGCTAAAAATAAATGTTTCAAGCTTAATAGAGGATCATAATTATTAAGATAAAGAGTTGTATCTTTGTGGTTATATCTCACTAAGAACTTTTCATTCTAAGAAGCTCAGGGGGCACCTGGGTGGTTCAGTCAGTTAAGCTCATGACTCTTGGCTTTGACTCAGATCATGATCACGCAGTTCATTGGTTCAAGGCCCACACTGGGCTCTGTGCTGATGGTGCAGAGCCTGCTTAAGATTCTCTAGCGCTCTCCCTCTGTCCCTCCCCTGGTTGTGCTTGCATGCACCCTCCTAATTTTTTTAATTTCAATTGAGACATGATTGATATATAATATCCTATAAGTTTCAGGTGTACAACATGATTCACTATTTGTATATACTGCAAAGTGCATACTACAGAAAGTCTAGTTAATATCCATTACTTCACAGGGGTGCCTGTATGGTTCAGGCAGTTGAGCGTCCATCTTCGGCTCAGGTCATGATCTTATGGTCCTGATCTTAATGGTCCTTGAGTTTAAGCCCCACGTCAGTTCTATGCTGACAGCTTGGAGCCTGGAGCCTGCTTCAGATTCTGTGTCTCCCTCTCTCTCTGTCCCACCCCCTTCATGCTCTGTCTCTGTCTCTCTCTCTCTCTCTAAATATAAACAAACATTTAAAATTTTTAAAAATCCATCACCTCACATAGTTACAATTTGTGTGTGGGGGGGATGTGTGTGCGTGTGTGTGTGTGTGATGAGAACTAATTGTCAAATGCAATTCAACGTTTCTCTTGTTGTCTACGAAGCTGTTCTTCTATCCTGTAGCTAAAACTTGATCCTGTTCAACTACTCAATCCCTTTTCCATGAAACCTTAAAATACTTTTGGAGCCCATTTTGGTATTCTCTGATATATTTTAACTATAATGGACTGAATCACTTATTTACACACTTATTTAAGGCCACCTTACATTTTAACATGTGTGCCTTATGATTAAATTTTCCGAAAGCCCAACATGGGATTTAATCAGCACCACTTTCAGCCAAATGTTAATTAAGCACAGGTCCAGGACTCTGCTCATATAGAGCACAGACTGTGCTATACATAGCATTTTAGTTTTGCCATTGTGCATAGAAAATTATTTAATATATAGTGTGTACTATGATGAATGTTTAAAAAATGTTGAATGACTAGCTAAAATGACTTGCTTATGTTAGAAAAGTTAAGTGAATGGCATATTTAATTACTAAAGAAAGAATAAGAAAATGTACTTTTCTGAACTTCGTAAGTTTTTTAATTTATTTTTGAGAGAGAGAGAGAGAGAGAGAGAGAGAGAGAGCCAGGGATAGGCAGAAAGACAGGGTGAGAGAATCCTATGCTGAGTGTGGAGCCCAATGTGGGGCTCAATCTCATGGCCATGAGATCATGACTATGAGCTCATGACCTGAGGCAAATTCAGAGAGTATGACCTGAGGCAAATTCAGAGTCGGACACTTAACCGATTGAGCCACCCAGGTGCCCATATATTTTTTTTTTATTTTAAAAGATACCTGCCTATGTGAAATGGTATGAAGCCTGCCTGTAAATAATGCTTAACACTAGTAACAGATAAGCCTAAAAGAAAGGGTAGAGTCTAGAAGACAATGAAAAATATTGATAACTACTTAGTTTTAAATGTTTAATATATATAATGGAGAACCTCTATTTGTGAATAGAGAAACCACAGGACTAAACCATTGTTACAGTAAGATTGGAGGCAGTATGTTGAATAGATTTGAATACAGGACAAAGAGAAAGTTTTCAGCCATGAATAGAAAAGAGTAGGAATAAAGCCCAGCAGTAGGAAAATTCAAAGTCAAAATATGTGATTAGGCATCTGATAGAATACAACTAAAATTTTAGGAAAATTAAACCAATAGGTAGAAAATTCAGCACAGGTATCATACAGAACTGACATTGCCTAAATTGGGCCTAGAGAATCAAAATCCTGGAGGCCTTTCAGAAATTAAAATTAAGTCAATTTTATTTGACCTCAAGTAAAATATGGGCAAAACTGAGAAACAGATCTGACTAAACCAAGATCATAAAAGGTTTTTAATGACTTGGTTAGAAGCTTGAATTTTGTCTTCTAGCTATCCAATAATGTCACTGACGTAAGAATAAAGATGAGCTTGATTGGGGGTGATTGACTTTATCTCAGACAATCCTTCCTCCTCTGAAAATCATTACTCATTTATGAAGGGAAATAATCGATGCGGATGTTCTTGAATAACAGTAATAAAATGGGCTGTGAAGTCAAACACTCCTGGATTCAAATCCAGTCTCTACTTCCTACTAATTCCCTGTATGATACAGGAAAATGTCTTTATCTTTCTTAAAGACTTTGCCTCTGTACAGTAAATGTGGAGGTAAAGTGGTTATAAGGCTTAAATAAGAAACTGCAGGTAAAGTGCCTAGCACATAATAAGCTCACATTAAATAGCAGCTATTTTAACAAAGTGATCAAGTTTCTTTTCTTATACTGCTGGTTATAGAGTAGAACTGGTAATGTAGACCTTAATGCAACAGGATGGAAATGAAATTAAGAGAATGGAAACCTCTGTAGCCAAGAGAACATATAGATAAGAGAAGATTTGGAAAATATCCATAATAACATAAAGGAGAGTCAACAGAGCAGGTAAGAACTATGATATGGAAATAGATGATATATCAGATATAGAAACAGATGTGTACAGAATTAGAGATGAAGACAGAGATACAGACAGATGGAATGTCAGACTGGTAAACTGTCTCAAATTCACAGAAATAAATCTCTCAAAAGGAGGGATGTAAAATTACCCTGAAAATCAATTACAATTTAATTAGTGACAGTTGAGAAAACAGTTTTGATAGAATGATAGCTTTTAAGGGATAACAGGGAAATAGGTAATAGGCAGATTTGGTATAGAAGACTTATTCAGGATATCCAGCAATTATAATGGTTAACAGCAATCAAGGGCTCACAGCTTCCCAGGCCCTGCTCTAAATATTTCAAATCAACCAATTAATTTAGCCCTTAGAAGAGCCCTATGGCTTTAATGTAATTGTCACCTTCATTTTCTCAATGGGGAAAAGAAGCCAAAGGGTATTAAGATATTTTCACAATTTAACACAGCTAAAAAGTGGCTAAATTGGCTTTGAACCAGGTAGTCTCACTCCAGGACATGTGCTGTGCTATCACTCATAGAGCTTCTAAAGACAAGGGTAAGGATTTGAATTTGGTCATAGGGCTGAGTCTCTGCTCACCTGAATAGGCCAGAATCAGAAATGAAGAAGATAAAATTTTTAAGTGTTTTAACACTCTCTGTAAACTTTATGAGAGATGGTGCCTTAAAGCAGGAGAGGAAACACAAGTATGAAATTTCCATAATAAACATTTGATCATTTCCACTGGAAAGGTATGCACTACTTTAGAAAAGGCACAGGGAATATTTCAAGCTAGAATACCTCAGAAAGATCTCTTTGGAGGACACATTAATTAAATTGTGCCAGGAGACAGGCCAGAAAGGAATCACAGGAAATCTTCAATGTGATGACCAGAAAAAAAAAAATATGCAGCCAAGAATCCTTTATGCAGCAAGCCTGTCATTCAGAACAGAAGGAGAGATAAAGGTTTTCCCAAACAAACAAAAATTGAAGGACTTCATCAACACTAAACCAGCCCTACAAGAAATCCTTAGGGGGACTCCATAAGGGAAATGTTGCAAGGAAGGCAAAGTACCAGAGACACGATTACAAGCATGAATCCTACAGAGAACACAGTGACTCTAAAGTCATGTATCTCAATAATAACACTGAATGTAAATGGACTGATTGCTCCAATCAAAACACACAGGGTATCAGAATGGATAAAAAAAAAACAAGATCCATCTATTTTCTGTCTACAAGATACTCATTTTAGACCTGAGGACACCTTCGGATTGAAAGTAAGGGGATGGAGAAATATCTACCATGCGACTGGAAGTCAAAAGAAAGCCAGAGTAGCCATACTTATATTGGACAAACTGGACTTTAAAGTAAAGGTAGTAACAAGAGATGAAGAAGGGCTTTATATAATAATTACAGGTTCTATCCATCAGGAAGAGCTAACAATTTTAAATGTCTACACACCGAATTCGAGAGCACCCAAATATAGAAAACAATCACAAACAGAAACAATCTTATTGATAAGAATGTGCTAATTGCAGGGGACTTTAATACTCCACTTATAGCAATGGATAGATCAACTAGACAGAAAATCACTAAAGAAACAATAGACCTGAACGACACATTGGACCAGATGGACTTGACAGATATATTTAGAACTCTACATCCTGAGGCTATGGAATTCACTTTCTTATCAAGTGCACAAGGCACATTCTCCAAGATAGATCACATACTGGGGCATCAAGCAGCCCTCAATAAATATAGAGGAATTAAGATCATACCATGCACACTTTCAGATCACAATGCTATAAAACTTGAAATCAATCACAAGAAAAAGTCTGGAAAACCTCCAAAAACATGGAGGTTAAAGAACACCCTACTAAAGAACAAATGGGCCGATCAGGCAATTAGAGAAGAAATTTTAAAAAAATATATGGAAACAAATGAAAATGAAACTACAACAATCCAAACTCTTTGGTATGCAGCAAAGACAGTCCTAAGAGGAAAGTACACTCCAGGCCTGTTTCAATAAACTAGAAAAAGCGCAAATACAAAATCTAACAGAGCACCTAAAGGAACTAGAAGCAGAGGAGCAAGAGAACCCCAAACCCAGCAGGAGAAAAATAATAAAGATCAGGGCAGAAATAAACAGTATAAAATCCAAAAAAAACAGTTGAACAGATCAATGAAACGAAGAGTTGGCTTTTGAAAAAATAAACAAAATTGATAAACCTCTAGCCAGGCTTCTCAAAAAGAAAAGACAGAGCACCCAAATAGACAAAATCCAGAATGAAAATGGATTTATTACATCCAATCCTCAGAAATACAAGCAATCATCAAGGACTACTATGAAAAATTATATGCTGACAAACCGGACAACCTAGAAGAAATGGACAAATTCCTAAACACACACGCAATACCAAAATTCAAACGGGAAGAGAGAGAAAATCTCAACAGACCCAGAACTAGTGAAGAAATTTAATCAGTTATCAAAAATCTCCCAACGAATAAGAGCCCTGGGCCAGATGGGTTCCCTGGGGAATTCTATCAGACATTTAAATCAGAGTGAATACCCATTCTTCTCAACCTATTCCAAAAAACAGAAATGTAAGTAAAACTTCCAGACTCATTCTACGAAGCCAGAATCACTTTGATTCCCAAACCAGAGACCTAGCCATAAAAGAGAGCTACAGGCCAATATCCTTGATGAATACACATGCAAAAATCCTCAACAAGATACTTGCAAATCAAATTTAACAGCAAAAAAAAAAAAAAAAGAATTATCCACCATGATCAAGCGGGATTCATTCCCGGGTTACAGGGCTGGTTCATATTCACAAATCCATCAATGTGATACATCACATTAACAAAAGAAAAGATAAAAACCATTTGATCCTGTCGATAGATGCAGAAAAAGCATTTGACAAAATATAGCGTCCTTTCTTAATAAAGACCCTGAAGAAAGTCAGGATAGAAGGAACTTACTTAAACATCATAAAAGCCATTTGTGAAAAGCCCACAGCTAATATCATCCTCAACGGGGAAAAACTGAGAGCTTTCCCCCTGAGATCAGGAACACGACAGGGATGTCCACTCTCACCACTGTTGTTTAACATAGTGCTGGAGGTCCTAGTATCAGCAATCAGACAACAAAAGGAAATAAAAGGCATCATAATTGGCAAAGATGAAGCCAAACTTTCACTTTTCGCAGATGACATGATA
>CM053579.1:79908288-79944876 GCA_028646485.1 Cryptoprocta ferox | reverse complement strand
TTTATCTCTCCTTCTATTTTGAATGACAGGCTCACTGGATAAAGGATTCTCGGCTGCATATTTTTTCTGTTCATCACGTTGAAGACTTCCTGCCATTCCTTTCTGGCCTGCCAAGTTTCAGTAGATAGGGCTGTAACCACTCTGATAGGTTTCCCTTTGTATGTTAGGGCCCTTTTATCCCTAGCTGCTTTCAGAATTCTCTCTTTATCCTTCTATGTTGCCAGTTTCAGTATGATATGTCATGCCAAAGGTCGATTCAAGTTACGTCTTAGGGGAGTTCTCTGTGCCTCTTGGATTTCAATGTCTTTTTCCTTCCACCTTGGGGAAGTTCTCAGCTATAATTTGATCATGTACTCCTTCAGTACCTTTTCCTCTTCCTTCTTCAGGAATTCCTATGATACGGATATTTTTCTGTTTGATTGTATCACTCAGGTCTCGAATTCTCCTTTCATGCTCCTGGTTCAATTTCTCTTTTTCTCGGCTTCCTCTTTGGCTATAACTGTGTCTTCTAATTCACCTATTCTCCTCTCTGCCTCTTCAATCTGTGCAGTGGCCACTTCCATTTTCTTATGCACCTCATTTATAGCATTTTTTAACTCATCACAGCTATTTCGACGGTCACTAGTGTTTGTATCAATAGCTTCTCTGGTGCTTTTTTCGAGTCCAGCGATTAATTTCATGACAATTGTTCTAAATTCTTGTTCAGTTATGTTGCTTCTATCCGTTTTGAGCAGTTCTGTGGCTGTGACTTCTTCCTGGAATTTCTGTCGAGGAGAGTTCTTCCGTTTCATCATTTTGGCTAGCTTTCTGTCTCTTGTCAGTTTTAAAAGCTCGTTATGCCCTGTGCGCCTGTTAGTATTGCTCTATTAAAGGAGGCTCATTGACTGTCCAGGGCCTGTCGTTTCAAGAATTATTCTTTTAATGGTGTCTTTCGGTTTCTCTTGTTGTGCCTTTGATTATTTTACTTCCCTATGCAGTGATATTTGGGACTCTCCACCATGTGTACTTTGGCTTTTTTCTTGAGGTAGCCCTAAAAACGAAAACAGACAACACACAGGGAAACAAACGCATGCAAACGCACAGACAAATCAAACAAACAAGCAAACCAAAAGGGGAAAGGAAGGAAAGGAAAGGAAAGGAGAAAAGAAAAGAAAAAAAAACAAGGCGGGTGGGACAGAGACAGCAAAAGACTATGGACGGTCTAAAAGTGTATGACCAGCCAGGAGGAGAGATAAGAATGAGATAAGGGAAAATATATCTGGATGGCAGGAGAAAAAAGGAAGAAGAAAAGAAAAAAGGGGAAAAAAAAAGGCAGCTCTCCAGTGCGGATGGGCGTGGTTTGGTCAAGCTCTGCTCGAACCAAGCATTGCAATCTGCTCCTTTGAGTCTGATCTCCCTGTGCCGCGGGCGAGACAAATTGTATTTTCCAAGCTCAGCCTTAGCTTCCAAATCCTAGTCCATGTACTTTAATACTACTACCGGAGAGGAGATGCGCTCCCGCTGGCAGCCAGCCTCCCAGCCCAGATAGTGCAGGGGGTGGGGGCTGCCTCTCCTGGCGCCGCTGCTGCTGGAGGTGAGACAAGTCGCGCTGGCGGCCGGCTTCCGGGCCAGGATCGCGTAGGGGGAGGGGGCTGTTTTTCCTGGTGCCGCCTGGAATGGGCGCTGCTGCTGCCACGCCAAGGAAGAATTCGCCAGCTAGATGGGACGGATTTCTCTCCCCACGCCCAGCAGTTATATATGGGGTGACAATATCTCTCTCCATCCTGGGGCTAGTTTTTTTATCTCTCCTTTAGAGATAGTTCTTTGAGCGTTTTCAGTCTCTCTCTCTTCCCTTTGTCTCTCCAGGGCACCAAATGCTCTTCCTGTGTTGGGCTGGGGCTCCCACCCCCTGCACCTCCGAGGCCCCGCCCATCCTCCAATTTCCCAGTTCACAATCACTCACTCAGGCATCTTTGAGGTTGTCTTCTTTCTGGAGTCTGTATGTTCTCTTCCCCCTCTTGGAGATCACAGTATTGTCTCTTCATTCCTTCTCAATTTAATAGATACGGGTGGGCAAAGATTACAGAGCTCCTTACTTCTCCATCTTGCCCCCCTCTCCAACAATCCTTTCTTAAGCTTGAAACCCCTTTGAAAAATCATCCAGAAGTCTCCAGTAAATACTCAATTGCTGTATGTCTCAAATGTTGATTTATTAAATCTGAATAAAACACCTTATTAAAGGTATTTATCCTTTGCAAATGCTTAACAATAAGTTTACTAACAATCATGCTTTCCCTAATATACACCAACAGATTAAGGTATCCTAGGTTCAAAATAATCACTGTTCTATTTTTTGAGTTGAGCCTCTATGTTCAAACAATACCCGGTAATCAAAATTATATGTGTCGCTTAGATAAATACAATTCACTCTTTCTAGTCTTTCCATATTTTGAAGAAGCCCAAAATACTTATCTTAAAGACATGTATATATTGTGGTAAAAGAGAACCTTCAGTTCTATTTTCTTCAGAATTTCTTGGAATTATAAAGTGCCCTTTTGTGATGAAGTGTGGCAATTCTGGTCAAAGAATGGAGCCAATTTACCAGTAGCCATGAGCACAGTACACCTAACAGTTATCAAACCTTTCATTTCATAGATATAATTTATAAATGACAAAAAATGCCCTTATCTTCAGATCACTGATAAAAATTATAGTCATTATAAACACAGCACATAATTTTGACCAGGAGGGAATTCCTCTTCTGTGTATTTTCAGTGGCTGTATCAACTCTAAAAGCTATTATTTCTATTTGGGGTGCTAAATGTAAGAAGCAGACACGCAAAATCTTTTCTGCAACCCACAGCCATTCGTTTAACAGAGTTTACAATTGTGCACTGGGTCAATTACCTGTGGACAATTTACTTTTGGGGACTACTGCTCTTTCTTTCTGTCCCTTTCCTGCTTCGAGGTGAGTTGCTACTGTTTAACGAAAGGCAGAGGAATAAAAATTCACAGGGAAGTAAGTTAATGCAGTACACTTTGTATTTTATTTGAAATGCTCAAAGTGAGAGCCGGCATAGGGTTTCTGAAATCTAAAGCAGCATCTCACAAATGAATGACATTTTTTAATCCCTCTTCATAAATGATGGATTTTTTTTTACCTCTTTTTCTTTTTAAATAATCACAAAGATAACACATTTTGGAGATTAAGCTAAGACAGAGTGGCCACATCTAAACAAAATGTATGGAACGATGTTTCCATGAATCATGTCCTTCAGTTCAAATCAAAACTAATTCAAAAGATCACCTTTCATTTTACCTTCTAAATATGCTAAGCATTTGAAATTCATGGGATTCCTCATCAGTGTAATGCTGTGGACATTATTCCCTATCAAAAGTGAAAGTGTTACTTCTGTGAAGCAGCCAATTTGTTTTGCATAACTGTGATGTCTGTGACAAATGAGACATTTTTCTTTTTAAACGTCAGCGTCTAGATATTCAGCTTCAATGGCTTTGTTGTAGGGACCACAAATCGATACTTACTGTATTTACTTCTTATTGTATCATACAGGGAACACCCCAGTAGGTGCACGGATGACTCAGCTACCTGCTAGTGGAGACAGATCCATCGAGTCGATGGCTAACAGACCCCTCTGTGCCAAGAATTCACTCTTTAAACGCAGAATCAAAGGACATGACAAAAACTGAGGACTAAGCTTTTAGATCATTTTGCGACACAAAGATAGAATCAGAGGATATTAGAAAAAGAAGGAACCGACCTTCAGATCATGTCTTCCAACCCTTTCTATTTATGGATGACAAAACTAAGGCTTCAAAAGAAAAGAACAGCCCACAAAAGAGAAGTTAGTAACTGCGCAGAGACAAAAAGTCTGAAAGCCAGACTGATGTTCTTTGCCCTTTAGGAGCTTCTGAAGGCCATGATCCTTTACGGAGTAGGGGTGTTAGCAACTCTACCAGCTCCACGTTGCTGCACTCGGACTGCACTGCAGACCTTTTGAACTAGTCCCTGTGTAAATAAACTCTGCTCAAATTGTCCTATTTTGAGGAGACCTCTGTTTTCTATTATGACCCTACGGATACATTAGCTTTCAGTCATAGCACAAACTTGTGAGCTTCAATTTTGTAATTGTAAAAGGAAAGGATATGAATATAAACTTCGAAGAGATGAAAAGGGAAGGAGATACAGTATGCAACTGATTTGACAAGGTGCTTGGCACGTAGTAAACACTCGATTAATATTAATCATCACTCGTATGTGTACTATGTCTTATTTTTCTCCAGAAGTAAAAGTGTATAGGGAATTCTGGTACCTAGCTTGTTTATGACCTATAATGTTGTGGGAATCTTAATATAGAAGATCTCTCCCCATCTACTACAAACATCCCCCTAAATAAAAGCAATTAATTCAAAATCCAAAAAATCTCAGAATATTTCCATTTTCCATCTTGTGCTCTAAGTGAGGTCCTGACTTAAGATCCCTAACTCGCCATTAATAAATATTTTCCGAAAGCCAACAGTTTCTTAGGTGACACAGTATTCTGAATCTAAGCACTGTCATCATGATCACTTGATAAATATAGCGTGTAATTAATACATACAGGGGAATTAAAATATTTCCATTAGAATGTCAAATGAACATTTTTTCCACACTGCTTAGAGATCTAATGTAGACTGTGTATATATCTACCAAATCTTGTCTTTTCAGAAAATTCAGATAGCCATTCAAGGGTGCTCTGTTCTTTCAAAGGTTGTCATGAATTTAGCCGACCTGATTTACATTTTATTTAACCTGAAACTTTTTAATTTAAATTTTAAAACCTGAAACTTTTTTAAGTTTATTTATTCTTGAGACAGAAAGAGAGAGTATGTGTACATGAGCGAGAAAGGGACAGACAGACAGGGAGAGAGAGAATCCCAAGCAGGCTCTGCACTGTCAGCCCAGAGTGCAAAGCAGGGCTCGATCTCACATACTGTGAGATCATGCCTGAGCCAAAATCAAGAGTCAGATGTGTAACCAACTGAGCCACCCAGGTGCCCCTAAAACCTGAAACTTTGTTTTAAAACTTTATTTGCTTTGAGACATACAGACAGTGTGAATAGGGGCGGCAAATAGAGAGTGCAAGAGAGAGAGAGTCCCAAGCAGGCTCTGCACTGTCAACTCACAGCCAGATGTGGGGCTTGAACACACTAAAACCGCAAGAACATGACCTGAACCAAAACCAAGAGTCAGACGCTTAACCGACAGAGCCACCCAGGGGCCCCTTAAACCTGAAACTTTTAATGATGATTTAGAACATGTAAATTTGCTCCCTATTTGTTAAGTGAAATCAGAAAGACATCCAGGTTCAAAAGAGCACTCTATTTCCCTTACGGTGAACTGAAGGCTAAAATAAGCTTGAAGTAACTCCTAGTTAGGGGGAGACTGGCATGAAAATAATATGACTGAATTAATTTAGCTTCTATCAGTATCTCTGGTACACTCTCCTTACAGGATGCCCAGGGATGAAATAATATGGGAGTCTGCTGGTCATATGCTGGAGTCTTGGCAGGTTGTCATACCAGTGCCTATGCTGATTTCAAGAGTACACAGGATTTACTCACTTTCCCATTTTCTTAAGCACTGGGTTTTTAAAAAAAAATTTTCCCTCTGTGCCCAATTAGGAGATAATTGTCAAGTTGAGAAAATGTTTTCTTGTTTTATTTTTCACATATTTCAATCCTTCCCAAGGCCCCACTTAGTAGTTTTAAAATTTTTAACGATTTTAATTCCTTATTTTTATGGTAAAAGAGCAAAAAAGTTTCAGTAAATATTCTTATTAAGAATTGAGGGGAAAATCTACTCTGAAAATGCAAATAAATGTCAAAAACACTAATACTGAGACTCCAAGGAAGATTAATTTTACTTTAAAGAGGAGACATGAGTAATACTTTAGAAAAATGGCAGGACAAAGCTAGCTAGACAAGTTCAGGGTTAAGCAAGACAAGTCCCAAGGTGAAAAGTAAAGCTCAGAGTTTCTATTAAAGATGTTGTTAAACTCAACTTGTAAAAACTACCTTTTATCCTTGCTGGGTAGGATTTTATCATCCGAAGGTTTAAATTAAAGGTTTTTTAGGGGGAATGTCGGGTGAGAAAAATGAGACAGATATAGAATTTACCATATGGCTCTAGGTAGCAAGATATTTTGGAACATGTCAGACAAATATGAGCACAGCTGGGCTCTTACAAGAATATTACTATGGATTAAGTACTTAAGGGTTCCAAACTCAGTTCCCTTATCTCTGTAACAGGACACAAACCCAGCTGAGGGGTTCTGGTGAGTCTTCATTTATTTGTCATTTATGCATCCATTTAAAACACTTCTTGTTTCTTATGTGGTAAAGCTGTGCTCTAGATATTCTGGATTGTGCAGTAGAAAACCACAGTCTCAAACTTTCAGAGCTTATAATCTGTAGGAGATAGACACACAGACACACATTAAAATAGTATGTGATGAGTATTTGTAGAAGAGGAATATAAAAGCTGTGGTCACATGTAACAGACAGAAGCTTCACAGGAGAAATTAAATGTGTTAAGGGGCAAATATACTAAGACTTAGCAAGAAACCAGTCATTGTATTATGTCGAAGACATGTATAGGAAGCTGTCTCATAAACACATCAGAACAGTGAAGATAGAAACAGCAATAGTAGCAGAGGCATATATGTTTGGGAATCTTTACAAATGTTTCAGTAGGTCTTGGGTTAAGATGAGATTAGAAATGAAACTGGGGAAGTATCTTTTAATATGATAAATGCCAGACTAATGACTTTGGACTTCAATCTACATGCCCCATCCATTTAAGGTATACCAAGAAGACTAAAAATCAAAGGACAGAGAAGATGGCATCTCTCCCTAAAGCATTCATTTTACTAGAAGGGATATAAAAATTGCCAACAGAATATAACATGATATTCACATGACTTACAAAGGGAAAAAATGAGGCAGATAAATATTTGCTGGTACCAGCTTCAGTGTCCAAAACTATTCACCTTTATAATTAGGGGATTTAAAGAATTGTTATTTGCTCATTTACTGTCAGAAAATCATAAACATTTTTATTCAAGCAATGCCATGCTCATGGTACCTAGCAAGACTACAAACGACCATAAACAGGCTAATTCCCTAGCAACTTTTCTTAGGCAACATTTAGGTTCCTTAAGTGTTTATTTTCTAATGAAAAAATGACTTGCTGTAGTCTCACTCCAAGTTTATATCAAGTAATCTCAGAAAACTGACACACACAAGATATCTCTATTTTCCAAGTAGTGCTACTCACATGCCTACCAGGGAATAATGTGCCTAGGTAACAGTTAATGGTTGCATTCCCAGAGAGGAAATCTGCATCCTTGGCTTTGAAGGAGAAGATAGAGTGTTACCTAATAAGAGATGTTGAAGTTAACTTCAAGGCAGAGATAGACAGAGAGGAAAACCAAAGAAATTAATTGCAACTTTTAAATAGAAGTTTTTCAGGAAGATTCAGTTCCTTAAACTTGCCAGAACTGAAATCATAGTCTGACCACAAATAACAGGGACTTTTTAGGGTGGTAAATGTAACACATGCAGGTGGCCTCTTCCCCACTTAGTTTAATTCCAGGGTAGTTAACATACAGTGTTACATTAGTTTCAGGTGTCCAATAGGGACTCAACAGTTCCATACATCACCTGGTGCTCGTTACAACAGGTGCACTCCTTTTGAATGGTGTGATTTCCTCAAGCATCTAACAGACGACCAGGAGGAGGTATAAATTCAGTCTGTGATTGCCAACCTCTCTAGATATCTAGGTAATGCCAAAAAATCCAGGAATCTTTCAGCCTGCTCTACTAGAATTCAAAATGCCATATAAGCATTCAAGGGCTCCATGCAGCTTGCCATCAGAAGATAACAAGCTGGAAATAACTTGGACAGTACCTACTTGAAGGGTTTCCATGTATATTCACTTACAGATTTGTTTTAATCATTGCAGTATTGACGTATACTTCATTACTTTGTTATATGTTTAAAATAAATATGTACTGAATTCAAATTAAATGGTCTTTCTCCAATCAAAATCAATAGGTGTCAAGATAAGACAAATAAATATAATGAATATATTTAAATAATTTCCATTTTCACCTCAAGAGAATTATTTTATTGGCATTTCATGGAGATAACTTTAAAGAAAATAAAGTTTCATCTGGAGTTATAAAAGTGATCTACATTTGTAGCAAAACAAATTTGACTATGAACTCTAATAGCGTGCATGCACATCCATGGCATAGGATATTTTGCCAATAGCCAATTGTTTTTTTCCCTTAGTTTTGTTTCTTTGCTTCACATGAGTGTTTCCTTTCTTCAATAAACCAGTGTCACTTATCAAATCAAATTTGGCCTCTGAGTTACAAAAGTGTTTTCAAACCCTTTGGCAGAGAAAATCTTGAGAATCAAGTGATTTTATTTTCAAGAGCCATGTATGTTGAACACAGAAGGTAATCCTGGACAGAAACTGGGCAGAAAACATGTACATGAAATGATAGATTTAAAATAGATAAAAGAAGATTCAAACTGGCCTATCTTCTCAGATTAGATGAAGGTTGTGGGAGCTGAACAAAGGTTTCATAAAAGGAATCCTGGTGTCATTTCATTCCAGAATGAGGAAAACCCCGGACAGGTTTGGAGTGATCTGATGACAAAGGATTGTGATTGACACTCTAGGTGAAGCCCAAACAAGAAGCAGGTTTCACAGTCAATTTTTCATTCCTACATGGCATGGTATTTGTGGAATGTGAGGATGGTAGAGCACATAGAAACAAACAGTGCCAGGGGGCACCTGGGTGGCTCAGTCGGTTAAGTGTCTGACTCTTGATTTTGGCTCAGGTCATGATCTCACAGTTGTTGACTTTGAGCCCCACGTCAGGCTTTGTGCTGATAGCTCAAAGCCTAGAGCCTGCTTTCGATTCTGTGTCTCTCTATCCCTCCTCCACTCACGTTCTTGGTCTCTCAAAATAAATAAGCAAACATTAAAAAAAAGAAAGAAAGACTGCCTGACAATAAAGATCATCCACAGCCACACAGAATATCCCTCAATTTCCTATGCCATCGTAAAGGGGGCAGAAATGTCTTACAAGGGAAGGTACAGTTTCCCCATCAACAAAGTTGCCATTACAGTAAGGTCCCCACCAGTCCCCGTCTGTCTTACTACAATCACTTGCCTCCCATAACCCAAGGCCAACCCTGGTGAGAGGGGATGAAGTAAAAATCACCAAAAGGGTCAAATCAAAACCTGAAAAGCATGAGGTGTAACAAAACAAAACAAAACAAAACAAGAATTGTCACAATTCACCTGGAAATGACTAGATTAAATTATCTGTCAGATGGAAGGAAATGACCTAGAAATAGAGCTTATTATACTACAGAAACATTTTTCAGCGTAACTGAGCTTGTTGCTCTAGCCAATTGTGCAACATACAGATAGACACTTGAAGATACACAATTGCCTAAGCTATACCTCTGGATAAAAATTCTCTAACTACTTGCTTGACCCTATCAAAACTCCCATTCACCTCTTCTCAGAAGCACCCACTGTCAAGTGACTATAATAATATGATGAAAGCAATTCACACCAATTTCTGATAAGGCCTAGTCTGAAGTAAAAGATAAAAAGAATGAGAGATTTTAGAGAAGCAGCTCTACATATGTGGGATGTCCAAAGGGAAATACATGCACCCAATATTGTGGTTTATAGTCTTTCATTTCTCGTGCCCACCCCCATACTGAAAGCATAGAAGCAAGAATCATGCTCCCTTCAACTTTGTAAATTGCTGTCTTCTCATACACAACAAAGAGTAATTGTTTTGTAAATCTGAATTATAATTATCTATGTTGATTATGTTTAACATTACACTAGAACCCATCAAATACATGATTATTCTCCTAGATTAAAAAAATACAGCTACTATCTTACAATCATACTCTATATATAGATGGACAATTTGAATATATGAGTATCTGGTGACATAATCTCATCTGTAAATAAAGAATAACAAGGATACCTGCTCCTAATTTTTTGAAAATCAAATGTAGAAAAATCATCTCAAAAATCTTGACTCTCTACCGAAGACTTGGCTTTTTCATGCTCAGAAATAAATCTATTTACATTTTTAATAGACCTATATATATAAATAGGATGAAGTAGGAGAATGCAGGTCCGTACAGTGCCGATATATGGTGAGAAACTTCCTCTGGCTGTGATACATATGATTTGATGATGTAAACTACCATGTAAGAAGAGGTAGACTTTTAACACATAGCCAAGAAAATATCAATAACTTTCCTTCAAATAAGAGTATACAAAAGTCAGGCACTGGGATCCTGAGAAAAGCAGAAAATAAGAACCTACCTCCAAGACATCTCTGCCCTAAGCTATAGTCTTGTGCACTGAAATAATGTCACAAACAGATGCAACGCCATTACAAAGTCATGTAATATCATGACCAAATAGCACAAATTTGAGGCACTGATCTTTTGGCAAATACTCAAATATGGATACCATGTATGATATTGCCCTTTAAGAGGCATACCCTAATTCTTTTGCCAAAACAATGAGAGCAATCAAGAATAAACATACCCTAACATAAGAATTCTCCACAGAGACAAGCTCCTATTTTAGCTTCTGTATTTGGATCATTTATGACAGATCTTAAAACGGCTCCTCTCCCACAATTCATCAATTTTGAGCCAATAGTAATTGTTAATATATCTCAAAAAAATACAGGCTTTTATTATAACCCCAAATTTATGAGAATTTATTTTTTTTTACGTATTTGTAACATTAGGTTAGGCCTCTGAATTCGAGGGTCTCTCTCTCACCGTGTACACACAGTAACAAGGCTGTTTAGGAGCTTTAGTTATAGGCTGGGGAATCCTATTATTTTTGTCCTGGGCAATTCCTGAAAAAATTGTGCCAAGATCGCAGTTGTTTTGGATGAAACATTTACAACTGGAGAAAGATCAAAGTCAACACCTTGAATGGAGCCCAGAACCTGATTGGTTACTGAGCTGGATATAATTCACAGGTGTTACATGATCTGTGCTTTTGGACCTTCCATCTGTTCTGCATCATCCTGACTTTGAATAATTAGAACTTCAGTCAGTTCATGCTAATCCAATGTAACAAATTGGACACTGGGATCATAGGGCCAAAGTATCTAGCTTAAATAAACAAGACCCACATGACTAGGAAATGTGGCAAGTGGTTATCTGTGTTTAGCAATAAGCAGAAATTATCTTCACCTTTTATAAATATTTTTCAATGAAAAAGCTATGGACTTGATATATGCAACACTGATTTTCAACCGTGGTATCTCACAGCCTTGCACTGGGATGTAATCTATGTTTATCAAATGGCAATTCACACCGTGTTTGAACCCAGGCCTAATTCCAAAGCTTCAACAGCATCGCGTTCCAGGAAATAAAGGTTAAAAAAAGATAACAATAATGTTCTTAAGTGTTTGGGGTCTAGTATGAGAATGTGGATCCTAAAGAAAATGTGGTTTATATATACAATGGAATGCTACATGGCAGTGAGAAAGAAGGAAATGTGGCCATTTGTAGCAACGTGAATGGAACTGGAGGGTATTATGCTAAGTGAAGTAAGTCAGTCAGAGAAAGACATATACCATGTTTTCACTCATATCTGGATCAGGAGAAACTTAACAGAAGACCATGGGGGAGGGGAAGGGGAAAAATAGAGGGAGGGAGGCAAACCATAAGAGACTTAAACAGTGAGAACAAACTGAGGGTTGATGGGGGTTGGGGAGAGGGGCAAGTGGGTGTGATGGGCATTGAGGTGGGCACTTGCTGGGATGAGCACTGGGCATTGTATGGAAACAAATTTGATAAAAAACTGTATTAAAAAAAAAAAAGACTGCAGATCCTTTGGATAAATACCTAACAGTGCAGCTGCTAGATCATAGGGCAGTTCTATTTTTAGTTTTGTGAGGAACCTCCATACTGCATTATCAACAATAGCCAAACTATGATGAGAGCCCAAATGTCCGTTGACTGATGAATGGATAAAGAAAATGTGGTATATATGTACAATGCAGTATTAGGCATCAAAAAGAGTGAAATCTTGCAATTTGCAATGACGTGAATTCAGCTAAAATGTATTAAGCTAAGCAAAATAAGTCAATCAGAGAAAGACAAATACCGTATGATTTCACTCATGTGGAATTTAAGAAACAAGAGAGATGAACATATGGGAAGAGGGGGGAATAGAGGTCAGGCAAACAAATCACCAGGGACTCTTAATGACAGAGAACAAACAGGGTTGATGGAGGGAGGTTGGTGGGAGATCGACTAGATGGGTGATGGGGATTAAGGAGAGCACTTGTGATGAGCACTGGGTGTTGTATGTAGTGATGAATCACTTAAATTCCATGCCTGAAACCATTATTGCACTGTATGTTAACTAAAGCTTAAATTGAAAAAGAAAGAATATGGAAAAAGGTATCTATCTTCATACCTATGTATGCAAGATAAAGGTAACTGCTACCGTATAGCATCCAACAGAATTGCGGAGGTTCAAAGGAAAGGAAAAGGCTAGAGTATCAGTTTGATAAGGTGAGATGAAGATGAATTTCATTTAAGAGTGTACATTTAGCACAGTCTTAAATGAGCGATGATAATTTTAAGAGGTGACAATTTTTTAAGAAAAGGAGCTTTGAAAACAAGACTCTACTTGAAGGGAATAACACAAATACACCAACATTGAAATATTAACCTTTATACTGCATTGGAGGGGCGTAAGTGTTGTTCATTTCATGCCAAAGAGAGAGAGAAAGTGTTAGGAAGATCTCAGAGGCATAAAGATGGAACCTCATTTTGATGTCAAGGCACTAAATACCCAAGGAAGAAAATTTTAGTTAAGTATTACAGGCAATGGACGATCATTGAAGGTTGCTGAGCAGAAGGTTGACACTATCAGATCTACTCTTTAAAAAGACACCTTCAGTACCAGTGAATATAATTAACAATCATCAGAGATTATATAGGAAATTATCTATGTGACTACATACAAGATTTTGCATAGTTTTGAGGATGCAGCCGGTACAGGTTGACAGCGCTGGTTATAGACAATAGACAGGACACTGGTCTGTCTCAGTCAGAAGAGCATGCAACTCTTGATCTCAGGGTCATGAACTCGAGCCCCATGTTGAATGTAGAGAGGACTAAAAAAAATAAATAACAGAATATTAAGGCAGACTGTAAGGACTTTGGCAAATGAACTGGAGCCTGAAAGCAGAGGTGCAGGGAAATTAAGATACAAGAAGGACCATGAGTCTCTGTCTCTAGTCCTGACACAACAGTGAATACTAAGAGTTACTTCTTCGGACTACAGTCCTAATTAATACTGTCATACATCTCCCAAGGACGCTGAACTAGATGAAACCCTTGTGAGAAACTAAGGAGGCAAGAAAGAGATACCTCCCATTTTTTTTTCCAAGTCCCCTGCCACCCAACACACCCAGTGCTTTCCAGGCTGTTGGAGAGACACAGACACATGCTGAGAAACTGCCAGGAAACAAAAAAAGAAAAATGTACGGATAGGACACAATTTTCAAGTAGTTACAATGTTACAAAAGAAGTCACAACCAAAAATGTCTGGAAAAATAAAAAGATTATGTCATTTATATTCCCCTAATATGGTATTATGCACATATCAATGTGAGTAAAAATGTGAGATGAATTGCCACCATCGTATCAGTTATACTAAAATGCATTTCTTTTTGATATTTAATGAAAATTCCAAGACTTTAATGATGCTAGAGGAAATACATAAACATTCTATGTGTCACAAGTTACACGCCCTGCTCAAATTCTCTTTAACGTGTCCTAACACTTGCATCTACAAGGATCTCTCTTTCTCTCTAATGCTATGTTTATGGGTGACAAATTGTGTCCTTAACAGAAACAAGATCACGAGTTTAAGTTTATTTTGGTCAAAGACAATAAAAACAGTTTTGGCTAGAGTTTGATGAACTACTTGAGCCTTCTAGGGGCAACAAACACTAACACATATGAAGCTTGTGTTGTGACAGATGTCAAAGGTAGATATTTAAATTAATCTATAAAGAAAAGTGGATGAAATCACTGTTTAAGATTAGAGAGTGAAGGAAAAAGAATTCACAGGCCAGAATATTCAGTTGAAAAGATTTAACTCTCAACATCTGGTTGAGAGTGAAAGCTCCTGGAAATCAAAAGGAAATCATTTTTTATCTTTATTCTGTAATTCTTGATCTTGATTACCTAATTCTTGTTAACAAATGTTCCTGGTTTTGCCTTATGAAATTTGGTCCAGCTGGTTGTGGCATGTCCATTGGAGGCTATATGGAATTTTATTTTTTCAACCAAATCAGTGATTAGCACAAAATCACGTGAATGAGGCCATATTTTGACTGAATAGGTACAGGGTAACATTTACTGGCATTTGTCTAGCTCTGGAACCTAATTATTTTCATACAAAAAGACCAAACCTCAGTCTGGCAGTTAATGTTCTATGTATATCAGCAGTTCACAGCTAGCAGTCTAATGAGCAGACTATCAAGATGCAATACTACAGTACTTAAAATGTGCAAGCCACAAAAAGACAGGGATACATAATTTAAGAATTGGCAGTCCTGAAATGAAAGCCAAAGATCCTTAATTGTGTGTATGTGTGTAGACTTTTTTTTTTTTAACTATCAAGGATTTAAGATAACTTAAGGGAACAGGGTTGGAGGTAAGGTGCCTATGGGAAAACTGACTGAGAGCACTTCCTCTTAAGCACCGAATACTGGAGGACATGGTGGCAAGACAAACAGGGCAACATGCAAATAAAACAAAAGTCCAGATTACAAGGAAGGGGACGCAGTGAAAGGGACATTCCTCCGTCCATCTATTTATTTATCCATCCAATACACATTTGTTCATTCTCTCTTAAGTCCCAGACACTCTGTTAGCACCATGGTTACAGCGGTGAACAAAACAAATTTCTTGCACCCAAGAACCTTCCTTTGGGAGCAGGTAGCCATATTACAAACAGAAGTCTAAGGGCCAAATAGAGAGTGCTGTTTAGATAGGGTGGTCAACAAAACCCTGTGTGGGGAGTGATCTAAGTGAAACGAGAAAGGATGCCATATAAATAAACATCCTGGAAAAATGTGTGGCACAGTTGGTCAAGGAAAATCAAGAAGGCCAGTGAACATGGAGAGTCGGGGTGGGGTCGGGGGGGACGTGGGACATGAGATGCAACAAGGAGCCAAAGGCCAGACAAGGTAAACTTCACAGGCCAAGGTTAAGAATTTGAATTTCATTTTGAGGCTGGCAAGAAGCCATTATAGAGATAATCCGTTATCTTTTCAAAGAAGCTCTTTGGGTCCTGTGTTGATAGGCTGAAGAGGGATAAAAGCAGAAACAGTAAAAGAAGTTAGGAGGCTACTTCAGTAAGGTAATCTAAGTGAGAGCAACGGAGAATTGAATTAGGATGACACAACGAATCAGCTGTCTGAGAAGAATGGCTCTCAAAGTGTGGTCCTATTACCAGTAGTGCCCAGAAATGAATCAGAGGTGTAAAATCTGGAGTCCTGCTCAACTTACTGACTCAGGGACCCTGGGAGTGTGACCCAGAAATCTGTGCACAGACAAGCCCAGCAAGTGAATAAATTTGGCACTTTTGTGTCACTAAGCAAAGTAAATATATGTATTTGTGCAATGTAATCAGGGATTTAGAAACCAAGGATTTGCTTATTTAGTGAGAATATTTAGAATCTGAAATAGGAAAAAAAAAATTCAAATACGGGGTGTCTCAACCCAAGTACACATTGCCACAGTACCTAAAGATTGAAATTCTGGTTCTGAATTCTGAATTCAGGCCATATTATGATTTCTTTCTAATACAGTATCAGGCTATTTAGTACAAGCTTTAAATTGGCAATGCTCTTTCAGGCAAAAAAAAAAAAAAAGCTGAATTTAATGATCTCATTATCAGTGATAAACAATTACTTTGCAGATTTTCAGACAAGCCATGTCTCCAATTTTTAAAAGACACTTGTTTTACCAGTGATGGGCATCTATATTAACAAAAACTGAAAACCCTAAATCAACATTAGTTGTAGATAATGAATGGGTGCCATCGCCTACACTGTAAGATTGAGAAGTGCCTAAAAACCTCAATATTCTGAGCTGCTATTTTGGGCTGAAAGCATAATCAGCCACAACTGAGACTTGAAAAGCAAGAAGATTCTAGAAAGCTAACTACCAAAAATAAATCCACTGGGGAAAGCCTCTCAGATTTGATGGTCTGCATCTCTACTTGTGATTACACTTAAAATATATTTCAGAGAATCACTTTGCTGGAAGCAAAACAAGTTCAAGAAATGTAACTAAAAAACTTTTTTAATTTTTAAATGAGTTTTTAAAGTTTATTTATTTATTTTGAGGCGGGGGGAGGGAGGGAGGGGAGAGGGAGAGGATTCCAAACAGGCTATGCACTGTCAGCACAGAGCACAATGCAAAGCTTGATCTCACACACTGAGAGATAATCCAATGATCTGAGCTGAAATTACAAATCAGATGCCTAACCGACTGAGCCACCCAGGCACCCCTGAAATACTCATTTTAAAACATACACACAAACATATGCATTTGTGTATGTTATATGCATTTATATACATTAAAAATGACTACAGTTGTATACGATATGAATATTCTAACTTTCGCGACTAATTCACTAGGAATTTTTTTAATTTTAATGTGGAAAAAGAGAACATCATTTGGTAACTAAAGACTATTCTCAAGTTTATCAATCATACTGAGGATTGAATCTGCCTATTTTTTATTTTCACTAAAGATCCAATAAAATGGACTGATGTCATTGGAGGCATGCTTTTAAAACCATGAGGTATCCAAGACAATCAAATGCTGATTTTGAAAAAAACTGCAGTAAACCTTTCAGGCAAGAATGTCTGATCATGTGGCATGTTCAGAACGGAGGATATACACCAAAGGGCTTAAGCTGTATGGTGCTTTTGCTCTGCAGTTATAACATATCAAAGAAAATACGATAATTTCTAGAGATCCAATGTATAGCCAAGTTGAGCATAGTCAGTAATACCACATTGTATACTTGAAACTGCCATGATAGATCTTGAGTGCTCATACTACACACACAAACAATTGACTATGTAAGGTGACGGATGTGTTAATAGCTTGTTTGTGGTTATCTTTTCACAATGTATTTGTATATCAAAACGTCATTTTGAATACCCATTGCATATATAATTTTTATTTGTCAATTAAACTTCAATCAAGCTGCAAGAAATCAACATCTCTACCACCCCCTAAAAATACAATACTCCTCACTGGAGTTCAACACATCGGGATTCAATTACAACCCCAATGGCTGGGGGGTATACTGCTGTGCACACCTCTAGCTTTACACTGGGGGTGACTGGTGACCCAAGGGGACAAGCCGCTCACAGGAACAGGGAGGCTGGTTTTACATTAGAACTCTCTGGCAAAAAACAGTGTTCAAGTGTAGGATCGCCTCTCTTCTATGGTAATGCATAGTCAAGTAAACCCACAAGACCGGGAAATGCATTCAATGGCATAGAAGTTTCTGTTCACACATCTAATTTCATTTTCCCAAGGAAGAACTAAAAGTCAGACACAACACAATTGATATATAAATTCCTCAGCTCAATATTCCTTTTCAGTCTCATTGTGTATTACTTCTTTTTGCTGCTACTATCCACTACTTTCTCACTAGATTTTATGAGTCTCCTGTATTATCAGATTACAAACATGTATCAAGACAGGTTGTTAAAATGCTGGAGGGTCCAGGGTATGAGAGAAAGAGCTGGCAGCAGAAACCATGCTTACCCTATGTGTGGCCCAAAGCAAGTGACAATCAAAATGTGGGATCCCACATAGCATATACACTTCTGATCTTGTTTTTCAGCAGAAAAAATAATGTTGGATTTTTATTTCAGATTTTTCTGATATTTCATCTTCAGATTTTTACACACATTACCATACTTTCTCAAGATTTTGTATTGTTTTTCTGAAAGAACTTTAAAAATATAAACGGCCTGCTCTGAAATGTTACATTCTACATTTGTTCGAGCTTCTATGAAAACGGTCTATGTGGGAATATATTCATACTGGTATTTAGATCTTCATCTCTGCTCAAATTTGTTAATCTCATCACCACGCACTGAATATACTCAGAGCTCTGTACATCCCGTCTCTCCACTCCAGCTTCTCATGCAATTAATAACTGGCATTATCAATATATTTTACACCAAGCCTGTGATCAACATTTAAAGGAACGGAAAGGCAAGGAAAGAACATTACCTGAAGAACTGTTAAGTATCACATGAGTGTGGTATTATAAAAACCCTGTGAAAAACGATTAAAATATTGATTTTAGAGATGTGAACAGGTTCCTTGTCAGTATGTGATTACTTGTCAATGGTCATGCGATCAGGAAGTATTAGAATCAAGAAGCAGTATTAGGTCTGAGACTTAAGCCTCTCTATGTAGGCTCTTACTCTTCTTCAGGCTACCTAACATATTTATTCCAAACAGGATACAGTTACAACTACAAAGTCTCCAGAGGAGTGACTGCCCACTGCTTCTGGTGTATGTATCCACGTAGCACAATACATACGATATAATATCCACTCAAGTATTTAATGTCATTTAACTCAAGATAAAATCTGCTCAAGGAATCAGTATCTTGGACAGCACATTTACTAGGTGAGTAATAATATAAAACAATATGTGTAAAATACCAAGGGAAATACAAACAACAATTTCAGAAGAAGACTGAAATTTTTTATGACCTAGGGATTGGTCAGACAGGTAGGGCCACTGACACCCCAATTCAGATGGCCTTTTACCAGCTCGGTGCATCCATCCTTCAGTTTCTACATATACTGCTGCTTCTGTGTCCCTTTTGTGACATTCTGAAGATACTACTTAGGCAACGAAGGACAGCTAAAAGTACCTCAGAATTTTACATCCTGAACCCACCCCTAGAGGGTGCTAGCCAATGAGAAAATGAATGTCCAGTTCATTTACTTGGAGAAGAGACATACTCTCAAATGTAACTGATTTGCATTCTCTGGGCTATGCCTGGGACTTCATTTGCAATTGCACTATTTCTGGGTTTCTCCTCTTTTCTATCCTGGTTTCCTGGCTTTGTTACTGAAGGTAGACAGAAAAGCAAGTGAACTAAAATACAGATTTGGTAAGATTTTGGTAAGAAAGCCATAGTCTAATATACAGGTTGCTTAAGAGTCGTAGTAAATACAGTCAGCAAGCAAGTTAGACAGATAGGGCATCAATGCAGAACCATTTTCAAATGGGGCATTACAGTCTTTATTAAGTAAAGGGAAGCCACTCAAGGTTACCACTCTCCAACCCCCCCACCCCCTGCCAAATGAATAAAGAGCAGTTCTCTGTATTTCTACCTCTCTACTTTTTGTCTAGCACTATTCTGTATGTTCCTCCAGATCATTTGCTTTATTTCTGTGTCATACTTGGTATTCCTGATTCCACACACTGAAAGGCATTTTCCTTTCTCTACTCAGCCATTTGTGTGCATTCTTTCCATATGGAGAACTTCACCTTTTCTTCTGATTCCTTATATCCCTTTGCCCATTCTCAGGGTAGATATCAGAGTCTTCACTGAAGGGTCAATATTCAATGACTGTATCTCTGAAAGGTTGGCCACTGCCTCCTCCATTGAGTACTCAAAATCTGAATTAAAATGGAAACTGAACATTAAACCCCAGATCTTACCATAGGTTACTATTTTCCCCATCAGCAATGGCTTTGACAAGCGAGGAAGAGCAGGTGCTCAGAAGTCATTCACTCTCTTCACAGTCTCAAACCCATACAGGCATCTATTTTGATCTTCTTTGGAAAGACAAAGTCACCCCATCAATGGTTATCTGAATATCCTCTAAAATCTACAATCCTCTGGGGGCAGAGGACATAAAGAAGCAGGTAGATAGGGAAGAGTATTTGACTGTTCTTTCTACTGCTGTAAAAAGAATCTAATTTGGTGTCTCTAGTTAAAGCACTGATTAAAAAAGAAGAATAAAATAAATCAAATATGACTAGTTTTTAATTATTCTGTACTACAACAGAAGCAGCCTTATTATTTGCCAAGTCTACAAAAATTGGTCAGTAAATTAGATGATAAATTCTGGGAAAAATCCCATCTAACTGCATTTAGATGACAAGAGAACTCAATGTTGCGGTGGCTACTTACGGGTGTTGGCAGCAACCCTTTCCTTAAATTATGCCACCAATAAACTATATTCCACTATGTTTCCTTTGCATAGGAAAAAGCTCTTCATAGTCACCTTGGTAGTGACTATTCTAAGAAACATGTGGCACTTTAAAATGACACTTTATATAAATTTAATACTTTCTTCTCTTTTTTTCTCTTTTTCTGATTACTCTTCTGCCTTGCTGTATTATTTTTATGCTAGGGAATTTAAATGTCACCTATAAAATTTTAAGACGACACTTTTTAGAAACAAGTGTATCCATCTCTATCAGAAGGCACATAATGTATCAACTTGATATCATTAGGAGTTTTGCTCTTGTGAAAAAGTGCAATGAAATACATAACATTGATGATTGACCCTAAAGGCCCTTAATATTTCCTTTTTATATGCTTTCACATTAAAATATAGCTGGGAAATGATTTTAGTTTTAATGCAACCATCTCCTTCATGAAGCCTTGTCTGGAAGTGATGTTTCATATGATCAAATATTCCATGTGTTCTTGGACATTTCCCCGATTTCTTGCAGTTTATATTGGGCTCAGGTGACTAGCCATGCTCAAGGGTCTGTAAAGAGTTGTGATACTGGTCATTTCCAGACTTAGGCTATGTAAAGCTGGTAAACCTCTTTTATTCCTCTTTTCCTGAGACAATCTGGGACCAAGTTTAACAAGTTAACTAGAAGATGGAGGAGAGCCACCCACACTGCAATCAGACAAATCATACTTGATTGTAATAACACACTGAATTTCAAGACTATGTCTTTCTTGCCAGTTAGCATTATTTACCTTAAATAATACCTAATTCCTGACAACTTTCTTTAGAATGACTCTCCTTCCTCACTTTTCTAATTACCCTTTTCTTATTTCCCTTTCCTGTTTGATTTTCTTTAGAGGATTTATCACCATCTAACCTACCATAAATATCAATTATTTTAAACAACCTTCAACTAGATACAAATGCCAAAAAGCAGGAGTGTACTTTACTTCACTTTAGCATAATGATGTATCCCTCGTGACTTGAACTGCATCTCGAACAGAGTAGATACTCCACAATTTAGTAACTTGAAGAAGTTACATAATTTCTCAAACCTCAATTATAGTTCTTACTTTATAAAGTGGAAATAAAATGAGGACATATGTAACACCTCTAGTCTCAGTTACTATGCATTCAATAGGAGTTAATGAACTGCAAGCTTTACCAATACTTCAATGGTCTTTCTTAAAGATATTTGTAAAAAAACAAGCTAAAATTTTATATGCAACTACAAAAGTCCTTCAATAGCCAAAGGAATCCTGAGACAGAGAAGCAAAGCTAGAGGCATCTCACTACTTGATTTCATATTATACCACAAAGCTACAGTAACTAAGAGTGTGGTACTGGCAGAATGTAGATAAAGAGACCAGTGGAATAGAATTGAGAGCCCCAAATCAACCCTACTCCTATGCAGTCCACTAACATCTGATAAGGGAGGCAAGAACACTCAATGGGAAAAGGACAGTCTCTTCAATAAATGGTGTTAAGAAAACTGGATATTCACATGCAAAAGAATGAAAACAACTGGATATTCACAGGCAAAAGAATAAAACTGAACATTAACTTAAACTACGCACAAAAGTGAACACAAAATGGATTAAACACCTAAATTTAAGACTGGAAACAATAAAATTCCTAAAAGAAAACAAAGGGTAAAGCTCCTTGGCGCTGATCTTGGCAATGCTGTTTTTTTTTTTTTCTTCAACCTGACATGAAAAGTACAAGCGAAGAAAGCAAAATCAAGTGGGACTACAACAAACTAAAACACTTCTGCACAGCAGAAAACAATAAAATGAAAAGGTAGCTGATATAATGTAAGAAAATATTTGCAAGTATTTTCTGCACCTATGTGATAAGGAGTTAGTAAGAAACCCATACAACTCAACAGCAAAATAAATAATACCATTAAAAACAGATGACCGAAATAGACCTCCTCCCCGCCAAAAAAAAAAGATACTGAGATGGCCAATGGCCAATAGGTACATGAAAAGATGCTCAGTATCACTCATCATCAGGCAAATGTAAATCAAAACCACAATGAGATACTACCTCCTATCTGTTAGAATGACTTAACAGTTTTTGATAATTCAAAAACACAAGAGATAACAAGTGTTGGTTTATGATGTAGAGAAAAGGAAATCCCTGATTGGTGCAGCCACTAAGGCAAACAGTATGGAGATTCCTGAAGACATTAAAGATGGAACTACATATGATCCAGTTATTCCATTATCTGCCCCTCCAAGTTCACTGTAGCATGATTCACAATAGCCAAGACATGGAAACAACCAAGTGTCCATCAACAGATGAATGGACACAGAGAATCTTTCCCCCTCCTTCTCCCCCTCCCCCCACACATACTCCAGTACATATTCATAATTATATTATTCATATTTATATATATGCTGGAATATTTAGCTATAAAAAAGAAGGAAGCTCTGTCATTTGCAACAACATGGATTAATTCTGAGGGAATAAACTAACTGAAATAAAGTCAGAGAAAGACAAATACTGTATGATTTCTCTTATATGTGCAATCTGAAAACAATGAACTCAGAGGAACAGACATTAGACTGGTGGTAGCTAGGGTTTAGGAAGTGAAGGAAGGTGAAGGAAGGTGAAGGAAAGGGGAAAAAGGGAGAAGGTTCTCCAAGCGTACAAATCATTGCTTAGAAGATGAACGAATTCAAGGGAATTAATGTACAGCGTGGTGAATGTAGTTAACAATACTGTACTGCGTATGTGAAAGGTGCTTCAAAGTTCTCACCACCACCCCCCCCCCAAGAAACTCTATGTGAGGTTACGGATATGATAATTAACCTTACTGTGGTGATCATTATCATTTTGCAATATCAAGATGTATCAAATCATCACAATGTAGTGATGTTCACAATGATATAGGTCAATTTTATGTCAATACAACGGGGGGACAACGATAAAGAATCCCCTCCTAAAGGAAACTTCACCACCTAGATATGAAGTTATACCATGAATTTTCTCAAGATTGTGTTAAAAGAAATTTTGATCTATACACTGTGAAAACTTAAGTCTATCCAATAAAGAATGCTCATCAGTTTCTAATTATACAATTGTCCTTAATAATTTATCAAGATACACATGCACACACACAAATGCACGTATAAATACCAACACACACATATATATGCATGCATACATACCTATCATGTATAAACACACATAAAATCTAAAAATTAAAATAGAAAACTTTGTAGGTTTTATCGAATGAGGCTGGAGTTTCAATTCCCAATGTTATGGAAGGGCAAAGAAATGTAAATGCATGTCAAATAAATATTTGCCTTTCTCAATTTAGGATAAAGGTATGTGGAGTGGGAAATAAGTAGAGAAAATTTTGATATTATGACAGGTGCCGTTCTCAGTGCAACTCATATACTCTAGATTTATCTCTGTTCAGTTGGTGTATCAAATGCAAGCAGCATTTTGCCACTTTTGTAGATGTCACTGCGTATCAAAAGATTTTTCTTGAAGAATGACTCAACCTAAAAAGGAAAATCAAAGTAATTCAACATTATCCACAGTGACACCTGAAATTCATTCCTTTATGCTACAATGCTCCCTGAGACTTTCTCCTCCACTGAAAGTTCCTTCCCTAATAAACACTAATATCAGTAATACGTTTCAACAAAAATTAGCTCATAATAAGGGGCAAGTACTAATAAAAATAAAATTATTAAGCACCATGGTTCTTGAAGAGGTTCTGAACTCCAAGAACAGAAATAAACGGTCTAAATTTACTCAAAGCGAAAAAAAGTACACAGATATAATTTTTTTTATTTTTGACTTTTTACATATTTTATAAGGCTGAAGACAGAACTCTACAGAGAACAAAAATAAACTAAACATTTATGAGTCATACATTTGATTTTATGAAGTGCTTTAAACTTTGCATTGTTATTTACAGTTTATTTTAGGAGATATGATGTTCATGCATCTTCACTTTCATTTTGCCATGGATGAAGGAGGTGCGAATGCACAACAATGGGAATAAATAAAAAGTATGTAAGTGAAGAGGCTGGTGGACTTTCAGTAAAGAAACAGAAGTGGAAAGGAATCTACCTTAACTAGTTAGTAATCACTTACTTATAAACACAGATACAAGTTGTTGAGGATCAGATATATGTAACTGGTATTTTATATGATTACTTAAATCTTCCCATAATATATTTATGGTCTCACTGTTGCCCACGATAAAGGTCTAAGACACTTTACTATTCTTTTACTTAAAAAATTCAAAGTAATTTTTCCTAAGCCACACCTTTACCATAAAAAGAGGAGGGAAAGTGAAAACCAAAAACTTTCACAGGACTGAGATCTTTGGAGATGCAATGGACATCTAACACTATGTTATGTTCAATTGTAAAATATAATGATTCCATATTTGTATAACATAGGACTTATTTTTCTAAGGTTTTGCCATATTTTACCTGCCAAGTGTTTTCAAAAACAATGTAACACCAGAAACTGAGCACTCAGCCAGCCAAAAGCATTCATGTGTCCTAGATTTTCTGTGAAGGAACTGTAGTGCCTCATTTCTGGTTTAGACATTGTTCCCTCCCTTGTCATAAATGTTAAAAACAAAACCACAAAATACCAAAATTCACAGATAAAATTTAGTTCTCATAAGAAAGAGAGATGGGGAACAAATCCTGAAAGGCAACTTATATAAACCCTTATTTTTGGTGTGTGCTTTTCAAAATCAAACACATCAAGTCAGTCTGCTGAATAAAAAAAATACAAATGACATTTGCTTGTGCCCTTTTCAACACTTGCTTGCATGACAATTTTGTTCTTCTTTATTGTATGCACTGAGGACGCCCAAGAGCTTCTCTACCTTCATGTTGAGCATTATTACGAAAACACAGAACTATTTCTTCTAAATCCATTTCCTTTTTGTCAGATTGGTCGTGTTTTATCCAATTTCATCTCTCAATTTCACACACATGGAGTGGACCGACCCACTTAGTTTGAGCAATTCTTGCAGCTTTATATTCATTAAAATCATTATGCAGCAATAAATGATACAAAACATTAGTACTGGGACACAGGACTAAGCTTTAAATGTCATTGTGTTTCACGTTTGCACCAAGTGCAGGTAACTTATTATTGCTATTTTACAGATGAACCTTCTGAGATGCAGGGAATTTTAGCAGCATGTCCAAGGTCAGAATTGTCAAGAAGCAATGCAGTTGGGTCTGATTTTGAAATCGGTGCTTTGTTTACAGTCACTCTACAGTAGTTGACAAGATGCACAATAGTACATACAGTGATTATGCATCATCTTTGGAATTGTGTCAACGCTTCCTGGCACCCGGTATCCATATTACTATTTGTAATAGAAAATGCATTCTGGTGTGCTGAAAATCGAACCCACCAGTGATGCTAAAACATGAGTCCCAGATTGACTCATTTGTGATTTAATACATATTTCCATATGAAGAACAAACTAGAGCATACCATGTTAAAAAATATCTGTTAATGATTTTTGTGTACACTGGAAAGAGCCTACATACATTTTGCTCTTCTACATTATCACAAGCAAAAACTACTCAATAAGACTCAATGAAATGAGGTTATATGATGCCTTCCTTAAACAATACATGAATTAAAACAGCTAAAATTAATTTCCATTTTCCTGGAAGCTACTGTAAATGGTGTGTTTCACTGAAACCGAAGGTGTCTGATGAGGAGACAGTACTGACAGCCCCATTACCTCCAGCTTTCCTCCTTGCAGGACCACAGGATAGAGACAAAACCTTCCCACTCAAGTGAAGTTAGGGAAGACAGCACCATTTGCTTTGACCAACAAAATAAGCAGACTTATTTAATTCATTCTTGATCTTCCCCTTTATGTGCCACAGTATTCATGTAGGTCCATTTGATTCTGAGATAAACCCTTCAGCCTTCACTTGTACGGCAGTTGCCCTTTACTGTGGCCAAGATCTACATGAAATTGATGTGAGGGGGAAAATGTTATCTTGAGGTACTAAGATGTGTTATTTTTATATAACTGAAACACTTGACATAACAGGATCTCTCATCACCACTGAGAAATGTATTCTACTATTATGTATCAAGTGAACATTTTTGAGAACAAATTTGGTGATGACAAAAACGGGCATGTACAATCCTGCTTCCATATAGATATTCAGTGATCATAGTTTCTTTTTTCAAGTCACATTCTAAGTTACAGTAAAAATACCGGGAATATATTAAATATTATACCTAATAAGACTGTAATCATATGAATCACGTTTCTTAGTTCTCCCCACATGCTTTAAGCATTTAATATTTTATTTCTGCAATTTTAAATTTGTTACTACAAATTTCAGGTGTGTCAAACATTTGAAATCAACAAAAGGAGGACTTTCTGAGAAGCATTATAAATATACATGGGTATATATGTAACATTCATTACAGTAAAAATAACAAATATCAAACAAATATTTGGCCAAGATAAACTGTTAACCACTAATTATATATGCAGAAATATTATCACCTTAAGTGACAAAGAGTCAATTAAAAAAAAAACTACAGTCAAACAAGGCACAGTACATTTGGGATTCTGAACACCTACAATCTTGAATATTCAAAAGTCATTCTATGGTAGCAAATTACTTACTGATGCTTTCGCTTATAAGCATCACTTATCAATATAGTGAACTCCTTAAAAATCTTTTTGGATCAACACTCAAACTACAAATAGCTCCCAATTCTAACTCATCTAAATATGAAGAAGGAAAAAAATATTCATGGCAAAATAAATCGAGTACCTGCGAGGTGACTCTGTAATGGGTTCCTGATGATTATTTTCCTCACACTAATGATGCCATGACCTCTCCATATACATTCTACAAAAATTCATTTGCTACAGAAAGAAATCATTGACTTGCTTTAACTGCCACTGAGTTAAGAATTAACTACATTATGATGGTCCTATCATGTACACCAAAGGAAACAACCCATTTCTTGCCATGCAGTTGACTTCACTGCTTGAGAAAAACCTCAAATAATTATCTCAGCCTTCAAAACTCCTTCATGACTGCATTACCAAATTAAAGTATTTCATTTCCTATGTCAAAATACATTCTAACATGCAACATTTAAATTTTTTTACATTAATAACTTACCACCAATTTAGAAGTTCATTAAGAATGAATTAAATCTCTTTATTAAAAATACCACTGAACAAAGTTAACAGATTTTGCCTTACCTTTCTTAAATATTACATGATATTGGGTTGATGTTTATATATGGTAGCAAAGAATAATGGGTTTTGTTCAATTCTTATGTTCCTTTTTTGAGCACAGTTTATTTGGCAAATAGATGAGACCAAGTATATCATAAAGTACTATGAAACCTGAAGACAACCTCATTTATTTTTGCCATATTACTCATTCTTTAATAACTTGACCTAAGAATAGCTACTAGGAATTACTCTGAGTCTAGAAAATTATCTCTTTATTTTTACCTTTCTGCTCCCTAGAAAACAGGCTTGTAGCATGGCCAAGGATTCCTTGGGCTGCTACCCTTTCTCCCAGCCCCCCATTTGGTCTATTTTCTAAATGAGAGACACTTAGTTACCATAGCAACAAGCTTTACATAAATAGGTCTACAGAGCACCTAGCTTATTCTAGCTTTTGCTAATAAACATCGAATGAATAACAAAAGCAATACTCAGGCAGTCATATTTAAGAAAGGAAAATATATATTCCAAAACATATTCTACAAAGCCACACAAATGCAGGGTTTATTTCAGAAGCAAATCAACATGAAGTATTCAACTGAACATTAATTCTAAGTAAATCAGAGCCTTGTTATTTTTTTTCTGCCATTATTTTTAGGTCTCCATAAATAAAAAGAATGAGACTATACATCCTTGGAGGACACACGGGGGATAGATTTAAAATCATGGATGTCAATATTTGTTTATATGACTAAATCAATTAAGATATTAAAAGAAAATAAAGCAGCACTTTAGAGGTAGAGCTACGTTTTATTATAAACTGAGGAAAACTTTATTGCTTAATTGCAAAATCTAAGAATAATAGTTTGCAAAGTATCTTTGAAAACAACCAAACCAGAACTACCTGGACTCAGCCTATATTTCGGCGTGTCACGTTTGTAGAGTATCACTTATGTGATGAATGCAATGAGATCCTTCTTCCACCAAGGCCATTCTGCCCCAGCTTTTCATCTCTTATTCACTTCATGGAATGCCTCTGCTGTAAAGAGGCACATTTTTCAAGGTTACACCCTCCCTGGTGAGGCCCAAATCCAGAGACGAATGGAGGCATGAGTTTTTACGTAAACTCCTGTCTTTTTAGGTCCAATGTGCCTTGATCCTGCTTCTCCACAACTCCCCCATGAAGAGAGCTGAGGCCCAATATTACAAACCATTGGACTTCTCCTGTTTTCTTCTCTTTCCTTCCACAGAGTTTGATCATCACACCATCCCTTAATAACTATTCTGAAAACTAACCTCTACGTGAAAGTTAGCTTCTGGAAGAAGTAAGGGAATTCAGAGAAGCAAAATAATGCAGTTGCAACAACAATGCCATTATTCTCAATGACTATTTAAAAAGGCAAAATAACGGCATGTGGGTGGCGCAGTCCTTTAAGTGCCTGAACTCTTGATTTGGGCTGAGGTCATTATCTCACAATTTGTGACATTGTTGGGCTCCCTGCTGACCAGGCACAGCCTGCTGGGGATTCTCTCTTCTCTGCCTCTCACCCTGTTTGCGCCCTTCTTTCCTCCCTCCCTCCCTTCCTCTCTCTCTCTTTCTTTCTCCCTCTTTCTCTCTCTCTCCCCAAGTAAATTAATAAGCAAATAATTTGGCAAAATAGAAAATCTGAATCCTTTAGTAGCTAACTTTGCTAAATACAATGTTATGGCCATGAAGAAGAACCTTACTTCCTCAACCACTCTGGTGTAGAAGGCTTATCTAAATTTGAAAGCCTAAAAATGATAACAAAACCACCACAGCAGAAAGCTCATGGGTTTGGAGGTCAGGGGACAGGTAAAGGTGGCTGGACCCCTGGGATTTCCCTTCTGGGTCTGGAGGGCCTTAAGCTATTGTGGCTAAAGAGGCAGGGTGCATCTTAATTCTGCTGGCATGCCTCTCACTCTGCCAAGCCCCAAACCCTGGACTTCTGGTCTTCTGGCCTATTCTCTAACTTGCAAATGTAGGCAGATATACCAGAGATGGTGGCAGGTGGTAGAGGTACAGGTGAAACCCTCCTGGGACTCCTGACCCACCCATCATCCTGGGTGTCCCTGAGTGGTATTTGAAGGAGGCAATGGCTCCTGCTGCTGCTTGCAGGACCAATGCCAGGGACTTCATCAGTGTTTACGGTGAGTAACAGCCCCTCAGCAGCTTGCACTACAGCCAATTTCCCAGGCTACCTTTTTGAGGAAATATCATACAAATGTGGAGATGAAAATGTGACCATGAACCCACCGGCCAATGCACAAGAATAGCAGCTGTTGTGGTAAAGAGAATGCTTCTGATGCTAGTACAGTGATTCCTTTTGAAAAGAGATACACATTGACCCTCAATTTCATAAAAAAATATAGTACCTTACAGCATCTGTTAAGTTTTGTTTATAGTCTGTCAGAAACAATTTCTCCCAGTGTAACTGCAAAAGGATTCAAGACTGCTGGATCCATACCTGACATCAAGGCAGACCCAGATGAAAAAATGGAGACATGTCAGAGACAACCAGTTATACATGCATAACAATATAAACTCCCTGAAGTAAGTAACTGTCCAAGACTCCCTTTCAAATAACTTCAACAAAGAAGAAACACTCTGTAGGCAAGAAGAGACTCTCCTAACAACACCTTCCAGGCCAAAGCCTACTAGCTCTCCAGAAAGTCCACCTGTTTTTAAATATACAATGTGTGGCACAAATCGGACTTGGGTGAAGACTGATCATCACCTATGAGAAAAACCATAGGATTACTGTGACATGAGCATTAAAAATCAACCCAAAGACCACTAGTAATTCTCACTGAGTGACACAGTAACTATACAGTGAAAATGTCAGTCTTATCTTTAGTCATGGAATGGATCCGAGTTCTAGGTTCTTTTTCCTATAAGGAATTCAGTTTAGTGCAACCGTATGTGACACCAGAAATGCCATTTTTAAAGCTTCCAAAGACGCACTGAGAGCTTTTCAAAGCCACCAGTGGAAATTCTCATAAGTGTAATCCTGAGGAAAACATTCAGATTACAGATGCCTCTTCCGTCAATATATTTCAAGTCTGGATGGGTCCAAGTTTAAGTTTCAAGGTGGTAAGTTAGATCTCTGGAACGATGTCCATCAGATGAAAATAACTTGCTGATTGCCACAGCCAATCGGGTCACCCTTTCAGGAAGTGTCCTTATTGTCTTACTTTGTCACTGGCAAGAACAGAAGTCATGCTGGGCATCAGGCAGCTTAGCATTTGAAAGTACTCTCTGTGATAACCATGAGAGGTTATATTCATTCTTCCTGAATTTGAACTAGTATTGAAATGCAAGCTTACTTTACTGTAAACTTTCTTTCAAACCTGCTTTATCAAATGTGAAGTTCATCTTTTAAGATTTACTATACACAGAAAGGTAACTATTCAAAGAGTGGTGTTACTGTCACTAAGTGGTTTGATATTACTATTTACCAAAGTAGAACTCTAAGATAAGGCTCAGAGTACTCTTTTAACTTGGCACTGACTCCTCTACCATTTTTTTAATAGATGCTGGTATTGGGCTTCTTCATTCTTTTTCATATTTAAGCCTTCTAAAGAGAAGGTATTGGGTTCTAGCACATAGCTAAAGAAAGACAGCTAAGTGTTATACTGACATGTTTAAGAGATTCAAAATAAGAGGAAAGAAAAATATCAAACAAAAGTACTCTAAAGGATAAAAATTTTAAATGCTTAAATTAAGCTTTACAAATCAGGACAATGAAGAGTGCCAAGTTCAAACACTGCACAATTAAGTGGGCTTACGCTTTCACATTTCATGTTCTGCCCCTTCAAATCTAGCACTTCAAGAAATATTTAAAATGAGCACTATTTTTATTTACTATATTATAAAGTTGATATTTAGTCTTCTGTTTCATGTTCATGGTGATCGTGCTTCTGTACTTGTGTACAGTACAAATTTCCTTGTGCCAATTTATCCACTTAAAGCTAGGTTATGAGTGTCCACTTGAAGGATCAGTTCATAGGCCATGCACTGTTCCTAACAGTGCTGACAACATATTTTTGTGTGTCTAGAAACCACAACAACAATAAATGTCAATTATCATTGATCTATAGACCAGGCACTGTACAATGAGTTTTACATCTATCACCTTGGGTTATTTTCCTGTGATCTAAACATGCTTTTTGCCATTGTACAGATAAAGAAAAAGGAACATACATAGTTATATGCTAAGGAGTAGGACAACCATTATATCTACGTTTTTGCCACTGTGCAGTCTTCCTCTTTTGGCATCAGGAAATGATTTCCAATAAATATTTTCTATTGTTTCAAAATATATACCTAATGGTTCCTAGGTTAATATAGTTCCTATTCTTTTGGACTGCAACAGGACTGTTTTTGCAGACTATAAAAAGCTCTGCTAATACCAAGTCCATGACAGACACCTCTTACTACTCCTTTATCTTCTGGTGAATGGTTTCTACCTATCTACAGAATTGCTCCTGTTTGCCGTATGCCTCAGGTCCAATATTGATCATGTTCCACTTCAGTGGTATTTTCCTAGGCATTCCAAGCTTCCTGTGTCTTCCTGTCTTCCTCACAGAACTCTGGCTTGTTCCCTATTTCTCACCTCCATATCCTCTCCCAAATATTATTTGCAGTGGAAGTAGAAAGGAAATGAGTGCCAAGATACCCGAACAACATGCATGATCCCCCCAACTATAGAATCTTCTGTGTGACAGACTTAAGTAATGCCAGGAAATGTTTCCTTTTGTTAAAAAGAGGCATTACGGAGTGCATGGATGGCTCAGTTGGTTAAGTGCTGGATTCTTGATTTTGACTCAGGTCAGGATCTCCTGGCTCCTGATATCAAGCCCCACATTGGGTTCTGCATCAACAGTGCAGAACCTCTTGGGGATTCTCTCTCTGTGCCCATCCCCCACTCGCACGTGAGCTCTCTCTCCCTGTCTCTCTGAAAATAAATAAATATAAAAAAGAGACATTTACTAAGAAAAAATGGGGGTGCCAGGGTGGCTCAGTCATTTGAGCAACTGACACGATTTCAGCTCAGGTCATGACCCCAGGGTCATGGGATAGAGCCCCTGTGTCAGGCTTGGTGCTGAGTATGGAAGTCAATTTTATTTTTACTTATTTATTTACAGGTTTTTTTTTATTTATCTAGGTCCATTTTTTGGACTGTGTAGGCTAAAGAATATGGTTTATCATTATTTACTAATGTATGGTGAAGGCAATGCTAATCAGTAATGTAAGTGCCTATTTTCAGCCAACCTGCCTGCATACCTATCAATCTATCATCTCTTTCTTTCACTTCTTCTGTTAATACTTCAAGGTTAAGAGTAATGTTGGCAAACAGAGTTGAGAAATCAGAGTAGCTTCCGTAGCAATTATTGGTTTTGTCCTTGAAGGATGGCTTATTCCATGCCTAAAATTTACAACTACACAAATTCAGGTTTTTCTAAAGGTAACTCAAAAGTTTCCAAGAAACAAAGAAAAATAAATCAGTTGCATGAAGGGATGAATATTTTTTATCTTACAATGTTTTAAAAAATAGAATTTAGAAACATACATAAAGATGAGTTTGTCTTTCCAATCATGCTGAAAAAATTATATCCACATGCAAAAGAGTCAAGTTGGACCCTTACCATACACAGTACACAAAAATTAACTCAAAATGGATCAAACACATAAATTTAACAGGTAAAACTCTCAACTGTAAAGCTCCTGGTAAACTTACCAGGAAAGCTTCCTGACATTGGATTTGGCAATAATTTTTGGAAATGACATCAAATTCACAAGCAACAACACAAAAAAGATAAATTGGACTACACCAAAATTAAAAATTTTATGCATCAAAGGCCACCATCAATAGAGTGAAAAGGTAATCTACACAATGGGAGAAAATATTTGCAAGTCATGCATCAAATAAGGGGTTAATTTTCAAACTATATAAAGAACTCCAATGACTCAACAAACAACCCAGCCACACACTTTGAAAATATGAAAGGGGCTTCAAAAGATATTTGGTCGGGGCACCTGCGTGGCTCAGTTGGTTAAGCTTCCGACTTCGGCTGAGGTCATGATCTCACAGCTTGTAAGTTCAAGCCCCACATCAGGCTCTGTACTGACAGCTCAGAGCCTGGAGCCTGCTTCTGATTCTGGGTTTCCCTCTCGCTCTCCCCTATCCCATTTCTGCTCTCTCAGAAATCAATATACATTGAAAAACTGTTTTAAAAAAAGGTATTCGGTCAAAAAAGACATACAAATAGCCAGTAAACATATAAAAGGATTTCATTATCAGTAATTACTCAGGAAAGTGATAATGAAAACCACAGTGAGATACTACTTGACATCACTGAGGATGATTATTAGGTGATCAAATATTTTAGTAAAAGAAAAAACAGAAAACAGCAAGTGTTCACAAGGATGTAGAAAAAATGGAACCCTTGTATACTGCTGGTGGGAATGTAAAAATGGTACAATCAGTATGAAAATCAGTCTGAAAATCAGTATGGTGGTTCCTCAAAAAATGAAACACAGAATTCATGTTTCACAGTAATTTCATTTCTAGATATATACCCCCAAAAACTTAAAACTAAAACTTCAACAGATATTTGTACACCCTACTAACCGTAGCATTTTTCATAATAGCCAAAATACGGAAGCAACCTAAGTATCCAGTGATGACTGAGTGAACAAAACATAATAAATGCACACAAAATAATATTGAGCCCTAAAAGAAAATTTTGACACACATTTCAATGTGGATGAACAAAGTGTTATTATTAATTAAAAAAGACAATTACAAGAAGCCAAATATTGTATGATTCCACTCATGTGAAATACCTACTCAAATTCATAGAGACAGAAAAGAGAATGGTGGTTGCAAGGGTCTAAGGGGAAGAGACAATGAGAAATAATTATTTAATGGGTAGAGTTTCAATTTGGGAAGGTGAAAAAGTCCTGGAGATGAATGATAATGACGGTTACCCAACAATGTGAATGTTTTTAATGCCAGTGATTACACACTTGAATGTAAATTAAAATGATAAATTGATAACTTTTGTATTATGTATTTTTACCACAATAAAAAGCCTAAGACTTACATTTAAATACTCAAAAATTATGTTCTAAAATTATATACTTATATACTTGACCCATATGTGAAGAAGTGAAATGGAATTCACAATACTTTGGGTAATTTTACAAACAAGATTAGCATAAGTCTAAGTGACACTGAAAATAAGTTACGACTTAAATACATTCAGAATTGTGTCAAGATATAAGTAACAGAGTACATGTCATCTTTCAGGAATGAGTCAAGAGCAATCTTTAGAGTGGTATGGAGATTTGTGATGGGGGTCAGTCTTATTTTCCTGCTCAGATTCATATATGGAAATTAAAGAACTTCGTTTCTGCAATCAGAAAGATTACTATATGATAATAGAAGTACAGAATCAGCACAAAATATAAGAAAGGAGAAGACTTGGAAAATTTAGGGAAAAGCAAGAGCGGGGAGGGAAGGACAGAGAGACAGAGAGAGAGAGAGAGAAAGAAAAAGAAAAGGATTAGGGCATCATAGTTTCAAGCTACTGTCATACACATTTTTGCTTTGCTGGAGGGCAAAATTATTTTATCTCCTGTTGTAGCTTCATCAATCTAAAATTGCAATGGTGCTCACAAATCAATTCTGATGATACCAATGTTTTGTGACACTTTAATTTAATCAGATTGCCATAATTAAATTTTCCAAGTCATTAAATCACCTTTTACAAAGCATATTACTTTTATTTCAATTATTAATTCAATTTAATGAACATTTCAAGCTCTCTTTTCTGTATCTTTCCCTAAGCTATCTATATGCCTTCTTACACCCCACCAATTCTTTTTAATTTCCAAAGAGCAGTAGATTCAGGACATAAATGCAGTAAACAAGTAAGTGGAGTTCAGCCTATCTTGAAACTTGCGCATGAAGAATGATCATACTAATGGAACAGATCTCAAAAAAGTATTTAACACTAGACTATACTTGGACATATAATGGTAAAGATAAAGAACCTAAGTGTTATTTCTAGTATTGTACATCTGACTGACAATGAAGCTAGTAATTTGGTACTGTACATTTCAAATGTCAAAAGACAAAAAAGAAGACAGAAGAGGCCAAAACAGGAGGGACTGTTGTCACCACTCCCATAATGTTTACTAGAAGAAAAGATAAATTTTTCCAAAGATAGTCACAGAATGAAAAAGATACTTTTAAAGGTGACACCAAGTCAAGAAACAATAAAGGAAGATGCATATATTCAGATATGTGAACAAGCTACTATTTTGCAGGGTATTGTTCACAATAAACAAAAGCAAAAGGACTAAAGAGAAAAATTCTATTTTTTTACTCACTTGTGGAAAATAGACAGTTTTCCCCTAGACCCAGAGCGTTCCTGTTCTACTGCATTCGTTTCTCTGTCTGGAAGATGTCCAAACTAAAGGCTGTGTTTCTCCTACTCCTGAGCATCTGGTGAGGGCCTGCATCAAAGTTCTGACCCATAGGGTTTGAATGAGAGTCAAGGATACTGTCTTTGATTTTTGCCCTTAAAAAAAAAAAATTGTGGGTCCACTCCTTTGGACCTCTCCATTCTTCTTGATCTCTGGTTATAAGAATGAGTGCTGCCACCTTGGGCCTGTAAGTGGAAGCCACATGTTGATTCACAGACTGTGTCTCTAGGACAATGATGACAGAAAAAAAAATACTTTCAGTTCATTTAAATCACTTTATTTTGGGGGTGTTTTGGAAACAACAATGAAACCCATTCCCTAGAAACACATTTTTTTACAGAGCGGAAAAATCTCCTAAAATTAACAAAACACCTTAAGATTAACTAGGCAATAGAAAAATTAGAAACAGTCCTCAGAAGCGAAAATTAAAATTAAGTGTTAAACAGATAAAGAGTTTCTC
>CM053579.1:79871314-79907788 GCA_028646485.1 Cryptoprocta ferox | reverse complement strand
ATATATTTAAGTGAAAAAAAATAGTGAACGGTATATATAGTCTCTTGTTCATACCAAATTAGAAAAAAAATTATTTAGATTTGGTTATACAGTCAGAACACTTATAGTATATTTGTAAAAGGATAGTGAAGAAACTGGTAACCTCATTTACCACCAAATAAGGGAACCAGGTGATTGGTTGACAGGAGGTGAAGGGGCCGTATCACCTACATCTAATTTTTAAATTTTAAATCGTGTGACTGTAGTATTTATTTGAAACAAAAAATAAAAATCACAGTAGTAGTATAATTACAGTTAAATTTTTTTTGTATTATTAACAAAATCAAAACTTTCCACCATGGAACAGATTCTTTCTATATTCCGAATACTTAAAATAAAACACACCAAATAGGTCAGTCAGAATGCTGATCATTTTCCTTTGTAAAGCAAGCCAATTAATGATACTAAATGCAACAAAAATAAAGCAGTAAGAATGAATGATATTCTTAACACACTGCTTCAAACATATTATTATGAGAAAGATATCCTTAAGTTCCAAGAAACAAAGGACTTTTCCAAGTGGGAGAAAAATTAGAGCAAATATATGAGAATACAGGTCATCTATTTGTTGTCTGTACTTTTCTTTTTAGTTTGATCATTTTCAGAGAGAGAGAGAGAGAGAGCGAGAGAGAGAGCACATGTGCACAAGCATGGGAAGGGCAGAGAGAAAGAGGGAGCATATCCTAAGCAGGCTCTGTGCTGTGATCCCAGAGTGTGAGGCAGGGCTCAATCTCACAAACTATGAGATCATCATCTGAGCAGAGATCAAGAGTTGAACACTTAACCGACTGAGCCACCCAAGTGTTCCTGTTCTCTTAACTTTGTCTTCCTTACGTTACAATGCTGACAAGTAGTCTTGTTTTGAGATTGAGAATTAAAATAGTGTCTACTTATTCAAATATTCATTTTAAATATTATGTGTTAAAGATTAGATTCATTCTATCATGTTGATAAAGAATCAGCAAAGTTCCCTCAAGAATATTTAGAATTTTAAATATCCATATAATAAGTCACATTACTTTATATTTAGGTCATCTGTAAACATCTCCAAATTATACATATGGATTTTTAATATGTGATGCTTGGAAAGTATACAACATAAATATTCTCCATCTCAATGAGGAGGGAGGATGGGATAAGTATGTCCTAAAATATAATAAGGCAAAATTATTATATCTTATGATCTTTCTCCATTTCCTCAGTGGCATAGGTCAATAGAGCCATCCCCCACAAATAATTTAAATTCTCAGGTCCCTCTCATGACTTACTGAATCAGATACTCTAGGAGTACTCATGAGAAATCTGTTCTCAACAACCTGTCCTCATGCCTAAGGTTTGAGAACTACTGTTTTGCCTCCCTCTCTGTTTCAAACTATTTTTTCCCATTCCCTTCCCCCATGGTCCTCTGTTAAGTTTCTCAAATTCCACATGAGTGAAAACAAGTATCTGTCTTTCTTTGACTTACTTCACTCGGCGTAATACCGTCCAGTTTCATCCACGTGGTTGCAAATGGCAAGATTTAATGCTTTCTCATTGCCAAGTACTATTCCATCATATGTATAAACCACATCTTCTTCACCCGTTCATCGGTTGATAGAAATTTGGGCTCTTTCCATAATTTGTCCATTGTTGATAGTACTGCTATAAATATTGGGGTACATGTGTCCCTATGAATCATCACTCTTGTATCCTTTGGATAAATTCTTAGTAGTGCTATTGCTGGGTAATAGTAATTATAGTTTTAATTTTTTGAGGAAACTCCACGCCGTTTTCCAGAGGGGGTGTACCAGTTTGCATTCCCACCAATGTCCAAGAGGGTTCTGTTTTTCCACAACCTCGCCAACATCTCGTTACCTGAGTTGTTGATTTTAGCCACTCTGACCAGTGTGAGGTGGTATCTCAATGCAGTTTTGATTTGTATTTCCCTGATGATGAGTGATGTTGAGCATCTTTTCATGTGTCTCTTGGCCATCTGGATGTCTTCTTTGGAAAAGTGTATTCATGTCTTCTGCCCATTTCTTCACCAGACTGTTTTTGGGGTGTTGAGTTTCATAAGTTCTTTATGGATTTTGGATACTAAGCCTTTATCAGGCATGTCATTTGCAAATATCTTCTCCCATTCTGTAAGCTCCCTTTTAGTATTGTTGATTGTTTTCTTTGTTGTGCAAAAGCTTATTTATCTTGATGAGGTCCCAAGAGTTCATTTCTGCTTTTATTTCCCTTGCCTTCATAGATGTGTCAAGTAAGAAGTTGCTCTGCCTGAGGTCAAAGAGGTTGTAGCCTGTTTTCTCTTCCAGGGTTTTGATGGTTTCCTGTCTCATCTTTAGGTCTTTCATCCATTTTGAGTTTATTTTTGTATATAGTATAAGAGAGTGGTCCAGTTTCATTCTTCTGCATGTTGCTGTCCAATTCACCCAGCACCAGCACCATAAGAGTCTTTTAAATACAGAGAACAAACTGAACTGAGGATTGATGGGGGGCTGGGGGGAGGGGAAAATGGGTGATGGGCATTGAGGAGGGCACTTGCTGGGAGGAGCACTGGGTGTTTTTTGTAATTGATGAAGTGGGAATCTACTCCCAAAGCCAAGATCATACCACATACACCGGATGTTAGCTAACTTGACAATAAATATATTTTTTTAAGTACAAAAAATTAGAAGTTAAAGCAGATTTCCCAAAAGTAATGCTAAGAACCATGAAGAAGAACTTATCAAATATACATTCTTTTTTTTTTTAAGAAAAAAAGAGAACTACTGTTTTAACTTAATAGCAGGAATAGGAATTAATAGTAAAAATCACCATGTCAGTAGTAATTGTTGGCTTCAGATCAAAAAAATTTACTTGAAATACTATTGCCAAAGTTTTAAATATGACATATGAATTTAAAATTTTATTTTATTTTGACACAGAGAGAGAGGGAGAGAGCATGAGCAAGAAGGGCAGAGGGAGAAAGGGAGGGAGAGAGAATCTTACCAGGCTCCGTGCTCAGTGCGGAGCCTAATGTTGGACTTGATCCCACAACCCTGGGATCATGACATGAACATAAAACAAGAGTTGGACACTCACCAGACTGAGACACCCAGGTGTCCCATGAAGTATGAATTTAGATTATATATCTATATCTCTTGTATAGACTAATCATATGACATAAAACATTTTTGTTTTATAATTTTTAGACTTAATTCTCTTATCAAATCACACTAATAGGAAGTATTAATGAAGACACAGTGATCACTCATGCACAACATCCAGCAAACATGTATGCACTTATACTGACATTTCTGCTACATCATTTTTATTAGGGAAACACACTCCCCTAAGTTACCCTACTGTGCATACTTGTTCCAATGCTTATGAAGAGTAATCACCATGGAGGTGGCAAAGAGGCATTCAGGGACCCTGAAACTTTCAAAAACTACGTCACTATTTGAATCCCACACAGTTATAGCCCATATCCACCTTTTCAAAAATAATCATTTGAATATAGCATCTCTTCTATTCCAAAGACACAGTTTAACATGCTTTTCACACACACACACACACACACACACACACACACACACAAACATGAAGTATTCTTTAAGTTTGAATCATGGGGAATAATAAGCACCAAGACATCATAATGTGGTATTTAAAATGGGCATTGGCATTTCAAAAACAAGTATTTATCAAATTCCCCTTTTTGATACTCATGTATGACTGAAATGTTATCTTATTTCTATGCCTGTATTTTCCATTCTATCCATCCGTCCCTTTCTTTTATTCTTCTTTAGTCTTCGTGCATTTTACGTAAAAAGTTGCTCTTCTAACTATGTGAAATTCCTGATCCCTGTGTCAACCCACTCCTAGATTATTCTAAATCATTTTAAATAACTTCCTCAGTCAAAGGTTTGGTCTTCTTACTTGTGGATTTTTAAGGACTTCCCAGTGATTTACGGAGTAAAGGTAACTGTCATATATGTAAATCTGCAATAGAATTGAATTATTTTTTTTAGATAAGTCTCCCTCTTTTTACATAAAAGGTGACATCCATCTAGTTTAAAAACTCGTGAGGGCAATTCAACAAGTTAGTTTTGAGAACCAGTGTCCTAGAGCATAGTCCACTACTCTCACCACTTAACACTATCATAAATTTGAATTCAGGAACTTCATTTGAATTCTTCAACAAAGGTGCCAAGAATATACAATGGGGAAAGATACTTTCTTCAATGATAGTACTGGAAAAGCTAGTAGCCAAATGCAGAAGAAAGAAATTAGATATCCTTATCTTACTATCATAGACACAAATCAACTCAAAATGATATAAAGACATTAAGGTGAGACCTTAACCTATTGAACTCCTTCAAGCAACTTAGGAAAATCTCCATGATATTGACCATGGCAATGATTTCTTAGATATGACACCAAAAGCACAAATAGCAAAAGCAAAAATATAAGTGGGACTGCATCCAGTTAAAAATAAGCTACAAAGGCAAGTAAATCTACAGGTGATAAGATAACCTATGCAATGTGAAAAAGTATTTACAAACCGTCTATCTATAAAGGGATTAATTTCCATAATACTGAAGCAACTCTTACAAAAAAAATAGCAAAAAAAAAATAGTCATCTAATTTTAAAAAAGGGTTTAAGACTTGAACAGAAATTTCTCCAAAACCATGCCAGTGCTCAACAAGTACATGAAGAAGTTTCTTGACATCACTCATGATCAGGGAAATGCAAATGAAAACCATCATGACTTATTACCTTACTTACGGTATGATAACCACTATCAAAAAACAGAAAATAACAACTGCTGGTAATAATGGGATAAAAGGAACACTTGGACACTGTTGGTGTGAATGTCAAGTGGGGCAACCACCTGGGAATATGGTACAGAGGTTCCTCAAAAACTTAAACTACCATGTAATCTAGCAATCCTACTTGTAGGTATTATCCTAAACTAGTAAAACCAGGGTCTCAAAGAGATACTCGCACTCTCATATTCCCTGTAGTATTATTCACAATAGCCAAGATGTAGAAAAACTCAAAATACCCATTAACAGATGAATGAGTAAAAAAAAAAAAAAAAACAGTGGTATTTACATACAATGGAATGTTATTCAGCCATAAAAAGGTATAAGAGAAACCTTGAGGACACTATGCTAAATGAAATAAACCAGTCAAGGAGAACAAATACTGTATGATGCCACTTATATAAGGTATCTAGTCAAATTCATCACCAAAGAAAGTAACATGGTGATTGCCAGGGTTGGGAGAAGGGGAAAAAGGGAATTGCTGTTCAATGGATATATAGTTTAAGCCAAAGATGATCAAAAAGTTGTAGGTGTCTGCTATAAAATCACTGTGCTTAGAGTGAAGAATATCATACTCTATAAAATTTATTGAATGTACATTTCACTTTATGGGTTTCTTTCCTGTAATAAATAAATCTGAAAAAAAATTACAGAAATTAGAACCCAATAATAGCCTTACTAGTGAAAATAATGTGTATAGGCTATACCCCCTACCATACCATTTTGTTTAGTCCAATTTCAGCCTCTATAGTAATAGCTCTTTTACCCAAAAGGGATTTAAGCCATTTCCTCACAAATCCCAAACATGTATTTTCTCTAGTTCCTGGACACTTCAGTCAAGACAGCAAATAGCACTTTAAGAAATCATGCAGTGCAGGGGCGGGGGGCGGGTGCAGTGACACAATTTAAAGTGGCATTTAATAAGTACCATTAAGGAGCACAATTTCACCTGAAAGCCAAGTGTGTTTAACTGCAGACATAGAAGAGGTTTAATGTAAGTGTTGATCCTTCTTTCTCTTGGACTCTTCAACTTATGGTAAGATCACCAGCTACCTTCTTTTTTTTCCTATCTAAAATGACTATCAGGATCAGATGGTCAATTCAGAACAGGGCTCATTTTCAAGGTAAAACTGAAACTCACAAAATTACCATTCCCTTCAATAGGATTCTACGCAATATGAATAGTTTGGGTTGTAAAACTAGCACAACATAAGTAAATATCGGGGCACCATAAGATGCTACTTTTTTACTTTAACCTTCCCATTTTTCTCTCTCACTGTACTAGCATAATTTGCATATTTGGTATATAGTAGGCAGTAAAATTGCCAAAAGAAAACATACAGAAATTGATTTGAAATATAAAAGAATAAAATGGTGAAAAAGCCAGAGAGACAGCGCCATACAGTAGCAGGAAATTAACAGTAATCTTTGAAGGTGCATGCATTTTCGGTGTTTTCCTCAGAATGTGTTTATTCTCATATGAAGAGACAATGTGGTGCAGAAAAGGAAAGTACGCTGCACAATCTTGCCACTTGAGGCCTTAGAGAATTCAAGATAATCTTTATACCTTCAGTTTCTGTAGCCATGAAATAGGGATATTACCAGAGAACTAAGCAACTTGTGGAAAGGATTAGAGATTTTATCTATTAGCGCCTATGAAAGACACTTCTTTTTTGAGAAGCTAAATTGTACTCATATTTAAAGAAAAATACCTTGTTCTGTTGGCTCTCCCATCACCTAACCTTCTCAAGTCTTGGTTTGTAGGCATATGTGGAACATTTCATTAATTCTGCTTAATTCTAATGTTCTCCACCATGTCCTTCCTTCTCAACGCCCAAGAATTGCATAATGTTCTGTGGGACCTCAAGTTTATACAACTATGGTGGTCTTGTTTAATAAGCATATGCAAAATTTTGCATGCAAAAATAAAAGAATGTTTGCTGATAATGTGAAAGGAAATCACAACAAACTTCAAAAAACTGACATGAATCACATAAAACAAAATCTAGAAAAAAATTTTCACTAATTCACTGCTTGAAACATTTCTCTAGCACTTTTTCCTACTTTTTTTTCTGCAAATTGTGATCCTCTTTAAGTATGACAATGATTTTGTATCCTTTTCTACAGATAATAACGTGAGTATTGAGTATTCCAGGATATGGCATGTTTTTGTAGGGTATAAAACATATTTTTCAGTTTTATGACTCATACTGGTAACAAAGTTGAGAATTTTATCATATTTGAGAAACCACTCTTAAATGGACTCTACAATTTCAGTGTTTTTCAAATTTGCTTGTTCCAGAAGTGATCCTAAATATTTTCAATTGGTGACATATATTAACCAATGTTCTGGCAATACCTCACTGTGGGGGACTAAGTCCTATGTTACCTTTGTGGTTATCAGCATTTTTCTCTCTAATCATCAAGGAATCTAATTATATTTCAATATAATTCATTTAACTCACTCCCTCTTCATTAGGTGGATCATCAGACAAATATGAGAGCTTGTTCATTACTTCAAAAAGAAAGTGATCTCTTCCTGTTAGTTTTATTACTTTTTTGTTATACTTTTTTTTTTCAACAAAATTATTTCTATTGAGCTCATGAATCTTTAGTACTTCCGTTTAATCTTCCACTTGACATTTACTTGAATCCTATTTCTTTAATAAAAACATTAAGACGCAAAGGAAGAGACACTTCATGTACTCCAAATCAGGAACCTGCTGTCTACCCTTGTTTTATCAAAAAACTCCAAAATGCATCTTTTCAAATTACAGGTAAAATGATATAGTCCCAGCTCTACTCATCTTCAGCCACATTCCCAACATACGCATTATTCTCCAACATGAATGGAAGTGTCTAAGTGCACAAGAGAATTCGTAATGAAAAGCAACACTCATGTTGAGAATGTATTATATTTTACATTTGCACTGTTGACAAACACATATGAGCAAAGACACATTTAGGTAAGAGTGTTACTACTCCCAGAGGTTAAAATTGTTCCTTTTTAATTTTATTGATTCAACTTTAAAATTCAATTATATTTAACAGTTATATTAGTTTCAGGTGTATAATATAGTGATTCAACTAGCCTATGTGGTACTCAGTGCTCATCACCAGACATGTGTTCTTCATCTTCTTCACTTCTTTCACCCATCCCACTACCTCCCCCTCTCTGACAACTATCAGTTTTTTGTCTGTATTTAAGACTCCTGTTTTTTGGGTGTTTGTTACTGTTTTGTTCATTTGTTTCTTAAGTTGCGCATATGAGTGAAATCACCTCTTTGTCTTACTCTGACTTACGGACTTCATCTAGTATGATACCCTATTGACACAGCCATGTTGCTGCAAGTTTGAAGGTTCCTTTTTTTTTTTTTTTTAAGGCTGAGTGATAGTCCACTGTATGTAAGTACACCACATCTTCTTTATCCATTGATCTACTGATGGACAGTTGGGTTGCTTCCACAGGTTGGCTATTATAAATAACGCTGCAATGAACACAGGGTTACATATGTCTTTCTAAATTAGTGTTTTCATTTTCTTGGGTTAAATGCCCAGTAGTGGAATTACTGGATCATATGGTAATTGTATTTTTAGTTTTCTGAGGAACCTGTATATTGTTTTCCACAGTGTCTGCAGCAGTTTGCATTCCCACCAACAGGGCATAAGGGTTCCTCTTCCTCCACATCCTGTCCCCAACTCATTTCTTGTGGTTTTGATTTTAACCATCCTGACAGGCATGAGGTGTTATTATAGTTTTGCTTTGTATTTCCCTGATGCTGACGGATGTTGAGCATCTTTTCATGTCTGTTGGTCATGTGAAGGTGTCTTTTGGAGAAATGTCTGTTTATGTCCTCTGACCATTTTTAATTGGATTGTTTTTTGGGGGGGGAGGATTTTGTTAAAGTTCTTAATATATTTTGAGTATTAATCCTTTATTTCCTATGTAATTTCCAAATATCTTCTCTCATTCAGCAGGTTGCATTTTTATTTTGTTCATGGTTTTTCCTTCACTGTGCTAAAGCTTTTTATTGTGGTATAGTCCCAATAGTTTAATTTCACTTTTCTTTCCCTTCCCTCAGGGGACGTATCTAGGAAAATGCTGCTACATAAACTTAGCCATATATCTTATAACCCAGGATAAAATGCTCTTTCTGTTTTGCAAATTTACGTCTTTTCTCAGTCTTTTCCTTCAGAGCCGTACTTTCTTAACAATAGTCCCCTCAGCCAATTACAACATGCATTCTGATTCTGATGCTATATATTAAACTAAATACTGCCTTTAACAATGATCTCCTACTTAGAAAATATAGGGTCATATTTTCCGTCTCCAACACATGACAACACTGTAGCATTTTACTCTTTTAACTGGTTCGTCTCTTCTTAAAATTCTATCTTCCTTTTTCCTTCTTTACTCCTCTGCTGCCTACTTCATTGCCCTCTGGTTATTTCTACTTGGTTCCCTTTACTGGCTTTTCTTCCTCTTCTTTAGATAGTAATCTGTCTCATGACTCTTTGTCCTTGATCATCTCCTTCCCTCACTCAAAATTTTCTCCCTAGATTTCAACCAAACATTTTAACTGCCACCAATTTTCTGAGAAATCTTCAAATTATACTTGTAGCCAAAACTATTTGCTCCAGCCCATATGGCCGCAGGTTATTAAAAACTCAGAATTTCCCCAAATGAATTAATCTCCTCTAAATTGCCTCTTCCTTGTATAGTTTGTATCTCAGTGAACATCACTGAAATAGCTGAGTTCCAATATGGAAATCATTTTGTCTTATCATTTTACTTCAGCCATCTTTATTTTGGGGGATTCCATATAGAGTTCTCTATTCACAAGCATAATTATCCCTTTCTCTTGCTCAGCTGTAAAAGGAGGATGTTTGGGAATTTATAGTGGGACCCATTCCCATTTCTTTCTTCTTATTTGTGTGGATTAACCTTCACTTTTATGTGTTGGGTGAGATTAAAAGTTTCAACCAAATCAGAATGGTATTTTTAAGCAAAAGATACTGTATGTTGCTAAAACCACAAATAGCTTTCTTCTGTGTATATCCAGCTCTGAACTTTTAGTCAAAGGCTATACCCAAATGCTTTCTGATCCATTACGGCTGCCATAACCTTAGGCCTTGCATGACATTTCTGAGATGAGCCAGGAAATGAATCAAAGGTCAGCACTTTTCTGGTAGCAATCAGAGATTAAGTCAAACTTGCTTGCTGATTACCCAATTTCTTACTGGCCGTCAGGGATCTTGGGAGTGGAGGCTCACACAGGGAGGGAGGCACCCTTAATACCAAAACTGAGGCTAACGTGTCTCTGTCAAACTACTACTAACTGGAGTTGAGGCCATGAGTAAGTTTGGGTTGGTTGCAGACAGAGCTATCTTCACATGTGACAAAAGTAGCCTTACTGAAAAATCTATGTTTCGGCTGTGTGTGTGTGTTTGAGTGTAAATGTGTGTGTTTAAGAGTATCTATGTGCGTGACAGGGGAAGTGGGAGGGGGATAAAGGAGGGAGAGATAGAAAAACAAAGTAAAATAAACAGTAATAAAGAAAATGAAAGAGAAAAAAATATTTCAGACTGCTTTTCTGGTACCACCTTATCATTAAAGACTGTAACCATCTGCAACTCTTCCCAATCTCTAACCATTTCTCGTTTCGACATCATCTGCCATGGCCTTGAGGCTTCCACCATTATTTTGCCTTGAATGTTAGGAAAATCTACTACGAAATATCCTTCCTCTGAGTTTTATCAAAATCAATCTATAGCTCTTCTATAACGTGACTTGTTAAAACACAAACATGTATCTATATTCCTCCCTTTTGAAATTACTCAGGGTAATCCTACCAACTTAAAATCAAAACCTCTAAAACTTTGATGTCCTAGCCATTACATAGGCTTCAATTAATGAAGACGATCTGAGGTAGATGGATAAAGATACAATAAGGATTTGTGAGTGTGATAAAGTACTTGTATTAGTTAGGTAAACATATAAAGGCAGAATGAATTGTTAGGAAAACAAAAATATGTTTGGGTAGTTTCTTAATATTTCAGACAAGAGTCAGAACAATAAAATTAACCTACTTAAGCTTCTACTGACAGAAGATATTTTAACTGCACAGTTTAGGGAGGAAATAAGCAAAAATGAAACCAGAAATATAGTGTATGAAAAAAATAAGGGGCAGAGATAAATCATATTTAACAGAAGGAAAACTGACAATTCATTTTATATGGTTAGCATACAAATGTGGTTCTATAACATCTTATAGACATTTTAAAAATATAGCCTTACTTCACATAAACATACAAATCCTACCTTTGTCAACAAAATCCAATAATAATATTTAAGAAACATTATTTCAAGTTGAGTTTTTGTTAAGAATGCATTATAAAATCTATAGCTTCAACATTAGGAAATTTATAAATTTCATTTTCCACTCTAGTCTTTAAAGAAGTAACATAGGGGCACCTGGGTGGCTCAGTCAGTTGAGCATTCAACTCTTGATTTTGGCTCAGGTCATGATCTCAGGGTCATGGGATTGGAGCCCCATGTCAGGCTCTGAGTGTGCAGTGGGCTTAATATTCTCTCTCTCTCTCTCTCTCTCTCTCTCTGTCTTCTCCCTGGCGAGCGTGAGCATGCGCACACATACACTCTCTCTCTAAAGTTAAAAAAAAAAAGGAGAAATATAACTATCTCAGTAGAATTATTGTAATAATTTGAGTCAAGGAGAACTTACTGAATGTGACAGTTATATATCTTAAGTAAGAATCAGTCTTCTTGGACAAACTTGAGATACATTCTCTTTAAAATTACAACTTAGTTAAGGATGAAACTTGCCATAATTTTTTAACACAGTACTTTTGCCCTGATCATTGATGTAAGACAAGAAGAAAAAAAGCTGAGGATTAGAATCTAAAAATCTGATTAATGTTACATTAATCTACACAGAAAATAAGAAGCACAGACAAGCCACTTTACATTTAGGACCCCCAAATCATTCTACACAGCAAAAGTTGTAGATGGCAAACTGGAGGTCACATACTCACTGCCAGCCACATGATATTAAACTTTCAACAGCAGAGCAAAACAAAAATGACATGTGCTAATGTTTGGTGGCTACCATAATTACTCCAAATATCTCTTCCATCCCAGGATGCTAAGGGAGATCAGAACTGTCACTTGGCCCCTGCACCTACTGCAACTGCAATTCTGCAAGGCAGTGCTATGGAGATATAATGGCAGTGAACAACTCACATGCCAGGGCCTCCTACTCTTCCTACTCTGTTTCCATGGATTTTGTTTAATAAATTCTCAATTTGTTGCTATACTTTGGATGAATCTGTAAAAATTTTATGTTTTGGCTTTGTTGTTACCAGTTTAAAGGTTGTCTGTCCAGGAGCACCTGGGTAGCTTGGTCACTTAAATGTCCAACTCTTGATTTTGGTTCATGTCATGATTTCATGGTTCTTGAGTTTGAACCCTACTTTGGGCTCTGCTCCGATGGCATGGAGTCTGCTTGGAATTCTGTCTCCCTCTCTCTCTCTCTCTGCCCCTCTCCCGCTTGCAGGTGCACACTCTCTCTCTAAACAAATAAACTAAAAACAAAAAAGATGTTTGTCTAAGGAAGAATGTTCTCTGAACTCCTCCTGTCTACCATTCCTAAAGTCACTACTGAGTGTAACTGCATAAGGTACCCCAAGTAGAGCCAACTAGGTAAGCTTAGTCAACCCATGTAACTATCAGAGATAATAATATACTGCTGTTTTAAGCAAATAATTTTGGGGTATTTTTTAAAGGTATAATTGACATATAGCATTATACTACTTTCAAGTGTACAAGGCAATAATTTATTATTATATTTTGAAATAATTACAATAAATCAGTCACCATCAACTACCATGCAAACTTTTTTTTCTTATCTTTTGTTCAGACACTTTAAGATGTATCCTCTTGACAACTTTTAACCATGTACTACAGGACTATTGACTGTAATCACCAGGCCATGTGTTACATCAGAGCTTGTTTTACAAATGGCAATTTATACATCTCGACAGCCTTTCCCCATTTCTCCTATGCTCCAACCACTCTCCCCTCTGGCAACCAGCCTTCTCTTTTCTATGTCCATGAGTTTTACTTGTTCATTTGTTTTTCAGATACCACATAGAAGTGAAATCATGGTATCGGTTTTTGTACTCTCTCATTTTGCTTAGCATAATACCTTCCAGGTCCGTGTATGTTGTCACAAATGGCAAGGTTTCTTTTTCTCTTTATGGTTGTATAGTATTCCATTTATTTGTGTGTGTGTGTGTGTGTGTGTGTGTGTGTGTATATATATTATCCATTCATCCAATGATGGACACTTAGCATGTTTCCTTATCTTGGCCATTGTAAAAACAAAACAAAACATTACAATGAACATAGAAGGGTATATATTATTTCCAATTAGTGTTTTCATTTTATTTGGAGAAGTACCTAGTAGTGAAATTGCCGCATCATGTGGTAGGCTCTAGTTTTACAATTTGAGGAACTTCCCTACTGTTTTCCAGAGTCAGTGCACTAGTTTACATTCCTACCAACACGGGAAAGTGTTTCCCTTTCTCTACATCCTCAGTAACAACTTGTTATCTCTTATCTTTTTGATAATAGCAGTTCTAACATGTGTGAGGTGCTACTTCACTGTGGTTTTGCTTTGCATTTCCCTGATGATTAGTCATGTTCAGCATCGTTTCATGTGATTGTTGGCCATCTATAGGTCTTCTTTGAAAGACCATCTGTTCAGCTCCTCTGCTCATTTTTTACATTAGATCGTTTGGGTTTTTTTTGCTATTGAGTTGTAGGAATTCTTTACGTATTCCAGGTGTCAATCCCTCATTGGATATATATCCAAATACACACACACACACACACATATATATGTATTTGACTTGCAAATATTTTCTCCCATTCAGTAGGTTCCTTTTCCACTTTGTTAATGCTTTCCTTTGCTGTGCAGAAGCTTTTTAGTTTAATGTAATCTTTTCATTTGTCTTTTATTTCCTTTGCTTTTGGAGTCCAACAGATCAGCAGACTAATGTCCAAGAGCTTATGTCACTGCTTATCTTTTCTTCTAAAAGTTTTATGGTTTCAGGTCTACCATTCAAATCTTTAACTCATTTTGAGATATTTTTGTGTATGGCATAATATAGTAGTCTAGTTTTATTCTTTTGCTCGTTGCTGTCCATTTTTCCCAAAAAACATTTTACTGAAGAGAGTGGCCTATTCTCACTGTATACTCTTGCCTCTTTTAAGTGAATTGATAATGTGTGGGTTTATTAATGGGTTCTCTGTTCCATTCATCTCTATCTTTACACCAACAATATGCTATTTTGATTATTATAGCTTTGCAACATAGTTTGCATTGAGGGGATCCGATCCCTTGAACTTTGTTCTTTCTCAAGATTCCTTTGGCTACTTGGGATTTTTGTGGTTCCAGACCAATTTTAGGATTATATTTTCTTATTCTGTGAAATATTTCATTAAAATTTTGATAGAGACTATGCAGTCTGTATCTGAAGAATGCTTTGGATATTATAAACATTTCAACAATTTTTTAATTCATGAGCACAGACTAAATTTCATTACTTTGGTCTTAGTTTTTTCATCCATGTCTTACCGTTTGCAGAGAGCAGTCTTTCACCCACTTGGTTAAATTTATTTCTAGGTATTCTGTTCTTTTGATACAGTTGTAAATGGGATGGTTTTCTTCACTTCTTACTCTGATAGTTCATCGCTGGTGTCTGTAAGTGCAACCGATTTTTGTATATTTTGTACCCCACACCTTTACTCAATTTGTTTATTAGTACTAACAGTTCTTAGATGGAGTCTTTAAGGTTTTCTATATAAAATCATGTTAACTGCAAATAGTGACAGTTTTACTTTTTTCTTTCCAACTTGGATGCCTTTTATTTTCTTTTCCTGCCTAACTGCTCTGGCTAAAATTTCCAATACTAAGTTCAATAAAAGTGATGGCAGTGGGAATCTGTCTTGTTCCTGATGTTAAAGGTAAAGTTTTCAACTTGTTACCACTCAGTATGATAAGAGCTGTGAGCTTGTTCTATATGGCCTTTCTTATGCTGAGATACATTTTCTCTGTACTTTTGTTGGCAGGTTTTTTTCATAAAAACAATTTTTTTTTCAAATGTTTTTCCTGCATCTACTGAGATCGTCACCCAATTTTTTATCCTTCATTTGGTTAATGTGGTGTATCACATTAACTGTTTTGAGGTTGTTGAAATTTCCTTGCATCCCTGGAATAAATCCCACATAATTATGGTGCATAATCCCTTTAGTGTATTGTTAAACTTGGTTTACTAGTATTTTGTTGAGGATTTTTCTATTTATGTTCATCAGGGATATTGGCCTATAATTTTCTTTTTTGTATGTGATATTACTGTCTACTTTTGGTATCAAGGTAATGCTGGCCTCATAAAATGGGTTTGGAAGCTTTCCTCTTCTTCAACTTTTTGGAAGAGTGTGAGACACATAGGTGTCATCTTTTTAATATTTGCTAGAATTCATCAATGAAACCATCTGGTCCTGGATTTTTGTTTGTTGGGAGATTTTTTATTACTGATTCAATCTCCTTACTAGTGACTATTAAGATTTTCTATTTCTTCATGATTCGGTCTTGGGAGACTGTATGTTCCTAGACATTTATCCATTTCTTCTCGGTTTTCCCATTTAATGGCATATAATCATTCACAGTAGTTTCTTATGATACTTTCATTTCTGTGGTATCAAGTGTAACTTTTCTTTCATTTCTGATTTCATTTGGGCACTCTTAGTGAGTTTAACTAAAACTCTGTCCATTTTGTTTATCCTTTCAAAGAACCAGCTCTTACTTGCAGTCATCTTTTATCTTTTTAGTCTCTATTTCATTTATTTGTGCTCTGATCTTTGTCATTTCCCTCCTTTTACTAACTTTGGGCTTTACTGATTCTTCTAGTTACTTTAGATGTCAAGTTACAGTGTTTAAGATTTTTGTTTGTTTGTTTCTTGAGGTATGCTTGTATTGCTATGATTTCCCTTAAAACTGCTTCTGCTGCATCCAATAAATTTTGGTATGTTGCATTTCTATTTTCATTTGTCTCAAGTTATTTTTTTTTAATTTCTCCTTTGATTGCTTAACTGATCCATTGGTTATTGGGTAGCAAGTTGTTTAATCCCTACTTATTTGTGATTTTTTCAGTTTTCTTATTATTGATTTCTAGTTACATACAACTGTAGTTTGAAAAGATGCTTGCCACACTTCAAATCTTCAACTTATTCATAATTGTTTTGTGGCCTAACATATGATCTATACTAGAGAATGTTCCATGTGCATTTGCGAACAATGTGTGTTGTGCTTTTGGATAGAAAGTTCTGATTTATCTATTAAGTCCATCTAGTCTAACATGTTGTTTAAAGCTAAAGTTTTGTTACTGATTTTCTATCTGAATGATCCCTCCATTGATGTAGGTGGAAAATTAAAATAACCTACTATTATTGTACTGCTGTCAATTTCTCCCTTTCGGTCTGTTAATATTTGCTTTACACAGGTGCTATTATGTTGGGTATGTAAATATTTACACATGTTATAACATCTTGTTGGATTGACCCATTTAGAATTATATTATGCCCTTCATTGTCCTTTATTACAGTTTTGTTTTCAAGTCTACTTTGTCTGATATAAGTATAGCTACCCCAGGTATACCAACAAAATAATCATTTTGCATGTATAAATATATTTTTAAAAATATCTATGTTGACATATCCTTGAAAATTACATAACCAGATTTTTTACCCATCCTTTCAGGATAAAGAATATCAAACAACAATGTAGTTGTAATTTTGTTTTAAACAATAAATGCTGGATTGCCTATGGAATCAATCATATGCAGTGCCAGGATTCTTCTGAATAGTAATAATTCCTTATTCTATCTATCTTGTTTCATCCATTACAACAAAGGGCACAGTGACATGTATTTCTTCTCCCTTATACTGTAGTTTTCAAGGTTGGGCAACAATTTCGTATACGTACCTGCCTACCACTTTAAGTGGGCATACATAGATTTTAACTGCCTATTAAATGTGAATTAACTCCACCTTGGCAGAACACAACAACTGTGTTTAACTTTAGTAAGATCCTTTTCCAACACTCAAATTCCTGCAGATCTCCATTTAAATCGGGGAGTAGAGAATCAAAATACTCTTTGTTAATTCTTAAACTAACAATACTTTTTCAAAGTATTTAAAATTCTATACATATATTTTCTACGAGGAATTTCTGATGTGTAGGATTTTTTTTTCCCCTGACATTACATTTCTCCTTTGAAGTAAATCAAGAGCTGGCAGCTGTGCTGTTAGCAGGTTTGCCAGCAAGTCACAGAGTGAGAGAGCTACTGTTTTTAAGCAGAGAGATTTCAGATTATTTGGAGTACAGTTTCCAGCTTACTCTATCTTGTTTCTTTGACTATATAGCTTTACTAATGAGAAAAAAAAGTGCTTTGGTCTATCTTTGGCAATTTAGTTATATCTGCACATGGGTAAACAGTCAAACTAACTTTCAAAGTATGGGTAAAATATAATCCAACTATGTGACTTAAGAGACGCCAAAATCTAATTATGAATTACCTCATAATACAGTAGTTTTCTAAATTCTCTCAGAATAGCACCATGAAGGACCTATTCAAAATGATAAAGAAAAGCATAGCTCAATGGTTCTCAACATAAGAAACATTGGGCAGCAGAAGAAAATCTGATGTACATACTAATAGCAATCTATATCTCCTTTATTTTCCAGTTTTGTACTTTTTCATACTCAGCTTTTAGAACTTTAAGATTGAGCTTACACTTAAAAATTAATGTTAAACCTGAAAAGAAAGTGGAATATTATAAAACATGCCCCTCCTACGATGACTTACTGCAGTTTTTTTTCAATGTCAACCTTCATTGAAGGAAATAAGTCACTGGGTTTAGTAAAATTCTCAACTTTTCTGCACAGTATCTGTCAGATTGTGGTTTGTAATAGACACATTTCAGGCATAATAACACATCAGAAATCCTACCAAACCTGTCAAGTAGGCCTACCACTCAAATCACTAAAAGCAGGTCAAGACCCTTAAAATATACAACTGAATATACATTTTATTAATATTTCTGTAACTCCAGAGTATCGGTTATTCCTTCAAAGTAGATACAAAATTCAAAGAAATCACTTATCTTTAAACTCAAAGATGTTAAAAAAAAAGACCAAAATGGTGACATACAAAATCACATGACACTATGAAAGTCATAATAAAAAAATCCCTAAGAACTAAACAATTTATTAGAATATACACACTCTCTCCTCCTTCCCACATATGAATTTGTCACTTTGGAAGTTTATATCCTAACATCCAGACTATGCTCAGAAAGGAATACACAGCTACCTGCAAGGAATTATGTGACTTCACAAGGAAATATGTTTTTTTCCCTCTATCAGGAATCCAAAAAGAGAGCAGTGTCTGAATACATGTATTCAGAAAATGATACCCAATTATTTGATATTTTAATATCTGAAGTATTAAAAACTTGATATGCAAAAAGTTGATCACAGTTTCTCGCCCACTTATTATACATAGTAAACAGGAAAATAGATTGCTATCCTATAGACTAAATTACTGAAAAATATAAAAAATAGTAAAGTAATATGTGAAAGGGTAATTTCAATCATTATGACCTAATGAACTAAAAAACATATGATTTTTAAAGATAAAAAAATAGGGGAGATAGGTAGGGGGAGGGGTGAAATAGGTGATGGGATTAAGGAGTGCACTTGTGATGAGCACAAGTGATGGGTGATGCATGGAAGTGGTGAATCATTCTATTTTACACCTGAAATTAATATTACACTGTATGTTAACATTTAAATGAACACTAGAAAAAAAGCTTCAACAGAATTTCATTTACGTTTTTGTCCCTACATTGTGATAGGTCTTTGAAGTACTAAAGGGAGTATGCCTGGGCTGGGGTGGGTGGGAAACAAAAACAAAAAAAGATACAGCATTGACAAATTTCAACTCTTTTCATCTGAAGTATTTTTTAACAATAATTTCTCTTTGATATTTGCTTTCTGAATGCTAATGGCATCAAACTTGCACCCATTAAGGGTAGATTTGAATTGGAAAAGACAAAAATCAATCAGTCAAAGATTACTGAAGAACATGAATGATTAATTCATGAATGATACAGTCAGTATAATTTATAGTTAAGTGCTTGTTTCTCCTATGTGGATCAAAATTATACCAAAAATAGTTTCAGTAATGGAATTCCAAAAATATTGAATAATTGTCACGTAAGTGAAAGAAATGCTTAACATTTTAAGACACATACTTTGAAAAACATTGTTTCCAACACTTTGGCTGGATTGGCTTAACAAATGGTCAATAATTTATTACTTTAATTTCAAATGTGTAACGGTAACAATGAAAACTAGTAAAGTTGCTGTTCTTATCACTGAAAATGCAAAGCATATTTGTATACTCTGTAAAAGTACCAGCAATCTCAGGGTTTCTGCGAAAGCTTATGTTTTACTCATGTCTTAACAAGTGAACCTGTTGCTATATTCCCATCTGTTTCTAAATGTCACCCCTAGCAGCTCCAGGGGCGGTGTCTTAGTAGTCCCCTGCACTCCATTGTAGATACAGCTCTTCTTCATTCACTCCGATATGCTACCAAATGTCAAGTATATTATACATTTTCATGTTCATTTTAATATGTCAGGGAAATTTGCACAGAAAATAAAACATCAGATACTATAAAGTCATTTCTACTTAAATAATTCCATATTTACTATCTCCAGGTAGGTACATAAATTACAAGAAATTTTTGAGAATATTCTCAGCATGCTTACTTCCTCTCTAGTTCTAGTTTTCTTTGATCTTATGCTCTCTAGCTTACTGTGAGTACTCAAAAACCTTCTAACTTTTATCCAAGTGTTTCCCTATCACTTTCTCTTAATTTTATAGATTTAGGCTCTTCCCCCAACACTGAAGTAGATTTGGGGTCAGCCTTTATACATGGAAAAGGCCATCCAAGCTAATAAGTTATCATCCTCACCGAAAGAACATCAGCACTAAGATGTATTGTACCAATCACAACAAAATATTAGCTTGGGATTATTATCTTTTTATCTTGTTCAGTTTCAAATATATGAATTAACTAATGCATTTATTTATTCATGTTGCCTTCTCTGGTTTAAACAATTTGATAGATTTGGGCAACAGAAAGATCCCTGACTTTTATTTCACAGGTTCTTGTCAGAGAAAAAAAATTACAATAAAATAGATCCAAGAATACAACTGGATGAGTGCTATGAGAAGAATATAAAGTGCCAATTCCATCCTACAATATAGGACATTATTTTCTAGGAATCAAAGACTTCCACTCTTGGCCAAAACGGAATAAGAGCAACTAAATTGATTCTCTAATCTGAAAGAACTAAAATTTGACAAAATACACAAAATAATGGTTTAAAGTCATCAGGCAACAAAAGTCAGTGACTCCTAAGAATAGGAAAATTAACGAAGTAAACCCTATGATTTGCCTCAGCTTAGTGCCTGGACCATTTCCAGGCTGCAGTACAAGGCAGGAGACTTCCCGAGATGGTGGCAACCTCGCAAACCTGAGGAAATGGAGCTCTGATTCTGCCGAGGCCAGTCTAACTAGAATTCGACATGCAGAGACTGGAGTGAGTCTGCCCAGAGAGAAAGCTCTGCAGATGTGCACAGTTATCCTAGAATGTGAAGTACTGACCAGTATATATGACTAAGAAAAATAATGAAGGCATGGGAAAGAAGTACCCAAAAGGATTTGAGGAAATAATAACCAAAACTCACACAAGCACTAGTAATACTTCATGCTCCTGCCAGGCCAAACAGGTAACCAAACAGGAATCATGGGGGATTAAGCAGAGTACTCAGTGGGATTTTCCACTACAAGTGGAGCTAAGTTTGACAAAAACTGGTCTACTGTTATAAAACAAAGACCAGATGTAACTTAACCGTATTCTGGAACAAAGTTCATCAATATTTGTAAGAATATATGAATTTATAGGAATATATCTATCACCCAACAAAGTAAAATAAAAATCCTCCTATCTGGGAATTAATCAAATAAATTGTCAGCCAGTAAAAGCAGCAGGAAACACATAAGGAGGAGAAAAGCTAATCAAAACTGTACCAGAAATTACACAGGTGACAGAGTAGCCAATGTGTTCAAGAAGCTATAGATAATACTCACATAAAAAATTTTCTAAAAATATATATACAATATTTTATTGATGAAAATCAATGAGATGGAAAATATACTGGGGTTAAAGGCAGGATAGAGCGGAAGCAAAGATTAATGAACATGAAGACCTCCCAAGAGAGACTATCTAAAAGGAAACACAGCTAATATCAATCAATCAATAAATAAAAATAAAGTAAAATAAAATTAAACACAGAAAATTAAAAGACAAAACAAAGAAAGTGTACCAGTGAGCTTTGGGATACAACTTAAAACAAATTAATACATATGTATTTGAAATTCCTAAAGGAAACAAAGGGTGAAAGAAACAAAATTTTTGAAAAAATAATCATTATTTTTTTAATTATGAAGGGTATAAACCCAACAGTTTAAGAGAAGTCAACACAAAGCTGGAAAAAACTAAAGCAAGGAATATCATAATAATGTCAAACAAAAATATTAAAACATCCAGAAAATAAAACATATATTACAAGTAAAGGAACTAAGAATGACAGCACAAATTTTTTGTCATAAACAACGCTAACATGAAAGTAACAGAGCAGTATCTTAAAAGCTGAAAGAAAATACTGTTATCCTATATTTCTATAACCAGTGAAAATATTTTTTCGAAGATAAAAGTGAAACAAAGGTATTTGAGATATATACAAACTTTTGACAACCAGTAGACCTGCACTCCAAGAGATCTTAAAGAAGTACTTTGGCCAAAGTAAAGAATTACCAGATGGAAGTCATGATATATGCCAAAAAAAAAAAAAAATGAAGAACATTAGAAATTGTCACTGAGTAAATCTATAACAAGTATTTCTCACTATTTAATTAACTTTAAAACTTAATTTGTTAAAGCAAAAATAATGTTTGTGGGGTTTGTAATATATGTAAACTGTATGGCAATCACAGCACAAATACTGGGTGGAGACCAAGGGAAGGGTGACGTTCTAAATTTCTTTTCTTCCCCCTAAGATTCTTTTTAATTTTAAATGTTTCATTTTTGAGAGGTAGAGAGAGACAGAGCACAAGTGGGGTAGGGCCAGAGAAAGAGGGAGACAAAGAATCTGAAGCGGGCTCCAGGTTCTGAGCTGTTTGCACAGAGCCCAACAGGATAAATTTATCACAATCCTATCAATCATTAAATATAAATGATGTAAACAAATCAATAAAGAGATTATCAAATTGGATAAAATACAAAACCTAATTATATTCTGTCAAAAAGAAATTCATTTCAAATATAAAAACACAGATTAAAACTAAAAGGAAACAAATTATTCAACCTGCTAACACTCATTATAATAAAGTTGGAACATTTATATTAACACGAGACTGTATTTCATAGTAAAAAATGTTCCTCAAGATAAAAAGGGAGATTTCTGAATGATATATGGGCCAATTCAGTAACAAGACATAATAATTCTTAACATATATGCAATTACAATAGAGTCCAAATAGGTGATACAGAATGTATTTGAATTACAAGGAGAAAGAGACAAATCCACAAGTATAAACAGAAATGTCAACACTCTTCTCTCTATATGTTGTAGAATAGAAAATCAGAAATGATAATAAGTCTTGATGTTTTATTATTTTTCATGCAATTGTAAATGACTTTTTTTTAATTTATATTTTTGTGACTTCATTGTTAGCTTATAAAAACACAACCAATTTATGGGCATTAATTTTTGTATCCTGTCACTTTAGTGAATTTATTACTTCTGGTACTTTTTTGGAGGAATCCTTAGAATTTTCTATGTATAGTATCACATAATCTGCAAAGAGTAATAATTTAACTTCTTGGTGAGCAACACAGATGCCTCTTATTTCTTTTTGTCTGAAAACCACAATGGGTTATCACCTCACACCTGTTAGAATGGCCAAAGTCAAAAATACAAGGAGTAACAAGTGCTGGTGAGGTAGTGCCAATATTGGAAGCCTCATGCACTGTTGGTGGGAATGTAAATTGGTACAACCATTGTGGCTAACAGTATGGAGGTTCCTCAAAAAATTAAAAATACAAATACCATTTGATCCTGTAATTCTACAATTGGCTATTTAAGCAGAAAAAATCCCACTAATTCAAAATGATATGCATCCTGATGTTTACTGCAGCATTATTTACAAAAGCAAAGCAAAGTGTCTATCAATAGATGAATGGATAAGAAAAATGTATATACACAGAATGGAATATTACATAGCCATAAAAAGTATGAGAGCTTGCTTTTTGAGACAACATAGATGGACCTACAGGGTATTAGGCTAAATGAAATAAGTCAGACTGAGCATGACCGAAACTCTATCATCGCACTAATAAGTGGAAATTTTATAAATGAACAACAACAACAAAAAAAGTAAAATTGCAACTATAAAAAAAGAACAATCTGGTGGTTGCCAAAGGGGAAAAAAGCGGGGGATTAGTCGAAATGATGGAGAAAAGGAGATACAGGCCTCCAGTTATTTTTATTCATTTTTAAAATTTTTGAGTGTTTATTTGTGTGTGTGTGAGAGAGAGAGAGAGAGAGAGCGAGCGAGCAAGAGAGCGAGAGCACACAACCAAGTGCGACTGGGGGTAGAGCAGAGAGAGAGAGAGAGGGAGACACAATCTGAAGTAGGCTCCAGGCTCCAAGCTGTCAGCACAGAGCCCAAAGTGGAGCCTGAACTCAGGAAACTTAGGATTATAACCTGATGTGAAGTTGGACACCTAAAAGACTGAGCCACCCAGGTGTCCCCAGCCTCCAGTTATAAAAATCAGAGCACAAGGAACAGAGTCAATGACACTGTAATAATATAAGGGGATATATGGTAGCTACACTTGTGGTGAACATAGCTTAGTGTATAAACTTGTCAAATCACTAAGGTATACACCTGAAACTAATGTAACATTGTATGCCAACTACGCTCAAAAAATAGTCTTGATAAGCACAATAATCACCTTAATCTAAATGACATTTGTAGAACATTTTGTCTCATTGCAAAATAATATAAATTGTTTTCAAGTGAACACAGGAAACACACTGAAACAGAACCTATTCTACGACATCAAAGCTATCAACAAATAAGCAATGATTAAAATCTTATCAAGTCTTGGGGTGCCTGGGTGGCTCAGTCGGTTAAGCGTCTGACTTCAACAGAGGTCATGATCTCATGGTTTGTGAGTTCGAGCCCTGCTTCGGGTTCTGTGCTGACAGCTCGGAGCCTAGAGCCTGCTTCAGATTCTGTGTCTCCCTGTCTTTCTGCCTCTCCCTCACTCACAGTCTGTCTCTCTTTCAAGAATAAACATTAAAAAAAATTTTAAAACAAAAAACTAAGGGCGCCTGGGTGGCTCAGTTGGTTGAGCGTCCGGCTTCGGCTCAGGTCATGATCTCACAAGTTTGTGGGTTCAAGCCCCGCATCAGGCTCTGTGCTGACAGCTCAGAGCCTGGAGCCTGTCTTTGGATTCCGTGTCTCCCTCTCTCTTTGACGCTCCCCTGCTCATGATGTCTCTCTCTCTCTCAAAAATAAGTGAAACATTAAAATATTAAAAAAAAAAAAACTAAAAAATCGTATCAAGTTTGATTTCTAACCAAAATGAAATTCAATTAAAAGTCAATTATAGAAAGCTTTCTTGAAAATCCCCAAATATTACATTTTTTGATAACCTATACATCAAATAAATCAGAGAGTTCAATTTATTTTTAACCCTATGAAAATTAAAACTAAACATCAAGATATGTGGGATGCAGCAAAGAAAATGAATGGAGGACATTTGTTTTCGCATAAAATGGCTACATTAAGAAGGAAGCAATGTGCCTAACAATATTCTCAGTTTTTACCTTACGAAACTAACAACAGAGCAAATTAAATCCAAAGTCCTCAAAAGAATGGAAACATTAAGGGTGTAAATCAATGATACATACAATAAATACAAATAAAACATGTAATAAACATTTTGTCTTTGAAGACAAAGACAAATGGATGGCAAAGTAGCACATGCAAAGATAATCTGCAATGCAAATTTAAAATATAATGAGATACCATTATATACCTTTTACAATAGCTAAAACAAACAAAATAAAACTGCCCATATTAAGTTTTATCAACAATATGGAATCCGTGGAACAGTTAGCTACTACCAGTGTGAATTCAAAATGGTACAATCATTTTCAGAAGAAGTTCAAAGCACATATATCTACCATATGACCACCCATTCTGCTCCTAGTTATTTACCCAAGTAGTAAACTCTTATGTGTACAGAGACTTGAATACAAATATTGACAGCAGCTTTATCTTTAAGAGCAAACAAATTAAAAAAAAAAACAAACTCTAAACCCCAATGTGTCTATCAACAGGAAAAAGCATAAAGTATTTTTGGTATATCTATATAATGAATTTGCCATAAAAAGCAATCTATTGTTTATATAGGCAAAACATTGATGGATCTCAACATAATTATGCTAAGTGAATGAAGTCAAATAATAAAAAGGGCTCATACTGTATGATTCCATTTATATAAGATTATAGAAAATGCAAAGGTAGAGTAACAAAGAACAGATCAGTGTTTGCCTAGGGATGAGGATGAAATGAAGTAGTTGGAAGGATTAAAAACATTTAAAAAGTGTTAAGGAGTTTTTATCTTTTTTTTTCTGAGGGAGAGACAAAGAGAGGGAGAGGGAGGGAAAGAGGGAGAGGAGGAGGAAGAGGGAGGGAGACAGAAAATCCCACGTAGCCTTCCTACTGTCAGCGTAGAGCCTGATGTGGGGGTCAAATCCATGAACCGTGTGATCATGACCTGAGCCAAAATCAAGAGTCTGACCCTTAACCGACTAAACCACCCAGGAGCCCCAAGAGTTTTTACAATCTTGATGATGATGCTGATTTGACAGATACATACATACACACACACACACACACATACACATTAAAAATTATTAAGTATAATATCTAAATATGTATAATTCACTATGTATCAGTTATACCTCAATAAATCTGGTAAAATTCTAGAACCATCAGTCTCACAACTTTATATGTACATCTATAAATGCTACAAAATATAATGGAGTGGGGTATATGGGACATATGCTGTGGGCACAGGGGAGAAATGGAAGAACTCATGTTTTTTTAAATTATATATAATCCCCACCATATGTAGGTAATTGATTAATATAATTGAATATGCAATGTCAAAGAATTCAAAACACCTGAATTATAGTCACTTGCTCTCAACTAACTAGTAAGTCAGGTTAGGTAGTTCATTTGTGTTCTCCACAGATTTGTAAATACAGGGCTTTCCTTAAGAAACTTTCAAGTTCTGGATTCTCCAATTTCCCATCTATATCTAGGCAAAGAAATAAATTTTTGGTTGAACTAGCCCTCAGGTGATGTGTGACCACGTCAACAACTTCTCATAAATTAGAAATAATGACACACTTCTGAATTGTTAACTTTTCCAAGATGTCAAAATAGCCAGTGTGAGATTAATAAGAAGTTTTAACACAATAGCCTATTTCCTATAAGGCGACACACTCTTTCTAAGCATCTTCACATTGCTCTGTCCTCCCTCAAATAGTTTTTTTTTTTTTTGTCTCAGGTATGTGTTCCTCTGGATTTTCCCAAATACTTGCCATTTTAAACATTGGTTATGATGGGATTAGGTTTCAAGTTTGACAAGTCTGCAATCATCAGAGATGAAATCACCAACTGTTACCATCAACTTTGACGACCTGAGTATCTCAAAATCAGAAGTTCAAAATTTGAAAATTCCACAAAACCCTTTAATGTAGGTATTATTTCATCAACTATGCAGATGAAGAAACTGAAAAAATCATCACAATGTTCTATTTCCTGTAAGATACCCTCTCCAGCACTCACTGTTTCTTTAGATTGAAATCAATTCTCTCCCAGCCCACAAGTTTCTCTTCTCTTATACTCATATATCATAAACTATAATAAGATAAAAGCTTATAGATTTTGATTCCTAGCCTTCACCTTCCTATCACCATTATGTACAAAAGAAAAATTGATTCTGACCTTGAAGTCAGAGTGTTAAAAATAAATCTCTGCTGCACCGATGTTCCTTTTCTGTTTCTGAAATAACTGTTTAAACTCACTCAGGGGATTACTTTAATGATCCACTAGCTTTTTATAAGTACTAAAAATAAGTAAAAGAGATGTTTGTGCAGGGAAGTGTTTATCAGTTCCTAGCACATTTCAAGGAAAAATGTATGTGTGTTTAAACGATGCTGAGCCTCCCAACACAGATATTCTATGTGGCCTCTACTACTCAAGATTATATCTACCATTGAGAGAACCTACCCTAAGATGCATGCAATTCAGAGTGCTATAAATATTTATTTAAAATACCTACCTAAAAGTAAATGTGATTTTCAGGTCATAGGATAAGGGGAAGATACGATAAATCAAGCCTAAAGGAAAAAATTCCGTGTTTTACTTTTTTCTAATTATAACCCTTATTTAAGCCTTGATGTAAATTTAAAGTAATAGTCTCACAATATCTGCATAATTCTTCTTTGTAATACATATTCACCATGATGTATTTAAGTTTAAAATTTTTAAAGTTTAAATTCTATAAACGTTTTTATTAAAGGGAGAGAAGTCGCAAAAAAAATTACAAGAGAAGAGAAAATACAAAATGCATTCTTGTAATTAGTAATAGGCAAATTCTATGTAAGAAGTCAAATGAAATTAAAAAACAATCAGACAAAAAAATTATTGCAGAAAACATAATCCTTGGAAACTACTCTTTCAAGAACAAATTTATTAAAAATTGAGGATCTCATTAAGTAATGACAGTATAAGACCTTACCAGAGAAACCCTCTGTAGTAAACAAAATAAACCAAACCAACAGGGGTGCCAGGGTGGCTCAGTCGGTTAAGTGTCTGACTTCAGGTCAGGTCATCATCTCACTGCTTTGAGTTCAAGCCCCATGTTGGGCTCTGTGCTGACAGCTCAGAGCCTGGAGCCTGCTTTAGATTCTGGGTCTCCCTCTCTCTCTGCCCCTCACCTGCTCACACTCTCTCTCTCTCACTCTCTCAGAAATAAATAAATGTTAAAATTTTTTTAATTTAAATAAAACCCCAACAAACCAAAACTAGACCTTATACCAAAAATACACACATATAGGCAGTGGGAAGTGAACAGAAACTTATCAGAATTTATCGAGGAGTACATACTCAAAGGAGAGGGACGCATGAAGTCAAAGTCCATTTTCCTGAATTTTAGCCTGGAGTCAGGTGCAGTCATTCAGGAGATGAAGTAACAAGGTACTGGAAAAACTGCCACACTTCTGGTGAACCAGAAAAAGGAAGATGGGAAAACTATTGCTGAATTATAAAAGGAATCTAGAAAGGGAAAGCCCTAATTCTCTCTGCCCACATTTCTACCTAACCCTTGACATATGCATACACAGAAGAAACCAGAAACAGTTTAAATATAAAAGATTTGAAGGAAGGCTAAAAGCTGCCAATCAGAAGGAATTTGCTATTTAAATTCAACTAAGATAATTACTTGTTACAAGTAAAGAACCATCACATTTGAGAAAAGTCTAAGAATCCAAAATCATTAACACTTAGTTTCTGTATGTCCAAGATACAATACAAAATTAAGCAGCACTAGGAAACTAGGGAAATGGAACAAAGAGAAATCAAACAAAGACCAATTCTGCAATGACCCAGATTTTGGGAATAGAAAAAAATTTGAAAGCAGCTATTTTAACAATCATCAAAGAAAGCAAAATATGCTCACAATGAATGAAAAAATGCCAAATGCCATCAGAAAAATAGAAACAATACAATAAACTATAGTAGACTTGCAGGATATAAAAAAACTGCAATAAAAATTAAATCACTCAATGCATTTGCTAGCCAAATGGAAATGACAAGACAAAGTGAACTTGAAGAAATATCAATACACATTATCCAAATATGCAGAAAAAAAAGTTATAGTAAGATAGAAAATAAATGGCAAAGCCTCAAAGACCTGGTAGGTAATATACAACAGTATGTCCTATACGTAATTATACTGAATTCAGTAAAGTCGCAAAACGCAAAATTAGAGTACGGAAATCTGTTGCATTTCTATACATCAATAATGAAGCAGCAGAAAGAGAAATTAAGGAATCAATCCTATTTACAACTACACCAAAAACAGTAAGATATCTAGAAATAAACCTACCCAAAGAGATCAAACACTTGTACTCTGCAAATTATAAAACGATGATAAATTAAACTGAAGAGGACATAAAGAAACGAAAAGACATTGCATGCTGATAGACTGGAAAAAAAAATGTTGTTAGGATGTCTATACTACCCGAAGAAACTTACACATTTAATGCAATCCCTATTAAAATATCAACAGCACAGTTCAGAGCTAGAACAAATAATACTAAAATTTCCATGGGACCACAAACGATCTCAAATAGCCAAAACAACCTTGAAAAAGAAAAAGCTGGAGGCATAATAATTATGGACTTTAAGTTGTATTACAAACCTGCAGTGATTCCAACAGTATGGTACTGGCACAAAAATAGACACAAAGATCCATGGAACATAATAGAAAATACAGAAATGAACCTACAACTGTTTGGTCAGTTCATCTCCGACCAAGCAGGAATGAACATCCAATGGAAAAGGTCTCTTCAACAAATGCTGCTGGAAGAAATGGACAGCAACTTGCAAAGAAAGAAACTGGAACATCATACACAAAAATAAACTCAAAATGGATTAAAACCCCTAAATGTGAGACAGGAAAATCCTAGAGGAGAACACAGGCAGTAACTTGTTTGACATCAGCCATAGCAACTTCTTTCTATGTATGTCACCTGAGGCAAGGGAAACAAAAGCAAAAATGAACTATTGGGACTTCATCCCCCAAAAAAGTTCTGCATACGGGCACCTGGCTGGCCCATTAAGTGTTGACTCTGATTTCAGCTGGGGTCAGGAACCTCTGGTCCTGAGATCAAGCACTGTGTGGGGCTTAGCACTGGGCCTGGAGCCTGCTTGGGATTCTCTCTCCCTCTCCCTCTGCCCCTCCCCTGCTCAGTCACACTTGCTCCCGCAGGCGCGCTCTCTCCCCGCCTCCCCCTGTATCTCTTAAAAAAAAAAAAAAAAAAAAAAGCTTCCATATAGTAAAGGAAACCAACAAAAGTAAAAGGCAACCTACACAACGGGAGAAGATATTTTCAAAGGACATATCCAATAAAGGGTTACTCTCCAAAATATATGAAGAACTTATAAAATGCAACACTCTAAAAAATAATAAAATTAAAAATGGGCAGAAGACATGAATAGACATTTTTTCAAAGAAGACAAATAGCCAGCAGAAACACAAAAAGATGCTCAATGTTACTCATCATCAGGGAAATGCAAATCACAACTACAATGCAGTATGACCTCACACCTGTCAGAATGTCTAAAATCAACACAAGAAACAATAGGTGTTGGCGAGGATGTGAAGAAAAGGGAAACCTCTTGCAGTTTCAGTGGCAATGAAAACTGGTGCAGCCACTCTGGAAAATGGTATGAAGGGTCCTCAGAAACTTTAAAAAATACAACTACCCTATGATCCAGAACAGAGGGTTATCAGAAGGGAGGTGGGTGGGGGGATGAGTTAAATAGGTGGTAGACATTAAGTCGTGCACTTGTGATGTGCACTGCATAATGTATGGAAATGCTGAATCACTATACTGTACACCTGAAACTAGTATTACACCGTATGTTTACTAATTGGAATTTAAACAAAAAATTCAACAAGAAAAAATATAGCATACCAGAAGAGGAGGAATGAAAAAAAATAATGCAGAAAAATCTAAAAAAAACTAATGTCCAAAATTTCCCAAATTTGCTTAAAGATAAAAAAATATATATATAAACAAAGCACGTAAAAGAACACAAAAACTGCTGAAAGGTAGAGAAAAGAGCAAATATTGAATGCAAGAAGAGAAAACCTATTATCTACAGGGCAACAATAATTCAAGTAACAACTTAGTTTTTCAACAGACATTACAGAGAGTGGAAGAGAGGTGAAGAGTACTATTCAAAGGCTAAAACAAATCAAACTGTCCACCTAAAATTCTATATGCAGGATGTCCTATAAAATAATCTTGACCAGACACAGCAAAATAAACACACTGTCAGATTAACCAAATAAGGCAAGAAATAAAAATCCAAATTTGTTGCTAATAGTCATATATTATAAGGAATGCTAAATAAAGTTCCACAGAATGGAATAATACCAGATGGAAACTCAGATGCCCCGAAAGGAATAAAAAATACATTTGAAATCATAAATATCAGGGATATTCAAATGAATATTTGCATTGTTTTTCCTCTCATTTTAAAAATTATTTGTATAACTGATTAAAGCAAACATTATGGTATCATTTTAAGGGGTTTCCGTGAATAGAATTATGACACATATAATAACCATAAAGGGTCCAATAATAAATATGTCAGCTTTTGTAAGCCACAAGGGCTGTGTGCAACTTCTCAACTCTGCCATTGTAGCACAAAAGCACCCACAGATAATATCTAAGTGGATAGTTATGGCTGTGTTCTACTACAACTTTATTTACAAAACAAGAAGATGAAGTATTGGTGATTATCAACTGTGGCATAAAAGTTTAAGGATATGTAGACCTATATGGTTTTAAAGACTCTAAAATTTATATGAAGTGATAAACTCTTTACTGTTACTGGACAGTAAAAAGTAAAATATATTTTGGTTCTCAGAATAACTATTAAATAACACAAAGATACATAGCTTAAAAATCCAGTAGGAAAATTAAAAATGCTAGAAATATTTCAAATAATATTTCATTTTCTAATGCTTATCTGTGAGAGAGACAGAAAGACAGACAGTGTGAGTGGAGGAGGGGCAGAGAGAGAGGGAGACACAGAATCTGAAGCAGGCTCTAGGTTCTGAGCTGTCAGCACAGAGCCTGTCCCGGGGCTCGAACTCATGGACCGTGATATTATGACCTGAGCCGAAGTCGGACACTAGACTGACTGAGCCCCCCAGGTGACCCTCAAATACTGTTTTAAAAGAAGGGGGAAGGAACGGAATAACGAAAAGCAAACAAAGATAAAGGGAATGCAAAGGAAATAAATAATAAAATGGTAGACACCAAACCATATAAATAGTTGTATTTATTATTAATAGGCTAAAATAAAATGGTGGAGATTTTAAGAAAATGATAAAAGAGACCTAACTTGCTGTCTACAACGTGCACTATATATTTTTTTTATGTTTATTTTATTTTTGCCTGAAAGAGGGAGACAGAGCACAAGCGGCAGAGGAGCAGAGAGAGCAGGAGACACAGAATCCAAAGCAGGCTCCAGGCTCTGAGCTGTCAGCATAGAGCCCGACGCGGGGCTCGAACTCATGAACCTCGAGATCAGGACCTGAGCCAAAGTCAGACACCCAACAGACTGAGCCACCGAGGCGCCCCAGCATGTGCACTTTAAATAAAGTCACAAATATGTACAAAGTAAATGAATGAAAAATGATGGACCATAAAAAGGCTGAAGGGGCTATATTAAGATAAAATATATATAAAGATGCAAAACACCACCAGAAATAATGAATACTTCATAATGATAGTGCCAATTATAAAGAAAACAATCATGAATTCATGAAGCAAAAATTGGTATCATTAAAAGAACGAATCGATAATTTCACAATCAGAATTGAAGACTTTAACATGCCTCAATTAGCAACTGGTACAACTATGCTAAGTGCAATAAATCAGACACGGAAACACAATATCATATGATCTACCATGTGGGCTCTAATAAAATATATGTATCAAACTCATAATAATGGAATAGTGTTCACCAGAGGTTGGACAATGGGGGGAAAGGGGAGATATTAACAAAAAGATAAAAACTTTAGTTGTAACATGAACATTCTGACATCTTAAGGTATAGCATAGTGACTGTAGATATAATATCCTGCGTACTTAAAATGTGCTTAGAAAGTAGATCTCAAGTGTCTTCCACAAAACATGAACAAACAACAGGTCACTTTGGAAGATGATGCTTTTGTTCATTAGTTTGTGGTAGTCATTTATAATGTATACATATAACAAGACATCATGTTGCACACCCTAAATATATATATTTTGTCAAAAATAAATTGAAAAGATTTTAAAAATTTTCAAAAGAATTCGGCAAAAATGCAACAGATACAGAAAACTAAAAAATAAAGTTACCAACTTAATTTGTTTTTTATAGAACTCAAAACACATTAGAATATAAATTTTTTACATATGCATATCTTACTGTGATAGTATGGTGAACCATAATCAAGTTCCAATATATGATTTTATTTTAAAGAATGAAATCTTCCAGAGTATGCTCTCTGACCACAACATAATTAAAGATCAGAATGAATAAGGTAACTAGAAAATCCCCCCCAAATATTTGGAAATCAAAAAATGTATTTCTAAATAATAGGTCAGAGGAAAAAATCAAAATGAAAGAGAATTTGTTTAACTGATAATAAGACACATAAAATTTAGGAGATATAGCTTAAGCAGCGCTTAGAGGGGAATTTAAACCTTCATTCACGTTAGCAAAGAAGGAAAACCAAAATCAATTACCTGAGTTTCCACCTAAAGAAATGAGGAAAAGCAAAGCAAACTCTAGGTAGATGGAAAGTTTTAATAAAGCTAAAACAGAAAGCAATACATTCAAGAAAGAAACACAGAATGTAAATAAAACCAAAAGCTGGTTCTTTAAAAAGATAAATAGTATTTATAAGCTTATACCAAGAAAGAACAAAGAAAAATACAACAGAAAATACGAACATCAGTAAATAACTACAGATCTTACATAAATTAAATGGGTAATAAAAGAACATAATAACAATGTGCTCGCTATTTGATAACCTGAATGAAATGTATAATTTTTTAAAGTATAGAATGACCAAATGATCCAAAAGTAAACAGAAAATTTAATTATTATGCAGAATATTTACATAATAATTTAAAAAAGCTCTCATGAGGGTGCCTGGGTGGCTCAGTTGGCTTAAGGGTCTGACTCTATTTTGGCTCATGTCATAATCTCATGGTTTTGAGATGGAGCCCTCTCTCCCTCTCCCTCTGTCCCTTCTCCACTTGCACGTGTGCTCTCTAGCTCAAAAAAAAAAAAATGCTCTCCTAAAGTCCAACCAACCTACAACAAAAAACACTTTTGGAAGAATTGACAGGTGATTTCCATCAGACATCTAAGGAGGCAAAATAATACCCATCTTTCTGGTACAGGAGAAAGAAAAATGCCCTAATTTAACCAACCAACATTTCCTGATAAAAGAGACATCCCATGAAAAAATATAAATAAATAGCCCTAATGAACCAAGATGCAAAGTATCTTTTAAAAACTTAGCAAATTAAATCCAATAATATGTAAAGATAAAACAGCATTCCCAAACACGGTTTATCCAAGTAATCCAAAGTTGTGGTACAACTCAGTAAGATGACAAGCAAGGTGACTTGGGCATGATTGCCCACCATTTAAAGTGGGCAAATTCTTATGTTAGTCAGAGAAAGACAAATACCATATGATTTCACTCCTATGTGGAATTTAAGAAATAAAAACAACAAGCAGAGAGGAAAAAATAAGAGCAAGAGACAAGTTAAGGAAGGGACTTTATAGAGAACAAACTGATAGTTGGCCAGAGGGAAGGTGAGGGGTGATGAGTGAAATAGGTGATGGGGATTAAGAAGTACACGTGTCATAATGAGCACTGGGTGATGTACACAAGTGGTGAATCGCCATAGTGTACACCTGAAACTAATTTAACACTGTATGTTACCTAATGAAGTTAAATAAAAACTTAAAAGGTAAAAAATAAAATGGGCAAATTCTCTTGCATATAAACCATAGTAAAACCAAAATGTATCTTGACAGTCTTCAAGTGCTTGTTTGTTGTCCCTAGATTCTCTATATCCTAGCCTGTGTATTATGAATACTTTTGTCTTTTCAATTCCAAGCCTCTCCCCTTCCCATACTGGGAACATCATCCATTCTAGTGCTTCAACTATTAAAGCTGTCATGTCTAGGCCACAGGACTCACAGAGAGACCTTAGCTTCTCTAGATCTCTTGGGGCTTTCAAACACCACATTAAAAAAAAAAATTATCTCCCCACATGACGCTAGTATGGTATTTCCAAAGAGCTCCTCTCACCATTTAATTCCCCTTGTTATAAGCATCAGTGGCTCCCTGAAGCTTTCAGGATACAGTATCAATTTCTCCAATCATAAAGAGTAGTCCCTTTATTATTTTGACCTTGGCTTTGCTCTTTATCATCTACTTCAGCTATTCCCTATAGGATCCCTTTCATCACGGGTCAACAAGTAAAATGCTTCAGGGAGTGTGTAGAGGAGGCAACATGAAAGAAAAGCAATAGCCCAAGTGCATTTTATCAGAGTCCCCAGCGTCAGAGAGCCACAGGTGTGCTGGTGAAATGGGGAGTGAAGACCTCACCAAAGGACCTTATGCAGCTGTCCTAACTGCTCCAACCAACTGCTGCCATCTGGGTACAAGTTTATACTGTTCACTTATCAAGATCTGATTTTTATGTGAAACATGATAAATGTTTGGAAGATCAGATTTGCGAACTCAAGACACTGAGCAAACCAAGTAACTTTTCAGCAGTCTGAATTCTAGTTCACAAGACCTGCAGAACATTAGTGTTTCTTCACCTACCAAGTTCCTAAAAAGTCTTTAGTATTTAAACTTACTTGTCATCACCTCTAAGGGAGAGTTTTCTAATTGCCTCTGCCCCCTCCCCATAAAACAAGTGATTTGGATGACCTATGTTTATACTTCCAGGTTAACTACCTAATAATTATTATTTACTGTCTGCCAAACAGTATTCTCAGCACTCTACAGATATTAACTCATTTAATTTCTTCTACACAATGAGGAAGGTGCTTTAATTATTACTAACTTTACAGATGATGCCAAGGGGGCACTTAGAGGTTGAAATAGCATTCCAGATATATAGCCACTAAATAATCAAGTTGAGAGTCCAATCTATATAATATTACAATACAACCCACATTATTAACCACTATAATGTAATGATTCTCAGATTTTATGACACGGTATTGAATTATTGGTATGTCTGTACTTTTTTCTTTTATTCAGACCAAGAACTTATTAAGCACCCAATAGGTTTTAGGTGAATGAACAAATCAATGAGGTGATGAGTTAATAGTTTCAATATTGTTACTGTGATTTTTTAAGTTTATTTACTTATTGAGAGAGGGAGGGAGAGAAGGAGGGAGAGAGGGAGAAAGAAAGGGAGAGGGAGGGAGAGAAGGAGGGAGAGAGGGAG
>CM053579.1:79811212-79870814 GCA_028646485.1 Cryptoprocta ferox | reverse complement strand
GAGGGGAAGAGGGGAGAGGGGAGAGGGGAGGGGGAGAGAATGAGAATATATCCCAAGCAGGCTCTCCACTGTCAGTACAGAGTCCGACGCAGGGCTCAATCTTGAACACCGTAAGATCATGACCTGAGTGGAAATCAAGAGTCAGAAGCTCAAGCGACTGACCCACCCAGGTGCCAGTTACTATGATTTTTAATTTCAGAAAGTTTGCACTCACATTAAAATTTCAAACAGTACAAGGTATAAATTATAAAACGTTTCTCCATCCTTTTATTCAGTGTATTGATTCATTATTCTGGAAGAAACTTTGTCATAATACCTGTAATTTGAAAAAGGGGCTATGGAACCAACATGGCAAAAATGAGGCTTGATTTTAATGCAAAACTCAAATGTACAGCTCTCAGAAGGGACTAGAATAAAACCCCAACAGTTGTTAAGATCAATTTTTTCCAAAACTGGTAAGAAGTTGTATGGTAGCTTATCTAGAGTATTACATACAGGGAAACTAAACTCTAATATTTATTTAAATGTCAATGCTATCAAATTTAATCTGAATTTGAACTACTTAAAGGGAAATTAGTTTCAACAGTGATCTATACCACACAGAAAATCATACCTCATGTGTGTGCTGCAATACAGAAGGGAAAATAAGAGGGATCGGGCCTCAGAATTATTGTTGGACAAATTCCAAATTCAAGTTAGATGGTGGGAAGGAGACCGGTAGACTTTTGTATATAAACACTTAAGGCAGGTTACCAGTAGAATATATGATCACAACTCCACATGGTATGATGAGAAAAGTGAACTGATAAATACAGAGGGACAAGGCTGATACATGCCCTTAAACTAAAGAATGAATGGGTCCATCCAAAATTCATATACTGAAACATAATCCTCAAAGTTATATTGTTTGGAAGTGGGGCCTTTGGGAAGTCATGTGATCATGACAGTGGAGCTCTCATGAATGGGACTAATGCCTTCATCAAAGAAAACCCAAAGAGCTTGACCTGCCCCTTCCTCCATATGAGGACACAAGGAGATGATGGCCCCTTTTTGAACTAGGAATCAGTCCTCACCAGACACTGCATGTGATGGCACTCTCATCTTACATTTCCAAACCTACAGAACTATGAGAAATAAGTTTGGTGTTTTTAAGACCCCCGCAGCCTATGGTATTTGTTATAATAGCCTATACATACTACAATACTTTACATAAAAATCAGACGGAGAAAAACTTCTTACTACGTGATTCAGAAAGGAGTGACACCGAGCAGAAGGAAGTGTTATTGCTACACCAAACCTCCAACAGCAAACATATCTTATTTCTTTAGAATTCGTAGGTCTGAAAGCACCTGGGCAATATTCAGCAGTGCCTAGGGCCTATTTCTGGTTATCCATCTAACCAGTCAGTACTCCCAAGGATTCCCTACAGTTCACCTCCGCAAGATAGCAGTGCACCTCTACCTCTGAGCAAAAATAGGTGTGAGGTATCTTAGATCACAAACAGAATGTCCGTTCTGCCCCTTGCATGCCTAGGGCCTAACAATACGGATAAACAGCAATTTGGGCTTCTGTCAGGAGAGTCAACAATAAACTGAGGGAATTCAGGGCTTGCCCAAACCCTGGTGGCAACGTGGTATTTGTGGGAGACATTTAACTAAATATTAAGTGCCAGTTAGGTACCAGGCCACATGCTGTGAGAAATCTTTAAGTAATATTAGAAATATGAAAAGTCTGGGAAGAAGCAAAGTCCAAATTCGCATTGGAGGAAGGGCTAAGAGAATGAGAAAGGTGTCCCTTAGGGGGAAAATGGCTGTTATAGTCCTATTAATAGTTTGTAATTGTTAAGAAAATCATTCAGGATGATGACTTGTTATTACCTCATTTTACTAGCAAAATTTTAACAGATTTCCACAGGTATGTCACACTTTCTACAGTGATTTAAATTCATGTATAAGTGTCTTATGGATATGACTACTCATCATACTATACCAATTTGCTCCACATATTGTGTGAAGTACTTTTAAAAACAAAATCACTATTTCTAATAGTAGACCTCAATTATAACACCCTGAAAATATTCATTCATTCGACAAATGTTTACTGATTAAAGCCTTACATTCCAAGCAGTCAGCAATATACTGGGTGTGATGACATTTAAGCACGATCCTGTTTTCATGCAACATACAAATTAGTAATGGAGATATAATGCACAATGGGGGTACAAGAAATGTGACATGAAGAGTAGCAAAATTCTACAATAAGTAATAATTGTGATTGAGATGTGTTCGCTGGAAGGGAACTTCTTAGAGGAGTTTGCCATTTCAAAGGAACCACGGGTGCCAAAACATTAGTGAACTTAAAAGGTTAGATGAAACCTTTTTAAAACTCTAAGATACTTTCTAAAAGTTTTAAGTCTACAAATGATGTCTAGTGTACATGCTTCACATCTGAAAAGAAGCAGAGTAAACTTAGGAAGCACAAGAATGGAGACAAAAAGATGCCTTCAGTGGCCACTCTTTCTTACCACTCAATACGTCACTTATAGGAATCAGTGTTGTCAGAAGACACTGGGATTTGCTACCACCAGATACATATTTCTAGTAATACAAGTAGCATCCAAGAATGGGGAAGTCAAGGGTTTTAGAAATCAAGTGTTCAGTCCGTCATCTGCTGCCATTTTTAAAAGGAGGATATGCTGAAATTAGGAAAATCAGTGGTTCCTCCTTAATTCTGAAATTTGGTTTCTAACACTTGACTTGATATGGTGCCTATGCCCAATGTGTTGGCACTCTAAGTACTCCTCCCTGTGTGGTAGCTGGTACTATATAAATATTCCCTTTTCCAATAGATTGGAAACCATGCAAGTAGATCTTGGGTCTCAATCCTTATGAGAAAGAGCAGTGACTGACAGAAGACTATTATTAATTGGATACTAGCTACCTCCAAAGAAACTTGGTTAGATGCAGAATAATTTCTAAAAACAACATAATTTTTATCAAAAATATTTTTTATTATAACAACATGAAAACATTAACGTGGAAAGAGAGAAACATCTACCTCTACCTTTCATCAGAAATGATAAAAATTCAGTAGATTTGTTTCAAGGTAAGGGAAATCGTGCTTTTTCCCTTTTATTTGCTACTCTGTTACCATTTCCCACAAATATAAAATTTACAGCTCATCTCTTAGGCTGTCAGAGCAATTTAGGTTTTCTCTATGGATATGACAACAGGGAATATTCCTGGCTTAATTGCCATTAATAGCAATGTTACACATGTACCTCAACTATGAATGAATCCCAAATGTTTTAAATAGGCCTATGTAAAGAGATGCTTGAAACAAAGGATGAAAAGATGCTACGGGGCGGGGGGGGTCTGGTACATTTTTATGGTACTAAGTTCTTAAACATTAATTGATATTCAAGTTCTTCAAGACTTAGAAAACTCAAACACTCATCCTCTGTGTATGAACTATACAATGACAATCACCTTAAGACTATGTATCTTTTCTTTTAAACTAAGGATGCAAAGACACTAAGAATAAAAACTTGCACTTCCTTCGATTAGGAAAAGTCCTGTCTCTTACATCAGTTTTATTATTCATAATAAACACTTATCAATATTTATCTAACATGGTACTCCCTACAACAATACAATGCAAAACTGATCCAGATTTACTTTTAATTAATATATCCTACACATTCAAATTCTATACCTATCACAAACACTAGAGTGATATTTATTTTTTATTAAACACAGCAGCACAGCAGAACCTTTAGAAAAGACATGCTTACATGTCTAACATGCTTGCAATGACCTAACACTTGAAATGTTTTTCGCATCAAGGATGTGAAACTGTGTTGGAGCATATGTCTAGGTTAGGCAGTATATTGGTCACTCATGCTGAAAAATCATTTTAGTTTTGGCATCAAGTAGACCACATAAATACGTTCCTAGTGTAAGTAATTTTAGACACGTTCAGCACATGTTAGATTTCAGCTATTGGCTTCCAGAATGCCAAGTTCTTTATTAAAATACTCTTACTCACTTGTCAGGTCCTATACATCCTTGGTTACTTCAATTAGCTTTTCCAGTTCCCTCTCTAAATCTCAAGTTGTGTTTTCTGTTTCTTTGTTTTACAGGTTGGTTTATAGAATGTCCTAGCAGTCAGTAGCACATATAAGCTCTTACCTTATCTCTAACTCTTGCTAGCTATGTTAGCTTGATTACTTAATCTCTCTACCATTCAGTTTCCTAATCCACAAATTTAGGAAACAGCAGTAACTTCCCTCAAGAGGTTGTTTTGAAGGTCAAGTGAGGCAACAAAGATGAGTGTTCCGTGTAGGGAGTAACTGTAAATGTTGTATTAAATTACGTATCATCTGTACTGTTATTACTCTAAGTGAAAAGCTGAATGTCAAATAAATGGAAACTATATTCAGAATGAGTGTTTGAGTGTATAGTTACCTACATGTGTCAAATTTCTACATATTAGGGGAATGATTTGGGGAAAAAAAGATGTTCAATAATTTGTTTTTGTATATTTTATTAAATTTACCATGAAAACCACTTTTATTTAAGAAACTGATTTCTTAGTAGGAGAGGTATATTGTTTTGCACTAATCCTCATTTTCTACATATTAACTATGTTTAAGAAAAATATGGTTTATTATTTAAGAGGTAGAAAATGTGATCAATTCTCCAGTTTCCCAAAGAGCAGTCAGGTTTCCTTTCATCCATTTGCTTAACATTCAAGGGTTTTTTTTTTTCATAATAAATATTTAAGGATACGTTATGGTATCAAAGGTTAAAAATTTAAGTGAAATTATAGTTTTTTCTTAAACATATATTTGTATTTATTTTCCAAAGCATGAATGGCAGTTAGCACTATCTAAATCTGGAAATACTCTTCTGGTTTTGGAAAGAAAAGTATTTGTTTTTATTTGATGGGAGCAATAGACGTTTGTAAAGATGTAGTAACTTTCACATACTTTTAAATTTGTGAAATTCCTAATATAAAGTAGATTTATTCCAAGTTTATCATACAAAACTATATAATAAAGATGCAAAACACAGCTCTTAAGTGACTATTTAATACCTCCATTTTAAGCAAATTTCTTTGTTATTTTTAATTAACTGTTACAGTAGAAAATGATTTTCTGTTTCTCAGTGATAATGTCATGTCAGCATGAAAGACACGAGTAATGTGACTTCATAAGGGTCTCTAACGTGTTCCTTTTGCTTAAGTGAAACTTGAGGACACTCACTGAGCAACAATTCCCTATTTTCCTTTCTTCCCAGCCCTTGCTAACCACCACTCCACTTTCTCCTTCTGTAATTTTAACTATTTCATTTAGATACCTCATGTAAGTGGACTTCTATAACTGACTAATTTATTTCACTTAGGTAATGTCCTCTAGATTCACCTAGGTTGTCACAAATGGCATGGTTTCCTACTTTTAAGGCTGAATAATATTCCATTAGATGTAATATACCACATTTTCTTTGCCCATTAATCTGCCAATGGACGTTTGGGCTATTTGCATACCTTGGCCGAAGTGGAGAATACCGTAATAAACATGGGTTCAGGTATCTCTCTGAGACCTTCATTTTAATTGTTTTGGATATATACCCAGAAGTAAGACTGCTGCATCATGTACTAGTTCTAGATTTAATGTGGTGAAGAACCTCCATACTGTGTTCCAACGTACTCTTGTATAGTGTTAATGTGAATATAAATAGGTATAGCCAATTTAATGCAAACAGTATGGAGATTCCTCAAAAAATTATCAACAGAATTACTGTATGGTCCAGCAACTCCACATCTGGGTATTTATCCAAAATAAAATTGAAATCATAATCTCAAAATAGCATGTTGAATTTGGAGAATGCCAAGGGTAAAGACAAAATGTTAAAAGCCCTGAAGGCACGAAACCTACACACCTACAGATTACTAAGAAAGGAATAAGAACTGGAGGATATTCGGACGCATATGTAGCATTATTGTATCGTTGCTTTCAAAGTTCTTCTGTCAATGACTGAAACTAGATTTTATATACATAGAATTTGCCTATCTAATGCGAGGACAAAAAGCATTTTCAGAAACTCAAAAACTGAACCACGTTATGTATCAGGTGTCCCCTCCAAAGTTGTTGCTTGTGGCTACACTGAGCAATTAGAGGATGAAATCCAAGGAACAGCAAGAACACAGGATTAAATAAATGGTGGGTTTCACTCAGTAGTCAAGTGATCAAAGAAATTCCAAGGTGACATCTTACTATAGTAGGCTTATAAAGTTATTAACAGAAAAAAATACTGGATTGTAGTCAACAGATACATGGAATCAAGAAAGCCACAGACTTGCTGATTTATAGATAAAAGTCACATTATCCCACTAAGAGTGTGACAGTGTTTATAATGTGAAGGGAAGATTTCCTTTATTTAAAAAAATTTTTTAACTAATCTTGCAATATGAAATCACTGATTACACCTCTACAACTACTTTTTTTCTCATTTACACCACCTCACCTGAGTTCACTTCTAGAATGATCCATACAATTCAACCAAAGAGCAATCTGAACCTAGCTGCTCCCAATGTTAGTGGTTTATGCCTTTTTTTCTATCAGAAGAAAAACTCTCTTTATTCCTTTAAGTATCCCATATATCCCAATCCAAAATTACCTTAATAATGCTCACACAAAGCTATTTTCCTCATTTTTTGGTTATTGTTTTATCTCTAAGCTAGCTACTTTCAGAGTGACCTTTACAATAAACTTCATGATCCCCTTCTCAGAAGTGTTAACTGTACATTAAATGCACAAATGTCTGTGAAGAGTAATTTATTCAAGAAAACAACTAGTAATGATTCCACCAAGAACAGAATGTGAATAAGAATATGTAAATTATGAGGGATACTATCAAACAGGCTTTTTTCTTCTAATCTTAAAGCAGGAAAAGAAACTCAATAAATTCAGGGGTGGAGAGTGGTGTGATGAACATGTCAGTCAAAGACCTATAATGGCTCATAAAAGCAACTAACAATATTTGAAAATTGATCATTTTTACAAATGTATTTTAAAATAAGAAACAGCATAACAAGTATTTCTCCATAATCAAGTGTACATGAGAAATGAAAAATAAAGGCTATTTAATATTCTTAACCATGTTAAGTAAGTACTACCAAGGAAAAAAGGCATCTGTGTTAGACAGCCAAATAGTGTATTATAATCAGACATGTAGGCAACTGTCCTGAGACTATGAAATGTAATGTCCTTGAATACCATGGCATATGTATCATAGAACACAAATACATAAACACACACCCTTCCGTCTTTTCTAGATTCTTGAGTCTATTCTATGAATTTGTCTATGCCAGCACAAATACCATCATGTTTTTACCAGAGTAGTTCCATAGACTATTTATAATCTGGTAGGTAGCTCAATTATCACAACCACCCATTCCTTCTTTAGTCTCATCATTCATTCTTTTATTCATTCATTCATTAATGCTATTCTTGCAGGCTTCTTTTCCTGATAAACTTTAGACATGGTATGTCAGTTTCAATTAAATGCCTATTATTAGGTTTGTGAAGTTTTTTTTTTTTTTTTTACTATTAATTCATTTTTTTCTCTATGTTTAGTGAAATATAATTCACAAATAAAACTACATATATCCACAGGGTATGACTGGATGTTTTGGTATGCATAACCATTGTGAAATAATCCCCACAATCAAGCTAATTAACACATCTATCACCTTACATACTTACTATTATTTATTTTTTTTATTTTTTTTTTTTTTGGTGAGAACACTTAGGACCTACCCTCTTAGTAAATTTCAAGTATGTCATATTAACTACAGTCACATTGCTGTAGATTAGTCCTCTGGAACTCACTAATTCTGTTTAACTGAAATTTTGTATCCTGTAACCAACATTTCTCACTATCCTCTTCCCACCAGTTCCCTTGCAACCACCATTCTACTTCTATAACTGACCATTTTAGACTCTACACATAAATAGCATCACACAGTATTTGTCTTTCTGTGTCTGGCATATATCACTTAGAATATCTTCCACTACCACTGATGTTGTGAAACTGTCAAGATTACCTTTTTAAGACTTAATATTGTTTGGTATATACATACCCTATTTTCGCTATCCATTTATCTACCAACGTACATTCAGATGTTGGGTGTGAGTAAATTTAAAACTGTTCTATCTTCCTGTTGAATTGACCCTTGTATCATTGTGGAATGACATTCTTTGTCTCTAAAAACAGTTTGTGACTCCAAGTTATTTTGTCTGACTTAAGTATAACCAATACTGCTTTCTTTTGGTTACCATTTGCAATGGCTAGCTTTTTCCATCCTTTCACACTACGCCTATGAATGTCTTTTTAAAGTGAAACTCTTGCAGACAATGTACAGGATTTTTTTCCCAATCCATTCAGCCACTATGTACCTTTTTATTGTGGATTTTAACCATTTACATTTAAAATCATTATTGTTCAGTGAAGACTTACCACTGCCATTTTGTTTTCTGTATGTTTTACAGTTATTATATCCTTTTCTTAGGCTCTTGCTCTCTGCATTTATGAATATTTGTAGTGATTTGCTTTCTTTTCTCTTTATCTTTTATGTATCACGTTTTTCTTTCTTTGTAGTTAGCTCAAGCCTTTCACAAAATATCTTAGAGTTACAATCATCTATTTTTCGGTGATTATATCCTAACTTGAATGGCACATTAAACTCTCCACTTTTATACCTCTCCACACATGCTTTGTGTGCTCATGCTCAGTTTGCTCTTTATGCTGTGTATTCATTAACAAACTTTTATTATTTAACATTTCAAATAGAGTTAACTGTTATTTGTGTGCCTACATTATTTTGTACTTGTCTGCGTATTTATTACCACTGAGATTTGAGCTTTCTTAAACTTGAATTTTGCTATATAGGATGTTCTTGTTTCCATTTGTACAACTCCCTTAAGCGTTTCTTTAAGAAGTTTTTTTTTTAATGTTTATTTATGTTGAGAGAGAGAGAGAGAGAGAGAGAGCCTCTCTCCTTCATTTTTAATGGCTAATTTTGCTGCATATATTATTCTTCACTGGTATTTTTTTTTAATTCTGTACTTTGAATGTATCCTCCTGGCCTACAAGGTTTGTACTGAGAAATTCACTCATTATCTTACGGAGGTGTTCTATAATATGATGAATAATTTTTCTTATGCTTTCAAAATGCTTTCTTTGACATTGACTTGATAAATTAATTCTATCATTAGCTCTGTATAGTGTTTTTGGGTTCGTCCTGTTTGGGATTTTTTTTTTTTTGGTTTCAGGTGTAGAATTTAGTGATTTATCACATATATATTACCCAGTGCTCATCCCAACATGTGCCCTTTTTAATGCCCATCATCCATTTAGCCGATTCTATCACCCACCTCCCCTCCAGCAACCCTCAGTTTGTTCTCTGTAATTAAGAGTCTCTTATGGTTTGTCTCCCTCTCTGTTTTTATCTTATTTTACTTTTCCTTCCCTTATGTTCATCTGTTTTCTTTCTTAAATTCTACCTATGAGTGAAATCATAAAACATGTCTTTCTCTGATTGGCTTATTTCACTTAGCAAAATGCACTCTAGTTCCATCTACAATGTTGCAAATGGCAAGATTTCATTCTTTTTGATCAAACATTGTTAAGATACTGTCTATACTACCCAAAGCAATCTACACAATTCAATGCAAAACCTATCAAAATAAATCAACATTCTTCATAGTAGAACAAATAATTCTAAGATTTGTATGGAACCCAGAAAGACCCCTAAGAGCCAAACCAATATTGAAAAAGAAAACCAAAGCTGGAGGCATTACAAGTTTGACTTCAAGTTGTATTACAAAGCTGTAATTGTCAAGACAGTATGATACTGGGAAAAAACAGACACACAGATCAATAGAACAGATTAGAGAACCAGGATATACTAATCTTTGACCAAGTAGGTCTCTTCAACAAATGTTAGTAAAACTGGACAGCAACATGAAGGAAATTTTAACTGGACCATTTCCTTTTACCATATATAAAAATAAATTCTAAATGGATGAAAGACCTAACGAAGGAAACTATTGGGGATCTTTTGAGCTTTTTATATCTGAATGTCCATTTCTCTCCCAAGATTTGTGAAGTCTGTAACCTTTATTCTTATATATAAAGAACTTATAAAACTCAACACCCAAAAATACAGATAATTAAATGTAAAAAATGGGAAGACATAGACATTATCCAAAGAAGACATACAGATGGCCAACAGACACGTGAAAATATGTTCAATATCACTCATCAGGGAAATACAAATTAAAAGTATAATGAGATATTACCTCACACCTGTCAAAATGGTTAAAATCAAGAAAATAAGAATTAACAGGTATTGGTGAAAATGTGCACAAAAGGGAACAGTATGGAGGTTCCTCAAAAAGTTTAAAAATAACGGGCACCTGGGTGGCTCAGTCAGTTGAGTGTTAGATTGGATTTTGCTTCAGGTCATGATCTCACAGTTTTTCAGTTTGAGCTCCTTGTAGGGCTCTGTGCAGACAGTGTGGAACCTGCTTGGGATTCCCCTGCCCCTCCCCTGCTTGCACTTACTTTCTCCCTCTCAAAACATATTACCTTTTTTTTTTTTTTGTAAGTTATATATACAAATACCCTTCAATCCCCAAATTGCACTGCTGGGCATTTAGCCAAAGAACACAAAAATACCAAATTCAAAGGCATATATGCACCCTGATGTTTATAGCAGCATTATCTACAATAGCCAAATTATGAAAACTGACCAAGTGTCCATCTACTGATGAATGGATAAAGAAGAGGTGGTATATTTTTATTATAAAATATTACTTAGCCATAAAAAAGAATCAAATCTTGCCATTTGCAAAGATATGGATGGAGCCAAAGAATATTATGTTTAATGAAATAAATCAGAGAAAAACACATGCCGTATGATGTCACTCGTATGTGGAATTTAAGAAACAAAACAAATGAGCGAAGGGGAAAAAAAGAGAGAGGGGGGCAAACCAGGAAACAGACTCTTACCTATAGAGAACAAGCTGATGGTTACCAGAGGGGCGGTGGGTGGGGAATGGGGGAATAAAGAGTGCCCTGATGTGATGATCACAGGCTGTTGTATGGAAGTGTTGACTCACTGTACTGTACACCTGAAACTAGTATTACACTGTATGTCAACTAACTAGAAATTAAATAATATCTTAAAATAACTTAAAAAAGTAAAATAAAATAAAAATAAAATAAAATAAAATAAAATAAAATAAGCTATTGGCTCCTTTTTCTCTCTCTTCTCCTTCTGGGATTCCCAAAATGTGTATATTGAATTTATCATATAAATCCTACAGATTTTAACTTTTTCATTCTTTTTTCTCCGCTGGGTGATTTTAAATGCTCTACATTTGACTTTACAGATATTTTCTTCTGACTGATTCGATCTGCTACTGAAGCTCGCAATTTCATTTTTATTTCTTTGATTGTATTCTTCAACTCCAGAATTCCTGTTTTTAATGATATCTCTTTGTTAATCTTGCTGTTTTGTTCAATGCTGTTTTCCTGTTTATTTTTTTCTTAAGTTTATTTATTTTGAGAAACAAAATGAGAGAGGAAAAGAGGTAGGGACAGAGAAGGAGGGAGAGAGGACAGTAAGCAGCCTCCACACCGTCAGTGCAGAACCTGACACGGGGCTCAAACTCACAAACTATGAGATCATGAGCTGAGCTAATATCAAGAGTCAGATGCTTAAGTGACTGAGCCACGCAGGTACCCCCATTTTCCTGTTTTTCACTCAGTTGTCTATTTCAATTTTTTTTCAATTATTCAGTTTTTTTTTCAATTACTTTTTTGGCAATTTATAAATATATATTAATTTAACTAGAGTTAATTACTGGAAATTTATCATGGTCCCCTGGTGGTGTCAGGTTTCTTTGATTTTGTGTTCCTTGTACCCTCACATTAATGTCTGCATGTTTCAATAAATAGTCACATCTTCCAGACCTTATGGACTAGTTTCAGTGGGGAAAGACCTTCACCTATGGTTGGGTGTGAGGGTGCTGGCTAGGTGGGGTATAGTAGCTCTAGCTCTGGAGGTGGGGGTTGCAGAGCAATACCAACTCCAAACAATAACATCAGCTACAGTCAGCCTCAGGGAAGACTGCGGGGATCCTTGGTGATGAAGGCTATGGATATCCATGGAAGCAACAGCAGAGGACACCGAGACCCTTGATAGTGAAGTCTGCAGGGGTACTCTTCCTTTTCCCCTTTGGGGGGAAGTTGCCAAAAAGGGGATCCGTCTTGTAACTGGGCAGCGGTGCATTAACAACAGTGCAACGAGTGTATGTGGTGGCTCTTTCTATCCCCAAGGGGTTTCAGTGATGTAGACCAGGAAGCTCCATGAGGTGGGATCAATGTCAAGGAAAAATGCAGGGGACACATTGGCAAAATCTATGGGTATCTGTGGTTGTTTGATGAAATCTATGGAGGTCCCCTTGCTCTACTTTTCCCTTGGTGGGTGAGCATCAGCTGAGGCAGCTTAGGACACCTTGGGGGTAGCTAAGAGCTGCAGGATTCATTTCCAAAATGTTTTCTTTAATAATGTTTGGTGCCTCAGTGCACTTTGTTCTGTTTGTCTCTCTGTGTAGTGTATCATCCCCAAGTTCGCTCTACAGGTCTTTAATTCTTACAGCATGTTGGGGCCCCTGGGTGGCTCTGTCGGTTAAGCATCTGACTTCGGCTCAGGTCATGATCTCACGGTTTGTGGGTACAAGCCCTGCATCAGACTCTGTGCTAACAGCTCAGAGCCTGGAACCTACTTCGGATTCTGTATGTGTGTGTTTGTCTCTCTCTCTGCCCCTCCCCTGCTCATGCTCTGTCTCTCTATATATCAAAAATTAAGTTGAAAAAATTAATTCTTACAGCATGTTAGTCTCATGATAGACATACTCTTTATGTGGCCAATAAAATCCAAGATTGAAGATTTCAAAATAGAGGCTTCTGGTATCTTAAAGCCTGGGCCAGCAAACTACCACATCATGACTTTCACCATATTCTGTTGCTAAAATCATTGATAGTGCTCTCGGCACTTCAAGGGGATGCTAGACTTCACATATTAATTGCATATGTTTCATATAATTCGTGCAATGTTTAATATACCACAATTTCCTAATACTTCCAATATACAATTTATTATCCATACATAACATTCATCATTGGACCTCTGCCTACTTTCCAGTATCAGTTCATGAAACATCTACTCACCAAATCTACTCCCTCCACCTTCCCAGACTGACTCCACTAATGGTCTCTCCAATGTACCATGCTCTCACAGCCATTCCTAGACCTATCTACAGTTCCTTGTTCCTCTGAAGGCAACAATTAGGTGACAATCACTCCATCACCAGAGTCAGTAATTTTGCCCAATGAGTTATGTTCAATGCTTAAGGCTATATATAGTTTTAAAAAACCCTACTACATCTATGTAAAAGCACTTTTATTTTTTTAAGTTTATTTATTTTGATACAGAGCATCAGGAGAGGGGCAGAGAGAGAGGGAGGGAGAGAGAGAATCCCAAGCAGGCTCCACACTGTTAGCGCAGAGCCTGATGCAGGGCTTGATCTCATGAACCCTGAGAGCATAACCTGAGCTGAAATCAAGAGTCGGACGCCTAATGTACTGAGCCACCCAGGTACCACTGTAAAAGTACTTTTAAATCAATAAAGCTCAAGCTGTTAACATCAGCACCCAAAACAACACATCAGTAATTCTGGAATACAGTTTTAGCTCTTTCAAAATAGGAGATGGACTTTGAAAAACATATAACCTTTAAAAATGGCTACGATGGGTCTTTATGGAGTCATTTATACAGTTAATGTGAACATGTGCATCCTCTAAATACATATGTGTGGAATGCCAGGGCAAGTCACCTTGAAATATCACCAAGAAGCAGGGAGAGACAGACACCCTTGAGTTTAATATATGCAATTCATGAGCTGTAAGGATGATGTTAAGTTCGTAGAATACTGTATGCTTTGTCACTACATAAAACTTAGTGCTCCTGAATATGGAAATCTGCCATGGAGTCCTCAATACTGCATTACATGCATGCTAGCCCATGCCTGGCACCTTCTGCAACACTCAACTTCCTTTCTCCTTTGCCTTTATCACAATATACACTGGAAAAAAAAGGATACATATACATCTCCAAAATGTACAAGAATAATTCAGAGGTACAATACAAGCTTTCTAGAAACAATAAAACTTACGCAGTAGATTTATCACTTCATATGAATTCTCATACACTCCTAAGTTAACCAGAGCAACAAAAACCCTCTCAGGTTATAAGATATAATGTTACATAAATTCGCCCTTGAAGAATTTCTGCTGTGAAGACAGCCATATAGCTACACATAAACACTGCTGTACAGCAATTATCCATATATGAATTAAGCAAGTAAATCCTAACTCTTATCTTCCCCCAACATGTCTCAAATTCTCTTGTCAGGGTACCTGGCTACAATGAAATGGCAGTGAAGCTGAAATTTAGATTTTTGAAAGTTTTATTTTCAATTATCTGCACAAACTCAACCACAACATATTTGACTGAAAAAAACCAGAGTATTCACAGTAACAATTTCCAGAAATTTTAGCCCCACTTCACACACACCTCATAACTTTTGCAAAGTTTACTGGATTATCCCAACAATACAAAATAAAGGAAGAGCATGCTATTTCTATTTTAATATGCTCCTGAGGTACATAACTGAGTTGGAGAAGTGAATCTTCTATCAATTATCAGGGCACAGTAATCTGACTGAACAAGTTCAACGTCAACCTTTCCTCCTATTGGCTATGTGAAATGAAGCAAATTATTTTAGTTCTCTATACCATAGTATCTCAACACTAAAATGTAGATCATGTTATCTCTATTATTGTATTTAAAAAGGTAATTCATGTTAAGTAGCATCTAGTAAGTATAAATTAACAGTAGACATTTTATATTAATTTTTGCAATTATATTTTCTCAATATCTTTTGAGTCTATAATCTGACTTTTCTCAGAGAAAACATCATATATTTATAAAAAGTGTAGCTTTACTATGTAAGCAATCCAAGGACATTCTTTTCTAATATCTTAATTTTGTGTACACAAAACAAACAATATTCATCTACTCTGATTTTTTTGCCACATACTATGGGCAAGGTACTAAAGGTAATCTAATGTGCAGTACAAATGTCCCTGGTCATCATGAACTAATAGCTAACATTATAAATTGATCTTCAAAAGCTGACTGCTCTTGATCCTCACTTCCAATAGGGCTTAACATTTATTATTTCTGTGACTATAGATGAGATAATGGCCTCATATATGTGCAGACTTGTACACAATCTCATAGCTAGTAAGTATCAGAAACAATTGATGCACGTTATCCTAGTCAATCCTGTTTCCATTCTACCTTTCTGGATTTGACTATCCCAGCAGAGAAAGCTAGCTGACTAACCATCATCATGCTCCCCTTACACATGATAGAATCATTAGAGAAGGCTGCTCAACAAACGGTGAGAATTCTCACCCCCTAAATGGTTGTGTGGGGCCATGTGTCTTCTTGTGCTTTGTTAAATTTTAGTGAAACCATGTGTAACCCTCTTGAGCAAAAGGGAGCTGGATGGAACTTTCCCCACACTTTCTCTTTACCAGCAGCCTTGGAGGCCATGTTAAAGAAGGCAGCATTATAAGCTCAAAGAATAAAATTTCCCTATCCAACTACACAAAATCAGGATGAATAATTTAATCACTCCTTGATTCTAGTACAGACTATATTGTTTTAATGTCCCTAGTGCCAAGGGTATGTAGTTTGGCATGGGTCAGAAAAGCAGGAAATTTCAAGCAAAGACGATAAGCAGTATAATGACAATGAACATATTGGGAGCACAGGTAAAAATGAACTTTGGGGATTTAGAAAAGGCTCAAGAAAAAGAATAACGAATAGGTTTTGTCAGATATAGAAAGCAGACAAATACTCAATGTAGTAACATTCAGACAGACTACCATGCTCAAAATAAGATTATTTGAACGTAGTTAGGTTGATCTATTGATGTGTAACAAATCACACCAAAATCTAGCAGCTTTAAGCAACAATCATTAATGAGCTCATGGCTCTACAATTTAAGCAGAGCTTGAATCTGAAGGAAGGTATCTGCTCTATGTGGCATCAGCTCAGGGTGACGTGACTGACAGGTGGGAGGAATGGAGGAGCCACTTCAGGACAGCTCATTCCCCTGGCCGGCAAGTTTGTGCTGGCTACGGACAGGTGCTTAGCTAGGCTAAAACCGTGTTCACATCCTCTTTATGCAGGCCTCTCCATATATTCCATGATTCCTTACAACATGATGACAGAGTTCTAAGGCCATGAGTACCCAAAATAGACAGACTGTTAGAGTCTCCATTTTCTTGCAGGATCAAGACTGGAAAGTCATAAAGTGTCACTTCTGCCACAGTCTAGTAGTTGAGATAGTCACAAAGGTCTATACAAATTCATAGCATGCTATCTCTTGGTGGAAGAGTCTCAAGGTACTGAAAAACCCAACTGGCTACAAAAATACCAAAGAGCAAAAAAAAAAAAAAAATCTAAGGATGATAAGGTAATCTATCATCTACCTTAAATACTGGTTTTAATCCCAACATGTTTTGCCACATTGGAAAAATCAAGCCAAGAATGTGCTTCAACCTGACTGGAGAATTTCAGGGCTGTTTCCTATTATCTTTCTCCCACAGTGTGTGAGGTTGACAATATCGGATACTGCACTGAAAGCTGTCGATGTAGACTTTCCAGTTTGTTTTGAAGCCACCCAGGGGCTTTGAGAATGTTGTGGTTGATGGTTCTCAGCTTCCAAGAGGACAAAGTAAGTGTCATCATTTAACAACTATGTCCTGTTGAGTTAGAGAATATACAGAAAAAGGCAGCTATAAGGCTCCTGAATACCTTACTGAAACAGGATGAATTCCAGATACCCTCTAAGAAATTCTATAAATTCTTGAATTGTTTCAAATGTTATCTAAACTAGAATCAAAGAGAAGATGCAATGGCCTTGATCTTCTTAGAATTACATCTTTTACATCTTAATTAGTTAAATTTTGTGGTCCATGCTCCAGATTCTATAGATTCAAGGATACCTAAGACCAAGCCCCTCCCCCACCTCTAGGCTTTATAGTTTGGGATGGACAAGAAACTAGATCATTACAGGAGAATGGGATAAACACTATGGCAATGAATGGTATTATAGGGGACAGGAAAAAAAAGTGGTTACCTCTCAAGGTTTAGAAAAGGCTCTAAAGAGAAAAAGACATTTAGGCTGACCATCCAAGAATGAGTAGCATTTGCCAGGTAGAGAAGGGAAACTACTACTTTTCATAGAACAACAAACACAAGACACAGGCAGTATGCTGCACTGAATTTGTGTGACAACCAGCTAAACACATTACACAAAGCAATTTAATTAACATGACTATTTTTCATCAACTGATATAAAGGAACACTTTGCCATGAGATTCTGGAACACTGACGGCTCTCCTGCTCAGAGGCCCTGTTTCATCTGACTCCTCTCTGTGGTCCTGGACATGCAAATAAGTAAACACTGTATCAAGATACCAATAATGGGTAGGAGGACATAGAGGTTCATACCTTTAAGCAATCTGGACTGTGGAAATGAAATCACATCAAGCAGCTAAAGAAAAAAAGCAGTGCCTTGAAAAGACATACACCTAAAAAGACCTACTGTGTTCTCAAGAAAAAACATACTGCCAATCATGTTGTCAAAAGCACATCTTCTAGACAATGGAATAATGCATAGACATATAGAGGTGTACTGACATGTGTGATAGACACAAAGATTCACGTATACAAATGGTAATTGATTAAAACATTCATTTTCTCTTTGCTGTTTAAAAAGGGCAACAAATGAAACCTGATGAGGTTCCAGTTACAGAGTCAATGTTGTATAATGTAGGGTTTAGGACGAATGTTTCTCAAATTTGAGAGTGTATCTGAATTGCCGGCATGGCTTGTTAAAACACAGACTCCTGGGGCTCACCCTGAGTATCTACTTTTTACCAGGTGTGGGATAGAGTCCAGGAACACACATTTTTTAGAAGTTCCCAAGAAGTGTTGATGCTGCTTGAATTTTAGTCCTGAGTTATCATCTTGATTCTACTCCTGGAAAAATCAATTTTTCTGTGCCTCGGTTTCCTCATTTGTAATCCAAATCCATAGCATAGCTTAAGGCTCCATCCACATCCCCTCTGAACTCACCAACCTAGTTCACACTGGAGTCTTGTTGCAAAAACCTGCCACTGTCTACCTAAGGCTCTGTGTTAGGTGCATTCATGTCGCAGGACTGAAATGCTGTCAAGTTAATGCCCAAGGAGCAGCCCTTGGGCAATAATGGATAAAAACTGGAAAATAATATCCTCAGGTGAGACCACTCTTAGCCATGTTCTTACCAGTTCTCAAAATTTGGTACTGCAACCAACCGCGGCACCAGCACCTGGGAACTGGTTAGAAAAATCGTCAATTCTCAGGTCCAGTCCCTGGTATACCGAATCAGACTGTCTGAGGATGAGCCCCAGGACTACAGTTTAACCAACCCTCCAGGGGAGGCTGTTGCGTACCAAAGTTTGAGATCCACTGCTTTACACCATCTTCAAAAGACCACCAATACAATGGAGCCTGAGATACCTTAAACAGCAACTTTCTTATTAAGTAACTTACTAAAATATCATCTTGTGTCTTAACTCTCTGCCTCCATTACTGGTGATTTCCACTTACTGGGCTATCAAGGTATGAGTGGCCCAGTCCTACCATCCTATAATGGCACCTCTCCTGTCCTCCAACACACACACACACACACACAAAATAAAACATATATATTCTAAACCTTGTTTCACTATCTGCCTGTGTTAACTTTTTCTGTTTAAAAAAATAAAAAACATTAATAGCACCTATGTTCCATAAGGCTATTAAAACTAAATGAAATAATACACAAAAAGCATTTAGAACAGTGCCAGGCACATGTTGAGATGCTAAGGAAAAGTAAGCTACAATTCTGATTTGATTACTAATTGAAAGATATTAATCTAACAAAAACAGATTTAATATGTGAATGTCTTTTTTTTAAATTTACAGATTTTAATTTAAAGCCATCTCTACACGAAACATGGGGCTCAAACTTACAACCCAGAGTTCAGGAGTCAAATGCTCTACCAAATGAGCCAGCCAGGTGCCCCAATATTTGAATGTTTTAAATGAAATGAAAAAAAATCAAGTAAGAATGGTCTTTTGGTTTTGCAAGGTAGGAAGCACCACAATTTAATTCTAGGATCTTATTATGTTCTTTTGCCATAATTTTCATCTTTCTGATATATAAAATCTGTTGTCATTTAAAAAACTTTCCATAATCTTTTGCCGTGGCAGGCACTCTGTATTTGAGTAATTGTAGCCACTGTCATAGGGATGATGGTGCCTATGAAAGGGATGAATGTATATTCATCTATATCAGCTTGTATACATGTGCTCATCACTATGTATTTAAAAATCTACTTCAGTTAGGAAATTTTCTCTTCCATTACTGAGGTATTACTAAGAATTAAAGCCTAGGGCAATGTCACCGTGGCTTCCTAAATACAACTGACATTTGAGTAATTCAACATGATAATAAATAGTAATTGCTTTATAAGTGAGCCCCAAAGTAGTCACATCTCCTTTCCTGACAGAATCAAGTTTTCTTGTCAGTTGTGGCTTGAAGTCCCACAGAGACATTTGCCACAATGACGATTCAGCACTGGGAGTAGTCTCCAGTAGGAGTTTAGGCACAGAATCTACAAAATGAACAAGTCCTCCAAATTCAGAAATGAATTTATTAATTTAGCAGCTTAAGATGAGATATACTGAAAATTAATAATTTTATTTGGAGATGTAAAAATAGTAAGAATAACTCCTGTTTCTTTTCCAAATACCTGCCAAATTTGCATCATCTCCCTCTCATTACACACACATACACACAAACACACACACACATATACACATACACACAAGAGGCAAATATATCTGGACCTTTCACCTATACATGCTTGAAAATTTATTTCCTAAGACCAGGACATTCCTCTCCCCTTTTAAAATATCTATTTTGTCATTATCTTGTTTAATCATCAAATTCATCAATAAAATATCTGACTAGACAGAAAATTAGGGGAAGTACCATATAAAATCTCAATTGCACTATTAGAGAAAAGTTAGAGAAAAATATATGGATAGTACATACCAAGGAAAAAGTAAGTAAGAATCATCCGTAGTACATGTCCAAATGAAAACATCATATTGCTGATTTGAGTATAACCTACATAATCACCAGGGTCATTTTCAAAATTCTGACTTTCTGATATGTTCCTGAACAAAACAAAGTACAAACTTCTCTGAGCATACACAATCACTGTATTACTAGAAAATGCAGGGAATATCACAAGAGTGGCAAACAGCTTTGTGTTGCTATAGAAAACAAAGTGTCTCCGTGTGGAGATGTATGAATAGGCTTCTCACCTGCATACATATGCTAATGTAGGGCTTTATGAAGTTCTGTGGGATGGGGACGAAGCTGCACATGACAGGATGCCTGGCATTCCTGCCTTGCCCACTCACTCCCTCCACCATTCCTCAGACATCTCTTAGGGAAGTACAACTCTCAATGAGAGTAAGTGACTTCAACAAAGGACAAAAAGCACAAAAATTCTTTGAAGGTATATGGCTTCTGCAAAATGTTTTATTTACATATTTTTTATTCAAGAACTCCTTAACAAAACCCAAATTACATTCATGTGACCAAAGTATTTAAGGTCAGAGAAGCTACTTTTTCATGATCCCTATAATACGGGTAGCTGTAATCAGAAATTTTTCTAATATTATGAGTTCCAGTGAGGAGCCTCCAGATGGAGCATTAATACAAAAGATTTAAGAAACCTAGTAGAGTCTTCAAGTAACCTTCATTTGTTTGCTAAGATCATGCTACTAATCTTGCCTTGCCTGCAACAATTCCTTTAGAGAGTATTAATATAAAACTTAAAAGGAAATACTTCCATTTCTCCTTAGGTACCTTCAATGTCAAAATATTAACATGGTCGTACAAATATGAGTTATTTTATATCAAATATATCTAGTAATTTATCACCAGTACATTAAGTGAAGAGTATGCTGAACTTAAATAACAGCTATACTTTTTCTTAAATTCTAACTATATTCTCAGCGATCATGGCTAACAGTTCAGTGTACAGGTTTAAAGGCAACGTTACCTGAAATTAACTTTATTTGAATCATGATCATTTTATCTAAGGTTTCCTCTCAGAAGTGTACCTTAGAATTCTGGGAAAATGACAGAGGAGTATCCTGAGCTCAACCATCCCAGAGACACACCAAGGTAACAGCCCCATCCCAGGTAATAGTCACATAGGTGTAATGAACTCAGAAAATGACCCAAAGACAGGCAAAACAGACTTTCCACAGTTAATGGCAGAGAGAAGGCCACACTGCAAATGGGAGGAGGAGCAAAAACTAGGTTTGGAAACACATCCCCTAGTGAGAAACCACAAATGGGAAGGACATCACAAGCATGGATAAAGGAGAGAGGCGGACCCCACACCCAAGCACACCAGGCATGGGGTAGCTATACTAAGAAGACAAGTACCCCTAACATTTGGCTTCAAAAACCAGTGGCATCTAATTTTGCAAGGTTTTTACCATCAATGAGGCTTAGCTCTGGGCATTTTAAAAACCTGAGGGTTTAGCTCCATGAAAGCCAGAGAGCAACAGGAAACTGAGTCTCTGCCATTAAACAGACACCAAAACAAAAAGTCCAGGCAAGATACAGCACAGAAGCAGCAGTTGGAAAAGTACCTGGGGTACACATGCATATTGACTTACTAATCTCAGAATTTATGCTGCAGGGGCAAAGATCTTTAGGAGACTTGTCCCAGAACAGAAGTGCTGGAAGGTACCATTTCTGTCTGCGTCCCCAGCCTAGACAGTCTGATATTCCAGGAAAGCAGGAAGAACCCTCTCCAACTACCTTCTTAGCAACTGTGTTCCCTGTTTGCATGTTTCCCTGAGGGAACGCAACAGCCCACTCAATAAATGTCCGTCCAAAGCAGCTTCTACCCCAACACACACTGCAAGCCACCCTGGCAAGGACCACAGCCACTCCAATGTGACTCCTGCCCTGGAGAAAGGGGAAGATAACCACATACACAGTGGACTGCCCACAGTCCCAGCAGCCAAGATTTATAAGTGGCAGCACAGAGCGAGTGCTCTATCAGTGCAACTGCAGCCCCAGCAGACGGTCTTGGGGCAGGCATCTCATCTGACCACTGGCCCAGGTCACCAACAAAAAGGTCTCAGGGCTGCACACTGAGAGAGCCCTGCAGCTCGGTGTGACTACAGCCTGAGCAGGGAGACTGAAAGGAGGCACTGGGTCTGATTCCTCATCTCACCCACCAGTGAAAACCTCCCATGGAGCAAGGCAGGGAAGACACCCTGCAGGTTGGTACAACTGCAGCCTCAGGAGATAGGCTGAGGGCAGGCATGCGGTTTGACTGCTGACAGTGTCTCATGAAAAACCCAAGGCGGCCCAGACAGCCCCTTCATAGCACAAGGACTGACACTATCCACAACAGGCCAAGTGGGCCAATGCAGCCAAATGGACTAAAGGCCAATGTGGCTCAGCCTCAACAGTAGGGCACACACAACCCACATAGTAGGTCCCTTTCAGGCATTTGGTTCTGGTGGTCAAAGGCACTGTGCTACAGGGCACTAATGGATCTCTTCTTCATGAGGACACAACTTGAAAGATAATGACAGAGGGGCCTTTCCAAATAAAACGAAATGGACGCATACAGTTACATAAAATCAAACAGAAGAATATATCCAAGATGAAAGGACAAAACCACAGCAGAGGACCTAAATGCAATGAAGGCAAGGAATATGGGTAATAAAGAATCCAAAGTAATGGTTATAAAGACACTTACTGGACTTAGGAGTGTAGGATCTCAGTAAGACCCTCAACAAATAAATAGAAAATATAAAAAAAGAAGCAGAGTTGAAGAACACCATAATTTAAACTAAAAATACACTTGAGGCCACCAACAGCAGATTAGGGCAGGCAGAAGAATGCATCAGTAACCAGGAAGACAGAGTAACGGAAAGCAGCCAACCTTAACAGCAAAAAGAATAATAAAAAATGAGACTAGATTAAAGGAACTCAGGGACATCATCAAGCATATTAACACTGCATTACAGAGATCCCAAAAAGAAAAGAGAGAGAGAAGGGGGCAGAAAATTTTTTGAATAAATAATAATTTCAAATGTCCCTAATCTGGAGCAAGAAACTGAAATCCAGATCGAGGAGGCCATGAGAGCCTCAAACAAAATTAACCCAAAAAAGGTCCATACCAAGACATTTAACAGTTAAAATGGCAAGAAGTAGTGATAAATAGAGAATTTTAAGAGAAACAAAAGAGGGGCGACTGAGTGGCTCAGTTGGTGAAGCGGCCGACTTCAGCTCAGGTCATGATCTCACAGTTTGTGGGTTCGAGCTCCGCGTCAGGCTCTGTGCTGACAGCTCAGAGCCTGGAGCCTGCTTCGGATTCTGTGTCTTCCTCTCTCTCTCACCGTCCCCAGATCATGCTCTGTGTCTCTCTCAAAAATAAATAAGCATTAAAAAATAAAAAATAAAAGCAACAAAAGAAAAGAGAAATTTCCTAAGCTATGAGCTGATTTTTTGTCAGAAGCCTTGCAGACCAGAAGGGAGTAGCACGATATATTCAAAGTGCTGAAAGGAAAAGAAAAAAAAAACTGCAACCAAGAATACTCTATCCAGCAAGGCTACCATTCAGAACAGAAGGAGAAGGAGAAATAAAGTTTCCTGGGCAAACTAAAGTTAAAGGAGTTTATCAACACTAAATTAGCCTTAAAAAAACATTAAATTCTTTGCTGGCAAGACAAGGTCCTAATTAGGAGTAAGAAAATTATCAAACGAAGAATTTTCACAGGTAAATGCAAACCTAAGAAAACTAGTATATTAATCACTTAGAAATCTAGTATAGCGGTTAAAGCACAAAAGCAGTAAAATCAATTTTATCTACAAAAAGTTGTCAAGGGATTCACAAAGTAAAAGGATATAAAGAATGACACTATATACCTTAAATGTGTCTGGGGGTATTAAAATCTTGGTACTTTCAGAATGGATATAAATTTAAGTGACCATCAACTTAAAATAGACTGCTATATTCCTAAGTTGTTACATATGAACCTAATGGTAACCACAAATCCAAAACCTGTAACAGAAACACAAAAAATGAAGAGAAAGGTCTCCAAACATGTCACTAAAGAAAGCCACCAAACCACAAGGGAAGAGAGGAAGACAACTACCGAACTACCGTAAGTTGAGAAAACAAGAAAATGACAGTAACAATCAAAGAGCATCTCCAGAAACAACAACAAAACAAGTAATAAAATGGCACTAAATAAATACCCAAAATTACTTTGAATGTTAATTGGACTTAATGTACCAATCAAAAGACAGAGTGAATGATGGATAAAAAAAAAAAAAGATCCATCCACACACTACCTACAAGAGACTCATTTAAGACCTAACGACACACACAGACTGAAAGTGAAGAAATGTAAACACATTTACCATACAAATGAAAATAAAATAGAGATGGGGTAGCAATATTTTTATCAGACAAAAGAGACCATAACATGAAGTCTGTAACAAGAGACAATGGAGAACACTATATAATGATAAAGGGAACAATCCAACAAGAGAATGTAACAATTGGAAATATTTATGCACTCAACATTGAGGCACCTAAACTCATAAAGCAACCATTTAAAGACATAAAGGAGAATGTGACAATAATACAATAGTAGAGGAATTTAAAACCCCACTTACAGTAACAGATCGATCAGCCAGACACACAATCAGCAAGGAAACAGTGGCTTTGAATGACACAATGGACCAGATGGACCCAACAGATATATTCTGAACATTTCATCCACAAACATAATACACATCCTTTTCAAGGGCACATGGAACACTGTCCAGCTTAGATCATGTTAGGCCCCCCAAAAAAGTCTCAATAAATTAATGAAGACTGAAATTGATCCATGCCTCTTTGCTACTCACAATGGTATGAAACTTCAAATCAATTACCAAAAACATGAAAACAGCACCAATACATGGAGGGTAAACTAAACAACAAATGGGTAACCAGGAAATCAAAAAATACATAGAGACAAATGAAAATGAAAATAATAGTTCAAAATCTTTGGGATGCAGAAAAAGCTGTTCTAAGAGGAAAGATTATAGCAATACAGGTTTACTTCAAGAAACAAGAATAATTTCTAATAAATAATCCAATCTTATACCTAAAGAGGTAGAAAAAGAACAAACAAAGCCAAAAGCCATTAGAAGGAAGAAAATCAAATATTGAAGAAAAATATTCAACAGAACAACAAGAAAAAAAAAGTATCAGTGAAACCAGGATCTGGTTCTTTAAAAAATTAACAAGGTTTGTAAGCCTTGAGCCACACTCATCAAAAAGGAGAATAAGATAGAGAACTCAAAATCAGTAATAATAGAGGAGAAATAACAACCATCACCACGGAAATATAAAGGACTGTAAGAGGCTATTATGAAAAACTGTATGCCAAGTAATTGGACAACCTAGATCAGATGGATAAACTCCTAAAACACATAGCCTTCCAAAAGTGAATTAAGAAGAAATAGTTTGAACAGACCAACTACCATCAATAAAATTACATCCGTTATCAAAAGACTCTGAACAAATAAAAGTTGAAGATGAGATGGGCTTCACAGGTAAATTCTAGCAAGCATTTAAAGAACAGTTAATATCTATTCTTCTCCAACTATTCTAAAATATAGAAGAGGAATAAAAGCTTCCAAATTCATTCTATGGGGCCAACATAACCAGGTAAAGATGAAGGGAAGGGAAGAAAAGGGAAATACAGGCCATTATCTCTGATGAACAGTAATGAAAAAAATCTTCAGGAAGACAAAGACTAAGAACCATATGATCATTTCAATAGCTGCAAAGATAGCATGTGACAAAGTATAACATCTGTTCATGGTAAAAAAAAAAATCCTCACAAAATCAGGTTTAGAGAGAACATACCTCAACCTAATAAAGGCCTTATACAAAAAACCTAGAACTAACATCATCTTCAATGGGGAAAAACAGAGCTTTTCTCTATGATTAGGAAGAAGACAGAGATGTCCACACTCACCATTTCTATTCAACATAGTACTCGAAGTCCTAGCCATAGAAATCAGACAAGAAGGAAAATGCAGCCATATGTGTAAGAAAGTGGTCAAACCTCCACTATTTGTAGATGACCTAATACTATATATAGGAAAATCTAAAGATTTCACCAAAAATTACAACTGATAAATGAATTAAATAAAGTTGAATACAAAACTAATATGCAAAAATCTATTGCATTTCTGTCCTCTAATAATTAAGTAGAAAAAGGAGTAAATTTAACCAACGAAGTAAAAGATCTGTACTTTAAAAACAATAAAACTCTAATGAAAGTCTCTCTGCCCCTACCCCCTCATTGTCTCTCTCTCTCTCTCTCAAAAAAATAATAAAAATTTAAAAATACAGTATAGTATTCACACAAACACAGACATATAGACCAACAGAATAGAAGAGAGACCCCAGAAATAAAGCCACACTTTTATGGCCAATTAATTTATGACAAGGAGGCAAAAATATACACTGTCTCTTCAATAAATGGCGCTGGGAAAACTGGACAGCTAGATGCAAAAGAATGAAACTGGACCACTTTCTTACACCATACACCAAAACTCAAAATGGATTAAACACCTAAATGCAAGACCAGAAAACCTGTAACTCCTAGAAGGGAACATAGGCAGTAATTTCTTTGACATAAGCTGTAGAGACCTTTTTCTAAATGTGTCTCCTCTGGCAAGGGAAATGAAAGCAAATTTAAACTGTAGGGACCACATCACAATAAAAATATTTTGCACAGCAAAGGAAATCATCAACAAAACAAAAAGACAAGCTACTGAATGGGGGAAGATATTTACCAATGATTTATCTTTTAACAGGTTAATATCCAAAATACAGCAAAAACTTATACAACTGAAAATCAAAAAAAAAAAAAAAAAAACCCCCACCAAATAATCTGATTAAATATCAGCAGAAGAAGTGCACCTGGGTGGCTTAGTCGGTTAAGCATCCAGCTTCAGCTCAGGTCATGATCTTGCAGTCTGGGAGTTTGAGCCCTGTGTCAGGCTCTGTGCTGCCATCTCAGAGCCTGAAGCCTGCTTCAAATTCTGTCTCCCTTGCTCTCTGCCCCTCCGCCACTCACACACTGTCTCTCTCTAAGATAATAAATAAACATTAAAAAAATAAAATAAAATGGGCAGAAGATTTGAATAGATATTTTTCCAAAGAAGACATACAGATGGCTAACAGACACATGAAAAGATGCCCAACATCACCAGTTACACGGAAACTGCAAATCAAAACGACAATGAGATACCACTTCATACCTGTCAGAATGGCTAAATTAAAAAAAAAAAAAAGTAGTAAGTGTTCAAGAGGAAGTCAAGGAAAGGTATCCTTGTATACTGTTGGTGGAAATGCAAATTGGTACAGCCACTGTGGTAAACAGTATGGAGGTTCTTCCTATTTTTTAAAATAGAATTACTGTATGATCCAATAATCTACCACTGGGTATTTACCCAAAGAATATAAAAACACTAATTTGAAAAGATCTATGCAGCCCTAGGTTAACTGCAGCATTATTTACAATAGCCACATATGAAAGCAACCGTAATGTCCATCAACAGATAAATGGATAAAGAAGATACAAGTTTATATATATATATATATAAAGTCACACACACACATACATATACACAATGGAAAATCAGTCAAAAATCATAATGTGATCATCCCATTTGCAAGAACACAGCTGGACCTAGAGGGTATGATGCTACATGAAGTCAGGCAGTCAGATAATAAATACCATATGACTTCACTCACATGTGGAATTTAAGAAACAAAAGAACAAAGAAAAAAGGTACCAAGAAAACCACCTTCTTAAATATGGAGAACAAAGTGGTGGTTGACAGAGGGGAGGGAGGAGGGGGGATCCTTGGTAAAAGGGATCAAAAGTACACTTCCTGCAGAAAGCACTAAGTAATGTAAAGAATTGTTGAATCATTCTATTGTAAACCTGAAACTAATAAAAGATTGCGTATTAATTATACTTTAATTTTTAATGGTATATTTTAAAAAGCTAGTTTGTAATACAAAATTAGTCTACAGTAGCCTTCTTAAATGTAAAACAGTAAAAATATATACGATGTGTGCAGTAGATAATATGTTAGTAATATGCTTTTATCTAAAAACATCAAGGGGATAAATTAAGAAAGACAATATTCCAAATGTCTACCTCCAAATTTAGCAGCCCCTAACACAGGCACCTAATAAAATTGAAACTGGAATCTTAATTACAAAAGGGTAAAAGCTATCTCCCTAACCTAATTTAGGTGCGACTGGATAGTAAAAGTCGTTCTCTAACTTATATATCATGTAAAAAAAAAATCATAAAATTGAAAAAAAGATTCTAATGTTTTTTTCAAAATGCTCTAAAGTGAAAAAAAATATCTGTGGTATATTTATCCAGTGACCTCTATTCTTTCCTAGTTATGAGCAAGAAAAGGATGACATCACAAATGCAATGCATTTCGTTTTGCATGAAGGTTAATATTTTCGATATTCACTCGCATATCCTGTATCTAGGAGTCCTTGTTCTATTTCTTCCAGTACACAGAGGTGAACTATGTATACATCACTAAATTTTTCTGAATGACACCCTTGGGAAAACTACACTGTTCAGAAATAAGAAATCATCACCTTTACATGTATGCATGTATGTATATGTGTGTATATATATGTGTGTGTATAGGTAGCATATATGTACTTATGCAATCTATCTAGTGAGACAGAGAAAGAAAACCGAAAAGGCACATGATAAGTCAGTCTCTCATCCATTGGACAGAGTGGCTTCCTTCATCAATGTCCAATGTGATTACATTTTGCGTCATGTTAACATTGCAGAGTAGATTGAGTGCAACGGTATTTAGAGTGCAGGTTTTGATACAGCTGTCAAATACCAACCAGACTCACACTTGAATTTACAACCTAGAAATGAAAGGCCTTTTCAACCCTTTGAACTGAACATGGGAAACAAAAGGTCTAGAATGCATTTTAACTTTTGAGAGTTGATGCATTTACTAAAGCATTCTGAGAAGAAAATCGCCGTGAATAAACACATTTCATGACGTGACTAAAACAAGTTTTCTCAAGAACCAATTGATGACAGGATGTCATTCATCACAAAAACTCAAGATCCTGCAGTTAAAAGTACCCAAAAAGAGCAATTTTTAAAAATGTGGGGTTATTGGTTTAAAAAATATCAAGATTTGTGAACAGTCATACAATTATTTACCTTTTTACAGTAACTAATGTGTTTATACTTGATACTGAACTTAAATACCAGTTATAGGCATAGTCTTAAAATTATAATACTTAAATGTAAAAGTATTATAAAACTACATGCAAAACTGGGTATTTAAAAATAGAACATTTGAAGAGAACATAAAACAAAGAAAACATAAAACATCAATACAATTTCCATACGGTGGTGAAATTATAGGTAATCTTTAGTTTCTTTCCCATGCTTATCTGCATTATCAAATTCTTCTATGATAACTCCCTATTACTTTCATAACAAGAAGAAAGCAAAATATATCAATATGTTACAAAACTTTATTCCCTGTCCCTGGATACGAAAACTTGCATGCATATCTCTACTTGGTAATAAATTGACCAAAAGTTATCAGGGAAAAGGAGAGAACACTGAGAATTAGACATGTTTTCTGTTCTGTGTTTCTGTTACAGTAAGAAGTAACTTGACTCTGAAAAAATTTTGCAAAATAATGGTAAGTTGAAAAGGAAAGATCTAACTTCTTCCCAGACATGCTTTTTTTAACATCTTTTTTCTCTATGTCCACCTTAACTTACCCCCACTCCTAAAAAAAAAAAAAAAATTAGACCGCTTTCTCACATTTGGATCTCTTGTTTTTACTGTCATCCTCACTTGAACCAGGCAGCGAGCTTTCTCACACCTCAAGATAAACATAAGCAATGTTTAAAAAGCAGAAGAAAAAGTGCAATTACTATAGAGAGGCCTCTTTTAGCACCCGAAGTGGGAGTTTTAGCAGTTTCCCAAAAATGGCCTCCGTATTTACCACAGGATTGTGGAAAGATTGCGGAAAAACTCAGTCCGCAATAAAATTAAATCATGCAAAGCAGCTCCAACAGAATTTGGTGCGATGATAGAAATGTTCTAGAGCTGCCCTGTCCAATCAGATAGTCATTAGACACATGTGGCTCCTGAGGAACCATTACGTAACCAGTACATTTTAAATTTTACATAATTTTAATTAATTTAAATTTAGATGGCTACATGTGACTAGCATATCCAACATATTCAACTTAACACTTACTTTATGTACTTGATCCTAAGAAGCAAAGTTAGTTTTAGAGTAAATAAAATGCCAGAATAAATTTTAAAGGCTTTAATATACTTTGCATACCATAAAACCTATCCTCTTCAATTGCATAATTGTTTTTTAACATATTCAGAGAGATGTGCAATTATGACCACAATCTTAGAACATTTCAGCATCCTAAAAAGAAGTTTTTTTTTTTTTTTTTTTTTTTTACTAGTCCACTTTCTGTCTCCACACATTTGTTATTCTGGACATTTCAAACAGAATCATGGAATATGTGGTCTTTTGTGACTGGCTCCTTTCACTTACTATAGTGTTTTGAAGGTTTGCTCATGCGTGCATCAGTTTTTCATTCTTTTGGCTGCCAATATTCTATTGTACGAATAGAGCCCATTGAATTTATCCATTTGCCAAGTGCTGAACAAATGATTTGCTTTCCCTCTTTGGCTAACATGAAAAATGCTAACATGAAGATCCCTGCACATGTTTCAGGTAAGTGTGTGTGTTCATTTCTTTTGGGTATATACTTAGGAGTGAGAATGCTAAGTCATACAGTAGCAACTGAACATTTAGCATTTAGAGGACGACACAAGTGCTTTCCAAAGCAACAGCACCATTTTACCTTCCTACCTGTATTGGAGGAGAGTTTGCATTTTACCACATGCTCATCTCACTAGTTTTGTCTGCCTTTCGTTACAGCTTTCCTAGTGGATGTCAAACAGTATTCCAGAGTGGTTTTGATTTGAAATTTCCTATTACCAATAATGCTGAGTATTTTTTCATGTACTACTTAGAACACTTTCTTTTTGAAGACAGTTCGATTCAAATCATGTACCTATTTTTGATTGGGCTTTTTTTCTTAAATTAATTGGTGAGTTCTTTACGTACTTTGGATAGAAGTGCCTTATCAAATATATATTTTCCAAATATTCCCACCCCATTCTGGGAGTTGTCTTTCGTTTTCTTGATGGTATCATTTGGAGTACACAAGTCTTCCATTCTGATGAAGCCCGATTCATTTCATCTTCATTTTGTCACTCGGACTTTTGCTGTTATATCTAAGAACCATCACCAAACCAAGGTCAGGTACATTTACTCTTATGTTTTCTTCAAGGCTTTTTGTCATTTTAGTTCTTTTATTTAGGTCTAGTACCCACTTTGAGTTACATATAGAGAGAGTTCTTATGTCATTTTTCACAGGGAGATCTTGTTTCTCTAGCCCATTTGTTGAAAATGTTATTCTCTCCTTCGTTGAATTATCTGGTCACCCTTGTTGAAAATCAACTTATCGTAAATATATCTGTTTACTTCTCAACTGCAAATTTAATTTCATCATTTTCTATGTTTGCCGTTAGTCCAGCATCACACTCCATTATTACTGTGACTTTCTGTAAGTTTTGAATTCAGGAAACCTAAGTCATCCCAACCCCATTTCACTCTTCTCTTGCAAGTTTGTTTTAGCTATTCTCAATCCTTTGTTTTCCACATGAATTTCAGGATCAATTTGTGAATTATCTTCAAAAAAAAAAAAAAAAAAAAAGCCAAACAGGATTTTCACAGAGAATGAACTGAATCTGAAGATTAATATGGGGACTGGTGTCATATTCACACTGAATCTTCTGATTAATATAGGTAACTTTTGACTTATTTTGATATTTAATTTCACTTAGCAATGTTTTCCATTTTCATGGTCCAAATATTATGCTTTGTTAATTTATTGCAAAGTATTTTTATTCTTCTTGGTGCTACCATAAATGGACTTCATTCTTAGTTTCATATTTACTGTAATCTCTGCTAGTGTGTAAGAATGGAATTAAGTTTGGAGTACTAATAGTGTGTCCTCCAACTTTGCTGAATTCGTTAATTATAATGTATTTTTTAGTATGGATTCCTTACCATTTTGTACATACAAAATCAAGGCACCTGCAAATGGAGGTAAGTCTTACTTTTTTCTTATTTATGTGGATGCCCTTTTTTCCCTTTCCTTGTAAAACTGCCATGCTAAAAGCACTGATACAATGTTAAATGCAAGTATCAAGAGGAGACATCCCAGTCTTGTTCCAAATCTTTGGAGAAAAGAGTCAAGTCTTTCACCATTAGGTATAATTGTAGCTCTGAGTAATTTTGTAGATGCTTCTTTATCAAGCTCAGGAAGGTCCCTTGTACTCCTCATTTGTCCAATTTATTTCTTAATCAAGAATGTGTACTGTATTCTTTCAAATGTTCTTTATTAGTAACATCATGTTGTCTGGCTTCTTTATTTTAATATGATAGATTACATTGATTGGTTTTGGGATGTGAAACCAACCTTGCATTCCTTGGTAAATATCACTTGGTTGGTATATAAAATCCTTGATGGATTTGTTTCACTAATATTTTATTGAGAATTTCTGCCTCTGTAACCATAGGATGTACTGGTCTGCAGTTTTTCTGTGGTATCTCTGTCTGGTTTTGTTATCAGGATAACAGTGCCTTCCGAGAATGATGTGCGAAGTGTTTATTCCTTGTCTTTATTTTTAGAAGACTCTATAAAATTATTAACTCATTTTAAAGATTTAGCTTCCTCAGCAAAGTTATTATCCAACTCAACTAAATTATCCCCTTGAGTCTGAAATTGAGTTTTGAGTTACTGCTGGTAAATGGCTGACCTCTCCCAGCAATATTTTTATTTTGAAGTCAAGTTACACCAAAAAATAAATTAAGCAGAATTAATCTACCAATCATGTGGCAAGTCACAAAGTCTTTTCTCACTTTTCCCAAGCCTGGCACTCAAACATGGGGGAGAATGTGGCAATAATAGATACCAGAACAGAACCAGATTCCTTCTCCAACTGATGTTGGTCTTTTTTTTTTTTTTTTTATCTTTTACAAACCATGATGAAAGATCTGATGGATCTTTTTAACACTTAAGAGTCATTAAAAAAGTAAACTTAGCCAACATTTTCATTTGCTAGCTGTTTGAGACACTCCATTTGAAATCATTCCTGAAATTGATTTTGTCATACACTCACCCTCAGGTCAGCAAAGAGGAAAACATCTAATTTCCAACCTAATATAGGCTGACATTAGAATAATGCATACAAAGTCCTCCACATGTGTTTGAAAAAGAAACAACACAAAAAATTTTTAGTATCACACAAGAAAAAAGTAACTGGTAACAAACTTGTGCTATCACTGAAAACAACAATATAAAAAAACATGAGAAACCTTTCTAGGTTCTGGTGAGTAACAGGCAAAGGACTGATACCTCAGAAAAGGTCAATACAAAGTAAGCAATAGCAGAGACAGAGATTTGCATTCTAAACTGAAAATGTTGCAATCAGTACAGCACGCTAATAGAGAAGAGGGAACTATGCAGACAGGGCCCCAGAAATCTGCATGGGGATTCATCATCTTTCCATAGCCAAGAGTATACTACTCCATGAAAATCTGGGAAACGTAGCAGAAAATACATGCTGTTTTGCTGAGCAGCGATGTAAGGGCCATGTCATGCTAGGAGCACTGGCATTCTGGCTCCACTCGAGAGAAGAGACCTCCCTGAACACCTTGGAATGAACAGCTTCCTTGATACCCCCAGGAAGCCCTTACCTTAGGAGTACACGCTATGACCTACGAAAAGGTCCATGGTCTCCAACTAAGACTAAAGTAATATCAAGTTAATAAAAAATAAAACCGTATCTAATGCATTCTAAAGTAACCACCAATAATTTCACTGCCTGGGCAAACTCAATGTCCTCTAAAGGAAAAGAGTTCTCCATGAGGTGTCATTCACAGTGTCCATCATCGAATAAAAATTACAAAGTTCAAGGCATGAAAAGGAATAGGAAAAAGTGTCCCACAATGAAGATCTGGGAGAGTATCAGCAACTTTATAGTTTTCTATTATTATTTTCTCCAAAAATGCAATCCCTTTGTCCCTATTTGTCAAGTCCATGAGCATATAACATCTTTCTCTTCTACTTTCTAAGCCTCAATTTATCTTTTAACTCTTTATCAAAGTAGCGTTTACTACATCTAAAATTTCAAAGTCTGTAGGTAGTACTCCAGCCATCAAATGGCAAACCTAAAGTATTTTTAAATAAACTACTCCACTTATTTTGATTCTGTTGTTCCTGTGGGTGTATGAAATAATGTTATGTTTATTTTCTGTAGTAAATACCTGTAACTGTTTTAGTTGTATCCAAGAGAAAATGTCAGATAAAGTCCAAATTTCTTATACTGGCAAGTACAGGTTTCTACAATCTTAAATCAACCACGTTTTCAAATTTAAGCTGCTTTCCAAATGCTCTCCGCCACCAGATTAATACCTATGTTATTACCAACCTCACCCGTGAACACATGCTTATTGACCATCAATGTGCTGTACTTTTCAAAAAACTTCAAGAGTGAAGTCAAATTTCAACCTCCTCCTGGAATCCTTCCCTTCTAACGTGCAACTCTACCCATTTTCTCTCCATTTAAACTGCAATCAACTGTATATTTTTTCCTGCTCTAACCATTACATTGATACTTACTTCCATCACATGTAAAGAAAATTCATTATATAAAATCCGTCAAGAACTAGATATAAAGAACACGAGGACATGGATTTTTCCTGTTTCCTTATATCCCCTGTAACAAAATACACTGCACCAAATGTTTCTTCCCAATAAACACATGCTCATAAGAATATTAGATGAAGTCATTGAGAAAGCAAAATACTGAAGAACATTTCAATTGATCTCAAGTATGTTTAAATTATTTCTTAAAAAAACCAATAAGAAACTAAACCTTTTCTAAATATTTGGTTCCATATCTTCAATATCTACTAAAAAGAACATTCCCACTTTTTAACAATTTAAGATTTTTTATCCCTTTTCTCCTTTCCTTACCTCTACTTAGTTTCAGTTATCCTCACCTTTTTCTAATGAAAGGCAAATTTAAAAGTTCAAAAGTATAATGAGATGGTTAAAGCACACCATAATTTGTTTCAAAAAATTATAGAAGTAAAATAGCTGTGTAACTCCGGTGATTTGCTCTTTTTCTGCACAGAAGCTAAAAGCTAGCTTTATAGCAGAAAGATGGATAGCACTTGTACCTACTAACTGATAAAACAGAAAGCTTCGTGTTCACTCTCAGTTCAATTGTTTCTCATCAGAGGGAAGTATTGTTTTTTTTTTCCTCTAATCCCTGATCTGTGGCCTCTTGGTAGTCTATCCATGTTTCAAATGCTCTCCACTGAGCATCAGTTTTATTCAGGATTCAGGATTCTCTTATCTATCACTTAAGACTAACTTATTTAGCAGCAAATTTTCTGGAAAAAGTATATCAATAAAGTAGAGAATATAGCTTTTTTTTTTTTTTCCAGTTTCCCACCGGAAAGATAAAACTCAGTAATATCTTTGCATAGCACAGATAGAAACAGACAAATGTAGTCAAGACTGAACAATACACAGGAGAATTCAGTTTCATGTCCCATGAGGGCCATGTAAAGTAGACACATGTGCTCTGTCTGCTCAACAATTTAGATCCAATCAAGACAAACTGCAGATTTACATAAAAAGACATGCAAGATAAAACAGACTATTTACTTTTACTTTTCAAATGCTCCTGATGCAGGGATAACAGGAATATCAGTCACAATATACTTCAAAATATAATCCATTTAACAAACCCTTACCATAACACACTGAGGCCTCTCAGAGAGGAAATTTTCCAGGTTTTGAAAAACAAAACTGAATCATGCCTTTCATGTAACTCCTATGTTTTTTCAAGTGCACATTCCATCATTGGCATTCCATATTAAATAACCAGGACTGTCGCTGAACATGTAACAATATCCCTTCTCCATCAACCCTGACCCACCCACCAGTTAACCAGTAGCGGAATCATTAACTCAACTGGAGAAAAAACAGACCTTTCGTGTTTCTTTTATTCCACTTGGGTAAGATCTGAAAAATGTCCATCTCTTCTGCAAGCTTTCTTCAAGGGCTCCCTTAAGGTAAATTACCATAAAAGCCAAACCTGCATGAATCAATAGGCTTTGCCCAACATATCAAAAGTGCTGAAATGGAGACAAATAAAAAAGCATCACAAGTCATCAATAATAAATTAGTTTGTCTGCAGCAGTGACATCAGGCCAATGTGAGAAAGAACTTACTTGTGAGCTATTTAACCCCTCTAGCAGAAGATTCCACTGATGCAAGAAGTAATTTAAAGGCTAATAAACCATTTTAATCAACCCACAAAAATTACTTTCCTCTTGTCAATTAAAACACTTCTTTTAGTTGTTTCTTCCCCTTGACTTTTTGTTTTAGGCACTTTTGACGAAATCGACAAGACCACATGAGACAGAAAGATCATGACACAGGTTCCTATATGAATTTCAATCAAGATTCAGTGAATCCACAGAACAAATATTCAAGTTACGGGGAGATGTGGGATTTCAAAAGGAAGTAATGCCTTTAGGAAATGGTGAGTAGAGGAGTGATTTCAAAATGACAAAAGAAGTTGGGAGGAATCCTTAAGTCAGAGATGGGGAATTTAAAGTTATGACTTTGAGTGAATTCGAATTGTAATAGTCTCTTTGCTGCTAGTCACTCTTTTACCCTTGTCAGACATTTTCATCCATGTCGTATTTAATGCTCTGACCATAAGCAGAACGACAACCAGAATAGTTAGGCCTCTGGCACATGACATGCATGGACACAGAATCAAGTTCATCAAATTCCCTTCAGATCCTACATTTTCACAAACTTTACATCCATGCTATTATTTTAACCACAAACAAAGGCAAGTCTTCCAGGTCTCCTTACTAATCACTGCTGCTGTCTCTGCAAATTTTCATCAGCTTTGCATTCAGGGAACCTATCTCCAGAGTCCTTGAATACCTATTTCACCCCGAGGGGCGGGGGATGGGGGGTGGGAGAAGCCTACCTGCTTACTGTTATTTCCAAAATCTTTCTTCCCTCATTGCTTTAATGGCCTCTAGTGTTCCCAGAAGACAACTTTTCCAAGTGTCCCTCATAGGTAGAGGCTGTCTCTCCTACACCTCACCCCCATATGGTTGTGTTTCTGCTACTGTTAAGTTTTTTAAGGTCTATTCTGTGTTATTACTCTTTTACCTCCCTATAAAAACCTTTAAGAACTTGACCACAGCATGTAACAATACCAATGATCCTCATTCTCCTTATTTTCATCTTTAGAACTTATTTTTGGGTGGCCCAGTTGGTTAAGATCCCCACTCTCGATTTCAGCTCAGGTCATGATCCCACAGTTCTAGAGTTCGAACTCCGCATCAGGCTCTGTGCTGACAACATCGAGCCTGCCTGTGATTTTCTCTCTCCCCCTCCCTCTCTGTTCTTCCTCTGCTTGCTTTCTCTCTCTGTCTCTCTCTCTCTCTCTCTCTCTCTCTCTCTCAAAATAAATAAATAAAAATCTTAAAAAGAACTTCTTGTTACTCCATCTTTATCTAGGGCTAGCATCCCTGAAGTATAGCCTTTCCACCAGTTCCAAATCCTTCATTTGAAATAGAGACTTTCACTGTTTATTTTATTCACTGTATCCATGTTCTCAATTCTGAGTCCTCATGCAATCCATTAAAATCTGTTACTTCATAGACCATACCTTTGCCAGCGTCACCAATTCCAAGCCAATTGCTTACTGTAATATCTATGCTTTAATTATTGTCGTATTCAACTTCCTTGCAGTATTTATACTGCAGGCCACTCCTGGCTCCTTCAAACCCCCCATGTGAGATGCAGAGACTTCTTTCTTCTGATTTCTCTCCTTTCCCTCTGAATGTATCTTCTCTTTTACATTTATTCACTTTTCCATCTTATAAATCATAATGCCCAAACATTTCCACCATCATATCTCATCTTTCTCAACTTATGCATTCTGTGTTTTGGTTGTAATTCATACCCAAGGCTGCAACAATTCCCTTTACGCTTATTGTTCCTAAGAGATTTAAAACAGTCTTTACCTTTTTCTGAGCATTAAACATAGGTATCATCCACCTTTCAAAAGTTTGCATCATGCCATTTGGCTTGTACTGAAAACTCACATTAGTGCTTGTTTTTTGACAACCAAAAGAAGTATGAAGGGGACTTTCACTTTTATGAGACAAGGCAAAAAAGCTAAAACAGCATTCAGTGTTTTTTTGTTTTGTTTTTTGCAGAGGACCCTTCTAGAGGCAGTGTGGGCCCCAAGCAGGGACAGTGGCCTGGGAAAGCTCCTTCCCACACTTAAGGAACCACACTCAGCGTCGTAGCATCAAGCCGCCATAGCTCTGAACTGCGTCTGTGAGCATCTGTGCATGATCTTGTTTTATTTTCTGCATCTATTTGCAAGATGTGTCCTAAGGGATCAGAAAAGCCTGAGTGAGTGTGGTTTTGGGGTCTGGGAATGCTCAAAATTTTTCCATTATCAATTAATTGTAATTGCTTCTTCACTTTACACCATTGTGGCCTACAAAAAGAATGCTCTCCTTTCCAAGCGTGGGTGAAATGTGTGTAACTTCTCAGGAAGACATCTCTACTTGAAGGGATCTAGGGAATACAGAAATCAGCACATCCAAAACTGAATTCATCACCCCTACTTTTTGGGTGTCATTACTCTGGGAGCGTTAAGCTCACTGAACCACAACATCTTCAGGTCATGAAGTAATATAGAAAGTTTTGGCAAAACATTGTAAAAATTAGATTTAAACAGTGAAGTGTCTACATCATTTCTCTCTCTTTTTTTTTTTTTAACAGTTATTTATTTGGGGAGGCGAGAGGGGGACAGAGAGCGAGCGAGCATGCACAAGTGTGAAAGAAGCAGAAAGAGAGACAGACAGACAGGGAATTCTGATAGGACTCTGCACTGTCAGTTCACAGCCCGACTGAGGGGCTCAAACTCACTAACTGTGAGATTGTGACGAGCACCGCAACCAAGGGTCGGACACCTAACCGACTGAGCCACCCAGGCACCCCTCTATGTCATTTCTTAATCAACAGAGCAGTAAGTCCATTATAAGAAAAAGCAGTTAAATGTTGATCCTTATCAGTAAAACTATTATAGATCCTGACTAATAAAGCCATAAGTCATTTAACTAATTTAAGAAATGTAATGGCTAAATTACAACCAACTGTAGTCTTCTCTTTCCCAGAACCAATCATCCTCTATCTAGAAAAGTACCTTGAGACTGGTTTTGGCTGCCATTTTAGAAGTGTGGGTAGAGTGATGAATAACCTAACATGTACGCAGTTGAAGGGTGGGTATTAAAATAGAAAAATTTCAAACACTAGAAGGGTGGCTTTATTTTGCTTCTGAATGAAGAAAGGGGATTATAAGGACAACTCTAAGGGTAGGAGAGGATTACAGAAATATTTTATCAGAAATGATTCTTCCACACAGAGTATTGCCTTCTATTATGCCATCATCTGCCTCGTCTCCTAAATTCTCTCTGAGGTTGTTCAAACAGACACTAGGTATCATGTGCAAAGCTCACTGTGCAAGAATTTGCCTTTCTCTGTAGAAGTCTGACCAAATGGCTTTAATGTCATCTCATAAACAGATTATGTTTCAATTTTGTACATGAATCAGTACCATTTTACTACTCTTCTTCCTACCAACTTTAAACAAGACAGGCTTAACTAAATATTTTCCAGAGATATTTAAAAAACTTTTAGCATTATACAATAATTAAATTTGAACTAAAGATTAGCTACATTTCATGGTGTTTAAATTTTCTTTCCCAACCATCTCCAACTTCCCTAACCAATTCTTTCAAACAGCAAAGAGTAGGTAAGTCAGGATTTGGTAATTCTCTCACTTTATTGGGAAAGGTAGAAAAATAGCTTCTAAAACAGGCAGAAGTACCTTTGCCTCTAGTCATTCACTTTACCAGCAATTCCAATATTTCATCAGTATCTATGAACAAAACAGAATGCTCAGAGAAAGCTAACCATTTAATCTGCTCCCTCTTGCTAAGGCAGAAATGGCTTACTCAATAGTTAGAGACTCGAGAAAGATACAGTCCCACTTTCCCAAACCATTAACCATTTAGTGACTTTCCTTGGCTTTAATCTTGAATCATGTGCTTAAGTACAGTACTTCCTGTACTGTGTACAGGACAGAAAGTACTGGTTTTGATTTTACATTATTTTTCTTGGCTAATTCAGTGTACCTTGCATTTCAATGTCATTGGTGAGAACAACAACATATTTTAAAAACAGTGGGAGAAGTCTTTGCTTACATATACTTTCACCAAATGCAAAGCTTCCCTGCCCCCCTCTTCGGGTTAGAACTAAAATTTCACTGTGTTACTTTATGAGTCCATTTTAAAAGTCCTCCTTTTTTTTGTGCAAGTTAAACAAACATGGATATTGCCACTGTTATTCTTACTGTTGATTCAGATAATTGATAGCTCTATTAAATGCCAGAACATTTTAGTTTCAACTCTGTCCTCCTGTAATTTCTCTCTGTGCTGAGCCAGAGTCGTATTTTCAAACCTGTGGATCTCATCAAGCCCCACCTTGCTTAAAATGTTTCAGTAGCTTTGCGTCCCTCAAAGGATCCACACAACTGGTGTTTTACCTACCCCACCAGTCTAACCTCACAGCAATCTTTGAACTCCTGCCATATTAGTATGAATTCCTATTTCCTTCATTGACCCTCCTGTTTTGTACCATCCTCCCAAGATGCCTTTCCCCCATCATATATACACAAGAACACTTTAACCTTTAGATAAATTTCAGGTAACTTCCTCAGAGGACTTACACTGACTCCAGTTTAGGTCAAATTTCTTTGCTCTGTGTTCTCATAAAACCATGCCTTTCTTTCAAAGTACTCATCTTGAATGGTATTCATGCATTCAATACTGGAACTGTGTAATCGATGCCATTTCATACACTAGCAAAGTTTCTCAGCTGTGGCATCATTGGTATTTTGGGCTCATGATGCTTTGTTGTGGGTGGCCATTCTGCACAACATGGGATGTTTAGCAGCATCTGTGGTGTCTATCCATTTGATTTCAATAGCACACTGCATCCCCCACCCGAAACCCTGAGTTTGACAAACATAATGATTCCAGAAACACTAGTATATATTGGATTAAGGCAGAGCTACCAAACCATTAACTCCATGAAAATACTAACATACGCTTTTGATCACCATTTTGTCTCTTTGTGATGCATAGTACTAGGTTTCAGAGGGTACTTAATATTTTGAAATGATAAATGTTAGGCCATGAAGTTACTTTTACAGCAGAATCTGAAAAAGAAAACAAAAAACATTTTACCAAAAGAAGAGAGCCATGAAAAATGCATCTAATAATTTTAAAAGCTTGTAAATACTAAAGTAAATATACATTATTAAATACACAAAAAGAAGTTCATTTAACTCTGCTTTAAGTACTTTTCAAGAAGCTAAGCATTTATAAAATTGACAGGTAAGATGTGAAAAAAATTTACAATTTAACAATGTTTTCCCCTTTCAAATTGTTCTACCTCTGTTTGAAAGAGGACTTCTACAAGTGCTCAGGTTGATAAAGGTAAATTATTCTATTTCTGCATATTTCCTGGTTCAATCTGATTTTAAAGTAATAACCTGAAACTTATTTTCTACATGAGTGGATACAGAGATTAAGTTTGGGCCACTAAAATTAGTAGCTGGTCTTGCCAGTGTTTAATGATTTTAAACATCTAACCACTGAACAAAAGATTGGCATTATAGCTCAAGGGAATTATGACTTTATGTATCTCTGTTCTTTAAATTCAAAATAGAAACTAAGCTAATGTCCAAAAATATTAATAAAAATTCAAACGGCTTAGACCAAAAGATTGTGTTATGGTAAGAACAAAATTAGCAGCCTATCTTTTATTTATCACACAGGACTTAGTGTTCTGGAGTTGTGTTCCTGGGTACATTATAATTAAGTTAATCATGGATATAATCGTTTTGATTTATTTTAATGCATCCACTCGAACTATTCTCCAAAATCCTGTATACCTGTAAGAAATTTACCTATTCTTTTTTTTTATGTTTATTTTTGAGAGAGACAGGGGGTACACAGAATCTGAAGCAGGCTCCAGGCTGAGCTGTCAGCACAGAGCCCGACATGGGGCTTGAACTCATCAACTGTGAGATCATGACCTGGGCCGAAGTTGGACGCTTAACCGACTGAGCCACCCAGGCGCCCCAAGAAATTTACCTATTCTTAGACTAGTTTAGTATTTGGGATTATCTCTTCAAATGAGACAAGACATAGTTGTTGTTGTTTTTTTTCTAATTTACATCTGAGTTAGTTAGCATAGAGTGCTGTAATGACTTCAGGAGTAAATTCCAGTGATTCTTCCTGCATGTGTAAACCCATAGTGCTCATCCCAACAAGTGCAAGACACAGTTTTTATAAAGGTTACATGAAGCATTCTGGGATACAACATAGAAACCACCTATTTTAGTTCATATACTTTTACCTGCCTTTACAAAGATGATTTCCTTAAATTAAGACTCAGCAATAGTGATATTTTCTAGGTTTCTGAGGTAGGGAGGGTAGTGAAGTCACACAAGTCAGAAATTACTTTTTCTTTCCCTATTCCACCATGCTTCAATGCTTTTAATATTTCTCTCCTGAACACTATTTTTCATTTAAAATATGCTAACTACCAAAAAATGATCTCTGATATAACTCAACAAGTAGATAATGCCATTTATAAGGCAAAATATAAAGTAATTTGTTCTAAAGAAACCAAGCTGATTATCAAACATATTTTTAGCCACAATTTCCTATTATGCTCAATAGGTCTAGGACAAAGTATGCACACTACTTTGCGATAGTTGATTTTACTACAAAAATGTAGCTCCATCTAAAAGCTACATTCTGATATTCAAAGAGAAAATATATGTACTAAAAGTAACACTCAAGGGGGCACTTGGGTGGTTCAGTCGATTAAGTGTTGGACTCTTGATTTCGACTCAAGTCATGATCTCATGGTTCATGGGTTTGAGCCCTACATAGAGCTCTGCGCTGACAGTACAGAACCTGCTTGCGATTCTCTCTCTCCCCCTCTCTCTGCTCCTTCCGTGCTTGCACGTTCAAACTCTTGCTCTCTCTCACATTTAAAAATTACCATTAAAAATTCCTTACAAACATATCACACGGGGAATCAACATCGCTCAATTATGGCATTTTATTGGGGACCTTTTTTTCTTCATGGTAATTATAGATAGCCATTTATTCACTGAGGTACCAGATGAAATAGTCATTTGTTTTGGTCTTGGGGGCCACGTGCATATGCCTCACACTCAGGAAGATGAAGTACCTCCATTCTGAAACGCACATGGAAATTCACTCTTCTGAGCAAACAGATTCACATCGGTCACCTCAGCTTCTTGTAGGGTGTGTGCTCGAAAATGAGACAAGGATTCAAGGCCCATAATATTTTATCTCTGGCTTTGTTCCACAGAAACTTTTTATTTCTTAAATTCATACGTAGCCTGACTCCACAGTCACAGAAAACAGTTTATCATTTCTATCTTCCAATCTAAACCTAAACTGGCCAACTATGTTCATTGACAAATCATTTACCAATGTAAGAGTTTAAGTTTTACGATTTTAGCCTTAAATTTTTTTATAATGTACACCAGTCAATTAATTATAGTATCTTAAAATACAAAGACCACAAGTAAATGGGGTCTATTACAAATTTTTTCTCCCTGACTTCCAATCTTTGTTCCCTGTAAATCTTACTCCAACTACCTGTTATTCAGTAACTTTCTTTTAATATTTATTTTTGAGAAAGAGAGAGCACATGCATGCACAAGTGCTGGAGGAGGGTGACACAGAGAATCACAAGCAGGCTCGATGCTGGGGGACTGGAACTCATGAACTATGAGATCATAACCAAAACTGAAATCAAGACTCCTACCCTCAACTGACTGAGCCACCCAGGAGCCCGTTATTCAGTAACTTTTTAAAAATTCTTTCAAAAATTTTCAGGTTTGTTTTTATTTGGAGAGAGACAGAGGACGTGAGCGGGGGAGGAGCAGAGAGAGGAGGAGAGAGAGAATCCCAAGAAAGCTCCATATGATCAGTACAGAGCCCAATGTGGGGCTCCAACCCACGAACTGTGAGATCATGACCTGAGCAGAATGTCAAGAGCCGGACACTTAACTGAATGAGCCACCTAGGTGCCCCTGTTCAGTAACTTTCATATGCTCTCTACTACCCATGGGTTTACTTTTGAACTAAGCCTTCTGGCTTTTTGCCTTCCACAGTCTGATCCTAGTTTACTTTTAACCATATCTACCACTGCTTTTTATATGTATTAGTTCAGCTTGTCCTATTTACCAAAAAAATGTCATTTCATTTCCCATCTAGTCCTTACCTACTCTAAGCAAGGAACACTGTATGTTCTCTAAATCACAACTATTAATGGCCTTTCCCTGTAAGAATCTATATTCCAGTTAGAACCAGATATGCTTTGTATATTATTTGTATATACTTTTATTTATATCTTACTCTTTTATTATTAAAGCAGAGAAATGTAAAGATGATTCTTCTCATACTAATACATGAAAGTTTAGTCCAAGAAACATACTCAAGGTCAACAGTTACTAGCAGAGAGGAGCTTTGACGTGACCTACAAGTACTTTGGCCCTAAAAGTATATTCTTTCCCTAACAGGAGATCTTGCCCCCAACCTGTGTCTTCACTTTTGATTTATTCAATTTGCTTTGTTATTTATTTTATCTGTATAATCTTTCATCACCTACTTTTTCCATCAAAGGAATTTTCTAACATTTTAAACCATGGTTTCAAGAGCATAGAAAGTGTTTTTTAAAGTATCTGAACCATCAAGTTTTAAAAAGAACATATTGAGTTGCTAAGTCTTTCTTGTCTGCGTATTTCTCTGATGCCACCAGTAAGAAAGAGTAGCAATTCCTCAAGAAAAACAACAGAAAGATTTATACAGAACTGGTTTTAAACTGTAGCATGATCCAAGTTCATTTTTTCCCCATCCAGGCCTGATGTTCCCTATTGGTAAAATGAGCTGAACCTTGAAATCATTTCTACTTTCAATATTGTGAGCCAACCTCTCAGGATTACTGGGAAGTTCAAATGAGGTAAATATAAACAGACTTTAATAGAAAATATTATGAAAACATTGAGTAATTCTGATGTAGTTCCAATAAATACATTTAAAAAAAGTTCATTTGCAATATGTGCTTGTAAGAAAGTGGCTTGATTTATTTGGTGGCTCTCATTCTCAGAAGGTGCCAGAAATTTCAAGGATTCAGAAGTATTTTTACATTGAAATGCCCTAAAAATGTTTATCTATCAGATTAAAACCCAAGCAGATATTAATATACTGTTAACATTTATTTTAAAATTAAAAAATGCATACTAAGTATTTGCAATAGTTATTTTTTGCATTGTTTTAATTATATATGCAGCATTTGGTACATTGACAGCATGTTGGCTTTTAACATTTCCAAATTAAGTTTTCATACTTAGTTTTGCTTTCTGTGTTGTATTCATTTAGTAATAATTTCCTATGCAGGAAAATGTCCCAAGTCTTGAGAGCTTGACTTTCCCCTTTGATTTCTGTGTTTTGTTTATGAGAAAAAGAACTACTTATGGAAATGCGGTATTTCATATTTCAGTAATCAATCAAAAGCAATAAATACTGCACAACCAGCATCTTAAGAATGCACTTAGGTATCTTATTGATCCCCAGAACATTAAACCTTTTACCGCGTTATGACTCGACTCTGCTCGTAGAGGCAGATGCCATTCCCAATGACTTGATTTTACAAAGAACTGTGTTCATATAGGCAAGGGCAAAATGACACCTAAAGATGAACTCTGTAAATGCATTTTAGGAATTTTTCATTTTATTAACCTCATAGGACACAGCACACATAGTCTATGTTTCACTTTAAGAACCTTACTACCTAAAAAAAGGAATGAATTTGTAATTCAATATACACATTTACTTCTACTACTCTCTTTGGAAGTTGCCAAATTGGGTTAATGTAAATTATCTATAAGCAAAATGAAGCACAAAAACCTATATGGATTTTGCAGAAATATTTCAAATATTATGTATTAGGTTTATATTATTTAAATTTGACACAAGTTTACACATAGTATTCTGCTGGAAACATAAATGTAAGTAAAGGTTACTCAGTGAATTGTTTTTGAAATCTCTCAATATTCAGGAAAGGAAAAGGGACTTACAGTCAGTTCTACTGTAACACTTGTTCTGAGTATATGAATTTGTTTCAATGCAATTGTTATGTTAGGGAACAATATAAGCATAACACAAATTATGTGCTGCATTTGTGCAATTTTTTCCATGAGCACTACTAGGTAAACTCAGAAAACTGTATCTCACTTAATGAAACAGTGCAGGAGCATACAAAACATATACACATACTTCAAACATATGACAACTATCTTAATTCACCACCATCCCCATCTCTACTTCTATTTTCAGACAGCTCACCTTCTATCACTTCCCAGTAACTAACAAATACAAACCCTTCTCACACCCACACCTACAAGCAAAGTTAGATCTTTTACAAGGTAAAGTACCTTATTTACTGTAGAATTTATATACATATTAACCATCTAACATGTATAAAACTATGGTATCATTCCCATTAGGTCTCTATGTATGTTATGTGACATTACAAAGTATTTGTTAAGTGCTTTTCCTTTAACTCCATTTTCTGTAAGCCCTCTGGGCTTTTATTCCACTATTTTGTACAGTACAATGATTTTTACAAACACCTAGGTTGTACAATAGTAGAAATGAGTGTACTCTGCAACTATGTAAAAGTAACTTTTAATGGCATATAGTGACTTGATAAAACTGTAATTTCATGGGGCAGCTGGGTGATTCAGTACATCAAGCGTCCAACTCTGGATTTCAGCTCAGGTCATGATTTCATGGTTTGTGAGTTCCCGGCCCACATCAGGCTCTCTGCTGTCAGCAATAGAGCCTACTTCAGATTCTCTGTGTCCTTCTTTCTCTGCTCCTCCCCCACTCACGCTCTCAAAAATTAAAAAATAAAAAAAATTGTAATTTCACAAAAGTATTATATGTATATAGTATTGTTATATATTATATATTATCAGTTTATGCATGGAAATCCATTGATACTCTGGGTTTTGGGAAAACATGGTTATAAAAATGAATGATCAAAAGATACTAATAAATACTAATAAACAGCAAATGGAAACATTAGGTGTATTGGTTTCTTTAAAACTTAATTTTATTGTTGTAAAAATACTTAACAGGAGATCTACCTTCTTAATAAACCTTAAGGATACATTATAATTGACTAAAGGTACAACATTATAAATATGTCTCCCGAGCTTATTCATCTTGCTTAACTGAAATGTTATGCCTGTTGTTTAGTAACTTCCCATTTTCCCATCCCCCAGACCCTGGCAACCACCATTCCACTCTTTGATTCTAGGAATTTGACTATTACAGTTATGTCATGTAAGTAGAACCATGTAGTGTTTATCTTTCTGTGACTGGCTTGTTTCATTTAGCATAAAGTCCTCAAGGTTCATCCATGTTGTCGCTTATGGCAGAATTTCTTTTTAAAGGCTAAATAGTACTTCCCTGTTAGATATACTAAGTCCTTCATTCACTCATCTCTCCTGGAGCATCTAAGTTGTTAATGCACCTTGGCTCTAGTGACTAGTGCTGCAATGAACACAGGAATGCTAAAAGCTCTTTGAAATCCTGATTTTGATTCTTTTGGATAAATACCAAGAGGAGAGACTCCCAAATCACATGCTAGTTCCTGTTTTAACTTTTTGCAGCACCTCTATGTTGCTTTCCACAGTACCTATATCATTTTGCAATGCCACCATCAAAGTTCAAGGGTCGCAAGGTCTCCACATCCTCACAAACACATGCTGCCTTTTGACATATACAGAATTGGTTCTAAACCTTGCTTGGACCAAAGTTTATTTTTTCCCCTCGAATGTCATGCAAAGATCTGTTTCCATGCTCTCTATTCTGCTCCACTGGTCTACCCTTATGCACATAATACATGGTCTTGTTTACCACAGTTTTATATGCCATGTTATATTACAGAAGCTCTGTTTTACTTCAAGAATGCCTTTGCTTTCCTAAGCCATTTACAGCTTGCTCTAAATTCTAGAATTGGCTAGCTGAATTGCAAAGCTAAACGTAGTAAAACAAAACACCTGTTGTCATTCTTATTCTGATTGTTTTACAGTCAGTCTTCAAGGAATTTTCACTTTTTTAATACTGAACATTCCAATTTATAAACAAGGGAGGCTTGCCCTTTTTTAATTCTTTAATCTCTCTCTGAAGTGTGATTATTTCCTCCATGATGGCTGTATACATCTTTTGTTAGATTCTCTTCTAGGTACTTGTTTCTGATGCTATTGTAAATGGCTCCTTTCTTAAAAATTTCAATTTCTAAATATTCATTATTAATACATATTTTTGAGCTTTCATTCACATATCCTTACATTTGTCCCTTTATATTATATAATGATTTTTAGTATATTCACAAAGCTGTGCAACTGTCACCATTATGTAGTGGTGGACTTCAAAAAGAAACCACATGCCCACTGACATTCACTTCCCATGCCCACTCAAAAACCCTGGAAACCCTTTTTCTACTGTCTGCCTCTATCAATTTATCTATTGGGGCTATTTTATACTTAAAATTCTATGGACACATTTGAGTTGGGCTTTTTCACTTAGCCCGTTTTAAAGATTCACCCATATCACGGAATGTGCCAGTACTTAACTATGACAATATTCCATTGTATGGATATACCATTTTGTCTATCCATTTACCACTGACAAACATGTCGACTGTTTCCAGTTTGGGGCTATTATGAACAACACTACCATTAACATTCACGTACAATTATTTTGTTCTTTCAGTTCTTTTAGTATCTAGGATTGAAATTGCTTAGCTGTATTGTAACACTACATTGAACTTTTAGAGGAACCACTCACTTGCTTTCTACAACAGTTACACTGTTTCAAATCCCCACCAGCAATTTATGAGAGGTCAAATTTCTCCATATCCATGGCAAATTTACTCATGTGTCTATTTTTTATTGTACCAACTGCAGCAGGTGTGAATTTTTAATTTAATATTTAATGATGTTGAAGATATTTTAATGTGTTTATTGGCGTTTTTTATAACCTAATTGGAAAAATAATTTTTCAAAGCATCTACCCATTTTTGATTTGATTAACTTTGTATCATGCTCTAAGACTTATGTATTCTAAATCCTAGACTCATCAAACAAATGATTTACTAATATTATCTCCCATTCTGTGGTTTGTAGGGTTCTTTAAATAAAATTTTTAATGTTTATTTATGTTTGAGATAGAGAATGAGAGACAGAGCGTGAGCAGGGAGGAGCAGAGAGGGAGACACAGAATCTGAGGCACGCTCTAGGCTCTGAGCAGTCAGCAAAGATCCTGACACGTGACTTCAACTCATGAACTGTGATATCAAGACCAGAGCCGAAGTCAGACACTTAACCAACTGAGCCACTCAGGTGCACCTGTAGGTTTGTCTCAACAGCTTACTTTGAATAGAAAATGTCTTCTATTTCAAGGTAGTTAATTTATCTATTTTTTCCTTGGTTCTTTGTGGATTTGGGGTAGTATTTAAGTAACCATTGCCTAATACAATGGAAACAAGAGTTGGGTCTTTGTTTTCTCCTAAAAGTATTATTTTAGTTCTTACACTTCAGTTTTCAATCCATTTTGAGTGCATTTTTAAAAATGGAAAGAGACAAGATCTCAGTTTTATATCTAATTGTCTTCCCACCAAATCTGTCGAAAATATTAATTACTTACACCCCCCATGAAATTATGGAATGCTGATAAATCAATTAAGAATTTATGGGTTTACTTCTGGTCTCTCAATTCTATTCCATTGTCTATCCTCACGACAGTACAGTAATTTTGATTACTGGAACTCTGTGGTAACTTTTGAAATTGTGAAATCAATCCTACAGCTTTGCTATTCAACATTGTCTGGCTTATATTCCATTACTTGAATTTCCATATGGAACTTAGGAACAGCTTGTCAAGTTTTGCAACAACAACAAAGACAACTAGGGTTTTGATAGAGAATGTGTTCAATGAATAGAACCCTTTTAGGGATATTACCATCTTAAAAAGATTAAGTCTTCCAATTCACAATTATGGAGTAGCTTTCCAATTACTTAGGTCTGTCCGGAAAAGGGAATCTCCCCGAGAGCGTCCTGAAAGGCATGTAGCTTAACTGTTACCATAATTTTATTCCAGTGAGGCCCATTTTGGTCTTCTATACTATGAAACTGTAAAGTATGAAAAAATTGTGTTGTATAAGGCACTGAGATATGGTAATTTGTTATAGCAGCTATAGAAGGGTAATGCACTTTCGATTCCAAGTTTTTTTTTTTTTTTAATGACAAGTTGGATTTTGTGAAATGCTTTTTGGACATTTGACAAGTGCTTTTGGATCCTTTATTCTATTAGTACAGTGAAACAGATCATTGGTTCTCACTGTGAACACACTTTGCATTCCTGGAACACATTCCACGTGATCAGGTCAATACTTCCTTTTTATATATTGCTGCCTTCACTTTATTATTTTGTCTAAGATTTTTTCAAAACCCCTTACACTGTCATTTTTATTTACCCATTTAGGTTCATCAACCACCTTGCTTCCTTCTTTCTTACAGGTTATGGTCTACTTTCCCTGTCAGTGTATCGTGGGGGACTTTCTCTATTTGTAGGACTGATCTACTAGCCATGAATTTTCTGGGCATTTATCTGTCAATTTATTAATTCCTTCCACTTTTTTTTTTTTTAGCTTTGTTTGATATAGAATTCTTGGTTGCTTATTTTCTTTTCCACCACCATTTTGAGTATGTCATCCCACTGCCTTCTGACCACCATGGTTTATGATGAGTAAACAGCTGTTAATCAGATTGAGGACCCTTTGTATGTGAGGAATACCTTCTCTCTTGCTGCTCTCAAGATGTGCCCAACTATGCATCTCTTTTAGTTTCTTACATGGAATTTGTTGAGCTTCCTCAGTATGTAGTGTTTTCGTCAAATTTGAACAATTTTTTCCATTATCTTTCCCACTATCATTTTTCGTCTTTTTATCTCTTCTTCTGGAATGTCCATTATGCGTGTCTTAATACACTTGATACTATCTCACAGATTTCCTTTTTGTTTGGGAGAGCATGTGCATGTTCGTGAAGCAAGCGGGGCGGGGGGGCACAAACAGAAAGAGAATCCCAAGTAGGCTATACACAGTCAGCTCAGAGTCCAATGTGTAGCTCGAATACACAAACTGTGAGATCAAGACCTGAAGCAAAATCAAGAGTCAGAGGCTCAACCCAACGAGCCACCCAGGTGCCCCAAAGATGTCTCATAGGTGTCTGAGGCTCATTTCAATTTTCTTCATTCTTTTTCTTTCTGTGGTTCACACTGGATTATTTCAATCGTTCTATCTTCAAGTTGGCTAATAACTTCTTCTACCCAAATAACCTGTTGATCCTCTACAGTTAGTATTTTTAAGACATTTTTAAAAGGAGTTTTAGTTTCACAGGAAAATTGAGTGGAATGTACTTCTCATGTACTTGTATTTGTCACATACATGTATTTGTCATGTACTTGCTTGCCCCTGCACAGGTATAAACTCTCCCATTATCAAGTGCCCCACTAGGGTGGTACATTTTTACAAGTAATGAACGTACACTGCCACATCATCATCGCCCAGCGTCCATCATTTACCTTAATATTCACTCTTGCTCTTGTACACTTTATGAGTTTTGACAAATGTATAATGGTATCTATTCATCATTATAGTATCATACAGAGTCTATTCACTGCCCTAAAAATCCTCTGTGCTCTCCATCTTCACTCTCTACCCCTACCCCAATCCCTGGCAGCGAATCAAGTTTGTACTGTTCCCATAGTTTTGCCATTTCCAGGATGTCATATAGGTGAAATTATATACTATGTAGACTTCCTTATGTATGGAAGGATGGTTCTAGGGGGCTGGAGTTGAGTATTTCCCTTCTGCCATACCCAAGTCTGGAACTGACTGGATTAGCTATTTCCCTTCCCTCAGGTCACTCAGGCTCTGATCAGCTTCTCCTGAGGGCAGGCATTATCAAAATGACCAACGTGTCTCTGACAAATATGAACAGGTTTATTTTCCCTTTCCCTGCCAAAAGCAGGAAGGGCATTTTCAGTAATGTTTACTGTGGGCAACTGGTAGAGCTCCTGGAGATGAGCCCCACAAAACTTGGGGGGGGGGGGGAAGACACACTGAGCCTCCAAAATTAAACAATTACAGGCCAAGTTTTCCTACCCCTGTACTGGTTCCTGTGATAGCTTCCACTCATGAGTCTCTACTTTGGTGAGCTTTGATTCCTTGTTTTTGCCCATTTTCTTCAATCTTGGGAATCGTGGCTTTACTTACATACTCATCGCTTTTATAGATCCTAGGACAATTATTTTTCAACCTTCTTTTTTTAAACTAGATGTTAGGACAGAATGGTGACTTTCAGGCTCCTTACACACAGAACCCAGTATTTAATATTTTTATATGATTTTTTGACTCCAGAAATTCTAAAGTTTATCCTTTTTCATGTGATTTCTAGCTATTCTTTAATCTTCTCTTTTAGTAAGACACATTCCCATAGGGTTTCTTTACTGTTTTAGAAACAGTTTTTTTTTTCCTCCCCAGTCCTGTGAACACAGGTGAAATAGCTGATGTAATTTTTTTTCTATTAATCCCAACACCGGGCTTTAGAGGTAATTGTTGGCTTTTATTTTTTCTTACTTGAGGATGGACCATTTTTCTGTTGTTGTTCATCTAGTATTGGTTTCATGGAATGGCTCATGAATTCGCAGACCATCGTTGCCCAGGGGCCACGCTAATCTTCTATCAGTCCAGGTTCAGTGTCTGTGCTACAGAAGCAAGTCCTAATATTGTTTTCTTTTTAAAGTGGATATTTAATATAATGTGGCAACTCTGGAAATTTTTTATTGTTTGTTTTAATGACTTTCCCGAACTAATTCAATACAGCTAATATTCTTTTTTTTTAATGTTTTATTTATTTTTGAGAGAGAGAGAGAGACAGCGTGAGCAGGGGAGGGTTATAAAGAGAGGAAGACACAGAATCCGAAGACAGGCTCCAGGCTCTGAGCTAGCTGTCAGCACAGAGCCCGATGTGGGGCTCGAACCCACTAACCGTGAGATCATGACCTGAGTCAAAGTCAGACACTCAACCAACTGAGCCACCCAGGTGCCCCACAGCTAATATTCTCTGTCCCATGTGTCCACTTAAGTCTCTCCTCAGCTTCTTACTGGGCAGCTAATGATTGGACAGGGATATCCTTAAATTCCTGGAACCAATACATCTTTCCAGTCTTTCCTAAGAGGTTGTATGTGCATGTTGGCGATACCAAAACTCAGCAAGGTACTACTGTGTAACTCTTATCTTCATTTCCTGTGTTAGCAAAAACCTTAAGTTCAGCCTGAGATTAGACATTACAATATTCTCAGGGCTCTCCTGTGCTGTGTACTGCTCTGGGCATATACAAAGTTCTATGCACGTGCATGGCCTTTTTACTCCGAAAAAGATATTGGAGATTTTCAATGCATCACACGCACATCTTGTTTCCTGGATTTTACTTTCAGGCTTTTGGATTAGCCTGTTGATTTCTTCAACTTTTATCCTCTAATATAGGCAAGTGCAATGTTAAATAACTGCCTTCTATTGTTTTTAGTATTTGAACCCCAAAAAAGGCTGTTAACATGGGGCACCTGGGTGGTACAGTCAGCTAAGCATGAGACTCTTGATTTCAGCTCAGGTTATGGATCTTGGCGTTGGTGAGATGGAGCCCCATGTAAGGCTCTGGGCTGACATTGTGGAGCCTGCTTGGGATTATCTCTCTCTTCCTTTCTCTCTGCCCCTGCCCTTGCTCACACTCTTTCCAAGTAAATAAATGGAACATTTTTCAAAAGGCTATTAACAATGTGTTCATTTTAAATGAGATCAAATAAAGAAAGCATTAAGAGCAAGGTCTTCCATGAACCAACCAGAGAGGGTGAAAATGACAATGCTCTGGGAATGGGGCTCTGAAGGAATTCCAAGCTTATTCCTGCCTCCAGGTTGCTGGTTTTAAGAGTTACCTCAGAAAAAAGAGTGGAGATTCCCACTTTTTATCAAGATTCAGTCATTATTTTTTCAATCAACACTACCTGGATTGCTAAAAGCCTCGACTTCATTTCCAGAATTTGGACAAAATTCGACACTGAGAGTGTTTGCCATGTTCTCATTACTTTTATGGCAGAGAGGAATTATGCAAGTGCCTGATCGGCAATTTTGGCTGAAGCCACCGCCTAATTTTACTATATTGATTTTTTTTAAAGTCCAGAAACCTTGCTAAGCTTTTTAAACTCAAGTTGTTTTTGGAAGATTATTTTGTTTTTATAGGAATACAATGATAGAACCCACCAATAAAGACAGTTATGTTACTCTCTTTCCAGGTCTGTCGTTTTTTTTTTTTTTTTTTTGAGCCTGATTGCACAGATTAGTACTTCCAGTATCATGACACAGAGGTAGTGAGACTAGTCATCTCCATTGTATTCCTGTAAGAAAGCCATCAGTTTTGCCATAGTCTTTTAGCAAAACATTCCTCTTCTCATTCCAGTTAACTATAAAAATTATCCTGAAAGCTTTTTCTTAAATTCTATTACTCTACCTTTTGAGATGACCATATAGTTTCCTTCAATTATTCATACTGTAAAATACCAAGTCCTTATACCAAAAACCATGGATGCATGGTTTTAACAGAGCCAGCTATAACAAATGATAAAGTCAGCAGGCAGGGATGATGATGCTTTAGTGTTTTCAAAGGAAGAGTATTTGGATACACTCAGTTCCTACAACCTGCTTGGGTAACACTGAGAACACTGATCCAATGTAATGAAGCTCTCTACTCTTAACTCTATTAGGTGAATGGAAATGAATAATTACAAGTGATTTCTGTCAAGTTCTACCTTTGTCCTAGCTTTTAAAACCTGTGGTGAATGAAAGTAAAATCACCAACATTAAAATATTCAAATAAGCTCCAGTAACTTGTCTATCCCAGGGTTAAAGAGCATATACACTGTAAACACAATGTCTGGGTTGTGGATTCCACATCCGTCACTCAATGGATGTGACTCTGGGCACAGATCTTCTTTGCTGTATACTTTAAGTTTCCCTCTCTATTAAAATATCAATAGTATCCTCACCAAACTCTTTAAGGATTATATATATTAAGTGTATCAAGTACTTGGAAAAGACCATGTTAGTAGGAAAGTAGTTACAGAAGTGTTACTTAATACTACATATTTTCTGTCTACTTTAAGGGTACTGCCTAATATGTGGATGGGTTCGTATCACTGATATTACTGCCCATTTCTACAAACACGATAAACCTGCAGTCTTATCTAATTAACAGTTAAGATACTGCTACTAATGTACCATGTCCATCTTAAGAAATGAGAATTATTACTGGGAATTAGTTTTTTTTTTAATCTTATCTCTGCATCCACCTTTCACTACAAGATCTGTAACTCATGTATTAATGAAAACTCTAGTTGATCATAGATACATATTACAGCATTTTCAAACTTGTTAAAACCTTAAAGATGCATATTTTACTAATATTTAGAATTTCACTTAAAATTAAATATACAACAGCTTCAAAAACATATCATCCCTTCATAATCATCAAGAAATTTCATGCCAGTTGTATATAAAAAGCAGAATATGGAAGTAAATGGTCCATTGCATTCCAGATGCAGAAATCATACATGGTATTTTGAATCATGGCAAGACGTCAAAGTACATAACCATAAAGATGATGAGGGCTTTCTAGAGGTCAGAGAGCTTGAGAGCTATTATCAATGACAAGGTTTCATTCAAGCTTCTCACACACAAAAAAACCTGTCAAAGTGACACCATGGTAGTACTTGAAATAGTGTTGGCAAATATACCATGTTTACTCATTCCTTTGGTCATTGGTTCTCTCAGAAAACACTGTTAAGGTCCTGCTATCCAGTTGGTTTCAGAGATCTAAGAGAAAACAAGTGATGTGGTATCTTTCCACATGAAGAGGAGGTAGGCGGTAAACAAGTACCCAATATAATTTCATTTAGTTAGTTAATTTTCAGAGAGAAAAAGAGAGGAACAGAAAGGAATTAATAGTGAGGAAAGGGCAGAGAAGGGCAGAGAAAGACAGAGAGACACAGCAACAAAGAGAATCCCAAGCAGTCTCCTCACTGTCAGTGCAGAGCCTGATGTGGGGCTCAGTATCACGAACCCTGGGATCATGACCAGAGCTGAAACCAAGAGTCAGCAGTTTAGCCTAAGAAAATCATTTAAAAAAATTTTTTTAACGTTTATTTAACTTTGAGAGAGAGTGACAAAGCAGGAGTGGGGGTGGGGGAGCAGAGAGAGAGACACAGAATCCGAAGCAGGCTCCAGGCTTTGAGCTGTCAGCACACAGCGTGACGCGGGGCTCGAACCCACGAACTGCGAGATCATGACCTGGGCTGAAGCCGGCCGCTCAACCGACTGAGCCACCCAGGCGCCCCAGAAAATCGTTTTAATACATTTTGTAATTTTAGTAAGTGTTAAGAAAAATACATTCCAAGTCTTAGCTTTCTTCTTAATCATAAAGGCAGGCATATTTTAAGTAAGTTCCTATCGGAAGCCCTCACTGAGGAACTGACAATGAAAAGAATCCGGACTGAAATTTGAAAGATAAAGTCTGCCACAGGCACAGCTAGTGCACATTCGCTGGCACTCAGGTCCTGTGTGCCAAGATCTTGCACCATTGGAGAATCATGACATTTTCGGCCAACACTAGATAAAAACTATCTTTCACAACTTCCTGTTTCTAAATCCATACCACATTCCTGTTAGCATCTGAGATGAAAAGTACTTGTATTCCAGGTCTCCGTCTTACAGAAGTAGTTTCTTTTCACCACAATTCCTAATTCTATCTGCTCTTCATTTTCTTGCCAGAAAATTCCTCTCCAGGCATAGTTTCTCTTATGATGTTTTTGATCCAAGACAAGGCTTTGCACGTAGGGACTCCCACCGTTCATCTGTGTACTGATGAGAAGTTCATCTGTCAAAAACAGATTCTTAGAATTATCTTAATTTTCCTATCAGCCTATCACCAGTATCCTGGACTTGGACTTGAGAAGGAACACCATCTCACACTAGTTGCTCGGCCCAGTTGATAATGTACGACATTTGAAAAATACAGCTAATTCCTCTATAGGAGATATTTATAAAATTTAAAAATCAAACTCCCTTGCTGGAGACAAAACACTTAACTCTGCTGGCTCTACTGCCCTTCCATCCCTGGTGGTAGCCCCCAAGTCCCTCCACAAGACCTTAGTTTATGTGAACACAGTTGCAAGCCACAGCTCCTTGTAGACCTGTTAGTCTAGAAAAGACCGTAACATAACTTTACCTTTCATAAGGGGACCATGTTGTTTTTTTTCATTTCCCTCTTCTAGGGGTGCCTGGGTGGCTCAGTCAGTTAACCACCTGACTTTTGATGTTGGCTCAGGTCACGATCTCATGGTTTATGAAACGAAGATCTGCATCAGGCTCTGTGTTGACAGTGCAGAGCCTGCTTGGGGTTTTTCCTTTCTCTCTCTGTCCCTCTCCAACTGGTTCTCACTCTCTCTCTCTCCCCCTCTCTCAATCTCTCTCCCCCCACCCTGCTCTTGGCCTCTCTCAAAATAAATAATTTTTTTTTTAATTTTACTCATCTATACAATTGGGACTTAACAAGCTGTGTTTAGGTGTTATGTCCTCCCATTGGTTTTGTAAAAATGCAAGATATATCCTTAGGAATTATCTTATTGGGTTTGCTAGACAAATACTGTTAAGACCTTATCTGTCTACATTACTCCTACTTGAAGCCTCAGGTGTAAGGTTTAGAAGAAATGTTTGTTTCTTGTGCCTTTTTGAACTAGAATGTTCTAACATCTTTAATAATTAGGACATATCTGACTGCATACGCCTTTGTTTTGCTCATGATAAACTTTTTATTAAAATACTGAGTTTATTTCACATGTATATTTTTGTCTCCCCACCATTTCCATTTATTTGACCACCACTACTACTGTGTCCTATCCTAACATTCCATACATAGTTAAAACCAAGAAAAGGGTGGAGTTCCATCTTTAAAAACTCAACAGGCATTTTGGACAACACATTCTTGGCAATGGAATGTAGACAACATGTATGAGACACAGTAGGGAAAGTTCTCACTCTGCATTATAAAAAGGACAGCCAGCTATCAACCCGGAAGCAATTCTTCACATCATTGATGAACTTGGCTTCCACTTCAGGAAGAGAACCACCTTTTTCTAAATTTGCTTGCATTTTTGCTTTAATATCTTCTATAGAACTAGGTCTTTTCGGTGTTTTGGAAGTCTTTTCCTAACTATCAATAAAACTCCCCAATGACCCAGCAATAGCGCTGCTGGGGATTTACCCAAGGGATACAGAAATGCTGATGCATAGGGGCACATGTACCCCAGTGTTCACAGAGGCACTGTCAACAATAGCCAAATCATGGAAGGAGCCTAAATGTCCATCACCTGATGAATGGATCAAAAAGATGTGGTTTATATATACAATGGAATACTCCATGGCAATGAGAAAGAATGAAATCTGGCCATTCTTAGCAACGTGGATGGACCTCGAGGGTGTCATGCTAAGCGAAATAAGTCAGGCGGAGAAGGACAGATACCGTATGTTTTCATTCATAGGTCTAACAGGAGAAACCTAACAGAGGACCATGGGG
>CM053579.1:79800579-79811112 GCA_028646485.1 Cryptoprocta ferox | reverse complement strand
GAGGGCGGAAGGGGGAGGGGGAAAGGGGAAGCGGGGTGATGGTCATGGTGGAGGTCACATGTGGGGAAGAGCACTGGGTGTTATATGGAAACCAACCTGACAATAAACTATAAAGTTTAATAAAAAAAAAATAAATAAATAATAAAGACATAAAAAATTAAGAAGAAAAAAAAGTCTTTTCCTGTTTCTTTTTTTTTCAAAGATTCTTAACCTTTTGATCTTGGTGTTGATGGTTTTGAGTCTTTTCCATTCTGGTTAGATTTTTGTGCATTTTTGGCTGGAGTCTCATATAGATTTCTTTACTGGTGCCTTTTCTTCAGCTTCCTCATCAAAATTACCATAATCTTCTTCATAATCATCTTCATTGGCACCATGTTTTACTTCTTTTTGTGGAACCTTGCCACCACTTCCAGGGGCAAAATGCTTTCCAGGTATACTAAGGAGTTTCACATCGTCTTCCTCTTCATCTTCTGACTCTGCATCTTTCTACACAGCTACTAAGTGCTGTCTGCTAATACACACAGGCCCTGAACCACATTTCAACTGTAAGACCACAGGTCGTGTTATTCCAAAGCCCCCAAGGGAAACCGTTGGTGGTACAGACATTTTCAAAGTTGCCTGGATGACTTTAATTGGACTGCCTTCATAATTCATTGCCTCTGCTTCAACAATGTGCAATTCATCCTTTGCACCAGCCCCTAAACTGTTCTTAGAGATAGCTGGTGCTCATTTTCATCATTATCCACTTAAAAGTGATAATCTTTGTTGGCCTTTAGTTCACAATCTAAAAGACAGTTCTGGGGCCTCAGGGGGCTTGTGTCCATGTGCATGTCCATCTAATCTTGGATGGCATGGTCATGGCACACCCTTAGGTGGGAGAGAAGGTGGACAGAGAGAAACGACCACTGTTCCACAGAAGAGCCACACAGGACGGAATCACAGCAGGCGCTTGTGATAAACTTGAAGTGTGCATTTAATAGGCCTGCATGTGTGAATTATATCTTCTATTTCAGCTTTTATTTGCTTAATGACCTATCTTTACTAAATGGGGGAAAAAAGTTCATTCAACACTACTTACTATGTACCAGAGATTATGGTGTTTACAACTTAAAACCGTTTTTCCAGGGCGTGATCTGGCTTTCAAAGGAAGCTTGGGAAACTGTCAGAGCGTGACTTGTCACATGCAATTCAAAAGTTCTCCAGGGCTAGGATTTGATCTTCTGAATCTCACAGTTATTTGAGTTACTCTTCTGTCCAGCTCTCTCCTCACTTTGCCCTTACACCTCTTTCGGTTACTTCAATGTTTGTTCTAAGTAAAACAAATATTATACTCTGAATTCTGACTTATAAAATATCTATGATTTTAAAGCTAAAATTTTTATTTAGCAACCCAATGGTTTTGCCACCTTCCCAGCTCTGTCAAAAGCCAAACTGTTTCATAAAACGTATCCCCCAGTCTCTCCACTGAGGACACATTTCACACTATCAACAACATGTACTAAACGCAGAACCAAAAAATAATCACAGATAATTTCCATTAAATTTTCTCAAAGATTTGCCTCATGTTAGATGTAGTGTCCAGTTTTAATTTCTTTTTTAGCAATTACATCAGTAAATGTTTTTGTTTTGTTTCTGGGCACTTCCTTACAGATGGGTTTATTTTTATTATTAGTGTTCCAAGGTTCTAGGTCACTGAGTTCCCTGCTTCTCATGTTGTCCACCTTCACTAAGACTTTAAACTGCAACCAAGTGACATAATATTCCATTATAAAAGAACTAGTGACATGACACTAGTTGAGTTGTATACTTGTTAAGAATAACTTCTGTGCTAGTAAGTGTATATAATAAACCCTGTCTGTCTACAGTTATATTTTAAATAGCCACACAGTATTTTTATCTCATAATAACACATCCTTTATTTTGTGTTTAAAGCAAAACTTCCCCCTTAAGTACAGCTTAATAGAGTAAAAAGCATAGAATCATTAGTCTCTAACCTGGCTATAACCTTCTTCTTGGATATCATTCAAAGAGACAGTAACTCCCTGGGTATCCATATCCAGCATGACCCTGACCGTATACAGATAGCACAGCACACAATGGGGTAAGTGAAGTGAGGTGGGAAGGGTTAAATTAACCAATAAGGATTGTGAAGTACCCAGAGTCTACAAGACTCAAGTCTACCCAGAATACTACAAAGTCTTTTTCACCCACCGAGACCTGAAGGGGTAACGGGAAGGAACGTTAACACTGGACTCAGAGCTGAGCTTTGGAAGAGGGACTGTGTAACAGCAGTTATGACCATGGATAGAAAATCAACCAATGTTACGCTGTAATAGAAAGGAAGGAGCCAGAGCAATGAGCACCTCTCTCTCCTTCAATCCTCTCCTTTCTTGCCAGTGATTTCCACTGAGTCAACACATAACCTGAGCACAGAGACGCTTACCGACAGAGCCTACAGAGATGGCTCTCTGGTGTTAAGCAAGCCAAGTGGAGAAGGCAGAATGTAAAATTGAATGAGTAAGCCAAAAAAAAAAAGTTGCCTAACAATTAATTCTATTATCTGAAAAATGGCTTAAAAGGAAGATTTAATACTAAAATGGTATGTTTCAACAAGTAACATATAAACTCTAAAACATTTCACAATAATGAAGTGTCAAAAAAAATCTCCTTGTTTCGGAATTCAGACATGACTAGTCAAATATAATTAAAGTCTAACATATTTTATAATAAAGAACTTAAGAAACACGGACATTTTAAAAACTGTTGTTCTAAAAACATTCCCCTATTTGAACTTTTCTAATTTTCACCTGTGTTAATGAAGCAATGATGAACATCTTGGTGTCTACCTTTTTGTGATTTGAATTTTTGGGCATTTGACATCAATTATTCAAGTTTTTTATTTTTGTAAAGGTGGCACCTATTAACATTTTATAACAAAATTGCTATCTGATTGCTTTATTAGAGAGTAATTTTTCTTATTACATATATGTATAAATATACACATTGTATTTTGTGATCTCAATAGTTTATCAAAGTTTTGTCACTTTTTGATTTTTAAAATCATTTTCCTGGAATAAATTCCATTTTATCTGCTACACTTTTTATTATATACTTTGCCTTCCATTTTATTTAGTAAATATTATCATGTTTCTCCATTCTGCATATTATTTTACTGATTTATGAGTCTTATTATAAAGGCAATTGTTTGTGTTTTTATATTACAAATAAAGGACACTGATTTTTGATTTATCTTGCAATCAACTACAATTCACTGATTTTTCTAGACTGATTCTATAGTCGTTGAGTCACTAACTATCTGAGAATATTTATAACCTTTACAAATAGCTAACAAACCCATGAATTTTATGGTTGTTTACCAATTAAACTTTAGACACTGCTTTAATATTTTCTGGTGTTACTGTTATGGAGAAGTCTAAGACCTGATTTTTTTTTCCTCAAGCACACATCTATTGTTGGTTTATGTATTTGTTCATTAGACATTTGCAGAAGTAGAAATTTTTTAAATACTAGGATAAGTCCTCAAAACATTATGCAATGGTGTTTTTCCCCCCAGCTCAATTTAGTTTCTCCTTCCATTGGTTGTGGTTTTATCCCTGGGCAGCACAACTGTATACGACACTCTCTCTTTTCCCCACCCCCACAATCACATTACTTTCAGGTTTATATTACCTTTTTGTCTGCATTACAAAGGGATTAGTTCTTCATTCTATCCCTACAGATCCAATTTTCTATGGTGTTATTTCTGTTATAAGCACTCAACATAGCTCTTAATTTCACTATTATATTATTAGTTTCCTTCCAGTCTTTATTTAATTTTATTAAAGTTTATTTTACTCTCCACTTGTATTTTGCCTGATTATGTTTTCAACATAGGACTTCTATATAGTATTTTTAAATTTATTCATGGAACCCAGGTTTACTTATCATTAGAAAAGACTGATCTTTTTCCAAGTTTTATTTTTGAAGACTTAAGACCTATTAGTTTTCTAAACTTTTGCGATTTTTTCACTGACAGTAGACTGCTTTTTTTTCTTTCCTCTATCCATCCTTCCCGACATTACAGTGGAAGACATACAGATATAACATTTGACCATCTTAGGAATGTCCCTGGTGCCATTCACTCTCCAAAAGAATGTTGACCAAATCCTGTCTTTAATTCAAAGATGAAAGGTAGGTGGATATATACACCTTCTAGACCAATTAGGGTCTCAATCAGATGTTTATCAACATGATGTTGTAAATGTGAGGTCAAACTGTCCTGAAAGTTCTAAAACTAGGTTAAGTGTTCTTTTATACTGTGCACTGTCAATCTGGAGGAGTTCTTAGAGATGCTCTGGGCCATCCCAGGGAACAAGCAGGGCCCTTAATTACCGTGGTGCTGATAATCCTGCCTCTGTATAAACTACAGAAGTGGAGTATCTCTGGTTTAAGTATTCGATTTACATGTAGGATTTGGTCAAAATGTTCTGCTACTCAACAATAGTATCTAACGGAGTGGTGCTGCCCCCAATCTCAATCCATCACCTCGTTACTGTTTTTAAATTCAGGTTGTGATCTGTACCTCAGACTCAGGTTAGAATTCTACGTTTCTAACAAGCTCCTAGGTGACCATGATGCTACATTTCTGTAGATCACACTCAAAGTCACTGAGTGGTTAGAGTGTTTGAGTCATTTCAGCTCTGCCTTTAACTTGTTACATATCAAATACTCTACATGCCAGGATATACTCTTGCCAGACATCTTTGTGTCTCCATTAATGGTATCTTCTGTGAGGAACAATGTGTTTTTAGAATTCAGTGTATTGAAAACCTGGCTAGTATCTTTACTTTTTAAATTTATCCTTTTGTGGTGATTTGTCACAAAGGTAGCTATCCATCACCACTTAAACCTCCTGAAATGAGGAACTTCACACGTGAATCCCATCCCCTCAAGGTTGAAGCAAATTACTCTGCAGGCTTCTCCTAAGCTAGGACATGAATGCCCATGTGTTAGAACAACCCCACTGGGATGCACTGTAGCATGAGCCTTCTTATTAACAAAGCAAGGTGATGTAGTCGATGCCACTTCCTGGTGAGGACACTGCTTTCAGAGGCCAACACAGCAGATGTCCCAAGTAGGAGGCAACAGGTATGCATTATCAAGTGTGGGGGAAAAAACTTAGGTTCTATTCTGAAGGCAGAAAGTTCTCCAATGAAACAAAAACAGAATCATCATCTGGATATTGTTCCATACTACACATCTTCGAAGACTCTCTACCCTGTTTTTCTCACCTTCAACAACTCCACCCAAGAACAATCTAGGAACTATCTAGTATGTTTTCATTAATCTCTCTTCCATTTTAACTAGCTACTATGGTTTCTATCATGGAAACGAACAGTCCTGACCAATACAGTCTTCCCCAAGAGAAGTATTTCCTTTTTTAAAGCAAAAACTGTTTTTCTCTCTTCAACAATAACACGAATCTACTATAAAACATTGCGGTTTTGTATTAGAAGGCATGCTGATAGCAGGAGTAAGAGGATCGCTAGGAATCGATGAAGTAATTTGTCCCTATGCTTATTTTCCAACAGTCTGTGAAAGATGATTAAAAAAAACAAAATTGCTTGCAATTGCTTATGGTATAAACAAAAAAAGGAAATATATCAAATTATTTTCATGTATAAAATTCCAAAGAGAGGAGTTGAGTCTGTCTGCCACTCTATAAGGCATTTTTTTTTTTCTGCAAAGGGGCATTATGCATTGTTAAGGGCAGTAAGTCCAGGAAACATAATAATTTTGTTTTGCAGTAGTATTGATGGGTTCTTCACTTCCAGTTCTAGTGTGCCTTTCTTAAATTGGCAAAAAAAAATTTTAGATTGCTTAAAAATCAGCAGACTCCAACTCTGTCTAGAACAAGGTTTCTACAACAACTCCATTTGTAATGATTTTAAATATAACATGCATGCCATAGTAATTTTGCAAACCTAATCATAGGCACTTCTTTTTGTGCTTTGAAAAATACCCAAGTAGCTTTGGGGGTGGAAGCAAAAAATGTATTAGTTTTTTTTTTTTTTTTCAGTTTTTTTCTCAACATCTCTCTTCTATTTGCCGGCATTTTTTTCTCCCACACAAGTAGGGAGGGCATTTTCTATGCCTTGGGATTTTCCTGAAATTCTGTTACTTCTAACCAGAAATCAAAGGGATGGAAAATACAGTAGAAATATTTCTGAGGTAAGGAACAATGATTTCCTTCTATGAAAATAGAGGACAGAGATACTTAATCTCTTAACACTTGACTCAGCTCATGCCTACCTTCACTTTTTCTCGAGTCATGTGTCAGAGACAAGACAGAAAGAAACTGTAACAACGTATCTACTCTTGCTTTTAAAAGGTAGTAATCAACAACATCTTCTCCAAATTCCTGTAAGTCTTTTGAACACCTAAGCAAGATATTTAGGGCAAAATTCCTATTAAAGAAGTCATCTGTATATAGGAGAGAATCGGGTTCTATTTGAAAGTAACACAATTTAACAGTTCTCTAATTCTAAGAAAGAAATTACAGGGAAAAAAATATTTAATCATCTATGTAAGCCTATCATGGCTGTTTTTCTCAAAGTGAACTGCAATTTTACAATTAAGCAAAAGGTTCGCTTTACATGTTATATTCTTTTCCATTGTTTTTGAAGTACACAATCTATAATGATTCCAGAATTGTTTTGCCCATTTTTCTATACATGAAGGAACATTAAAAATACTAAGTTTCGGGGCGCCTGGGTGGCTCAGTCGGTTAAGCGTCCGGCTTCAGTTCAGGTCATCATCTCACGGTTTGTGGGTTCGAGCCCCACATCGGGCTCTGTGCTGACAGCTAGCTCAGAGCCTGGAGCCTGCTTCGGATTCTGTGTCTCCCTCTCTCTCTCTGACCCTCCCCTGTTCGTGCTTTCTCTCCCGGTCTCTCAAAAATAAATAAAAAACATAAAAAAATTGAAAATACTAAGTTTCATAAGCACTGAAGATACATATGACGCCTCCTATTCTGCTATTTGGCCCTTTCTGAGAAACATTTCATTTATCATCTCTCTACAGTGGTACTGTATGAAATATATGCTAACATCACTTCCTCTAGGGATTCCACCCATAGATAACTCGATTTAAGGAAGGCTTGCACCTACTGTACTATCTTACATCACTCATTCATCGTAAGGTCTCTCAAGTATGTATTCTGTGTGGAACACACAAAATTCCATCTTCAGATTAAAGACAAAAGTTTCTGCCTAGAAACAGTCTCACCTAATATAAGAAAAAAACTCTATTTAAGGGGCAATGAGGAATTTGTCTCCATTAAGGTCACATCTCATTCTTCAGATACCTAGAAATAGGATAATAGAAAATCACGCACACAAGAAAGACGTTCACAGGGAGAGCTCAGAGTGAAATATTACTTAGTTTTGTGGACATTTTAAGGGGTGTTTTTATCTTAACTCCTTCAACTAAAAGCACTCACACTTAAAACAGTGTGAACATATTTCCCATTTCTTTGATATTTGATTTCTACCACAATGTTGACTATCAAAAGGAGGCCCAATAAATGCCCACAAAATGTGCAGGAAAAGCTTTATAGATCCATGAAACTGTAAAACAGAGGTTTCTGGATCACAGAAGGGCAAACAAACAGGTCCAACACATACACATACTTTTTTCCCCCAAGTAAGAAACCTCTGTGTCAAAATTCATACAGGGTAATGATCCACTGTACGTACTCTTTTAACTTCTTAGTAATGATACTAATAGGTAATAAACTATGAATTAGTAGATCTAAAGGTTATTTTGTCTTTAAGTTTATTTATCTTGAGAGAAATAGATAGAGACCACGTGCAATTGGGGGGAGGGGCAGAGAGAGAATCCCAAACAGGGTCCATGCTGTGAGCACAGAGCCCGATGAAGGCTCAATTCCACAAATGGGAGAACATGACTTCAGCAGAAACCAACTTTTTGTGTTTAAATGGATTAGTATTAAAATGGATATAATTTTTATTTCATCCAACTTCTGATAGTCTAACTAGATATAAACGCAATCATTTTCTTCAGAAGCCTTGTTTCCAATTAAGCACAATTTCTCTTTTTTCTCCAATTTTTCTTTGTAACTTTAATGATACGTCATGTTGGCTCCTGCAGTATTTATATTGTTATTTTCCTACTCAACAATCAGCTCCGTGAAGGCTGGATATAGATCTGATTCTTTACTGAATTTCTTTACCACCAGGTTATCCTACATTCCACCAATAGCTGAGATCCATTTCCCCTTATTTATACCTACACTGTCAGTTAAGTAACTTTGAATTCCCCTGCAGTCTTGAGCAGGAAAACATGCCCTGTCAGTTGACCTTGCACTCATTTATGAGACTTGCTTTAACAAAATGAGTATCAACCAAACATGTTATAAGGAGAGGCTTAAAACAAACTTGTACATGGGGCTTGCTCTCTATTCTGTCTCTACCAATGACTCAAAAACATGCCCAGGCTTACGTATTGGAAGATTAAAGGCATGTAGATCAGAACTAGGTCATCCAAATCCTCAAGGCCAGCCTACTTAAAGTGAAAGCCAAATAACCTTCAGATGTATGAAGAAGTCCACTTAAGGGAGCAGAGATGCTCAAGTGATTCCAATATAGGAGTGCTAAACCCTGCAGGCAAATAATAAAGGTTACCTTGAAGCCAAGTTTTACCATGGTTTGTCCCAAAGCCATACGTAACATACATTGTAGATGGTATACATAGTCTGTGCTAAAAATAAATAAATATCCTTTTTATTTGGAAGTGTGTCTTAGAAAACAACACGGATGCACTGACTGAGCCACCAAGCCTAACCAAAAATTTGCATTTGATTGGGATTTGAATCACTTGCCAGTACTGTATAATATAGTACAGTTCAGGCACATTCAACTACAGGGATATCTAAATAAGCTCTTCTGACCAAGGTACTCAACACCTTGGGTACACTCACTGATTTCGGGGTGGGGAAGTAACTTAATAAGGCGCAGGGTTTCTTTGTTCTAAGAGTTACTTTTTTCTTTGAAAGTTCCAGAAAATGGCAATTATACAGATGCTAAAAGGATTTTTGCCACTTCAATGAAGATACACTAGTACACTAGTAAATCAGAGACACCAAATCTGTCCTCAGAGAGTTTAGTCAGTGAATAGTATTTGTAGAAATAGGGCCAAAGTCCCAGAAGGAATAACATGTATTATAGAGTTAAAGAATATAATGGGAGGTAAGAGGAGAAATTACAATGTACAAAGACCATCAGTGGGAGTAAAGATGAGAAACCCACAGAAACATTTTTCATGTTATCATTTCATGCACTGTGCCTGGCCATGACCAAATTCTGTTTGCAGTTTTGTGAGCTAATACACCCTCTTCTTTTCACAAGAAACCTCCCAAATGATCAGTATCACTGAACAAATAGGTGATTTTCAGTAAAACAATTTGTAGTTCTATTCTGTATTCTTCACACCATAACACGTTCACAGTGTATCATGTGCCAGGCTAAGTTCAAAGGACTAGTCCCTTGCCAGAGTTTCAATTTCAACCCCTTACATCTGTGATTAGAAAAGTTAAGTACAGAAAAGATAAATTTTGATGCAAAAAAAAAAAAAAGAAATTTCAAAAGGTAAAAACACAGTTCAGCCCCAGAATCATAAAACATAACTAACTAATGCAGGGCCCAGAAAGTCATATATGAAATACTTCAACAGAATGATTTTATAATCTATTTGCACAGAAAAACACTATAAATCCATCAAATAAGTCAAGAAGAATGCAAGGTTACATACTTTAAAGGATTTATTCTTGTGCAAGAGAATATGAACATTATATACCTTCAGTCTAATGGGAATTAAAAATAAATAGAATTTGATGTGAGCTATATAATAGAAACAAATATAATATTGGGTCCCGGTACCCAGAACTTGATTTCTAATACCATTCTCCTGCACAAATGGCTTTGTCTAGGTATGACTGGGGGAAGGGGATATTTAGGAGAAGCCTCAAAACAAAAGTAAAGAAGTGTTATCCCCCCCGCAAACACACACACACACACAGACATGTCAAAGGGTAACAGGAACCAAGTGTAAGAGCTTCCAACAGCTAAGAGTTGAATGATTTGGGCTATAATATATTAGAGGTGCCGGTGGGGTTCAGTCAGTTAAGCATCTGACTCTTGATCGTGGCTCAGGTCATCATCTCACTGTCAGTTCGTTCAAGCCCTGCATTGGTCTTGGGGCTGACTATGTGGGGCCTGCTTGGGATTCATTCATTCATTCATTCTCTCTCTCTCCCCCTCCTGTGCTCTCTCTTGCAAATAAATAAACTTTAAAAATATGTATCAGAGGACAAGATGGCGGAAGAGCAGGGAGCTCTGTAATCCGCGCACGCCTGTATGGATTGAACTGAGAAGGACTGAAGGGATAAAACTTGGATTTGCAAGTGGGGGAAAGAAGAAACAGACGCCAGAAAGAAGACAACCTCAAAGATGC
>CM053579.1:79759046-79800079 GCA_028646485.1 Cryptoprocta ferox | reverse complement strand
CAGAGACAGAAGAGACAGAGAGCAGAGACAGAAGAGACAGAGAGCAGAGACAAAAAGAGAGAAGGAGCGCGGGGAGAGAAGAGACAAAGAGAAGGAGCGCGGAGGCGGGCGGGAGAGGGAGAGGGGAGGCGGGCGGGAGAGGGAGAGGGGAGGCGGGCGGGAGAGGGAGAGGGGAGGCGGGCGGGAGAGGGAGAGGGGAGGCGGGCGGGAGAGGGAGAGGGGAGGCGGGCGGGAGAGGGAGAGGGAGAGGAAGAGAGAAAGGAGAGCAGAGAGGGAGAGAGAGAGAGAGAGAAGGAGGGAGGCAGCAGAGAGGGAGACAGAATCCAAAGCAGGCTCCAGGCTATCAGCATAGAGCCTGATGTAGGGCTCAATCCCAGGAAGTGTGAGATCATGTGCCGAGTTGAAACTGGTCACTTAACCAACTGAGCCACCCATGCACTCTGACAATTATAGTTTTGAAGCTGGTGATTTGGTGTACAAAGTGCCTTGTGAGAATCTGAGTTGAAACTCCTATTAAGAGGATAATTTTAGGTAGCTGGAAAGTATATATAAAACATTTAGTAGAAAGAAGAGACTGGAGATATTATAACCTAACTACTTTTACAGATTTTTGTACACCTGCTCCGTGTGCTTTCATAATATTAAATTTGAAATTTAAGACTAAAATTGTTATTTGACTTCATTTCAGCCATGATCCTCTAAAAGTCCTATTGAAGAGTTGTTTTTTTAAAGATAATTTAAACAGAATGTCAAAGTTGTCACCTCAAACCAAAGGAGGAGTATCTCCGAAATCATTGCTAAGGTCCTGAAAAATTGCCTTTCATCCAGAAATCAAGAATACAGACAACTGGGTTATTCCCAAATGCCTTCCTCCATTACGTGGGTTGACAAGAAATACCTTAGTGTAACAAATGTCAACTGTAATGACTACAGGAGCAACAGAGGAACTGACGGTATTGGGTATGGTGATGCCCAACTTAAAAAGGACTCGTGTTTCATTATAAAATTAATTTTAGAGAAATGCATGAGAAGCACATTCTAAGAAGGATGTGACTTTGACTTTTATTTCAATGGAATATTGATTTCAACACTCAACGTTCAATATATATTGAGTACATCTCTAAGAAAATGTATATTCGGTACATCTCCAAAATATGTACCTATTTACGTATCATGGAAACCTCATTTTGCTATGTTAAGAGCATTTGATCAAGTCTTGCTTCTTTGTGCTATGTTTCAAAAGAAATAACATTTACTTTCAATCTGATTTTGAATCCAAACAAAAGCTGATAGCACTAAAGCTATAGGAAGGCTGTCAAACTTCATGTGTTAAGGAAATGCTAGAAGCACATATATAGTCTATATTTATTAGGAAAGCATATTCAATACAAAGTCAGGTAACAGGTATGTTTACAAGCAGGTCTAGGGAGTGTGGTTTACATAATATGGACTCTGACCTATATGCATATTCATATATAACTCCCAAAAAGTATAAAATGCTACAAGAGTTAATTTATAGTGGACTCTTTAGTTAAGACCCTAGAGAGAGAAAAATAAACATCTATAGAAAACAATATAGCTGTTCTTAGATTTCGTATTAGCTAAAATTTACAGAGACATCAAAAAGGAAATAGGGGTAAATGACCCAAAATAATCTAAAAAAGAATAGGTCAAGTCAACTGTAAAGATAGACATCAAGAAATGTAAAGCACACAATGTGACTGGGCAACCTAGGGCAACACATCGGAAGACAAACTAAGTTATGAATAAAGCAAGGCAATCAAGCCAGTCCTAGGTCAAAGGTCCAAAAAGACCATTGAATTCTGCATAATGACAGGAGTCTTCAATCCATATTTGACTTACCTAGTGTCACCGAGGGAGAGTAATCATCAAATTCTACAGCCTAGAACCAACAAATTTATGTGAGGATAGCTAACAAAGCTCTTGAAAGATGACAGCTCCTTCAGTAAGTCCAGAGGTCCAGGCCTTCGTTAATTCAAATTCAGGGCAGTAAAGAACTAGCAAAAAGTACTATAAAGTGATTATTGGTTGTCTTTATTAAATCCTGAAGCTTTCATAAATCATACAGATGAAAAAGTTTTCTAACTTTGAAGGTAGAAAACAAAATACAAGAATGGAGTTCAAGGTGCAGCAGTAATTGGAACAAATTTGAGGGAAACTAGAAGACGACCAATTAATTCAGTAAGAACAAATCAAGGGAAATTGGCCTGTTGGGGTTTTCTTTCATACAGAAGGAGACAAAGGAATCCAAGGGAATCCATCATGTACTTTTTCTTGAGTTTGAAAAAAGATTATTTTTTATTACAACAAAGTCCATTTTCAAGTGTTCATCACCCTCTTCAATATTTATGCAGTATATAGGTTTTATCCATTTATTCATCACAGCGAGAGCATATGACCGTGGTCAAAAGCATATGCTCTCCCATCAAACTGCCCAGGCTCGAGTCCTAGTTCATGCTTCGTAGCTGTGTGAACTTGCACAAGTTTTTTGAACTTTCTTAGCGGTACAGGATTATGTGTAATGACCAAAGGCAAGAAGTCCTTGTTCAAATAGCAACTTTCATTATGGCTTTATTTAGTACACATTTAATCCTCACCAACACTATGAAACACATCATGCTCCCATTTAAAAGGAAGAAAGATGAGGTTTCAAGAACTCTGAGATGCAACCTAAGCTACTCAGAAATAGCCAACTTCATTTTAGGGTATCTCCACTGATTTGACGGCATGTTACTTCTGCAGCAGTTATCAAATTTTAAATTTGACGGGCACCTGGGTGGCTCAGTCGGTTAAGCATCCGACTTCAGCTCAGGTCATGATCTTGCAGTTCGTGGGTTCTCTCTCTCTCCAAAATAAATAAAACATTAAAAACATTTTTAAAAAATTTTAATTTGAATTCTTAAGTGTAGTCATCTTAGACAACCGATGTATACAACCATCTTTGTGTTTCAGTAAATACTATCCTTTTCCCTAAAATGCTAATTGAAACAAGTAAATTTTTAGTCAATGTTAAATAAAAGCATCTCCATTTATCCTGGCTTAGATTCTTAAAACCATTAAAATACAACTATTCATTTCCACATTGTGTTTAGACACTTTATATTTCCCTTTAATAATGACAAAGCTTTTGTTTGGTTGGTTTTTGGTCATTGCTCTTGTTCTGCAGTGTTAATGAAAATCCTACTGATGAATATATAGTTAAACTACTGCTCTCGTGAAAAATGAAGCATTTTGATTTCCCTTTCATTAAAAATTTAAGTCACTGTTTAGGACAAGCATTTAGTATCAAGTCATGGGTAACCCCAGGAATCTTTACTTTGCTCTTATCCCATGCTTCAGTATTTTCCACATGGGCAGGAGTGTGGAGTTGTGGAAATACAGGTATCTTCCCTGGTCCTTCAAATAAACTCAGAGTTAGCTAAGAAGGCCCTTTCAGCATTGAGAACTCTGGTGGTTCTGAGAAACTACCACACCTGTGTTCAGACTCCAGCATTCATGTGGCAATGATTCAAGAGGGACTCCCCTAAGAGGAGCAAATACGGGTTTTGAAGTCAGACACAGACCTGTGTTTGAACCCATTTCATTCACCACAAGTACAGCGTTTGAATTTGCTCAGGTCAGTGTGGATTCTATTTTCTTGTCAAAGGAAAATAAGGCTCGATGCTGACTTCAGAAAGCTTGAGAATATCCTATAGTTAAATAGAACTGTACGTACAACTGGAAGGGCTTAGCTTGGGCTACTGTTCTTCTCTTTCCTTTCCCTCCTGTCAGTCATGTCAAGGCCTAGCTCCTCCTCTGATGAGATTTCAAGCAGAGTGTAACAAAATCACACCAAACCTATATCCAGAAGTAAAAACATTGAAATATTGCCAAGAACTGAGGTGTCTGGGTGGCTAAGTCAGTTAAGCGGCCAACTCTTGATTTCAGCTCAGGTCAGGATCCCACGGTTTCTGAGAGAGCCCCACATAGGGTTCTGCACTGACAGTGCCGAGCCTGCTTGGAATTCTCTCTTTCCCTCTTTCTCTGCCCCTCCCCTGATCTCCCTTCCTCTCTCTCAAAATAAACATTTTTAAAAATTTTACGTAAAGAAATAGTGGCAATATTTAATCATATTGGTAACTGTAAGTAGTATTTAAACTGTATTCTGAGTTAGGCAGTGCACTAGTAAGTACTTTGCATGTACTGTCTCCCTTGTTTCAAAACCCCTAACATAACGGTTAATTTTATTTATAAACTTGACTGAGCAACACAGTTCTTAGACATTTGGCCAAATACTATTCTGTCTATGAAAGTGTTCATAGAGAAAATTAACATTGTTGTTGTTTTGTTTATTCATTTTTAATGTTTATTTTTGAGAGAGACACAGAGACACAGAGTTTGAGCGGGGGAGGGGAAAAGAGAGAGAGAGACACACAGAATCAGAAGCAGGCTCCAAGCTCCCAGCTGTCAATACAGAGCCGGATGCAGAGCTCCAATTCACGAACTGCGAGAGCATGACCTGAGCCAAGCCCAACAGTCTGAGGCACCCAGGCGCCCCTAATTTATTATTTTCTTTTTTACATTTCAAGCAGACTGTGTAGAGTAGATTGCTGTCCCCAATGTGGGTGGGCCTCATCCAATCAATTGAAGAGCTGAATATAACAAAATGGCCTAGTGAGAGGGAACTCCTCCTGCTTGATTCAGCTGAGACATTGGTCTACTCTGGTTTTCATAGTCGAACTGAAACAGAGGTTAGTCTTGGGTCTTGAGCCTGTTAGCTTTCAGACTGAAACTCATACCATAAGCTCTCCTAGTTCTTAAGTCTCTCTTTGGACTTAAATAAAATCAACACCATTGCCTCTCCTGGGCCCGCACTTGCCAAGTGCTGATCTTGGGACTTCTCAGGATCCATTATCTCATGACCTTTGTCTTTGTAATAAACCTCTGACATCTCTCCCAGTCTCTCTCTCTACACACACACACACACACACACACACACACACACACACACGCCCTTCTACTGGGAATCCTGACTATTATAGTTAACTACTGTTACAAACTCAATTTTTAGATATAGCCTTTATGAGATTATCGATTGCAGTGCCATGAACTTGCAGAGCTGCAAGTTAACACTAAATCCCATCTATATCCAAAACTCATGTTGTTAGCAGTATTTATACGTTATTATAGTCCACATGCAACTCACTGTATCTGTCTTCCCACAGTCCAGAGATTAGAGCCTACAGGGATCACAAAGTTGAGGGGGGGGGAAGATTGGAACAGCTTGAGTGCAATACAACGAGTACTTCAAATCCAAGAGAAAATGATGACAGACATTCTGCTTTAGCATGGGGACAGCATAGGGAATGGCATGGACTGTGGAGAACTGAGCTAATTCTCCCCAGTGTGAACAAAGCTAGAGGCCAATAGCTCTAAATCAAGTCCAGCAATATGAGAAGGCGCATCTAACAGTGCCAGCTCTTCGCACTATTTGAGAGGGACCAGAAATCTGGATTTTATAAAAACAGTTTCTTCATTTTTTATAGTTTATTGTCAAATTGCTTTCCATATAACACCTTGTGCTCTTCCCCACAAGTGTCCTCCACCATGAACATCAACCCCCTTCCCTTTTCCCCCTCAGTTTGTTTTCAGTATTAAGAGTCTCTCATACTTTGTCTTCCTCCTCTCCCTAACATTTTTTCCTCCTTCCCCTCCCCATGGTCCTCTGTTAGGTTTCTCCTGTTAGACCTATGAGTGAAAACATATGATGTCTTTCTAAATGTTGGTGAATAGTAATTTATGTTGTGACTAAGCAAACCATGTCCATAGCGTAACTAAAGGTAGAGACTAAGCCAACATGAAGGGAAAAAACAGTCTCACACTCTCACTATCCATCCATCTACCCATCCATCCCTCCAACCATTTATCCAGCCAGCCAACCATCCCCTGCAGTCTTCCTTTTCTCTTGCCTTCAGGAATCACCACTGCACACTGCTCCTACTCTGTCTTCTTAATCCTTGTGTCCTGCATCCCACTTCTGAAAGGCAACATCCACCACTCTAATTGTATATACTGCCACAAAGGAAGAAACAGTTGAAATATAGATCATGTAACACTAAAAATTTTCAGGAACGACAGTGTTTGTTATGGACTAGTAGTTTCCAGTGTACAATACCCGGACATTTTTTTTTATATCCAGCCATTTTAAAAACCTGTGACCTTAGTCATACTTACACTAGCTATTTGTTATAATGCATACGCATGTATGACTGTAAAAAATGTTTTTAGTTCAGTGAAGTTTTACATTAATTTACATTTGTTAGTAGGGCTTTCTAGACACTTTGTAAATAGCATATGTGGAAAAAGTGAATACAGATGTATACACACACTGTAACCAAATATACATGATACAGTATGTGTTGTATCTATACAATGTCTGATATATAAACACTATGTATATGTACATACTATACGTACACACAATATAAACCTTGTGTGCACTTTATTATGCCAGGTGTAATTTTATCGGGTGATAGATAATGCTTTGGTGTGCAGAGAGATTCTCCATTTCTTCGATTCTTCTAGGAAATGTAGGATTTGCTGTCAAGAATCCATTAGGCTATCCATTTGTGATACATGTTATGTGAGGCCAGTAGGTGTAGTGCTAGCCATTCCATATTTCACTTAAGTATTTTCCAAAGCAATGTGCTAGGCACAGTGGACACACACAAGCATATTGTCCCCAGCAAACTCTAATTTAATATATGCCCAAGTAAATGTATACACAGTAAATATAATAAGAGAAATGCATGTGCCAAGAAGAGGGTTGAGGCAAGATAGGAATGAGCACCACAGAACTTGTTCTTGGAATGGACATCCATTCAAGCAATTAAAGGAGACTTGACTTTTTAAACACCATGTCATTTAAGCTCACAGATGAGTAAAATAGACAAGGTTATTTTGATGTCCCTGCACGATCAGGCTATGGACAGTCACATATTCTGTGTACATGAAAGATGGCTGTATTTGAGTCTAGTTATGGTCTAACAAAAAGAGCTGAGAAATATACTTCAGCCAAAATTTGGTGGCTTGTTCCAAACTATTTCCTCAGCTCATTGCTCCTCAATCAAGAAGCTAAATGCATAATAAAAAAGGTCAGAGGTGAGGGGTGGGAAGAGTGGTCTGACACATATTAGTAAGTAACTATACAACAGATTTAACTACTTCCATAAAACCCTACATGAAATGCTGATTTCATTTAAAAAGTACCCCTATAATTATCCTGATGAGGAATCACCTATGGAATGGTGTATTCAAAGGTAACATTTGCAATGGAAGCTCAAGTCAGAAACAAAGGCTTTTGTTTCAATATTCCAGGTAGCATTCAGGCTTCTAAGGTTCATGTCCTGATGCCAAGCATTTAAATAGTTTTTCTCAAAAGTGGTATAAATAACCTATGTGTTCCAGTGTCTTCAGGGGTGGCTGTTAAACATGGATTCCTAAGCCAATCTCTTGGAGCTTCTTTAAGTTTTCATTTATTTATTTTTGAGAGAAAGAGAGCAAGCACAAGCAGAAGAGGGGCAGAGAAAGAGGGAGAAGAGAGAATCCCAAGCAGCCTCCACACTGTGACCACGGAGCTGTGGGTGGAGCTTAAACTCACCATAAGATCATGACCTGAGCCAATACCAAGAGTTGGACACTTAACCGACTGAGCCATCCAGGCACCTCCAACCTCTTAAAGCTTCTTTAGCCAAGTGGAGGAAATGCCGCCTTCAGGAGAAATTGTCCAGATCTCTAGGCATTCCAGTATTAGGCTCACTGAATTAAGAGAAATAAACTCTCCACTACTGACACAGAGGGCAGTCATAGGCAAAAGCTATTTCAGAAAGCACACTGTAAGATCCTGAATTTAATTTTAAAACACTAATTATGAAAAGTATTCTGTGAATAACGTCTTGTAGTAAATCTGATGGAAACAAAAATGTAACATTACAGTCACTCTACTTTTTAACAGGCCAAACACCCAACTCTCAGCAACCAAAGCAATCTTTGGCTTTTTAGCCATGGCAGATAGAGTTTGGGACCTAGATTCAACTGCCATATCTGTATGTATCAAGAAATTAAAACACTATGGCAGCCATTCTTGGCCGGCTACCTGGAAACTACATCCACTGCTCAATGTATTTTCTTCAGGAATCAACTTCTTCTGGAGGATCATCTAGACCTTAACAATAGGTTATCAATCTTTTTAGTTCCCTCTGATTAAGGTTATATCATTCCCTTTATCAGATACTAGTTTAGAAAAGGACATATGATTTCTAACGAATGAAGTAAAAGACTATCTGCCGGGAGAGCTCTGAGAATGGTCTCTTGCATTCTGGCCTCTAGACTCAGGTGTGTGAGGATATGGTGCTTGGACCTGTGGCAACCATTTTTGTAAACACAGGAAACCAGAGGCATGTACAGGATAAGTGGGTGAAAGAGGAAGGAACGGGGTTGGGGGGCAGGGATTAGAGATAATGAAAACACTGGGCTCTTTACACTATCTGTGAGCCCCTGAAATAACTGTTGAACAACATACCGCGTGGTTTTACAGGCCCCATTGGGGGGGAAGGAGTAACAATAGGTGAACTGATGCCCATTTACTCCCTTTACCGAGGGCATGCTTTTAGATGTCACAAGGCAGGTGACATGGTCCATTTTCCTTGTAAATATGCTGACAATTAGACATACTTGCAAATAGACTAATGACATTTGCTATGATCAAGAGCCCTATCATCTAGAATGCTCTTACCAAAATGTGCCCAAATAAGTATCATTTACTTATCCACGGAATTCTGAGACATGGCTTCTTTGTAAGTGTTACTTAACCCTGGGTCTAAAATGGATACATTTCATTGCCTAATCACTCTTTGATTCTAAGATAATATATGCACCTTCTCTTTTATTGTGCATGCCCCATGCAGGAGGCAAAGACATGGGGAGCCACCTATGATGTCCCAGACTTCTACCTCAGTTGTCTGACCCTACTTTTTCCTTTTTTTTTTTTGAGAGACAGAGAGACAGACAGAGACAGACACCGTGAGCAGGGGAGGGTCAGAGAGAGAGAGAGGGAGACACAGAATCCAAAGACAGGCTCCAGGCTCTGAGCTAGCTGTCAGCACAGAGCCCAACACGGGGCTCGAACCCACGAACCTTGAGATCATGACCTGAGCCTAAGTCAGAGTCTAAACCGACTGAGCCACCCAGGCGCCCCTTCCCTCTGTTCTTGACATTATTAGTTATGCTGACACTGGGTAAGACCCTTGATTCAGATTTAACAATGCTATCCTTTGTGTTAGATCACCCATCCTATTACTTGGTTAAATAATAAATCTCATTTTTCAAGCCATTTTGAATTAGGTCTTCTGCTTATCAACTGGGGTGCTGCCCAAACGAGTAATAGAACTGCAATCGCTATTGAAATAACAAAAGCATTAATGAAAAACACATGCTCAATAAGGAGAAAAGCAGCATAGAGCAACCTGGAACAGAAAGGCTCTAGCTAAGGATTTAATCAACAGTGGGGCACCTGGGTGGCTCAGTCCGGTAAGTCAGACTATTGATTTCTGTTCAGGTTATGATATCTCTCTCTCTCTCTCTCTCTCTCTCTCTCTCTCTCTCCCCTTCTCTGCGCCCCTCCCCTGCCTATGCTCTCTCTCAAAATAAATAAATGAAACTGTAAAAACAAATTTAAATATTAAAGAATTTAATCAACAACTAGTAAAGAGAGATTGTTAATTCACACAATAAACATGCCAATGTCCTATTGTTTTTTTTTAAATTTACTATTAAGTAAATTGTCTTTGGGGGTTCTTCCAGCCAACAAGCACAGGGCTTTTCTCTAATTCACAGATGGGTACCTACTGCCTTAGCCAGAGATCACCAGACAGTATCTGGATACTTGACAAAAAGGTGGGTCAGGCAGATCCTCTTTGTGAAATTTTAAATGAGTTTCAGTCTGCAACCAGTCTGTGCATTACTGGACATGTGCCATACCAACATAGGACCTATAGGAAGGACACTATTTTCCTGTTAGGGGACCTCGCTGAGAAAATGGATATGCTGAAATAAAAAGCAAGTGTGCCATGAGAAAGAGAAATGGAGATGGACATACAGATCAAGAAGCTTTGAGTTGGTTTCCATTTCATACACTTCCGCAATTCTAATCCAACTATACATATTTATGAACAAGATATGAAACAGGATGTGACCGAGTTCTTTCAGTTTACTTTTCAATTCTCCTCAACCAGACTTTTATTTTTCCCTATTAAGCACTGATTTTAAAAAGTCATTTCAACCATTACATTGGAGACTTGACATCTTTTCTTCTTAAAGCAATGGTTAATTCCTGTTCACGTGAGCTAGTCCATGCAGAATATTCTGATTCAGAAATCAAATATATATTAACTACCATGGGCAGGTTGTGAATACACCTTTGACCATATTTGCACAGTATCAAAGATGCAAACATTGGTTTCCAATATTAGAAATATGAAGGAATAAGAAATTTTCTATGTAATAATATTCTGACCATTCTTTGTGTGTGTGTGTGTGTGTGTGTGTGTGTGTGTCAAAGACAGAGAAGTTGAGATTTAAATAGCTGTTTAAGTGCTAAGAATCATGCTAGAAGCTGCAAATAAAGACAGGAAAAGCATCAAGATGATAGAGTAGTTGCTTCTAAGATCAAATATTGTGGTTTTGCAAACTCAATTTATTGCATTAAAATAGACTTTAGCTTTACTCAGTATCAGGGAAGTAACACAATGTCCTCTATCAGCCCTTCATTTATCTCGTTGCTAGAGAAAATTACTTATGAGACTCTTTTGGTTCTATTTTGCATAAATTTCCAACTTTAGAGAAATATACTGGAGCTCCAGGTCCATGCCTGATCTACAAGTTAATGCTAGTTCCCTAAAATAAGGACATAGTAAGAATGCAAACTAGTGAAGTATTTTAATTCTGATATAAAACAAAGGGAAAAGACACAAAACTCCCAGAAATTATGTTTTAAATAAATAGAATGATACGAAAGAGACAACAGAACCAAAATGGAGTCACTTGTGCTAAACCGCTAGGAGGGGACCAAGATTTAATATATAACCTAACTGCAGTTTTAGCCTCTCCCAGGAATTTAACCTAGAAACTGTCAATCTGGAATTACCTGGTCAGCACTAGTGAGGTAATCTACAAAACAGATGCCTTCCATCCCCCATAGGCAGGTGACCTTTACTGAAGCAATCCACTCTTTACTAGAAACTTTCTTTTCCTTCCCCCTTCTGCAAAAACAAAAACAGACAAGAGAAAGCCTTTTATCTTGTAAAGCTCTTCAGAGCTCCTTTTATCTGCTATATAGGATGCTGCCCAATTCATTAATCATTGAATAAAGCCAATAAAATCTTTATAATTTGCTCATTGTTAATTCTGTTAATTTTTTAAAAGAGTAAAATAGAAAGCCTAATCAAGTGAATTATTTGATATTGTTATTATCTACAGAGCAGCTCCAACACAGCTAATATAGGTCTTATCTTTTCATTTTCTCAGCTACCAATATTACTGGACAATGACAAAGGTATCGAGTGGAATTAACCATTGGGAGTGACATTAGAGACCCATCATATCTGATTTAACAGTGCACATTTTAGTTCTACAAAATGTATGACAGAGTTGTAATGCTTGAAAGAATTAAATCTAATTTTAAGCTACATATATTTGGGTAAATATACTGAATGATTTATGAAGCAACTTTTCAAGAAAAGAGCTGAATGAGCTCTCCATGTTAATGACATATACCAAGATGAACATACGAGCAGAAGGTAGTTATTATTTAACAGCGTGGCCTGAACATGCAAGCAAGCATCTCACCCCCAGTTTTATTCTGCCCCTTTTCTAAATTTTACAAACTTTCTCTGGTTCTGAGTAACAGTTATCCAATGTTCATTAATACATTCCAGTATTTCCTTTTAAGAGGCTTACATTTTTCATACAGACTACCAGTACTAGTACCATTTTAACCATTCATGCCATTTAGGGATCCCCAGAAAAATTTGAAACAAGACACAGATTTAGCTTGTAAGAACCTTGGTTGTTTTGTAGACCTGATGTGAATCAGTCACAAGGAAAAGGTACAACACAGTACAAATCATTTCCTACAACATGCAAAGTTCCCAAAAATTAAGTAAACAACCATCAAAAAAAAATCCTTCTCCATTTGCACTCATAGGTCTAACAGGAGAAACCCAACAGAGGACCATGGGGAGGGGAAGGAGGACAAGAGTTAGGGAGAGGGAGGGAGACAAAACATGAGAGACTCTTGAATCCTGAAAACAAACTGAGGGCTGAAGGGGGCAGGGGAAAGGGGAAGAGGGGTGATGGTCTTTGTGGAGGTCACTTGTGGCGAAGAGCACTGGGTGTTATGTGGAAACCAACCTGACAATAAACTATAAAGTTTAAAAAAAAATCCTTCTCCATGGAGCATTTCAAAATTCCATTACAATTTCTACTTCTTCCCACCACGGTAATTAGCCATCCATGTATCAGGACATAGAAAGTAGGAAGAGAATAAACACCAGGGGAGACAGTGCAGTAGCCCAAACTACAGAAACCTTTCATCTTTGTCTTGGGGAAGTTCCTTCCATCTTCTGATGACCTCTAGGAATCGTCAGACACTTGGTCCAGGAGGTTTTAAAGAACTAGTCTTTAACCCACTCTTCGAATTTAGATTTCTTGCCCATCAATACGTCAGCTGAAACATACTCACCTAACAACTAGGAGCCTCTAAGACAGGCAGAGCAAAAAATTCTTAAGTAGTTGTAGGAGCCCAGGGCAGGCAGCGCCAAGATGGCAACTTTCCATCATGATTAGTCTGAGCTGAAGGTAATCAAGACCCTAGGGGCCCAAGAGAAACTTTTACCCCTCCATAACCACGTAAAACAACCTAAATTGGGGATCCTTCCAAGGTAATATTGGTCAAGTCCTGTGAAAAGTACCTGACAAGTTATTATGAGAATATGAAAGCCAATTATAAGAAGGGAATGAAGATGATCAAGTGGTAGGTCTATTGGTATGCATTAGGGACAGAGTGTCATTTTAAGAGCTTCCTGCTAATTATGACTGTTCATTTAATGCTGAAAGATAGATACCAAAATCTGTCTTTGGAGAGATGCTTTCCTTGTGGTGGGACGTAATACCTTGATACCTGTTGGTCAATCTGACGTTCAAGTTAAATACCCATATACTAATAAAAGAATGCCACCACATATTGGCCAAGTAATCTAATACAGACTACTTCTGACTCAGGTATTAACTACACTGGTTAAAAAAAAATTGTTAACGTAATCATTGGTTTCCATTGTTTGAAGCCAGGGAGGACTATTATTTTTGTTTGCAGAAAGCCAAGAGGAACTCCTAATATGAAATGGGAGAGCAGGCATGAGCCACACGGTACTGTCCTGAAGGCTGAGAAGAGAGCCCTCGGTGATGGGGTATGGCCAAATGACTTTAGCAGCACAGCTATCAGGTACCACATGCTACATGTTCTTATCCCATGCTGCTATTACTTTAGGTTGTTCTCTCATCTCCAGCAAACAGTACAGCCGGGTGTCAGCTCTAATATGAAGAAAAGAAGGAGAGCCTATGTCCATGCTCAGAGGAAAGCATTTTCGGGGTAAAAGTACAGCAATCTAGAGATAGTTTCAAGAAACAAAAATATGGCCAACAGTGAAGCTTGGAGAGCAGCAGACTGCAAAAAGATATGACAAGCAACAAGTGAGATCGATCTTAGCACCTTGCATATGTCTGAAAATTACTAAGGGTGAGTAATCAGAGAGAGGAAGAAGACTATGATTGCAGGAAGTCTTCTTCCTGTCTCTGATTACTTAGTAATTCTCTGGTACTTTTCACAGATAGTAGGGTCCTTTCTTTTGGGTACTGAAGGCAGGATGTCCCCCAAGGGTAGAAGACTTGAGGACACTTGTACAAAACAGTTCAATAATGAAATTGTTTTTAAGACCAAAGTTGTTTCGATGAAGAATCAAGATGTATCAGGATGTCATCATCTCATTTTTTTTTTAATATTCAGGTTTTTTAAAATTTTTATTTATTTTTGAGAGGGTGGGAGGGGCAGAGGGAGACACAGAAACAGGCTCCAGGCTCTGAGCTGTCAGCACAGCTAGAAGTCATGAGCCGTGAGATCATGACCTGAGCGTAAGTTGGACCCTTAACCGACTGAGCCACCTAGGCGCCCTGTCATCTTTTAAGAACTCAGTCGGCTCAGCTGCTGAGAAGCCCCAGTGGGGCCTTATCAAACACATAGGAATAAGTAACATTTATCAGGGGGACATTTACAGTATCAATACCAAGTTTGTAAAGACTATCTGAGGGTGTTCAGTCTGGGTGTAGTGACTCTGCTTATCTAACTAGCTCTCCAAATACTGGGGACCAGTTAGCTCCAGCCATGGTTCAACTGGTCCTTTCAGCTACAGTGGTGAAAGCCAAGCACTGCCCCAGAAGATGATCATCTTGCCCATCAATACCACTGCCACCGTCCCCCAGCAGCACATCCAGCAGTATAGAACTTTTACTTTTGCACTCACAGCTGGACATCAGCTCCTAAGTGGCTATGCCATTTCTCCCAAGTACTAACTTGTATAAAGGTCCACCACAACTAAAATTTATACTTCATTCCTTTCACACCCACCCCTACCTGCACCAGTAGTCTAATTTATCATTGATTTGGAGGATCCTATTTCTTTACTGGCTTATTGAGAAACATCAACCAGTATGGTGTTTAGCTTGTGAAATTCTCACAGCAAACTAGCAATAAATAAATTGCCGGCAAAGATAAATTCAGTCTCTGAAACTAATTTTGCCTCACCAAACAAAACATGCATGAAAAATGGATAAAGAAATGCAGAATGGAAAGCTAGTACAATGTTTTTGTGAATTTTCACATCACACAAACCCACAACATATCGCAAATGCCACATAACCAAATCACAGTTAAAGGTGAATTGTATTCGTATCACTCACAATTTGAGTTTTTCTGTATCACTGCCTTTTAGAGAATAAAAAACAAATATAAGTAGTAAAAAATAAATTAAGAGAATGAAGAAACATTTAGAAATTCACCTAAATAGAATATCATACGGCAGAGACACAACATGAGAAACTAAGAAACAAGTTTCTATTTCCCCATTACAAAATCTTCCAAAGGAAATACAAAAAAAGAAAGTGAGGGGCGCCTGAGTGGCTCAGTCGGTTAAGTGTCTGACTTCGGCTCAGGTTGGTGGGTTCAAGCCCCGCATTGGGCTCTGTGCTGAATGCTTGCTCAGAACCGGGAGCCTGCTTCAGATTCTGTGTCTCCTTCTCACTGTGACCCTCCTCGCTCATGCTCTGTCTCACTATCTCCCAAAAAATAAATATTAAAAATTAAAAAAAAAAAAAAGAAAATGAGCATTTTAGTATCACATGTGACTCCACAACTCAAAGGATAAAAATACAATGGACTCAGTTTTGATTTACAAACATCTGATTTGGGGGTGCCTGGGTGGCTCAGCTGATTAGGCAACCGACTCTTGATTTCGGCTCAGGTCTTAATCTCACAGTTAATGAGGTCGAGCCCCTTGTCAGGCTCTGTACTGACAGAGTGGAGCCTGCTTATGATTTTGTCTCTCATAGACTCTTTCTCTCAATAATGAATTGAAGTAAAAAATAAAAAGATTAAACGTACATGTTTAACATCTTTCCTCCAATGCCATTAGACTGGTAGTAAAGGAAAAAAGACACACATGACAAATACTCCAAAGGACATGAAGCCAAAGAACAGAAAAATAGAAAATATAATCACCTACCAACAAAATCTTGGGAGCCAAAAAAAGTTATTTAGTAAAATTATCAAAGGAAAATAGAAAAATAACAAGTGATTCTCCATCTGACAGGGAGGCAGCATGAGAAACTAAAATGGCACCAAGAATCAAACTAATTTCTATCAAAGAAGTCTCCACAATTTGAGCAAACTTGAACACTCAAACTATGGACATGAATGGATGAGGTTGAAAAACATGAGTTTCTACATGTGAATTAGCATCGCCTCAGTCTGAGATCCCTTTTCCAACTTCACACCCATCAAAAGAAGACAGATTACTTCTCTGGTAATGTTGACCCCCAGAGCATGTAGGGGCAGTAAATTGAGCACAGTTGTGAAGAACATCAAAGTAATGAACCAAAAAAAGGACAATGATATAAATGATACTAAATGGCAGAACCACCAGTCCCTTCCCCAGTTGATACCAGAACTCTAGTAGAGAGACTCCTATCCCTGCACCCCTAGCACTCCATCCTTTATCAGGAAACCAAAAGTTTCCCTCTGGGTCAGCAGATGTCCCCAGAGAAAAGACCCCAATGTACAGATATTTGGGGACCTTCTGGGGAAATAGCTACACCCAGTCACTCTACAGTAAAGCAAACCTGTTGATGATACCTGCTCATATATAAAGAGATGCTTATTAATAGGTCCACCTCTGTGTCTTGAGCTTAAATTGGCAGCCAAAGAAAACCCGAAACTTGAGAGTCTCAGTTTGAAACAATGAACAGATCTCCAGTCAAACAAACAAGAAGTATACCTGTCATAGAAAAGACCATGCAAATGTGAAGGACATGTTAAAATTATACTACAAGTAGAGAGATAAAAAAGAGAACATTGGGTAACAGAACAAGAACCAAAGACTATAAAATGCCATGTTGAGAAAGCTAAAATACTTCTTGGATATTACGAATATGATAGCAAAAATAAGAAAAACAAAACCAATAGCAAGTTGCTGAGGTGAATAGGAGGATGCCATTTGGGTTGTAACATCCCAAGACGGACGGAAAATAGCAGATATTCACTAATGGAATTTCCAAATGTAAAGGGGGAAATGCGGAGCAAGTCATTTGCTAAGAATATAGGAAAATTGGCATGAGCTCACCAAGAGCATGAATTTGTAGATGGAAAGGGGCCACAGGGTCTGGTGCCATCAACGGAGGAGAGTCACTAACTTCTGTGCTTCCTTACAAAATGGAAGAATAAGCATCAACTTTTTTAAAAAGTTGTCTTGCTAAAATATTGCCAGAAGATTAAGATAAATTTAACATTTCCAACTTTATGATTCCATAGAACGGCTACAATGTAATTCAGAATTTTATAGTTAATCCTCCCTAAAACAGAGTAACTCTCAACAGCCTATGACCAAGGCAAGATTTTTACCACAGTCCTTTTACTCTTATTATGTGACAAAGCAGATACCAAATATACATAAATTATTTTCTCTAGTAAGAATATTCAGCCTGTTCTGTTTTGCCTTTTTACTAGACTACTTTGAAATCTAGGTATGTACACGTTTTCTCCTAGGAAGTCACTGTGAAATTGTCGTTCCTCAATTACTTTGAGTCCACACACTTAATTGTGCTTGCACCAGTTTAAAAAAATGTATTTGCCTTTCTGAAGTTTAAAACTATTTACTTTTTTTTTTTTTGCAATATATCCCTAACACAGATGACCACGGATATCAGTTTATTATCAATGTGAGAAGCTTCCTCAACTATAGGAAACTTTCACTCTCAAGGTTTTTTAAGTAACAAGCCCATGAAAAATGTAATGAAACATTAATACTAATGTTTAACTGTACATCAACACAAGTGGCAAGCTTTCAGATAAGTCAAAGATCTGGCTTCATCGAAATGCTTAAAAGGAACTGTACAGCTACAGGAATCTTATTTTCCAAACCCCACATCTAGATGCATGGTATGACAGTAGGAATGAACATTTAAGATGGAATTTATCCCAGAGAACATTTGGGAAGTGTAATTACCCGATCTGTAGCTAGGAAGCAGGCTAAGAGACAGGTTCCCAAATAACAAGTCATTTTTAATAGTAAAGACTTCAGGAAGTCTACAAAGTGTCAAGGGACCTGAAAAAAAAAAAAAAGACACACCGAACTCCTAGGTTCAAGGAGTTTCCTTATCATAAGCTCCAAATGTCTTCATTCTCAGGCCTGGGACTTGCTCATCTCTTTGTGCAATTGCATCAGGACAAAGACAGGAACAAGTTTATAGAGAAAAGAGGTGCCAGTGTAATGGCTCTGCAGCCAGATAATGCAGAGATAGCGAGTCACGTTCACAGAGCAGAAGGACACGCGTCTTCTCAAATAGGGATTCTAATCCCACTGGACTTCTCTGGGTGTGAATTTAACCTTTAGAATTAGAAGTGTTGAACCCCTGGAAATGAACTAATGCTTTGTGTAAACTACAGACAACAGATGGGAGTGTGTTCCAGGCAGCACATTTAAATACAAAGACCATTTTGTACCTGCGAAAGCCGCTCTGCTGCCTCTGAGGATAAATCCGAGTTTAACAAATCAAATGAAGCTCCCCCACTACAGGGCTCCAGTTCAGAGCAGACAAGTACTTCTGTGGTTTCCAAACATTCACATTATCACGGAAATGAGCAGCATGCACTTCGTCTGCCATTAAGAATAGCTATTTTTTATTCTCAAAATGTTCAACTGGGTTTTTATGGTGCTGCAAAGAACTTTTACATTGCTTCATCACCCAATTGCAGATTTGTGCTGTTTTCAGTGATGATTAGCAATAGACAGTTCAAAAAGCATTCAGTTCAATAATTTATGTTCACCTTTGTATCTAAAAGGCAGATTTTTAGGTGAAAAAATAATGCTTTCCTGGGTTATAATCATGATTTTTAAACTTTTTATTGTGGTAAAATATACCTAAGATTTATCATCTTAACCATTTTCAACTGTAGAGTTCAGTGGTATTAAGTACATTCATGTTGTGTAACCATCACCACCATTCTTCTCCATGGCCCTTTCATTTTGCAAATCTGAAACTCTGTACCCATTAAATACTTCTCCATTCTCTCCTGTCCTCAGCCTGGTAATCACTATTCTACTTTGTCTCTAGGATTTCAACTACTCAGCATTCATCACTTAAGTAGAAGGCAGTTATTTTCTTTTTATTGGATTATTTCACTTCATAAGGTCCTCGCAGTTAATCTATGTTGTAGCATGTGTCACAATTTCCTTCCTTTTTTACACCTGAGTAATACTCCACCACATAGGCAACTATGCACTTGCCCTATTCAATGGCCAAGTGGGTTGCTGCCCTATTTTAGCTATTATGAGTAATGCTATGAACATCCACAATTGTAGTATTTACATGAGTGCTTAAGGCAACTCACTTCCTAAAGAGATGTAGGTACATGTTTAGACAAAGTTAGCAGCCATTTATAGGATAGACCATAACAACTGACTGATTTGTATTAACAGTTGGACATAATAATTGTGGTAAATTTAATTATACTTGCAACTTTAACTGGGCATATGCTAGCAGCAGTAGAAGGGATGTGATTCCAAATAGAGCTGAAATTGACCGCTTTTATTTCTTGTGTAAGGACAAGATTCAGTGCATGAGGGAAACTGAACCTAAGTTAATCACCACATTTTGTGGATCCCCAAATACACATATAACACTAAAACCTATGCTAACAAGACAGACATAGGACATAGGTTATGTTAGGTGTTGGAAACAGGGTAATTTTGTCTGCAAAATAAACCATAAATTTCACACTGATTGATTATATTGCCTTTTTCTGGATGACACAGGCCACACGCTGAACTAGTACAGTACTAGGAGGTGACATTTTGCAGCTACATGGGCACTGTTTTGGTTTCCTTTATCAATTGTGAAAAAAATATATTTCTAATACACAAATTCTCTAAACCTTAAAAGGCAATCTAAGATGGTAGGGAGGCAAACTTCATCTTCCAACTGTTTTTTAAGCCTAAGCCTACACATCATGTTAGAAATTTCTCCATTTTCACAAAGTTACAGTCTCAAAAAATTAGCCTTTTGTCAGGTTTCTCGAACCATTTTAGGCAACTGTGCAAATATTTTTTGCTCCCCAAAATTCTAACTATTTGCTCTCCCCAGCACTCAGCCTAAACCAGTAGAATTTTAACCTCCCATGTTATTTTAAAAAAAACCTTAAGCATCAGGGGTTCATGTAAAGGGCACACTGGGTTTTGACTCAAAACACCTGACAATTGCTACTCTACCCATAATTCAGCCTACTCCAAAAAGATCCCTAACTCAAGTGTAAGAATCAGAGCGAAGTATCACAACTCATGCATCAAGTTCAATCTCTTAAAAATAATGGTTTAATCCAACAGTTTTATGTACCAAAGACTGAAACAGAATTCACTAAAAATTTAAGTCATAGGCTATCTGGTATATTTGTAAAAGGCTCTCACAGGGTCAGGCAAGGACAACCTTGCTCTCTCTATCCACCATGCCATTTGTGTGAGTTGCTGCTTGTGGAGAATTTCACAATACACATTAACTTTTTAGATCTGAGACCAAGAAGTACAAGTTCCCTAGAATGATCGTAAACTTCTAAAATCATAAAATTACTACTAACATATACTTCCAATGGTCTCCATTTTCTTTATACAGTAAGGATTTATAAAACATGATTAATAAAAATATTAACTTTAAAAAGAAACGTAGCCAATAGTGAATACTAAAACATTGGGAAATGCCAGTGAACAATATGGAGTAGTATTTGAATAGCTAATGTTCCAACTTCCGAGCAAGGGTAACATTAACATCACTACACAGAATCATGTGTTCGAAGTGCCAATTTGAGAACTTATAGGTTCCAAAACTCATTGCTTGGAACATGAATCCTAGGATTTTGATCGAGTATACTATGCATATTAACTATTCTATTTTCAAGAGTAACTCATAAGCAGAAGATACACACATACACACACACACACACACACACAGCATGGCAAAAGTTGAACGACAGATTAGATCTCAACCATTTGTCTATGGATGTTCTGACCTTGCTCCTGGAAAGGTCTCCATTTGGTGATACATCTTGCTTATGTATAACATTTTTATGTTCATTTTCAAGCTTGCATTCTCTCAAGTGACTTATAATACCTTTTTCCTGTATTCCAAATCTCCTGTTTGTCCTCATGATTTAAGGCTCAGGAAAACAGATTTCTGGAGAAAGGCTGGGGGGAATAGAAAACCTATCCTCACATGGAAGCACTACTGAGAATCTTTCGTGGCTTATTAGAGAATGTGCGTTCATTCTTTACCTCATTAGAGTTTAAGATCTAAAGGCAGGGCTTCCACTGATAGGGTTCAGCTCTTGGCATGGCTTTACCTCCATTACAAAGCACGTGTCTTTAGAAAAAAGGAAGTTAAATTTGAAGTATTTATTTTTAATTTCTTAATCGTAGAGTGCTATTTCCGATTTCTTTGAAAACAAACTACAGATACACCAGAGACAATAGTGCAGCACTCATAATCTCGCTACTCATACACTGTCCCTCTTTGCTTCCAATCTCTCCAGCATACACACCATACACTCATCGCACGCTGATTGCTCCTCAGATTTGTCAATGAATTTACAAACGCATCACTTGTTTTTTATAATCTCATTCTATTTTATTGCATAAACAAAAATTGAATTACTCCCATTTCCATATTATGAAAGTATTTTCAGAAAACCTCTCTACATTTGCAGTCTTTTGTACTTAGCACACAACTTTTCAATTTTTGCTGGCCATGCCACTGAGTACAATTTATCTTCATTTTTTGATCATACAAACCCAGTAATTTTTTTCTTGATTTTTATTCCTGCTCTCATTATGAGTTTGTTTCTTATATCACATTCATCATTTTTTTTGTGGCAGGATTCTGTCTTTGACAATTTGTGTCTAAATAATGCAAACATATTTCACTTGGTAAAGAGCTGGATTTTACCTTTTAATGTCAATTCACTTATTATGATTTAAGAAGTATGTTAATGTGGAGCATCTGGATGGCTCAGTCGGTTAAGCATCCAACTTCGGCTCAGGTCATGATCTCACGGTTCGTGGGTTCGAGCCCTACATCAGGCTCTGTGCTGATAGCTCAGAGCCTAGAGCCTGCTTCGGATTCTGTTTCTCCCTCTCTCTCGGCCCCTCCCCCTCTCATGCTCTGTTTTTCTGTCTCAATAATAAATAAAACAAAAAAAATATATTTAGGTCCTATTTTGCAATAAGGATTAACCTTTAAAGATGGGGCCTTTTTTAATAGTGATATTTTTGCTTTGGTACTTTCTTCATCCTATCTCCTTAATATTCATTATTGTAAAATTCTATGGCAGCCAAGAGGAACTTTACTTTTAGACAAAAGGCAGAGGGCCATATTTGTATGAAACAACACAAACCATAAATTACCATATTTATTTAGGCAAGCAGGGCCAATGAAATTTATTTATAAGTATACATTAATCAGTAATAACATTTTTAAGATGTCTGAGCATATGCTTAATATCTGAGGTCTGGGCTGTCATGAAACTTTTATTGCCTATAAGAAATGCTAGTAGTTTTCCAGGATATAAACTTTTGCTTCCTAGAGAGCGGAGCACATTATGAACATGTTTTCAATAGGACTTCATTTTCTGATGATGGCAATAATACAGATGTGCAGTCCCACTCTTTCTGCCCTAGGCCAGACACCTTTGGATATTACAGATGTTTCATCCTAGAAAATTTTTCAACTGACTTTAAAAGTAGATTATACCTAATTAAAATGCAGATCTTCTACTATTGAAAAAATTTTAAGAATAGTAGTGCATAATGAAACAAATGAATGCTCTGAGAGGTAGGATGGGAAAGAATTAAAAAGGAGTCTTAATAAACCCCTATACAGAGTGATGTGGATTCTATATACAGGGTGGGCCTCTTGACAAAAACCTCCCAACCCAGGAAACATTAAGAAAATGTGTTCAGGAGGCAAGGGTCAGTCCTGGCTCAATGAGGAAACAGAAATGGTTATCACCATGTACTTTCCATTATCATACCATCCCACTTTACCATTATATCTCGGTCATAATAGTGATGCATCTAACAGCAAAGCATACAATGGGCTAGTCTGGTACAAAATAGAGGATTAAAAGTCTCAGTCAAGTCTATTTTGTATTGTCTCAGACAAAAAAATTATTTGATTTACTGACTTATTACTGCAGATGGGATCACTGGAAATTCAACTCAAAGGGAGCCGAGGGCTCTTGGGCTCAACACCTACGTAGAGAAGAGCAAAGATACAGAAGTGCTCCGAGACAAACTCACTACACAATCAGCCCCCGCCCTCCACCCAGCAGCTTTGCCAACCCTCCAGGAAGCCCTCAAGCTAGAATGGCCCTACAGAGTAGTCTCACGTAGGTCTAGGATGACAAGGCTTTCCCGTTCCCACACAGATCAGTCCCTGAATGAGGTCAGCCCTAGAGAGTAGTAGTAGCCGAGGCACTCCTCTGCAACCGAGGCAATCCCCGACAAGAGCCAACATCTGAGGGCCCGCTACCAACAGCAATTTCCTCAATTTCGGTAAAACCTATAAAAGGGGGAGCCCGGCAAAACATCACGGCATCTACCGCATTGAAATTACTGTGCACACAACACAAGGGATTTCCTGAGTCCATCGTTAGCATTTTTCCTCTCAAAATGAAAATACAGAAAAATTGATAGGTGAAATACATTCATACTTTTCTGACTGCACTCTCCAGGGCAACCCCAAGTTTGATCTATTATTGGCCTTTAACTTGTCCTTCCTCTAAGGACTTTGAAAATCATGTAAGAGCCATTTATAATTTGTTCTCCTTAAAGATGCACTCTTCAAAGACTTGTGAGTACACTCTAAGAATATTACATGAAATATGTATTAATTTATACATGTGCACACATATATATTACAAACCTTATCAAGCCATTATACAGATATTTTCTGAAATGACCATTAAAAACTGTAGAATCTCCAAAAGTTTCTTTCTCTTAAAAGCACAAATCTCTCTCATTAATACCCATCTGGACTCCTGTCTTGTTTCCCAAAAGCAAGTCCTTTATACTACCTCAAGAAGGCATTATGTCATCTTTTCCTGAACTCCTTAAAAAAAAAAAAAGTCAGAAATTTATCTACATCCTACTTCACCATTACATCATGCTACAGGCTGTGCTCTTACCTTGCTGGCCCCCACCCATTTTCTTTGGAAAAAGCCACACATTACTATTTGTCTTTCTCTTCCCATTTTTTTTTTTTTGCCCACACCTATCACAAGCAGGCTCCCAAAGATTATCTTTCATTTTGGGGCATGGCATGACTCTGATACTGGCTAAAAATCACTTATTTCAACTGTACAATCAAATTAGAACACAAACCTGCCAGATCTCCCTATTCCTAGTTTGGGGTTCCTTCTGCAACCTCACGTTGGGTATATGCTCATCTCCATTTGCTAAAAAGGTGTACTCTGAGAGTTCAGTGGGTACCTTATTTATTTAGATTATAAAGCCGTAAGTAAGGAAACTTTACACACTGTCACTTTGGCTTTAATGCCATGCCATTCTGCCCCTTGGTATATGACCTCTGAACTCAAAATTCTACTAATAAACAACACGCAACTAGTATTTTAGAGTGGGTTTGAAAGAGTAAACAATTTGTGGAAGTAGACATGGAAAAGCAGGAATGTGAAAATAATATTTCAGAACCAATCACAAGAATTTTTTTTGAAGGGATATAGAGGAAAGAGCATTTCTTTGCAGGGAGTTGGTAGGAATGAGAAGCGAGACTTCAAAGTTTCCTACTTAATTGGTATCACTGGGGTTTAATCAGCCTACTCAGCACATCAGCTCTCACAAGATTGATGTCAGCATGTAATAGAATGAGCATGTGATTTAAGTCAGCCCACAACTTCTTGTAGACCTTGTAGATCTTAGTAATGACAAAACAAATGACAATCTTTATTCATCTTAAAAAAAAAAAAAAACACTGCCTTGATAAAGAAAAAAAAATCTACAATCAAAGTTGCCAAGAATAAAAATTCATTCAATTGATAATGTCGTTTAAGGGAGTATTTCAAAGGAGTCTTATCATTTGTTTATTTCATTAAATATTCCGTAAAAACTGGCAAAATTATACCTATCAGTACTTATAATTTTCAGTCTAATCTGAATTAAAAATCAAAGTTCTGTTTCTTTTCTCAGAAAACTCCCATGGACATCTTAAACACAATTTCCTCATTGGTTTTAATATAAATATTGTCTATTATTAAAAGGGATAGAAAATTAAGGAAATTCCAAGAGTGAATTAGAGACAATGGTTTATTTTGCCTGAAAAATAATTACTACTACCAAATGGTAGTTTCATTTAAGTTTTGGCCCTTAGGAACAGGAAGAAAACAAAATAAAAGCATGATTTATCCTGTATATTAACATATCTTGCCTTATCCTTCTATCTCTAAAATGTCTAAGATGCAGATTTTTAATTAAAAAATAAAAAATACAATGCCAATGTTTATTTTTGAGAGCGCGCGCAAGCAAGCAAAGGGCAGAGAGAGAGAGGAAGACACAGAATCGGAAGCAAGCTCTAGGCTCTGAGCCGTCAGCACAGAGCCTGATGTAGGACTTAAACTCACAATCCACGAGATCGTAATCTGAGCCGAAGTCAGATGCTTAACCGACTGAGCCACCCGAGCACCCGTGCATTGTTTTGATTCAGTCAATAAATTGTTTTGTATCTAGAATTTTAACCCAAGTCTAAGTATCTGTAATATGACCATTATTCTGAACCAAATTGTAATTCAAAGTGTTGGAGAACAGCTACTCTATTACAAAACATGTAGTTCTAGATAATGAAAAAAGTAGGCATTTCTCACATTGGACTAGCTAGAATAGTGTATTTTCCATGGGGTTCATTTTGGAAATGTTCTTAAGAGAATTCCATTTGTGATTCAAAACCATCCTATTCCCACATCTACAGATATATGACCTCAGTAATTCACCATGCATAAATTTGAGCAAATTCATTTAGGGATTTGATGGTGATTAATATAGGTTAACTAATAATGTATTTTACATTATATATGACTTAGATCATGGCAAACACTATTGATTCTGCGTCCTAATTTTAAAATGAATCTCTAACATCATAAATATATAGATATGAGAATAGATTTAATACAATTATTTTATCAGGAATAAGATACCTATTCGAGTTATAGAATTCATTCTTTACATTTGCAGGTCAATTCTCAAATTCATATTGTTTACTTATAAAAATGTATGTAATGCTCAAAATACCTTCCAGTTCAGGAGTGCCTGGGTGGCTCAGTTGGTTGAGCGTCTGCCCTCAGCTCAGGTCATCATCTTGCAGTTTCTGAGTTCATGCCCTACATCAGGCTCTCTGCTGACAGTGAGGAGCCTGCTTGGCATTCCCAGTGCCCTTGTGTCTGCTCCTTCCCTGCTTGCAGGCTCTCAAAAAGAAACAAAGCATTTAAAAAACTACCCTCCAGTTCAAATCACTTAATACTATAGTGTCATGTCTGTGCAGAGTACTCTCAGCAGCCTTACGTACTCGTTCATCTGCACCCTCAATGCTGCTTACAGTCACACGCCTGTATTGTACTACCGAGTTTAGACTTTTTCCCTTTCCTGTCTTTCTGACGCCACGACCCAGGAATGGTATATATTCCTTCTGATCAAGTTTCATTTTACTGTCTTTATCTATTTAAATATTTCCTTCTGTATGTATTTCTGACTAACCAGGAATCAATGCAATCCCTGTGTGTCCTTTAGAAACAGAAGCAAACTTTTAACAAGATTTAAATCATTCACATAATTATGTAACCAAGTGAGGGTAGAAGCCACATTTATGAGACATATCTTACAAAAAACATCTTTTCATGGGTGGATGTGAGATCTCACCTCCAACTCTCCCTACAGTATACTGCACAGTAGTTTCAAAGACTCTGGGGGCATGGGCAGCCAGCCCTCTTCAGATCCCACCTGGAGGATTCTAATATGCCACCTCCATTTGATTGAAACAAGTATTATCAAAGAAAATATAATGATGTTGTGATAGGTTTCCATCACACTGATATACAAAATCACCCAATAGTATGCATGTTAGGTGTATACTCATGTATTACCACACTTATGTATCACATAGCATCTGTGAATACAAAACTTTTACCCTGTTTCTAGAGAATATATATGTAGTATACCTTGTGTCAATGCACATATGCATAAATATATACACAGATGCACCTGTGTCAGTGTCATCAGTTTAGCAGTGTAGGAGTCAAGGGTTCTTCAAACCAGACAGACAACTCAGATGGAATCAACCAACGGATCACTGGGTTGATATCCTTTAATTCATACATAGTTACACTTTCTACTTTCTATCTCCCAGATTGAGTTCCGTGAAGCAACCATCCACAAAAATCTTCTCAAAAAAATCCACAATAAAGTAATTGTGGCAAACTCTAGCCTTCTATTCAATTTCCTACTATGCACATAAGCATAATAAAATTTCTCAGAATTTTGGCGCTAAGTAACATGCTAACTTTGTTTAATCCTTGTGTCCCAAATTTACTTGCTCAAAGTATATTAGAAGTGCATGGAATAAATGTTCTAAGAAATGCAAATTTACAAATATTCCAATTCAAAAGAGCACAATTTAATCAACAATTTTAAAAATTGGCATATTCTGGGTAGGTCATAATCTCAAGGTTCATGGGATCAAGCTCCAGGCACTGACAGCGTGGAGCCTGCTTGGAATATTCTCGCTCGCGCTCTCTCTCTCTCTCTCTGCCTCCCTCCCATTCACAGGTGCTCTCTCTCTCTGTCTGTCTCTCTCTCTCAATCCATCAACTTTTTAAAAAATTTTAAAAATGGGCAAAGTATAGTAGACAGCAAAATATTAGTCTAAGTAAGTTTGGCTGGTGAGCTTTCTTTTTAGGAATTTAGGATTTGTCAAAAATACATTTTTAACAAAAATGCATTTGCTAAATATACATTCTACAGTTAATCTACTTTTAGTGGCTAAGTGTATGCTTGAGGGGCTTGGGGGCAGAAAGAGGCTCCGCTACACTCCTACCAATGCAAAAGAGCAAGGGAAAACACTTGGTTTGGGCAAAACACCTTAACCAAGAACTTGAGCCGTCTTTAATATCACCTGTTTATGTGTGACCTCAAATATGCACATACACATCGTGTAAAATTAGCTGTAATGGATTTAATTAGCAATTTAAAAGAAGACATACAAAGGATACAGAGAATTTATGATCAAGGCTCTAGTTAACAAAAACTCAGGTCTATAGAGGTCTTCAGTCATTTCAACTGCCTTGTCCCTCTCCTTTCAGTGTACGGACAGGGATTAAACCGACAGGATGACAGCAGCACTCCCATTTGTGTCACAGGGACACAGACTACAGGAGCAACTCCATCTCCAGTAGCTCTAAACAGTCCTATAGCATCATTTCCTAGGACCAAGAACTTCTCACTCTGTCATGTTTCTAACCAACCGGTGCTTGCTCACCAGTTCCTTCCTACCTTTGGTCATAGAGCAGTGTTGCTTAGAGCTAGGTCCTCCTAACAGAATCAGCATCACGTGGAGAACTGGTGAGAAATGCCAGTTCTCACAATTCACTCTACAACTGCTTGGTGAGAAACTGAAAGCGAGGCACATCAATCTGCATTTGAAGCCCTCCAGAGCATTCTGGTGCACACTTAAGTTTGAGAGCCAATGCCGTACAGAAATTAGACTGAGATCTGACCTCGACATTGGTATAAGAACCCTAGCAGATCAACTTTGTATCAGCTCACAAAACTCATTTCAAATCAGCCCAAAATTTTTAAACGTAAAAGTTAGGTTGTAAAATCAACTGCAAGCAGTCCAAAATTTACATAAGATTTAACCGAAAATTGCATTCAAAGTTGGCATAATGAAACTTGGACTATATTTCCCCCACGGATCTAATGCTACAGAATTGTGGCAAAGGAATGAAGCCATTCCAAAGGAATCTATTCATGCCATCATTAAGTTGTACTACAGTATTCAGAGCACTATTTCTGAGAGAAGTGAAATGAGGTTTAAGAAGGGAATGACAAGATTAAATGAGAAAAGAAATGATGAAGGAGGAGGAGAAATCGTTATTCCCTGCTCTTCTTGGTGTAGTCATTACCGGTACAACGCAAAAAAAAAAAAAAAAAAAAAAGTCAATTTTCTTTGACTACATTCAAACTACCTACACAGACCAGAATCCTAACTTTTATCAGCGTATCCTTTAACCACAGAACTTTAATCTCTCCCCCAATTTCCAGGGTCGCAATAATAAGGTAGAGTATGTAGATTCTGCTTCTAAGCTCTGACACTGGTACACTGGTGAAACCAACAAAAGTGCCTCAGGGATTCAAGCAGGAAGATTTAAGAAATATAGTAAGGAGTAGTGTTAAATATTGCAGTGTTAAATATTGCTCCGTTATCATACAGAGTATTGAGGCTCTAACAAATTAGAGGTACATATTTTCCTCTCCTTTTATGATACTACGTGTCAAAACACACCCTTGGGCTTAATTTTCCAAGTCATCTGCCAATTTGTGACCTCTAGATCTCTGAACACTTCTTCCTGCTCCCACCCTGAATTCCAATTTGGGCAATCAAGGATCAATGTTAGAAAGAAAGCTATTGAGGGGCACCTGGGTGGCCCAGTCAGGTAAGTGTCCAACTCTTGGTTTCGGCTCAGGTCATGATGTCACGGTTCGTGGGTCTGAGTCCCACATGGGGCTTCATGCTGATGGTGTAGAACCTGCTTGGAATTTTCTCTCTCTGCCCCTCTCCTACTCATGTGCTCTTTGTTGCTCTCTCAAAATAAAAACTTTGAAAATATTTGAGATAAAAAGAAAAAGCTATTCAAGTTAATTCTTTCATATTTAGGTGTGAATGACTATTCAGGCTATTAACTGTGTTATAAATTCAGGTAGCTGCTTATCATTTTCAGGTTAGTCTCTACTTTTCTAATTCATGAGTCCTCTTAGGTCTTATTTTTATCACAATTGTGAAAACAAAAGGAAACTTCACTGAAGTAGAGCAAGAGACCAGGAGGGGGAGCTGTTCCATTCAAGGTCTATTACAGGAAAAATGATCAATTACAGGGCCCAACATTAGACTCCTCACGGGAAAGAACCACCAATGACAGGCCCCAATAGGGAAAAGATGTACATTCCATCTCCCTCAAGACACCAACTATCCTGGAACAACTCTTGCTTTTCTACAATGGACTTCTGTTCCAAACAATCCTTCTCAACTTCCTCTCTTCTCCATAAAATAACATTCTTCTCCTTTGTCTGCTGGACTTGCCTATGATGGTACCGTGGTGTAAGTGTCCCAAATTACAAAGTCTGTTATTGCCAGATAAACCCATTCTTGTTAGTAAAATAACTGCTTCTTTTTTTTTAAGGTTAACACAGTAGATTTATTAGATGTTGCATGGTATTTTCAGAGTGTCTTGAGGAGTGGTATAGAAGGACCATTGTAAGCATAAATCATCAAGAACCACCAATGACCTTTCACATACTATGATCCTCCCCACCCCAAAAACAAAACAAAACAAAAAACACGGAATCTTCAACAGTTGCTACAGAGCAAACAACCTGGCAAAATTCCTGTGATGATCAAAATCAAAAGGCAAGTTGAAAAACAAAAAACACAGGAGCTTGGAAAATCAAGATCGCATCACATGCATTGCTGGGCCCCTTCTTCAAGCTGCTGGCTCCAGCCAGGCTCCCAAGCAGCTCTTCAGCAAGATCAAAGTTCTAGGTTCAGTAGTCATCACATGACAGACCTGACTGGCTCAAGGTTGGATGGACCTTGGGCACCTCTGTCTTCTTGCGGATCTACCTCATGCAACAACACAGTAAAGATGCTTTAGAGTATAAACGATAGGGGTGAAATAAAATGTTCAAACACTAATACAGTATGCTTATAGTGATTACACCAGTCCCTTTGGATTCACCGTATGTGGAGTTGTAAATGGGAGAGAAAAACTACTCATGCACAATTGTAATTCCCACTTGTGTTTTCTTAAGAGCCTGACTAATATTCTTTGGCTTCAAAGAACATACAACTAGGGGCGACTGGGTGGCTCAGTCGGTTGAGCGTTCAACTTCAGCTCAGGTCATGATCTCAAGGTCTGTGAGTTCAAGCCCTGTGTCGGGCTCTGTGCTGACAGCTCAGAGCCTGGAGCCTGCTTCACATTCTGTGTCCCCCTCTCTCTCTGCCCCTCCCCAATTCACAGTCTCTCTCTCTCTCTCTCTCACAAAAGTTACCATAAACAACAGAACATGTAACTAAGAACATACAACTATAGGTATCTAGTGACTTGCTCACCAGATCACACTACAAACCTTTTGCTCCTTGAAATTCAGTTCTCCTCTTTTTGAAAATGTTTTAACAGTCATTTAGTTTTCAGAGAGACAGAGATAGAGACAGCATGAGCAGGGGAGGGGCAGAGAAACAGTCCCAAGCAGACTCTGCCCTGCCAGCACAGAGCCCTATGTGGGGCTTGAACTCAGAACCAGAAGGTAAGACCTGAGCCCAAACTGAGCCAGACACTTAACCTACTGAACCACTCACGAGCCCCGATATTCAGTTCCCCTTTCATCTTTAGCAAACTCATAGCACAGATTTCATCCTTGTTCCTTTTTGCTTTGAGTAGCAACTCCTTTAAATACACGCATGTAGAATTATTCTATTTGAAATACATTCAAGCCACAATTATGTCTTTTTCCCATATTCTACCCATTTTTGTGATGGTTTGACCATTTCTCAGGATAGGTCATGGTAATGGAAGTCTCCTATCCTGAATAATACAAAACCAGAATTGAAAACTTATCCTCAATACTTGAAATGAAGTTACGAGAAGGGGCAGTATTAACAGGGTAGTGTGGAGAAGGGACAGAGAAGATGGGGGCAGCTTGCACTCAAAGCTGCTTCTCAAGAGAACCAGTTTGTAGTTACTATCATGACCGAACAGGTCCTTAAGGTGTTCTCAAGTGGTCATTCCAGTCAGGTTTTATGGATTAAAATATAGTCCTATATCATCGCCATGTACTTACTGTACTTATCTTGGGCATGCCTGAAGTTCTAAGTACAATTATGTCCATTCTCAAAATAGCATGTCAGTTTCATGAGCAGGTCAGGTTTCAGTGGAGAACAAAATTCCAAGGATGACATAATGTCCCTAAACTAGGCACAGAGCCTCAGATATTAAATCTTTAAGTCCATAGGCTGTGATGGGCTTCACCTGTTCTAAGGACATGAGAAGTCAGAGCTCATGACCCAAGCCTAACTTGCGTTTATGACTGCATTAACAGGAGACCTGAGGGTCTAAGTAACACTGTATGTGCTACCAGGACAAAAGCCCCCAACTGGTAAAAAGTGAACAAAGTAAATCAGTTCCTATAAATGAATATCCTAACACCATTTCCATTCCCTTACCAAAATCCATTAGAGGCTGTAAAAGCCAAATATTCACCATCTTAGCATCATCTGCATCGAAGAATGGCCATGTAACACAGTATTTGCTGTGAGACATAAGCAGCAGTCTCTTGGAGTATGGAATACATACCACCGGTAGCCAATCACAGAGCCACCAGCTCCAATATCACACACATGCCAAAGGAAAACCAGCAGCAGCCTCCCTCCAGGTATCTTGCTATGTAAAATGTAGACAGCTGGTTATACTGCTATCTTTACTAAAATGCACATCTAACATATACACAAATTTATCATAATGCATTTTTTCAAATCCTTTATCTCATTGATATTTCTAGTGTTATGATCAATATTTAATAGCTAGCTTTCCAAAAATAAAAAATAATCCCTCAATAGTAGCATTTGCTCATTTCTGTGGTATAAATAACCCCACCATAGTAATTTCAAGAGACCAACATGAGGTCATTGAAATTGGAGATAGGAGATTCACTCAATTGGCTCTCATGAGCAAGTGCAAACCAGCTGTAGTCCATCACTGGCCATTTTTCTTCGAACCAACCACATTTTCACAAAACTGTTAGAATTCATTAGTGTTACTTTCAATTTCATTTTAATGGAGAACAGACTTTCTACAAAGAGAAAGGTAGAGCTCAGAACCACTGAATGTCAAGATAAATTGACTAAATTTATTACACTGGAAGCAGCTATCAACTTTATGCAAAACTTTAGGTAGAAACTTAGAAGTCGTCTTCAGTCTCAAGCCAAATGTACTCATTAATAAACTATGAAAATTTCCAATTTTCCTCCTTAGGGCAAAGAAGAGAATCTAATTCACTATCATATCAGAGAAAATATAATTGATTTGAAAACAGGGGTTGTGTTAAGTAACTTGGGTGAAAACGCGCTCTAGTTCCCACAAATAACCATGGCTCTATCTGTAATCCAGAAGGAGAATCGAAGTTTCTCTGGTCTCCTAGCCCTTGGGTCTATTTTTGCAATAGGGAGGCTGTCATGTCAATTACCTAAAACAGAATAAAACGTGTAATTTAGAAGAACGTATTTTAGTAGCTGTTATCTATGGAGAGTATTCCCTCCAATTTCCTTAGCAAGTTCTCTCTGGAGAAGACTCCTTGTATATTAAAGCACAGCAAAATCTTAACACTCAAGTTCTGGGTTTCTGAAGTACCAAAACAAGTTTTCTACAAACAAGTTCAATGAATTACCCCAATCCTTTAGGATGACATAAGCATATCATTTTCCTGAGATGAATAAGTACAGGCTTTATTACCATAGTGATATTTTAGTTATTCAATGGCCTAGCAAGAAAATATTTCCAATTGAATTGCTAATTCTGAAAGAATGGTTATTCAAAATGTCTTCTAATTTATTATGTTTCTCTTATCAATTCCCCAATATCTTGGTCTAATTTGATTCTTGGATTTATCCTGTGAATAGCTAACTGTTTACAGCATAGTAACCCAAGGGCGTAATTTAAGACCATTAGTTCAAAATGAAAAAGTTAGGTTCAGTTACTTGTATTCCTGGGTTTTGTTTCATTTTTGTTTTGTTTTGGTTTTAAGGAGGCTCCATCTCCCAACTCTGGGATCATGATCTGAGCCAAAAGCAAGACTCAGAAGCTCACCCAACTGAGCCATCCAGGTACCCCGCATTCGTGTTTTTAATAAGTATCGTTAAAATACTAAGTCAAGTGTATTTTAAAATAGTTATTTTGCCTAACTAATTCATTATTCTGTACAATAGTCACCTTATAACCACTGTAGATAGGCAAAATCAGACATGTCAAAGCTCTGACACAATAATCTTCCATAGCTGGAATTTGGAATAAAATATCGAGTCTATCAAAGCAAATTTGGTCACCAAAAGGATCTGGTTATAGCAGACTCCAAGATTAGACCAAGCATAATCTTTATACCCATTTTTTAAGCAACTGCTAAAAAGTAAACGCAAAAACTGCTTAACTAATTTACTTCTGAAAGAAAATACCTGTACTTCAGTGTTCAAGAGGTTAAATCTTTCATGACACAAATCCATAGGTACACTTTACTCAATTATTCATGTATTATTCTGTGCCAGTAAAACATCTAAAGATGCCAAGAGATGCCAAATGAATATAAGCCACAAAACAATCATGAAAGAAATCATGGGGCTAGTTAAATTTACATCTGGTTTAAAAAGGTTAACAGCATGGGGCTGTTTATGTTACACTGAGCTATTTCTAATTAAAAGAAAGCATAATCAATAGGAGATCAAGTGCCCCTATCTGCGGTATCCAAACAGGAACAGACAGTTATACTGTATTGAAATGCTTTCTATGCTGAGATTTCCCCGTTAAGATACATGAAACATGGGACACCTGGGTGGCTCAGTCGGTTGAGCGTCCAACTTCATCTCAGGTCATGATCTCATGGTTCATGGGTTCGAGCCCTGCATCGGGCTCTGTGCTGACAGCTAGCTCAGAGCCTGGAGCCTGCTTCGGATTCTGTGTCTCCCTCTCTCTGACCCTCCCCTGCTTGCGCTGTCTCTCTGTCTCTCAAAAATAAATAAAAAAACATAAAAGAAAATTGAAAAAGAAAAGCTATATGAAAGTTATCTGAAAGAGTGTAAGCTCTGGTTTGGGTTATTCGTTTTGTAACAACAAAGAGTTTTCACCCAAAACATAGGACTCCTCATGTGTACGCTCTCATTATGATTCCTGAGGGCATATATGTAAACCATAATCACATCGAAGTACTGCCACTTGTGGAAATGGGTGAAGAATATGCAGTGGTGAAAGGGCAAAATAATAAATGATAGAGTGAAAGTTCTCCATTGGTTGTGGCTTCTCATCAAATGAACCAAGATGACTGAGTAAAAATCAATCTAAAAGATAGAATGTTTGTGTCCTCAATTTGTGTCTTACACTGCTTATTACAGTCTAAGAAATGACTCCAATAGTGCCCCTAAAAGTATAATTAAATTTATGTTGACTTTATTTTTACATCTTTTGAGGCATTTTAATAACACTCTAAATTTTCTCTTACCATTTAACTAGGTCTACAAACCAACTTACGAGAGAGCCCTTAGGAGGGCTGGGGGGTGTAAACAGATACTGCCAGTGTAACAGGTTTTCCATTTGCTTTGTTTGGCATCACAGCTCCACCGCATTATACTTTCCAATGCAGAGCAATTGACTACAAAAAGTATGTATTAATAGCAGCCACCCCTTATGCCTCAGAATTAAGAAAACAAAAATCAAAACCTAAAAAAACCACCTTAGAGGCTAAAACCCTCCTTTTATAACAATACAGAAATTAAAATACTCAACAAGAATTTCATTTTCTATTTTACTTAATGGCCTCTAACCCCTTAAACGGAAGGGCCTGTCAGAAAGATAAAGGTTTATGTTGAAAATCAGATAAACCTGTTGGACCTAGACTTCACCCCACCCAAATTTCTTGCAGTTCTAATTAAATCTCTATTTCACAAATGTAAAAAATAAATCACTCCATTTTTTTAAAAAGTGACTCTCAACTGTAGCGGCTAATAGCAAATGCAAAGTTATATAAAGGTAAATAGAGTTTTCTTCAGAGATGGAATCAAACAAAACATTTCTACAACACATGAACCTAGTTTTGAGAAAGTATTTTAGATCTTCCTTCTCTCACAGGCTGACAAGGTTAGAAGCACAGTGATAGAGTTACACTGTAGCATTAACCCTTAACACGTTTCCCCACCCCCAAAATAATACTCTGTAACACGTTTGTAGTAAATACCCTGTGTATTTCGGATACTTACTGTGACAAGCTATGTATAAAGATGTACAAACAACAGCAACTTTAACACAATATATGAAATTACCCAACATTTTTTTCAAACTATTACTTTGGGGTAACTACTTAAAGCCAATTCCGTTATCCTAGGCTAGGGCCTGAATGATTAAGGCATTCCAGGTAAGAAAGTTGACCATTCTTCCCTTTGAAATATGAGAAGCATGTTAGGGTTACTAATTGGATAAGGAAAGAAGGCAAGTGCGGTTTTAAATTTGCAAAGAACAACTATTTCTCTCAGGCACTCTAAGAGGCACCATTCTTTTTTGACTTACCAGCCTCATGACCAATTTATACTATTAGGGAAGAGAAATCCTGCCCTACAGTCTTGAAACCCTTTGGTGGTCAGCACTTTACCCAACTCCTGGGTTTCTTAGTCATTTTCGTTTTCTACTCTGATATTTCCTTTACCCTCACATCAGAAATACATTTGGACAGTAACTTTATCCTGTCTTCTTCACCATCCAGCAAAGTATGTAAAGAAATCTGCAATGATCCTGTTATATTTTGCTGCCCACAATCTGGTGCATTTCCAAGGGCGAGAGCAGCAGATTCAAACAGCTGAAACTTCATCCTTTGGGAAAGCTTAACAGCTGCTTCCATTTGCAGCTTTACCGACCTATCCTGGTTTACAAGCGTTTGCTTATGTAGGCCAGACTACCAAACACCAGAAGATTCATTACAAATGAAATTTACACATGGGGGCGGAGGGGAGACGCGCACTATGGAAGCCCTGCAAAAACCTTAGACTTTTCGTTCCTGCTGCTTCACTGGTTTTCAACTCGTACAGTTAGGCTCCAGGCACGCAAACGCTTTTGACATTATCCTTTAGTACATTTACGACGGGAGGTGAAACTTCTCAGATTTCTTACCTCTCCACAAGGCCACACCCTGACAAGGCATGCCCTCCTCACCCCTCCCCTCCGCCCTTCCCCCTTCCCTCCTCAGAAAAGCCGGGGCAATATATAAGTGGGTCTGTTCATTCCTCTACGTTTATTTTTTAAAACAAGTTACCCTGCTATAATAAAATCGATATCCGGTGGCTTCGTTGAAAAACAAACAAACAAAAATCCCTCACCAATACCCACTTGGCGCAAAAGGAAAAACTTGACTTTCTGCCTTCCCGGACAGCAACACCCCCTCCCGCGGGCGCGCCCCGCGTGCTCCCCCGCCCTCCCCACGTGCGCGGGGGCGCGGTGACAGTCCCCTACTGCTCCTCCGCTAGGCGCCACAACTTTCCGAAAGCCTGTACTAACTTCCAGGGCACAGCCTGGGCTGAGAGCAGCGAGATACGCCGTATACCCCCACACTAAAGAACAAGACAAGGAGATCCTACCAGCGCGACTCTTGATGACGTCGGTGAATCGGTCCCCAGCGGCATCTTCCCGGGTCTGCTCCAGACCCCTCGGCTGAGCCATAGCCACCCGCCACGTGTCCCGACTCCCCCACGCCCCAAACTTTGAGAGGCAGGTGGGTCCGCTCGGTCCGCCTGATGCTCTCCAAAGCAGGTAGCTTGCCAGAGATCCGGTGTGTCTGAGCGCGGATTTCTCTTCTCCCCGGGCCCACAGCCACGGAAATAGGGATGCGTGGGGAGGGGGTGGGGAGTGATGGCGAACTAGAAAATACAAACACTGACACCTGGGTTGGCTGGAAGGGGTGCCGTCAAAATAACCAGCCCATGCTTGGAGAGGAGGAAACAGGTGCTGTTCCCAGCTCCTGACTCTAAAATAGAGTGGGCGAGGCCTGCAAGGTGAAAGCTGAGGAGGGACTCGGTGGTCAATAAATCCACAAGCGAGTTGGAGACTCGCTTTTCCACGCTGCGCAGAATCGATGCAAAAACAGGAGCAATTAGGGAGCCACTTGCCAAAAGCAGCACATGAGGTCATGAATGATTTAGCATTGCCACTTATAAAATGACTACACCGAGGATAAGGGTCACTTACTTTTGCTATCTGGGTCACTCACACGTGTGTACCCCACCGTTGCGTCTTGACTTCAAGGCACTGGCCAGAAATGGGGAATAGAGGCCGAGCATAATCATATTTCTTAGGAGATTTCACCAAAGCTTCCCACCCTTCTTCGAGTGTGTATATTCACTCTGACCGCCTCCTCCATCCCTTCCTCCCACCACTGAGGCTAGAATTAGATTGGACTATAAACAGCTCATATGACTTTATTTTCTAAAAATGTCAGAAGTGACTTTCATTTGCTTGGTATCCTTACTCCCCCACCCCATCCCACCCCTCTACACATATAATTCATCCTGCACTTCTTCCTACAGTAGCCTGGTCGCCCTAAATCCTGTCCATCGCCTACCAAAGAGAAATGAACTTTACAAGAAGAACTTGGCAAGGGGCCTAGGAACAGCTAAGGAGTTTCTTTTCTTGTTTTCTTCTGCATTTTCATTCAGAGTCGATTCTCACCCTCTTCCAAAACACCACTTCTCTACCATTGGGAGACAGTGGAATCATCTGAGGAGCTTTACAAAACAGTAATGCCTGATTTCCACCCCCCCACCCTCCATGATGATTAATTGTTCTGGGCTCTCACCTGGAGCATCAGGAGTGTTAAAAACAAACAATTCCCAGATGATTACAATGGAAAACATTGTGATACAAGGACTTATAAATAGTCAATTGGGTGCCTTCATCAAAACAATTTTACCAGTAACCCTTTTCCATTTCCACTATAATACCTTTGATTAAAAACATATGTTTGCTCTCCTGTTTTCCCTTGACAGATTGGCCATTTGCATGGTAGTGGATAATTTATTTTGACAAAAATGTAGTAGTTAGGCTTAGTTCCATAATTCTTTTGGATTAAAAATAGACTCAGGATGGAGTCTCAAGTAGGTGCCTCTCAGTTAGCTTCAGTCTGAGTAGTCATGCCTTTTGAAGATCTGTCTTTGTTGCTGTTTACAGGCAGACCTCTTAGGTTTCTTGAGTGTCTATTCTTTTAGATTTCAGTTTTCTATCAAGTCCATCAAGTCAAAATATTCAGAGAGATAGCATATCTCCTATTTCAGAAAAGAGTGTGAGAGTTGTCCAGAAATGTTTAACAAATATCACAATGACTGTGGTATCCTATGTTTTATATTATCATGCCTCTATAATCAGAACGGTAGGTATTAGTACAAGGACAAAGCGGCACAACAGAATAGAGTCCAGAAGTAGATCCAGCCAAAGGGAATACACTATATATGACATTTCAATCCAGTCATTAAAAAATGGAATACGTAGGGGCACATGAGTGGCTCAGTTGGTTAAGCATCCAAATCTTGATTTTGGCTCAGGACAGGATCTCACGGTTCATGAGATAAAGCCCAGCCTTGGACTCCACGCTGACAGCACAGAGCCTGCTTGGGATTCTCAATCTCTCTCTCTCTCTCTCTCTCTCTGTCTCTCTGTCTCTCTCTCTCTCTCTCTCTCTCTCTGTCTCTGTCTCTCTCTCTCAAAATAAATAAATAAACTTAAAAATGGAATAAATAATTATGATGTTTTCTTAGAGTTAGAATCCAGTAACTTAAATTGTATAAAAAATAAATATAGATTGAAGATTCATATACACAAAATAAAACCTAATAAATGAGGAATCTATGAAAGTTTATATTGTGAGGGCATTCTTTTTTTTAATTTTTAAAAAAATATTTATTTATTTTTTGGGAGAGTGCGAGTGGAGAGAGAGAGGAGGGTGGAGACAGAGGATCTGAAGCTGGCTCTTCACTGACAGGCTGACAGCAGCGAGCGTGAGGGCATTCTTAAACCAAACACTAAGTACAAAACTGTCACTTTCAACACATAAGAAGTAAAAATTTCTAGAAAGCCAAAGACCTAATAAAGTGAAAACACAATCAAGAGAGAAAAACATTAAAGCATCTACAACAAAGGCTTAATATCTCTATTCTAATAAAAGTCTACAGATTGATCCTTATTTTTTTAAGTTTATTTATTTATTTTGAGAGAGACAGAGTGAATGAGCAGGGGAAGGGCAGAGAAAGAGGGAGAGAGAATCCCAAGCAGGCTCTGCACAGTTAGTGTGGAGCCAGATGCAGGGCTTGAACTTATCAACTGTGAGATCAAGACCTGAGCCAAAACCAAGGGTCAGATGCTCAACCTACTGAGCCACCCAGGCACCCCTACAGATTGATTTTTAAAAGACAATCCAATAAAAAAAAAAAACGAATGCATAAACAGAAAATCCACAAAAGAGGATGTGCAAATACCAAAGAAACTTATGAAAATGTATAAACCTTATCACAGTCAGGAAAAGGCAAAAGGAGATAATATCCCCTGTCATCAGATAGAAGGAAAAACAAGTGGAATAACATTCAGTGTTGGAAAGGGAGATAAAAAAAGCCATTCATGTTTCCTACTCGTGAAGTATTGATACATTTTAAGAAAATAACCCAAGAATAGCTATTAAAATGTATATAATCTGTTGTCCATCAGTCCCTCCTCGGAATCTATCTTACAGCAATAAAATCACCACTATGTTAGGGTATATAAGGCTTTTTATGGAAGCCTTATTTATAAGAACACATTCACTGAAAACAACTTAATATCCATTAATGAGGAATTCATCGAAGCGACATTATTATATCAAACAATAGGATATTATAAAGCTAGTTAAAAAAAGAGTATCATTTGTACCCAAAATTATCAAAATGAACCAAATCCAGTGCCTTATTAAAAGAACCGTGTATCATAATAATGTTGGTTTTATTTGCGCAAGCAGAGGTTCATTTTAACACTTGAAATTCAATCACTGTGATCCATCACATTTGAA